>OY720429.1:36096458-37296458 GCA_963082735.1 Pocota personata | reverse complement strand
AGTCAAATGAAAAACATCAATTAATTTCAATGTTTTAATATGTTTTTATTTATTTTTATTTCATTGTTTTTGTTTTACATAAATGGTTGAGAATATAAAAATTGCACCTCGTCAGTTTCTGTTTCCGCTGATGCGGGGTAAAACACCAATTCAAAGGAGTTTCCGACAGCCTGTATTACCTCCATCTCACTTGAGGAAAGCAGCTTCATGGTGTCCTCATTCATAGTGCTGAATCGCACCGGCAGGAACACCTTATTGTTCTCCATCTCCACCAGTATCGTCGGTCCATAATTGGTTTGACACCTTGTCGCTTTGAGTATTCTATGCTTCGTCTTTAACTGCTTAGTTTTTCCCAATTGGTTTAAAAATTCCATTATTATAGAGAGAGAGTTGTTTAATACTTTTAGCTTTAAGTAAACTGATACTTACTAGTTTTAACACTTGACCTTTTATACAAGAAATCCCCTCCTAAAATTTCACCTTTTTTTAAAAAACAATATGGTTAATAAGTTAAGAGTAAGTGTTTTCCAACAAAGATTTTAGCACTAACTAAATTCCAGAAACAATATGGTCAGTACGATAAGAGTAACACATGTCAGCATGCTGTATATGCCTTTACCAGATGATGTTTCCAGAAGAATTCGAATAATAAAAAAATATTCCAGATAATAGATAACAAAAATAAACAATCATACAAATTTAACGTCATTTCAACAAAATCCGTCTAAACACACAGGCTCCAGGAAATAATCCCCCAAGAAATAAGCCCCCAAAATTAAAATGAAATAACCCCCCAAAATTGGGGACTTATTTCACTGCGAAATTAGTCCCGAAATGGAGAATGAAATAAGTCCCCAAAAAGGTATGAAATAAGACCCCAAAATGAAAATGAAACAACCCCTCAAAATTGCCGCATGCGAAAAGAGAGTTTAAATCCCGCGAAGCAGGCCACCCGGGTACTGTTAATTAAGAAAACTGTGGACATAGGCGCCTGCCTGACGAAAAGCACCTACCCCGAACGGAGCAACGAAGTTGCGTGAGCAGGACCTGCTGCATGCGAAAAGAGAGTTTAAATCCCTTAATCCCGCGAAGCAGGCCACCCGGGTACTGTTAATTAAGAAAACTGTGGACATAGGCGCCTGCCTGACGAAAAGCACCTACCCCGAGCGGAGCAACGAAGTTGCGTGAGCGGGACCTGCTGCATGCAAAAAGAGTGTTTAAAGATAAGGTACACCGTACAGGAACAAAAGTTGTCTTAACGATCGCCGTTAGGACCAAATTTGTATCTGTGGAGTAAATATCGATGTGTAATATATGACCGGGATGTTCGGGGATAGGAGTTGCTTGCAGCTCCGGCTTATTTGGATGCCGATCATACTTGTGTTGTTTGCAAGTAACGCATTGCTTAACTATTGTATTAATTTTAGCCTTCATTTTCGGAAAGTGGAATTTTTGCAGTAACTGGATTTTATTTGCTAGACTATTGCGGTGAGCTCTTTTATGTTCTTTTAGAATCTCCTCTTCCTGCTCAGCCTCATTCGGGAGGTCTTTGACCCTAACCCGACTAAACCTTGTTTTGTATGATTTAAAATGCGTGGGGTAGACTTTCTGAATTTTACCCATTATCTCTTCAGTTGTAAAAATGCCATTAATAACGCTTGGGTTTTAATGACATTTAAGCAACTGGATTAAATCATCTTCGGAATAATTTTGCCTAGTAAGTGTGTGTCTATGGAATGTGGGAAAAGGAATTTGAAATTGGTAGCTATCTTGGTTTCCAGTAAAAAGCAATAATTGATTCTTAAAAACGTTTATCGGGATTTCGACAGTTTCTATTAATTCATGAGACAAACTTTTCGCTGCGTAGCAGTCATCGCGTTCACTTGGGAGATCCGTGGAGGACGAGAAAGAGCATCTGCAACTATATTGCTTTTTCCCGGCTTGTAGCGTAAATCATAATTGTATTCCTCGAGAATCGCTTTACAGCGTTTCATCTTGGAATTATTATTTTTATTACTCAGTTAAGGGCTGATGGTCTGCGTAAATTTTTACACTTGAAGTTCCATACAAATAACTTCGTAAAGTTATTGTGTCTCTCGAGACAAGAGAATTTTTTATTTTGTTGAAGGTCGCGATGGCGTCGGAGTTTAAATTAACCGGTTTTTGGCTGGATTTAGATTTGGACATACGTCCCTCCTCCCCCCTTAATAGGGATGACAGGGGTTTGCAGGTTTCGCATAGCCTTTCACAAAGCGACGATAATATCCTGACAGACCAAGAAATTATCGGATTTCTTTAAGGGTATTCGGGATTGGAAAATTGGTAATGGCCTCTACCTTGGCGGGGTTTGTTTTGATACCGTCGGAAGATATCACGAAACCTAGGAATTCGACTTGCTCTTTAAAGAAATCACACTTCTCCAACTGTAATTTCATGTTGGCTTCGTTAAGAATATTAAAGATTTCCTTAATAAGATTGACGTTGTCTTCTTGGTCTTTGCTGAAGATGATAATGTCATCTATATTTTAGTCGTTACTTTTGTCTCGGAAAAGATTAAAACCACGTCTTTCCTTTTTACTGGTTAAGTTTATTCTGCCCTGTTCTTTTTTCTTTTTACGTTTAATGTTCTACATTCGGTAGGTTTTCTTATTTGTCAGAGGAGAGTGATATTAGCTAAAAAATACATTAGTGTACACGATAATGCCAGTGTTTCCAAGAGTACAGTAGTATACGAAATTCACTTTGTTGCTATAAAATAATAATTGCTACATTTTGTAGTTCGGTTTTTTCTGCATATGACAACCGGCGACAATGAAAAGGTTTTGCGTTATTTGGTGTCAGAATAATTTCACTCTTTACAATCAGTTCACTAGGACGTACAGCTGTCAAATAGTTCTTACATGGGAGTCAGTTAAATTATTAACTTCTAATTTCAATCTTGATAACGCATCTGCTACTTTATTGGTGATTCCCAGCTTGTAAACAAGTTGTATTCTTCAAACCTTGACTTCCACCTTTTTAATTTAGCATTATTATTATTGTTGCTTAGAGAGAAAGTCAAAGGTTTGTGGTCTGTTAAGATCTTAATTTTCTTTGCACCATACAAATAGTTTCTTAAATTATCGAGGGCCCAAACTATAGCCAGCATCTCTTTTTCATTGGCTGCATAGTTTTCCTCTGTTTTGTCTTCTTTAAATCACTCTTTTTGTTCTAAACTCACATTTTTACCAACAGTTAAATCTACCATTTTACTATTATCGTAATTTATCGAAAGGAATTGTTATTCAAAATTAACACAATCATCACGTTTACTTTGTATTTCTATCATTTTTCTACCAATTATCGAATCTTTAGTTTCTACGTGTGACACCAAGTTAAATTTACTAGCGTGTAAAAAATCTCTCCCTAATACTACTCTATAGCCCATCGACTCATCTGAAACAACATTCAAATCTAGTTCAATCTTAGTATTGGTTAATATTGTAAAGCAGTTAATTTTTCCATGTATTATTTGTATTTTACTTTTATTGAATCCAAAATAAGTTACAGTAGTAGATTTTAACAAATCAACTTGTTCAGGTAGGCACAATTAAGTAAGCATTCTAAAAAAAAACTAACACTATCATCACTCTTTACGTAAAATGTTAAATATCTTATATAATTCTCGGCATCACATGTTTCAAACAGCTGGACAGTCTTCTTTCTATCCGGGCACGCTGCAGCATGGTGTTGCATGGACGCACACGCAAAGCAAGCACCGTATTCCCTCTTAGGTTTTTTCCATTCGGCAGCTATGTGTCCAACAGAGTTACAATTATAGCATCACACATTCGTAGTCCTTGGCTGTATGTCCTTTGTTGGCCGCTCACCTCGACTTTGCTTCACTTTCGAGAATGCCTGCAGCAACTGTGCTTTTGTCGTAAATCATTGTTCAGCCTGCAATCTCAGCTGCTCATCCGTAATCCCCTCCACCAGGGCCTCATCAACTTATATGGCGTTGTATAAGATGATTTTATCATTAAAATATTCCGCGAATGTTTCGTGACTTTTCCACATTCGGGATTCAAATTTATGGCGCATGGCTGATTTGTTCTCCTTACTGCCGAAAAGCTCCTTCAACATCTTTGTCGGCACTCTCTACACTGGGTTTTTCTTTCTCCACCTCGTTTTGAACTGTGGCGGCTTCTTCGTACTCCTCATCTTCGTCTTCACTTCCAACTTCTTCGCACTCTACGGCAAGCAATTCGTTTATGCGCGAATTACGTGTTGCCTCTGCGGTTTAACGAAAAAAAAAAAAAAACAAATTTCAATTTTTAATCGGGCAGGGCTTGGCCCACTTGATTTACCAGACTTCAAATGAAAATAATTTTACAGTATCTTTTATACATATTTTAAGCTTACTTGACAAAACATATTCTGTGGGAAAGGAAATTATGAATATTCTAAAGTAATTTGATATGGCAAGGTGCATTGACATCAAGGTGAACAATATAATAAATTAATCAGATAATTATAATAGAATAAAAAAGTGCAATGTAACTATATTATGAATAAATATGCTGATGATAAGGGTGAGTGAACGTTATGGATACGTAACTCGCGCGATTGGCACCTCGTTTATACGCGAGTTATATTTATCGGATCCCCGGATTAAATAAAAAAAAAAACTCAACTTTTTCTTTAGACTCACTTTAATCAACCACACTTATTACAATTTTGCTTGTTACATGTTACCTATCTATTGCAAAGGTGATTCCATGAACTTGGAGTGTGAAATGGAAACCTGGCAGACGCTGATTGTGCAAGTTCATGCCACTTGTGCAATGTACAAATGCAATTTAATATACAATGGAAGTGTTTCTGTTGCAGTTTTCGATGAACTGGGTGATAACGTGCCAGTTTGGGGGCGTAAAGGTGGCTATCGGTGTGTTCTGTGTTGCGGTGATTGGAACTAAGGGGCGACGGGGGAGCAGGTGGCTGCCATAACTCGCGCGACAAGCGCTCCCGCCGTCGACAGGCCTAGCTGCCGTAGCCACTTACGAAGCTGGTGAACGGTATGATCGTTCTGTTTTTGTTAATATATTTGGCTACTCTTTTGGCGATCGTTTTTTTTTTTTTTTTTCTCTCGCTATTTTAACTATTTTATCGTTTTTTTTCACACTTTTTCTATCTTTCTTTTTTAACTTCAAACTCTGTTTCGTCTTACACTCGTTTTCGTATATTTTCCGTTTGTAATTTTAATTGGCTAATTGAACAAAAAAAAGCGTTTGAGTTTATCCCACTTAAGTCTTGTAGCGAGTTAAATAAAACTACGTACGGTCTCTTGCGACTTAAATAATTGATAAAAGACAAAGATCAAAAGAAAAAACTTTACTTCCGTTGATTATAATTTTTACTTTATTTCTCTTCAGAGTGCCGCTGTCCTAAGCTGAGGCTGCACACTCTGTCGAATTATATAGGGATAACAACAACTCTTTACAGTTTGCAGTATTACTTATACTCTAGATTTGCTTATGTTGAGTTGTGTAGGAAAATAAAATAAAGATTTCAATTGATTAAACTTCACCCTTTATTAAATGTGTCTCAATATGGAAGGAAAAAGAAAAAGGAAGTAAAGGTTGACGGTAGAACAAAAAATGGTGGTAGGAAATAACATCTGGAACGTAGCCATCTAGTGGCAAGGAGAAAACAATTGATTGGGGAAATGAACGACTTCAGAGACTACATGTGTATATCCAACAGCTTACTTCACAGAAATAACGAGAGATGGAAATATTAATTAATTCTTAACTGCTAAATTGACATTATTGGAAATTCCAGTTCATTAGCATTAATAATTTACTCTTCATTTATATTTTCAATATATATGTGCCGTCAGCAAGTTTTTCAACTCTGTACTGGGGGTCATATGTAACTTCACCCCCCCTTTGATTTGAAATTCTACTGAATTGAATTGGGAGTAGTTGCACTTAAGGTTTCTTGTATATTTTTTACGACAACTTTAAGTTTCTTGTTGTTTTCTTAATGATTATAAGTATGAGAGATGAGACAATTATTAATGCTATTGAACTTATGGCATACGTTTAATTTTCTATCGTCACAGTAATTTTTTTATTTCATCGTAATTCATATTTTTACATAAAATAGTTTCTTCATCAATTTGTTTAATTTCTTTATCATAGTTTTCTTTAAGCTTACAATTATTAAAAGTTATACAATTACTCAGTAGTTTTAAGTCATTAATATATACTTCATTATTATGGATATATTCTTTTTGTAGTGAAATTCCGGGGGTTTTCGTTTTAAAACTTATTTATTGTTTTGCTTAGAGGGAAAAATTACAAAAGAAGTTATAGTATAATTAATGTGGAACTGTAGTGAAAACTCTCTTATGTATTTAAAATTCAGCTACCGTGAACAGTCATAGGAAGAGGCCAAGACTGGTTCACGATCGCCAAACTTAAATACACAAAACAATCGGGCAAAACCTTCTAGGAAATCACCTTAAAGTGTCTTGCTCGATCGCTGGAGAAAAAGTAAAAATAAACTGTGGTTGGCTGTTCTTTTATAGCGTCGAAATGGAGCTTTTACAAAATACATCTTAAAACTTTAACAGATGATATAAAGCTTTTACAAAGTAGATCTTAAAGCTTTCAACTTATAGAGCTTTCAACGAAAGTTTCTTTATAATATTTTATAGGGTGATGTACCCGAGTTTGGCAAAGAAAAATTAAGTGAACAAAATTATTGATATAATTATTTAAATAAACAAAATTTCAAAAATTTTAATAAAAATTTATGAAAAGTAGAACTGCTACATTTTCCATTATATTCTATAATTTTCTGGTCTTCTTGAATAATTTCAAGTCCTTTCGCATTAGGTATACTTTAAAGAAGGTTTACCTTGACCTCTATTATATAATAGTTGTTGGGATTTTAATTGCAATTCTAAAGTAATTTGATATGGCAAGGTGCATTGACATCAAGGTGAACAATATAATAAATTAATCAGATAATTATAATAGAATAAAAAAGTGCAATGTAACTATATTATAAATAAATATGCTGATGATAAGGGTGAGTGAACGTTATGGATACGTAACTCGCGCGATTGGCACCTCGTTTATACGCGAGTTATATTTATCGGATCCCCGGATTAAATAAAAAAAAAAACTCAACTTTTTCTTTAGACTCACTTTAATCAACCACACTTATTACAATTTTGCTTGTTACATGTTACCTATCTATTGCAAAGGTGATTCCATGAACTTGGAGTGTGAAATGGAAACCTGGCAGACGCTGATTGTGCAAGTTCATGCCACTTGTGCAATGTACAAATGCAATTTAATATACAATGGAAGTGTTTCTGTTGCAGTTTTCGATGAACTGGGTGATAACGTGCCAGTTTGGGGGCGTAAAGGTGGCTATCGGTGTGTTCTGTGTTGCGGTGATTGGAACTAAGGGGCGACGGGGGAGCAGGTGGCTGCCATAACTCGCGCGACAAGCGCTCCCGCCGTCGACAGGCCTAGCTGCCGTAGCCACTTACGAAGCTGGTGAACGGTATGATCGTTCTGTTTTTGTTAATATATTTGGGCTACTCTTTTGGCGATCGTTTTTTTTTTTTTTTTTTCTCTCGCTATTTTAACTATTTTATCGTTTTTTTTCACACTTTTTCTATCTTTCTTTTTTAACTTCAAACTCTGTTTCGTCTTACACTCGTTTTCGTATATTTTCCGTTTGTAATTTTAATTGGCTAATTGAACAAAAAAAACCGTTTGAGTTTATCCCACTTAAGTCTTGTAGCGAGTTAAATAAAACTACGTACGGTCTCTTGCGACTTAAATAATTGATAAAAGACAAAGATCAAAAGAAAAAACTTTACTTCCGTTGATTATAATTTTTACTTTATTTCTCTTCAGAGTGCCGCTGTCCTAAGCTGAGGCTGCACACTCTGTCGAATTATATAGGGATAACAACAACTCTTTACAGTTTGCAGTATTACTTATACTCTAGATTTGCTTATGTTGAGTTGTGTAGGAAAATAAAATAAAGATTTCAATTGATTAAACTTCACCCTTTATTAAATGTGTCTCAATATGGAAGGAAAAAGAAAAAGGAAGTAAAGGTTGACGGTAGAACAAAAAATGGTGGTAGGAAATAACATCTGGAACGTAGCCATCTAGTGGCAAGGAGAAAACAATTGATTGGGGAAATGAACGACTTCAGAGACTACATGTGTATATCCAACAGCTTACTTCACAGAAATAACGAGAGATGGAAATATTAATTAATTCTTAACTGCTAAATTGACATTATTGGAAATTCCAGTTCATTAGCATTAATAATTTACTCTTCATTTATATTTTCAATATATATGTGCCGTCAGCAAGTTTTTCAACTCTGTACTGGGGGTCATATGTAACTTCACCCCCCCTTTGATTTGAAATTCTACTGAATTGAATTGGGAGTAGTTGCACTTAAGGTTTCTTGTATATTTTTTACGACAACTTTAAGTTTCTTGTTGTTTTCTTAATGATTATAAGTATGAGAGATGAGACAATTATTAATGCTATTGAACTTATGGCATACGTTTAATTTTCTATCGTCACAGTAATTTTTTTATTTCATCGTAATTCATATTTTTACATAAAATAGTTTCTTCATCAATTTGTTTAATTTCTTTATCATAGTTTTCTTTAAGCTTACAATTATTAAAAGTTATACAATTACTCAGTAGTTTTAAGTCATTAATATATACTTCATTATTATGGATATATTCTTTTTGTAGTGAAATTCCGGGGGTTTTCGTTTTAAAACTTATTTATTGTTTTGCTTAGAGGGAAAAATTACAAAAGAAGTTATAGTATAATTAATGTGGAACTGTAGTGAAAACTCTCTTATGTATTTAAAATTCAGCTACCGTGAACAGTCATAGGAAGAGGCCAAGACTGGTTCACGATCGCCAAACTTAAATACACAAAACAATCGGGCAAAACCTTCTAGGAAATCACCTTAAAGTGTCTTGCTCGATCGCTGGAGAAAAAGTAAAAATAAACTGTGGTTGGCTGTTCTTTTATAGCGTCGAAATGGAGCTTTTACAAAATACATCTTAAAACTTTAACAGATGATATAAAGCTTTTACAAAGTAGATCTTAAAGCTTTCAACTTATAGAGCTTTCAACGAAAGTTTCTTTATAATATTTTATAGGGTGATGTACCCGAGTTTGGCAAAGAAAAATTAAGTGAACAAAATTATTGATATAATTATTTAAATAAACAAAATTTCAAAAATTTTAATAAAAATTTATGAAAAGTAGAACTGCTACATTTTCCATTATATTCTATAATTTTCTGGTCTTCTTGAATAATTTCAAGTCCTTTCGCATTAGGTATACTTTAAAGAAGGTTTACCTTGACCTCTATTATATAATAGTTGTTGGGATTTTAATTGCAATTATGAGAACATTATCTTTATATTTCATCATTCCTAGTCTAGAGTGTTTAATTTTGTAATAATTGATTTTGAATGTATTTATTTCTTCTGGAGTTAATATGCCTGGATGCAAAATATTATATTTGGTTGAGGCAATATTGTCTAATACTTGGTCTACTTTATTTTCTATCAAATTTAATTTAACTAACTGGTCTAAAATAATTTGTTGTCAAAATGCACTTTTGTCTTTTCTTTTTTTTTCAAACTTTTTTCAAACCTTTTATTCTTTTTTTTTTCTTTTTTTGATTTTTGAAGGTACGTCCCATTGCTCATTCTCGGGTGGAGGTGGGGACGTGGTGTAACACACAAAATATTTATTCACTTATTATTTCTATACTTAGTCAAAATTTTACACTATTATTTTTCACACCACTGTATATATATTTTTTTTTTTTTAATGATTGTCTTTACTGTTTTTTTCTTTGGATAATTCTTTTTCCGCTTCACCGACTGCGCTACTTAAAGGAATTCTTTTTTCCTTATTTTATAATTAAAAAAAAAGAATATTTCGGTTTCGATCCGAGTTATAATGAATTAATAATTAATAAAAATGCATTAAAAATGAATATTATTCGCACAACTGCGTCTTAGGTGACAACCAACTTACTTCTAAAGTACAAAAGAATTCTTAACATCTATTTATCGAAACAAATTAACGTGTATTCATCAATTATACTTAAATTGCTAATGTGCAATTGGATACATAATATGTGCTGAGTCGATGAATATGAAGGCGCGCTTGCAAGCTGAATCGATGAATGCAAGTTCGATAACCCGATAAGCGCGTGTTACGTTGATTTTTCTAGCGGTGATAAAAAAAAAAACAATTTTAAATTTTTACAACCGTTCTTTATTGAGTCAACTTTAAGACTAACTTATTACATTTTAAATAACTTACTACATTCAATATACATAATTGCAAATGCTACTTGGATTACAATATCGATGAAATCAATGCCCTAAAAATCCCCTTCAACATTCACTGGGAAATATTTTGCTTAATATTCCAAACGTTTAGCGAGTGTGGGAAATACATTGCTTAATTGTAAACGTTTAGCGAGTGTGGGAAATATATTGCTTAATTGCACTACATGAGTCAAATAAAAATGAAATGAAATGAGTTACAAAGTTATGCTGACCAATCTTGGGTGAATGTTCTTCGGTGAGGTGTCGCTTCTGTGAAGTTGACGTAATCCCTCTGTTCCAGACACTGTGACGTCATCAGGCAAAAGGGCCTCACATGGGACAGACCTTGATGTCAACAACGCCCCCACAAACGTCAAGCAAATCATGTACAAATTATATATAAATATTGTATATAAAAAAAAGATTGTGTGTAAAGAAATACATTCCAGTTTATAACGTTGAAAGGAAGCGGTGTTTAATTCGTTCTTACACTGAAATTCATTTACAGTATAGTACAGTCCATTTTTATACCGAATTAAACGTTCATAGCCGAACATTTGGTCATTACGAGCCGTATTAAAAAAAAAAAAAAATTTTCTTTGATCGACAGTCAATCCATAGTGTGTGTGTGTTTTCTGCCGCGTATAATCTCTATAGACAATTTAATCGAGTTTAATTGATTTTAAATTTAAATTAAAACTTTTCCTAAGTGTGCATAGAATAAAAAAAAAAAAAAATCAATCGTGTGCTGCTGTGTGGTGTACATTTGGATCCGGATCTGGAAATTCCCGAAACCCTGAGGACGAAGCCTGGAACACCTTTCTCAACTGGAGCACCGCGCTTTCACAAGTAAGCGACTTCTTATTTCTTTTTCTTTGTTCCTGTTTCTTCAATAAAGAACAATAAATTTACACCAATATAATGGCAACATATTTGGCATATACGCTGAAGCAATTGGAAAAACATATCTCTAATTTTTCCAAAACTGGTTCTGCTAGGCGAACAGCCAATTGTCTTTCTGGTCGATTGTCTGCTTTAGAAAAGACAATGGAAGCAGCAACTGGACGACTCGAAACGGCTCTGGAGTCTTTAGCAGACAGAGAAGGAGTTAGGGGAAGTCGAGACTAGCTTCGAACAAATCCGAGAGCTCTATTTCGAACATCGTTGCAACTTATTGGACGCGATGGATAAAGTGCAGCCAACTGAAAAGAAAATAGAAAGGGATCATTCAGAATCCAAGGAAACTAGAAACGTAGACATTCGGTTACCCAAGATGAATTTACCTGTTTTCGCTGGGAGTTATGAGTCATGGCGAGCCATTCATGACTTATTCGTCTCGTTAATTCACCATAATTCGGCACTCTCTGAGATACAAAAAATGCACTACTTGAAAACAAGTGTGTCAGGGGAAGCGGTGAAACTTTTGGCCCACCTGGGAATTGGCAACGGCAACTACCACAAGGCATGGGAGATCTTAACAGACCGTTATGATCACCAACGATTCCTAGTGAACACGCAATTGAAATGTCTCTTCAATCAGCCTTCATTAGCCCAAGAGCGATCCGAGGCCATCAAGGAACTGCTCGATACATCGATGGAAGTTGTTCACAGCTTGGAAAATCTGAAGGTTCCAGTTCAGCATTGGGACGTTGTGCTCATTTTCATCCTGCTTCAGAAACTTCCGACGAAAACGCAACACCTGTGGAAAGAAAGGCTTGGGAGTAAGACTGACAATAAGGAACTTCCTACATTTGCCGAATTTACCCAGTTTTTGGAGACGAGGTTCCGTTCATTGGAGGCCGGTAACCAACAGCAGGCGCGACCATCAACGAATTCGGCAAGGAATGTACCACAGCGGAGTAGTTTTTATACGTCGACCAATGCCCAGAGGTTTTCCTGCAAGCTTTGCAACAGAGGTCAACACCCTATTCGTAAGTGTGGACGATTTTTGAAGATGAGTACACCTGACCGAATTCAGAGTGTGGGTACATTAGGGATTTGTCGGAACTGCTTAGCATATAGCTACAACACAGAGCAGTGTCCGAGCACTCGTGTTACTACTGTGAGCAGCCACATAATTCTTTATTGCATGTAGCACAGGCCAATACTTCTCATCCATCCACATTTCGGCAGTCAGGTATTCCGCATAGGTCAGGTATCTCTCAAATCCTCCACAGAATTTTCTCACCACGATGAACACCGAAGCCTCAATCTTTTCGCCTAACAATGGAGCACAGCCTTCCAGCAGTTCGGCCGTCAACAGCTTCCATGCTCTGCCAAGCACATCAACACAAGTTTTGTTAGCCACTGCGTTGAGGTATCCGGGTTGGGTTTAGTCAGCAGTGGCACTTGTCAGAGGGTTGTTGACATCGTGCTTACGTCACATCATTCAGCCTTCGAGACATCAACGAAGGTTTTCATCTTTAAGTCACTGTCTGGCCATCTTCCGGCCCGGACACTCCCCGTTGCTTATTGGGAACACCTCGCTGATCTGGTTTTAGCAGACCCATCTTTCAACAAATCAGCAAAGGTTGATCTTCTTTTAGGAAGCGATGTTCTTGCCGAGATTTTGCTACCCAAGCTGAGAAGACCAAAGCAGGAGGACCAGCCAGTAGCGCAAAAAAACAGACTAGGCTGGGTTTTATTTGGAAAGGCTCCAGTTCAGGCTCAACCGCGAAATGCTACACGGCAACACCATTCGCTACAACACTCAACGCACCGTACACTATGTGAGAGCAATCACTCAATTGCATTCACTCAATTACTCAATCATCCAATACCACACTCAAGAAAACACACAATTAATTCTTTCATACACACACGCACACACACTTCGCGTAAATCAATGGCACTTATCGTCTCTCGCTCGCGATTCATTATCATACATATATACACACACACACACACACGTCGCACAAATCAGTTGACACTCATTCTCGTGTCTCATGCTCGATTCCATTCATACACACATACACCCACAAGCCAAATAAACAAACAAATACTAAAATTCAATACACAATAAATGAAATTTAATGAATTTATAATTAACAAACACTACTCACCTGGATTAAATCTACACATTAAAATAAACAAAATTAACTTTACACTACGAATAAATACCGCACAACCAAATCATCAACCGACGATCGGCTGCTCCGGTGGTAAACAATGAACAACAGTCGGCGAAAGAGAAGAGAGCGCGCACTCATGGATATCGGGATCGTGCGTAGAATAGCTGCTACGAATGTTCCAGACACTGTGACGTCTTCAGGCAAAAGGGCCTCACATGGGACACACCTTGATGTGTGCCCCCACAAACGTCAAGCAAATCATGTACAAATTATATATAAATATTGTATATAAAAAAAAGGTTTGTGTAAAGAAATACATTCCAGTTTATAACGTTGAAAGGAAGCGGTGTACAGTCCATTTTTATACCGAAATTAAACGTTCATAGCCGAACACCCTCCACCCTTTGACTCTCCTGAGTTTTTGCTATTAAGATTTTTTTTCTGTCTGTTTCTATCACATCTTTTAGTTGGGTAAAAGTTCTGTTAAAATGGTTGTTGATTTCAATGTTTTTGTTAAGATTTTCTATTGCCATGTGATTATTTTCGTGAATGATGGGTAAATGTTCTGCAATTTATTTTCTCTCATTATCGTCCATTTGCCGTATAGCCATTTTAGGCCTGTCCCTATGAAATTTACTAAACCTCTTTTGTGTTTGTGGGGTAGTAGTATTGATACTTTTATCTTTATTGTGTCGAGTTCGTGATGCAACAGCTGTTTATTCCCTATGGGTTCTCCTAAAGTTATAGTAGTGTTAAGAGCCTCAATTATCCAATCTGTATAAGCTAGTTCTATTAGATGGAGAATAGTGTAATGGTCCTGAATTATTTGTACGTCTTCTAGTGTTATTGCTGTAAAACCGCCATTGCTGTCTACTTTCTCTATTGTCATCATTCCTGTCACTGGAGACGTCAGCGTCAATATTAAAATCGTTAATGTCCATTTCGCCTGAAAATTTAGTTGATCATGTTGTTTTTCAAATTGATTGCGCGATAATACACATTGTGATAGGACTCCGTGACGCCGAAGTTTCTGGTCAACTCCTTTTTGATTTCTTCCCACGATGGGTCAGATCCTAGTGTAGATACTACTTGCAGTGCTGCTCCTGGGATTTTGTGATGTGCTGTTGCAGGATGAAATTCTTCAATGTTGGGTTACCGTCGAACAATGGAAGAATGATCTCGACTTCCCCTATAAACGATGAAAGGTCGTAGTCATTGGTGCCACGGAATTCTCTGATTCTGCTTGCCTCCTTGATTAAATATTTTGCTGTTATGGTACATTGTTCTTGAGTTGCGGTAGGCATTTCTTCTATTGGATTGGGTACGTCTAATGTATAAGGTAGATTTCTCGAATTTAGTTTCTCTTTATTTTCCTTGGGCATCAATGTTTGTGAGGTTTATTTTATTCCAATTTTGTATATACGTATCTATATTGTTACGCCTGTTGACGTTCCACAAATAAAAAAAAATAGATTTACAAACTGAGTTCCACACGCGGGCTGGATTTTTGGCTGGGAATTTGCCTCCAGTATTTCCTTTGTGTAATCGAACGGAAAAAGAAACACAAACTAATGAAAAGAACTGCCGGACAACCGACCGATGAACAAAAAAAAAAAAACCAACAATTTTAATTTAACTGTAATCAATTTATTTATCTGTCTTGTGACAGGTCTAAAAGTAAACTCAAACATTTATTTCTTATTCACTAGTACCTTAAACTATACTACTTTGTGCTGACCTACGAGTTAATGTATTTTTCTGCATAGTGAACGTTGTTTGCTTAGGTGTCCGTTTGTGAAATTTTATACGACGTAATTCCTCTGTTGAAGTTTTGTGTGTGTGTTATTATTATATAGTATGGCCTAAATGACTTGGTAGTAATATTGGGAACAGTGTATCTCATGTAGTTTGTTCCCTTATACAGAAGCTGAATGCTTCTTGTTGGGCAATCGCTCTCATAGCTCTAATAGTTGAGCCCAAAGGTTCCCTTAGACCAATAAGGAATGTGTTGAGACACATTTTTGAATAGAGGCCACCTTTGGCTAGAACTACATTAGAGTCTCTTTCGTGGATGTGTATATGGTCAAGAGTTGATAATATTTCTATGATTTTTGAGTAGGGTTGAGACCAGGGTTGCCGACTACTCAATGGAGGAAAGTCGTGGGAGTTGATGTTACGGGCGCCACGCGATTGCCCTATGTCCCTAAAAAGCCTTACGGTGTCGAATCGTGATGCCACCCGAAAGTCCACGTAGATTTATTATTAAAATAAACCAAATTCCCGTATCCTACCGTGTTCCAGCATCCAGTTAGCCCTCCGTGTCCGAAATAAAACAAAAGTACACGAAAGCCCATTTATTAACTTTTCTTATACAATCCTAATCCTAAACAGACCTCTCTCAAAATTCTCTACAGTTGTACAAAAATAACTTTGAATTATAAGAAAACAAAAGAAAGTAGCATAGAATAAAAAAAAGAATTAGAAAAATAAAAGAGATAAATAGTTTGGATCCAAAACAACTACTTAAATAACTCCCTAATAATTAAGTATATATGTATGTCCCCAATGGGCAGACAAATTTAAATACAAATCAACATATCCATAAAAAAAAAAGAAAGAACTAGAATAACAAAATGTTCAAAAGCACTACGTGAATAAAAAAAAATATGTATAAGTATAAAAAATATATAAGAATAGGTGACTCCCTGCATAATCCTTGCACTGCAGCCCCAACTATGTCAGCCCCATCTTCAGCTTCGGTGGCTTTCTCTCAAGGCCTTTTGAACCAGTAAGTTAGAATAAGATAGTTAAGTTAGTTAAGCTAGTTTTAAGCTTTTTTTGCCTAGCAATAAGTTTAATGAATTATCAAATAAAAATGCATTTAAAAAAAAGTATAAATCTGCAAGTTATAAACACGTAACGAATTAAATATCCGTAAATCGAGTGGCTTATAGTGCCAATTTTCAAAAAGAAATTTGAATATTGCCTGTAATAAAAAGTTTTTCGATTCTCGAATCCGATTTTCGGATCATCATCCTAGACCGAATCGAAATACGGAGTAAGGCCCCGGAATGAATTGGTTCATTTTACTGCTCAACGAACTATATAGCGGGTTGTAAGAAAAGCATCTCCAACTAGCTCCTTCAGGCAGTGCGAACGTTTTCCAGCTGCTTCCAGTTGCATACACCAAGGTTGATTGAGGTCCGTATCCGTATGCACTTGGACATGCCAATGAAAATGCTTCCTCTACATCACTTCACTTTGGGGTAACTTCGAAGACTCTCCATGAAAACGAAGAACAGGTTATTTAAAAGATGCCGATTGATAAACTTTAGTCACAAATTAGCATTTGATTGTTTTTTGTATATTTTTACTATTGTTAATAGCGATTTTTTCACAAAAAAAAGAAAAAAAATTATTTAAATTAATAAAATTAATTAATTCAAGAGCCATAGTTCACTTGAAATTATGTCAAATTTGTGTACTAAAGAGCCTCCAATAGTTGATAGCAATTCATGTTGACTGCTAGTAATTTTAGTAAATTTTTATTCATTTACAAGAAAAGATCACTTAAAAAAAGAATTAAGAAATATGTATAACACAATCAATTCGAAGTAAATTTTAATTTTTTTTATTTATATATATGTTTATATTAGTTTTCACGGTACGCCCGTACAGTAAGACTCTTGCACAATTCGATACCGAGCACCGGTTCAATTTGCGGAGTTGCAAACGGGACGTCCGCGGTACAGGCAATCACCACGTAAAACTTGTGTGTGTACAAAGTGTCTTTACGAAAAATCAGTCACTCGTATTCAATTTTTTTTTTTTCTTTTTACTGCATATCTTAATTCCACGCACTCCCTTAGTCCGAGCACCAGACCCAATTTACCCCACAGATCAATAACCAAAAATCAAAAAAAAAAAAATTAAAATTAAATAAAATCCGCACTCTAACACTCGTTTTTTTTTTTTTTTGCCTTTTCCTTTTTTTTTCGGTATTGTTTCTTTTCTCTACCCCTATTTATTTCCCACTGAATGTTCTCCGATCACACGTCCGATCTCTGATCTGGCTCCTTTCCAACTGCCGCCTAACCCTATATATCTCCCATTTAATGGCCAGTTATTTGATCACACGATCTTTGATCATAACAACTGACCCACGCTAACTTCTCACTCAACCGCCGGCCGTACTTCCTTAGCTAACCCATCTCTTGTCTATCGTTGTTTTTTTTTTTTTTTTTTTTTTTCTATTATTCTTATAAAGAAGAAAAGTTTAAAAAAAAATTGTCTGGTGGTCCTTTGGCTCGAACTTGGGACCTCTCGGTTAAGAGGAAGCGCTCCTTACCATCGGGCCACTCCGGTACGTTGGGGCTGCCGGACGAAAATGGGAGAACTCCATGCAAGAAATGCGAAAACCTTTCAAATGCAATTTGGCTATTAAAACCATAACAATGTGTCATTTGATTGCTTTATATTGTGAAGGTCTCTAATAAGAGACATTTCACTTCTCTTATCAGAGTAATGCAGAATTAGATTCGCCTTGATTTGGGGCCACTCCAAAGGCGTTCCAAACATATTTAACACCTCATTTGCCTCACCAGTAACTTTATTTCGTATTGCTCTCATTATATATATATCATAAGACCTAATATTTCTTCAACATTATTTAAAAACTCGTAGAGTAATGTACAATTACCACTAAATTGGGGAAGAATTTGAAATGTATTAAAGTTTTTATTTATTTCATCAAAGTTTACACTGTTTACTTCACTGCCTTCATTATTGTTTGTATTGGTATGTGTTGCATTAGGATTCGAAATGCCTAAATTACTCCTTAAATTATTGCTTCCTATATCGCTTACTGTACCTACATTACTTAAATAAATACATACATATACGCATTAAGGCTTGATGCTGCTTCTAATTATATTGATTGTAGTTCCGCTAATCGAATCGCCTTAAGTTCGTCCACACAAGGTTGGTTTTTATTATATGATATATGGTACGCTATGTGCATTCGTACATAACTCGCGCACTGATGTAATAAACTCTTCCCCTATCTCATCCCTTTGTTTCTTCTTAAAAAATTTTGCACGCTCGTAAATGAGATTTCATTTTGGAACGATATACTCCTCGAATTTCCCTACGCAGACGTCATACATTTGTGGTGTAGGTACAAACGATGCAAACATTTCTTCAGCACTCTCCTCCATGCAATATATCAAAAGATTTATCTGTGATTTGTCTTCTGTCAGGTATAATGGATTTCTTAAATAACTGTTAACAATTTTCAAAAAGAAATTTGAATTATTGCCTGTAATAAAAAGTTTTTCGATTCTCAAATATAGCAATCCGATTTTCGGATCATCATCCTCAACCGAATCGAAATAGAGAGTAAGGCCCCGGAATGAATTGGTTCATTTTACTGCTCAACGAACTATATAGCGGGTTGTAAGAAAAGCATCTCCAACTAGCTCCTTCAGGCAGTGCGAACGTTTTCCAGCTGCTTCCAGTTGCATACACCAAGGTTGATTGAGGTCCGTATCCGTATGCACTTGGACATGCCACTGAAAATGCTTCCTCTGCATCACTTCACTTTGGGGTAACTTCGAAGACTCTCCATGAAAACGAAGAACAGGTTATTTAAAAGATGCCGATTGATAAACTTTAGTCACAAATTAGCATTTGATTGTTTTTTGTATATTTTTACTATTGTTAATAGCGATTTTTTCACAAAAAAAAGAAAAAAAATTATTTAAATTAATAAAATTAATTAATTCAAGAGCCATAGTTCACTTGAAATTATGTCAAATTTGTGTACTAAAGAGCCTCCAATAGTTGATAGCAATTCATGTTGACTGCTAGTAATTTTAGTAAATTTTTATTCATTTACAAGAAAAGATCACTTAAAAAAAGAATTAAGAAATATGTATAACACAATCAATTCGAAGTAAATTTTAATTTTTTTTATTTATATATATGTTTATATTAGTTTTCACGGTACGCCCGTACAGTAAGACTCTTGCACAATTCGATACCGAGCACCGGTTCAATTTGAGGAGTTGCAAACGGGACGTCCGCGGTACAGGCAATCACCACGTAAAACTTGTGTGTGTACAAAGTGTCTTTACGAAAAATCAGTCACTCGTATTCAATTTTTTTTTTTTTTCCTTTTTACTGCATATCTTAATTCCACGCACTCCCTTAGTCCGAGCACCAGACCCAATTTACCCCACAGATCAATAACCAAAAATCAAAAAAAAAAAAATTAAAATTAAATAAAATCCGCACTCTAACACTCGTTTTTTTTTTTTTTGCCTTTTCCTTTTTTTTCGGTATTGTTTCTTTTCTCTACCCCTATTTATTTCCCACTGAATGTTCTCCTATCACACGTCCAATCTCTGCTCTGGCTCCTTTCCAACTGCCGCCTAACCCTATATATCTCCCATTTAATGGCCAGTTATTTGATCACACGATCTTTGATCATAGCAACTGACCCACGCTAACTTCTCACTCAACCGCCGGCCGTACTTCCCTAGCTAACCATCTCTTGTCTATCGTTGTTTTTTTTTTTTTTTTTTTCTATTATTCTTATAAAGAAGAAATGTTAAAAAAAAAATTGTCTGGTGGTCCTTTGGCTCGAACTTGGGACCTCTCGGTTAAGAGGCAGCGCTCCTTACTATCGGGCCACTCCGGTACGTTTGGGGCTGCCAGACGAAAATGGGAGAACTCCATGCAAGAAATGCGAAAACCTTTCAAATGCAATTTGGCTATTAAAACCATAACAATGTGTCATTTGATTGCTTCATATTGTGAAGGTCTCTAATAAGAGACATTTCACTTCTCTTATCAGAGTAATGCAGAATTAGATTCTCCTTGATTTGGGGCCACTCCAAAGGCGTTCCAAACATATTTAACACCTCATTTGCCTCACCAGTAACTTTATTTCGTATTGCTCTCATTATATATATATCATAAGACCTAATATTTCTTCAACATTATTTAAAAACTCGTAGAGTAATGTACGATTACCACTAAATTGGGGAAGAATTTGAAATGTATTAAAGTTTTTATTTATTTCATCAAAGTTTACACTGTTTACTTCACTGCCTTCATTATTGTTTGTATTGGTATGTGTTGCATTAGGATTCGAAATGCCTAAATTACTCCTTAAATTATTGCTTCCTATATCGCTTACTGTACCTACATTACTTAAATAAATACATACATATACGCATTAAGGCTTGATGCTGCTTCTAATTATATTGATTGTAGTTCCGCTAATCGAATCGCCTTAAGTTCGTCCACACAAGGTTTGTTTTTATTATATGATATATAGTACGCTATGTGCATTCGTACATAACTCGCGCACTGATGTAATAAACTCTTCCCCTATCTCATCCCTTTGTTTCTTCTTAAAAAATTTTGCACGCTCGTAAATCAGATTTCATTTTGGAACGATATACTCCTCGAATTTCCCTACGCAGACGTCGTACATTTGTGGTGTAGGTACAAACGATGCAAACATTTCTTCAGCACTCTCCTCCATGCAATATATCAAAAGATTTATCTGTGATTCGTCTTCTGTCAGGTATAATGGATTTCTTAAATAACTGTTAACAATTTTCAAAAAGAAATTTGAATTATTGCCTGTAATAAAAAGTTTTTCGATTCTCGAATATAGCAATCCGATTTTCGGATCATCATCCTCAACCGAATCGAAATACAGAGTAAGGCCCCGGAATGAATTGGTTCATTTTACTGCTCAACGAACTATATAGCGGGTTGTAAGAAAAGCATCTCCAACTAGCTCCTTCAGGCAGTGCGAACGTTTTCCAGCTGCTTCCAGTTGCATACACCAAGGTTGATTGAGGTCCGTATCCGTATGCACTTGGACATGCCACTGAAAATGCTTCCTCTGCATCACTTCACTTTGGGGTAACTTCGAAGACTCTCCATGAAAACGAAGAACAGGTTATTTAAAAGATGCCGATTGATAAACTTTAGTCACAAATTAGCATTTGATTGTTTTTTGTATATTTTTACTATTGTTAATAGCGATTTTTTCACAAAAAAAAGAAAAAAAATTATTTAAATTAATAAAATTAATTAATTCAAGAGCCATAGTTCACTTGAAATTATGTCAAATTTGTGTACTAAAGAGCCTCCAATAGTTGATAGCAATTCATGTTGACTGCTAGTAATTTTAGTAAATTTTTATTCATTTACAAGAAAAGATCACTTAAAAAAAGAATTAAGAAATATGTATAACACAATCAATTCGAAGTAAATTTTAATTTTTTTTATTTATATATATGTTTATATTAGTTTTCACGGTACGCCCGTACAGTAAGACTCTTGCACAATTCGATACCGAGCACCGGTTCAATTTGCGGAGTTGCAAACGTTACTCCCGCGGTACAGTCAACCACCACGTAAAACTTGTGTGTGTACAAAGTGTCTTTACGAAAAATCAGTCACTCGTATTCAATTTTTTTTTTTTTTCCTTTTTACTGCGTATCTTAATTCCACGCACTCCCTTAGTCCGAGCACCAGACCCAATTTACCCCACAGATCAATAACCAAAAATCAAAAAAAAAAAAAAAAAAACAAATTAAATAAAATCCGCACTCTAACACTCGTTTTTTTTTTTTTGTCTTTTCCTTTTTTTTCGGTATTGTTTCTTTTCTCTACCCCTATTTATTTCCCACTGAATGTTCTCCGATCACACGTCCGATCTCTGCTCTGGCTCCTTTCCAACTGCCGCCTAACCCTATATATCTCCCATTCAATGGCCAGTTATTTGATCACACGCTAACTTCTCTCTCAACCGCCGCCCGTACTTCCCTAGCTAACCCATCTCTTGTCTATAGTTGTTTTTTTTTCCTTTTTTCTTCTATTATTCTTAGAAAGATGAAAAGTTTAAAAAAAAAAATTATCTGGTGGTCCCTTGGCTCGAACTTGGAACCTTAAGAGGCAGCGCTCCTTACCATCGGGCCACTCCGGTACGTTGGGGCTGCCGGGCGAAAATGGGAGAACTCCATGCAAGAAATGCGAAAACCTTTCAAATGCAAATTGGCGATTAAAACCATAACAAAGTGTCATTTGATTGCTTTATATTGTGAAGGTCTCAAATAAGAGACATTTCACTGCTCTTATCAGAGTAATGTAGAATTAGATTCGCCTTGATTTGGGGCCACTCCAAAGGCGTTCCAAACATATTTAACACCTCATTTGCCTCACCAGTAACTTTATTTCGTATTGCTCTCAATATATATACATATATCATAAGACCTAATATTTCTTCAACATTATTTAAAAACTCGTAGAGTAATCTACGATTACCACTAAATTGGGGAAGAATTTGAAATGCATTGAAGTTTTTATTTATTTCATCAAAGTTTACACTATTGCTAATACTGTTTACTTCACTGCCTTCATTATTGTTTGTATTGGTATGTGTTGCATTGGGATTCGAAATGCATAAATTACTCCTTAAATTATTGCTTCCTATATCGCTTACTGTACCTACATTAAGGCTTGAGGCTGTGCATTCGTACATAACTCGCGCACTGATGTAATAAACTCTTCCCCTATCTCATCCCTTTCTTTCTTCTTCAAAAATTTTGCACGCTCGTAAATCAGATTTCATTTTCGAACGATATACTCCTCGAATTTCCCTACGCAGACGTCGTACGTTTGTGGTGTAGGTACAAACGATGCAAACATTTCTTCAGCACTCTCCCCCATGCAATATATCAAGAGATTTATCTGTGATTTCTCTTCTGTCAGGTGTAATGGATTTCTTAAATAACTGTTAACTACTTTTGGACTTCGATCAAGTTTTTTAGCTATAGCGCGATTAGAGAGATTTTGCTCATGGTAAGCTTCTACTTTAGCAATTTCCGTTGAATTGAAAGATTTTTTTCTACCCATTTAAACTATTAAACAGATCATAAACGCAAGAAATAAACCGTTTATCACTCCCGATAGCTTTCCGATGATCGCGCTGCTAAACTCTCGCTTACAATGAGTAAGAAAGTTAGTTGAGACTATTCTAATGTCACAAAAAAATGCGTATTAAATTGAATGCGTACAAGTAGCTCAAAAGTCCCGTTAACTTAAAAAAAATGTTAAAAGCTCTCTTAATCTTAAGAAACTCTCGCTCTTGGCTTGTCACCCAATGCATATTTCCTTGGGTACACAACAAAGAGCTCTCAAAACAGTTAGTTAAAAAAAAAAACAATATATGAGGTTATCCATTTGTTACGGACTGTATGTATATGTAGGTATGTATATTTTGCACGTTTCGTTGTTTTAAAATTGTCCAAGGTCACAGTATATGTACATTCACATGTATGTAAATGTCTCAATTTAATTTACTTTTATTATAACATCCAAAACACTCAATTGTGTCTGGGCCCATAACCTATTGTAAAATGACACGAATATAATACATTGAAGTATTATCCCAGACCAGCATATCAAATAATTAAACACTTTGTAGTTTTAGTTTTAGTTCTTTATTTCTCATCTGCACTCACTCGTAGTCTCAACGCAACTGAACATTGTTGAGAATGCATGCATAGGCAAACACAAGCAGCAATACAAAAACAAGAGAACGGAAAGTCCCGTTAATTTACGTGTTCTCTTTTAATATTTTGTCACGTATATCAATGTGACTTTTGCCCATACATACATTTTCCACAATAGTTTACTCTCACTAAACTTTATCCCTGTTAATAAGCCCAGTCTCACACATTTTATCGCTACAAACTCCACTCTCCTGGATATCCTAATCGTGAGTCAGCCCGACTACGTGAATTATTACGGACAAGTAAACGTTCCTGGATTTTCGAAACACGACCTTATTATTGGGTTTTATGGCCTTGCTGTAAACCGTTCAATCGAAACCAAAATAATTCAGTTTAGAGCTTTCAAGGCAGTGGACATGGTTCGCGATGTTGTAAACACGAACTGGGATAGGGTTTTCGTTGTCTCATCAGTCAATGAACAAGTTGACTTTTTTATGGCTGAAATTAACAATTTGTTCGACATTCATTTGCTAACTGAAACCATAACGGTCCGGAGTGGGAGGAATGAGTGGTATACCAACCGAATTGATTCACTTATCTGTCAGAGGAGTGCCGTCTATAAAAGATGGAAGCGTTATCGGTTCCCGAGCTTCCATGCTGATTTTAAGAATCTGCGCAACGCTGTTAACGTAGCCATACGTAGATCGAAGCGTAGATTCTTTGCCTCCAAGTTCGGTAGTTTGTCCTCGAGCAAATTGTGGACAAAATATTAAGTCTCTCAGATTATCAAAACAAAAGAGTAATTCAGATGTGGAATGTTATGATAATGATCTAAATAGACGGTTTTTAACTGCATCTTTATCTGATAACACCCAGGTTGGTACGATGCCTCCAGTCAGTGGTGCCCCCTTCGGAAGCATTTCTGACATCAGTTTCAGTTTCTCAAGAGTGGATCAGTTTCAAGTATCCAGAACGGTATTTGAAATTAAATCTAAAGCTACTGGTCTACACAACTTGCATCCCAAATTCTTTAAAATCGTCTTTCCGTTCATCTCACTTCACATTACCCACATTTTTAACACAATTTTAACCACCTCTTGCTATCCTCACCTCTGGAAAGCTTCCAAAGTGATAAAGATTGTGGATGATATTAGATAAAACATTGATGAAGAATGCTATACGACGTTGGTGCTCTAGGATTTTTCCAAGGCGTTCGATTCTGTTTCGCATACTCGTAGTATCCTCCTAAATAAGCTCAAAAAAAAACTTCTTTTTTGATCGCAGTACTTTGTATTTGATCCAAAGGTATCTAACAGGAAGAGCCCAGGCAGTGTGGACTAACAATCAGTTATCTGGTTTTCTCCCAACCTATGCTGGTGTTCCCCAGGGATCAATCTTAGGCCCCCTGTTATTTTCCATGTTTATCAACGACCTCCCTAATGTCTTAAAGCGCTGTAGATCTCATATGCACGCTGATGATGTGCAGCTTTATTTAAGCTACCCAGCTGGTTTAGTGGAAGACGCCACTGTCCGAATAAATGAAGACCTAGCGAGCGTCCTTCTCTGGTCAAAACAAAATCAGCTGAGGCTGAACACTGGAAAAAGTCAAGCTATTGTTGTGGTTAGGAATGCTATGGATGCCTCATGTTTTCCAACAGTCGAGTTAGGTGGCACCAATTTAAAATATGTTGATAAGGTGAAGAACTTAGGCATTATATTAAACCAAACCCTTACGTGGGATGTTTACGTGTCCTTCACATTGGGTAAAACGTACGGAGCGTTACGTGTTCTCCACTTAGCTGGGAGCTGCCTGCCAACTAAGATGAAAATAATATTAGCAAAATCACTCGTCAACCCCTATCTTGCTCTACGGTAGCTTTGTTTCCTGCTGCCTCGACAGCGTCAACTAGCGAAAATTTGACGTTGCGTTTAACAATATCGTCCGATTTGTCTATGGCTTGCGCAGATATGACCATGTCTCCGACTATACAAGCACGGTTTTTTCCATGCCCCTGCAAAAGTACTTAGGCCTTTAAATATTACTGTTTTTATTTAAATTACGACAAACAAAAACACCTCAATATCTCTTCGATAAGCTGGTGCCCGCGACATCGCAAAGAAGCAGAGTTCCAATTGTTTCCACATTCAGATATGAAGTTTCTGTACCTATATATGCTGCTGGTCTATGGAATTCACTCCCAGCCAATTTGAGGAGGATGAGCAACAGCGGTGAATTTGGAAATAGTCTGGAATGTTACTTCGTAGGCTAAATCATATTATAAATAGATTTTCATTATTAAGTTTTTTTTATTTTTCTTTTTTTATTAAATTATATATATATTTGAATTGTAAATTTAACGAATTAACCTATTGCACTAAGTATTAACTGAAAAGACAATGTTTTATAATATTTATGTTC
The DNA here is from genome assembly GCA_963082735.1 of Pocota personata. Lineage (NCBI taxonomy): Eukaryota > Metazoa > Arthropoda > Insecta > Diptera > Syrphidae > Pocota > Pocota personata. The sequence goes on along the minus strand of OY720429.1, from coordinate 37,270,031 downwards.
TAATAAAAAATACAAATACAAAAATACAATGACGCGTCGGCAGTCTGGAAAAGTTAATGGGATTAATTTGGGGCAGTATTTTACTTAACTATACTTATATATCTATCCTACATACGGCCAACCTGTAAATCGACGTTGGCCTCCTCTTCGTCTTCTTCCAACTCTTTCTTGGGATCCTCGTCACCCAAAGCTTCATGCAGTCTGCTGTTGTAGAGAAAGTATTTGACCCCTCACGTTGTCCCACTTTGCTCACGTCGTATCGATCATTCTTTTTGACTCTCACCACCTCGTAGCTTCCGAAGTATCTTGCGTACAATTTCAACCCTACGCCAAACTGTGTCCTCATTTCGACAACCAGATCACCCTCTTTGTATTTCCTGGCTGCTTTTCTTTTCCTATCGTACGTCCTGCGGTTCTCCGGCTGTACTTTTGGAATCCGCTCCTTGACATCTCGAAGTTGTCTCCCATTACTTCTTCCAGTAACGTTCGCAACTTAAGACTCCCCTTCTTCCTCATGATGGTTCCAAACATGAGCTGAAACGGGCTGCGTCATGTACTTCGGGAGATCGTTGAGTTCTGGACTCAGATGGTATGTTTGTGCCACTTCTTAGGGTCGTCCACTGACACTTGGCTGAGGATTTCAATGATAATTCGATTTATTCGCTTGGCTTGCCCGTTTACCCTGGGCACTCAAGTCGTCGTCAGCAAGTGATGAATGCGGTTTTCTTCGCAGTACCCCTTGAAGATGTTGGAAGTGAACGCTGGTCCATGGTCAAAGACTATTCGAATGAGATTTCCAAACACTTCGCTTTGAAACTCTAGTTTTTTGACGACTTCCTCGGTTTTAGTCGTCCTTACCGGATAAATCCAAAAGAATTTCGTGAACGATCACGAAAAGTAATTGTAAAACTTGCTTGTAGACGGCAGTGGCCCTAGGTGGTCCACATGATATGCGTGCAAGGGTGTGTCGCTCTTCTCTATGGTGTGCAGGAATCCTTCTGCTTTTCGACCTTCCTGGCCGCTAGGATACACGCAACACAATTCGCTATTACTCGCAAATTTCGGGACGTTGTAGTTCTACTTGAAAATCGCCTCCGCTTTTATTAGTGAATACCACGTATCACCTCTCTCTGCATGGCCCCCATTATTGCTGACAAATGTCACACCTTTCCAATGAAGTAGGTAATCGCTTCCAAGATCAGCCACAACTTGCAGGTGGCGCCATCTGCTGAAAACGGACCGAATTAATTTGTACCCCCAATATTTCTTGAACTTCCTCCCTTGAAAGAATCTTGAAGAGAATCATTTACGGAAGCTGGCGCGAAATCGATGTCCTGGAAAAGGCTGTCATTGTATGGATGGATTCCACTCACCGAAAAACCAGAAGCAGCACGACTTGGTATTGAGTTATAGCTCTTCCAGGGTGCTGAGTCACCCAGCGTTCACATTCTTCCGCGTATCTTGCCTGAGGACTGAAAAAACTTCTGTCTAATGGCTGCCTTTTGTGGCTACTATGAGGTGGCAAAGTAAGAATTGAAATTCCGTTGTCTCTGCAAAATATGGTTGCTTCTAACGAGATATTGGACGAATGGTTGTCCATAATTAACAGGGTTGGCCTTCCTTCTTCAGCATGGACGTGCTTCTTAAAATGCTGAAGCCATTGTAAGAAAAGCGCACCATTTATAAATCGGGAATCCGACACCATTCCGATGCATGCATTAGGTCCACCATCAAGCAATTGTTCCTTCAACCTCTTGCGTGGGAATATAAAAGCTGGAGGGACATAATGTCCTGTAGCATTCATGCAACAAACAGCCGTAACGGTTATGCCCCTTTCTGCAGAAACTATCTTTCCAACAACTTTCTTACCACGTTCTGAGATAACCCTTGGAGTTTTTTTCGGGACAGTGCTCATTCCACTCTCATCCTTGTTATAAATACGACTCGGCTCGAAGTTGAACTTTTCGTTGATGATTGTGAATGACAAAAGTGCTTGACCAAAAAAAAAAAAAACTCCACGCGTTTACTCAACGTTATAATTTATTTCATTCCAATCAATCAAAATTTAAATTATACCGAATGGTTCGCTGACTCGACTGGACGACTGGTGTTGGTGGCTGCTGAAATTCAAGTGGCCGAAAAACTCCGAAAACATTGCTAAGCAATTGAGCAGCAAAAGGAAATACAAAAAAAAAAAAAAACGGTAACACTCTCTCAGCAGCAAGCACAGTTGATACAAATCAAATGCAACTGGTTTACATCAACGGCGCTTGTATAAGAGAGCAACAAATAGAAAGAATTAGAATTAAGAAAAAATATGAAAATTACTGTCGACGTCGAACCATAGGGTATGTTACATACGTTTGGTAATTTCGACAAATAGAAGAAAAAATAAATAATGAATAGACAAATAAGTATGTGATGAAATTGCGTTCCTTAACACGCCGCCCTCGCTGAAGGAAGTTCAGGAACATGGCAGAATCGCTAGTTTGCTGATGGGGCGCTTGAACATTCCGCTTTTCGTGCGCAGTGTAACCACTCGTACATGTCCATCTTGGCCCGGATGAACTTCGGTAATTCTGCCTAGGGACCACTGTGATGGTGGAAGGTTTGGCTCTTTGAGAACTACCATATCGCCAACTCGAAAATCTCTTGAAGTTTCTCTCCATTTTGGGCGCTGCTGCAAAGCTGTTAAATAATCGGTGTACCATCTTCGCCAGAAACTTTGAACCATGTTTTGAAGCAATTCCCATCTTCCCAGTCGATTGACAGGTATCTCTAGGTAACTTGGCTCGGAAATCGCTGTATATGGCCTTCCTAGAAGAAAATGAGAAGGCGTTAATGGGTCAAGATCTAAATCAGAGGAAGCACAAAGGGGCCTGGAATTCAAGAGGGCTTCGATCTGGGCTAACAAGGTGCACATTTCTTCGAAAGTAAGAACGCTATTACCAACGACGCGACGAAGATGCTGCTTCACCAATTTAACCCCCGCTTCCCATAGCCCGCCAAAGTGAGGGCTGTGCGGAGGAATAAATTGCCAATCGATGCTCTCTGCAGCCAACATTTCAGCAACCGCACTATTGTGCGCCTGCGACTGCACCAACTTATGCATTTCCGATAGAACCCGGGCTGCTCCTTGGAAGTTTGTCCCATTGTCGGAGTAAATTACGCTGCATTTTCCGCGTCTAGCGATGAACCTTTTGAGCGCAGCCAAAAAGGCGTCCGTGGTTAGGTCCGAAACCATCTCAAGATGAAGCGCTTTGGTTGTCATACAGACAAATAACGAAATGTAGCCTTTCACCAGTTTGGGTTTCCTTCCTCTTGTCAAACGAAGAGTAATAGGGCCAGAGTAGTCACACCCTGTGTGAGCGAAGGCGAATGATGGGTTCACCCGTGACGATGGTAAATTCCCCATTAGCTGCGTTGACGTAGACTTTCGGTGGCGAAAACACGTAATGCAATCGTGCACGAGTTTCCGAATAAGGTTTCTGCTCCCAATGATCCAATATTCCTGACGAATCAACGCGAAAAGTCCCGAAACACCGATATGCAGAAAATTTTTGTGGGCATCCAATAGAATCAGCTGGGTAATACGATGATTTTTGGGCAGAATAGTTGGATGTTTTACACTATAGGGAACCTCCCTAGCGTTAGAAATTCTCCCACCGACGCGCAACAAACCGACATCATCAAGGAAAGGCGAAAGCAAGAATAATTTGGACCTCTTGGAAACACAACGATCAGTCTTGAGAGCATTTCTTTCGGCCTGAAATTCGTTTTGAGACCACATAAGACAAGCGTTTTTAGCAAGGCGAAGCTCAGAAAGTGTTAGATATCCAGGTTTTCTATCTCCTTTAGGCGATCGACATAGCTCTATGAAGCGGTGAATATACCCAACGATTCGAACAAGTTTTCTCCAAGCAGATACCTTTAACGAAAGCCTTTCAAGAAAATGCTCAATTGGAACGGAAACGTGAACTTTAATGCCCCTCTTCCTCTCCTCGGGAACTTCTGCAACTACCATTTCAGGGTGAATTGGCCAATGATCTGTCTTCTGAGATAACCAAGCCGGACCTTTCCACCACATTTCGAATTCCATCAGCTCGGTTGGTGAAAGACCCCTGGAAGCGCAATCAGCAGGGTTTTCAGCAGAGCACACATAATTCCAAGAAGAACGAGGTAAACAAGACAATATTTCCGAGGTACGATTCGCTATGAATGTATTCCATCTTCGGGGAGGAGAAGAGAGCCAAGACAAAACTATTTGGGAATCACAAAATGCAAAAACTCTAACAGATGTTTCCTCTAACGATGACCGAATGAGCTCAACTAATCGACACAAGAGTAGAGCCCCACAGAGTTCGAGGCGAGGAATCGATAGCTGTTTTACTGGCGCTACACGAGTTTTTGCTGCAACTAATCGGATCTCCACCAAACCGTCTTCGCTGAAGCTACGGCTGTACACAACTGCCGAATAAGCCTTTTCTGAAGCATCTGAGAATCCTATTAACTCCAAGCTTTTAGAATTTAGGGTAAACCTCCGAGAAATTCTAAAGTTTTCAAAACAGGTCAAATTCTCCCGATACATCTTCCATTTTTCCGCTACTTCAAAGGGCAAGGGATCATCCCAATCTATTTTCGCCCTGGTGGTCCACAGCTCCTGAAACAGTATTTTTAGCAAAATAGTGGAAGGAGCCAAGAAACCCAAGGGATCAAAAACCTTTGCAACCTCCGAAAGCAGCTTGCGTTTGGTAGGCAAAACATGATCAGGCAAACTAATTTTATAAGTAAAGGTGTCACGATGCGGGTTCCAAACCAAACCAAGAACCTTGGTGCACTGCGATGAACAATCCAAATCAAGTGAAACAGCTTCTTTACAATTACTCGCTAGCAAAATTTCCCAACAATTGGAGCTCCACTTGCTGAGCTCTAGACCTCCACAGGATAACATTTCGATGATCTGTTGCTTCAGTTCCAATGTCTCCGATAACGAATCAGCCCCTGTCATAAGATCGTCGACGTACATATCATGCAGAATGGCATGCGACGCTAAAGGAAACTGGGTTTTATAATCAAACGCTATTTGACGGAGAACTTTCATAGACAGATAAGGAGCTGGAGTGGTACCATACGTCACAGTACACAAACGAAAATGTGAAATTGGGTTATCAGGGGAGTCTCTCCACACAATTCGCTGAAAGTCTCGGTGCTTGGGATGCACCCAAATTTGCCGAAACATCTTGACGATGTCAGCACAAAAAACAAAACGATGCAAGCGAAATCGTAAACAAACGTTGATCAGGTTGCGTTGAAGAGGGGTTCCGGCATGAAGCATTTCATTGAGGCTACATTGCTTGGTATCTTTATGCGAACCATCGAAGACGACGCGAATTTTGTTAGTGATAACGGCGTGATGAGGCAAATAGAAAACACTTCCTGTCGTAGGCTCTATTTGATCATCCGGAATACGCTCCATGTGGCCTAAATCCAAATAAGTTTGCATAAACTTCTGATATTCCACTTTTAGACCTTCATCACGTAAAAACCGACGTTCCATAGCGAAGAATCTTGACAATGCTCCAGATATAGTATTAGCAAACTTTACATGATCTTTGCGGAATGGAAGCTCCACCATGTACCTATTATCCGACGTTCGAGTAAGGGTCTTCGAAAAGTTAACATCTACCTCATCTTCACCTAGTGTCAAAGCGAACTTATGCGGAACCTCCTCGATTTCCCAAAAGGATTTCAAAATTACATCAAGGTCAACGCCTGCGTGTAACGAAACTATAGGTTTTTCTGGCAAACAACCCGTTATAACCCATCCAAAAAGTGTTTCATGCGCAATAACCCTTCCTTCCTCATCTGAACGATGACCACCTCCCAGAATACTCCAAGCCTTGTCAGCCCCTAAAAGGATATCAATGCGCCCAAGGGGTATTGAATTGTAAATCGGCCAATGGAAGGTCTTCGAGGAAAGTAAAGTTACTACGTTCGAATGAAAATGATGGAGTTTGTGAGGTTATTTTGCTCAGAATGTAAGCTTCAATTTCAATTGAATGCGGACTTATGCGAGATTTCAAGGTTAAATTGACCGCACCTTGAGTCACACCAGCTTCAACCGACGAAATTCCTGTAATAGACGAAGTCCTAGCAGTTTCACCAAACTATCGGTCACAAACGAGACCTGCGAACCGGTATCCAATAGAGCGCGCGCGAGATGTGTCTTTCCAAGGGCATCAAACACTTTAACGACCACTGTAGGTAGTATTCCCGAGGGATGCGATGCATTTTTCATATGGTTGCTAATAACAGATAAAGAAGAACTCTGGGTATCTTCAACGACATTGGGGCAATTGGCTGAACTTGATGGAATATTTGCCTTATCTACGTGCACTAAACTATGATGACGAGCATTGCAAAATGAACAACGCGCCTTAACTCGACATCGAATTGATGAGTGCTTAGTACCAAGACAGTTATAACATAATCGCTGATCTCGAGCGAAGCTGCGACGCGAACTAACCGACATTGACACGAAATCTGGGCACTGCGGAAGATAATGTTCATCTTTGCATTTTACACAGGACACCTTCCCTACGGCTAGGCTTTTAATTTTCGCGGGATGTGACGCACGAGAGCTCTTTACTACACGAGTCGATTTGAGATCACTACTTTCTAAAGCACTAGAACGCGCTTCTAAGAACTCTAGAAGGTCGTCAATGGTAGATTCTTCCGAATTTTTATTTTCTATCGCCCAAGCCTTTCGAGTTTCCGAGTCCGTTTTATTAAGTAGCAAGTAAACTAGCCACGGATCTCTACCTTCTGCCTTAACCGCTTCTAGACCACGAATAACTTCGTCCGCTTTGTCAACAAGCTTGCGCAAGTGAGCACCATCCCCCGCACCGACGCTTGGTAATTGCAGAAATTGTTTAATAAGCGCATTAATAATGTAAAGAGGCTTATCGTATCGACGTTCAAGTTTCTCCCAAGCAAGAATATAATTCGAATCCGAAACGTTGACCCCATTTAGCAGATTAAAGGCATCTTCGCGTAATACCGATTTTAAACACCGAAATTTTTGAGCACCGGAAAGCTTAGCATTGCAGCCCACCGTTTGCACAAACACGTCACGAAAACCAGGCCAATCACGGTAATCACCGGAAAATGGTGAAATATGCATGGGCTGTAACACTAACGTCGATGTATCTTCTTTGCTAGTGCGAGAGGAAGACGCCTGACCTAACCTATCCAAGAGTTCAGTTTGAGAAGCAACTAATTCTTTAAGCGAAGTGTCTGTAGCTTCAGCGCGAACCGGGGTAACTTCTTTTATACGCTTTAAAAGAGCACACTTTGCCACAATGTATTTAGATTCTATGATCTCAAACTCGGCTTCGGGATTACCGTATCCCTCTTCAGCATGAAACTCAGAAAGAGCCGATTGACTTTCACAAATGTCTCTCCATGCCTTCTCTAATCTTTCTAACCGCACTTCCAATTCTAGAACATGGACATTGTCGGGAATATTTTGCGCGAAGGTAAATTGCCTAGTAATTGAACCTTTATAATAACCGCGTGTTTGCTTCAACGCTTCCATTGTTTTAATAACGATAAAGCTCAATTACCGAACACGTGGATTCACAACGCAAAGTCTAGCACGAACCGAACAACACAAAAATTCCTGCGGATATCCCAAATTTCGACAGATTCCACCAGAAAGAGTCTAATCACCAATTAGCAAAATAGCATCAGCAAATCGAACCCCCAAAAAAAAGGCATCCATAGACAGCAACAGACTGGAGCAAAGACAAAATTCAGATTTGCGATTTGTACTTATCTGTATAGGAATCCAAAAACCAAGCAACCACCAACAAGTAACCGAGAACCGTTCCAAATTATCCGGCTCGAAGGACCAATTTGATTGTGAATGACAAAAGTGCTTGACCAAAAAAAAAAAAAAACTCCACGCGTTTACTCAACGTTATAATTTATTTCATTCCAATCAATCAAAATTTAAATTATACCGAATGGTTCGCTGACTCGACTGGACGACTGGTGTTGGTGGCTGCTGAAATTCAAGTGGCCGAAAAACTCCGAAAACATTGCTAAGCAATTGAGCAGCAAAAGGAAATACAAAAAAAAAAAAAACGGTAACACTCTCAGCAGCAAGCACAGTTGATACAAATCAAATGCAACTGGTTTACATCAACGGCGCTTGTATAAGAGAGCAACAAATAGAAAGAATTAGAATTAAGAAAAAATATGAAAATTACTGTCGACGTCGAACCATAGGGTATGTTACATACGTTTGGTAATTTCAACAAATAGAAGAAAAAATAAATAATAAATAGACAAATAAGTATGTGATGAAATTGCGTTCCTTAACAGTTGAGGTCTTTCAGATTTTTATAAAACCTTTCTACTTGGACTTTATTAAATCCTATCGCCCGGGCAAGGCTTGTCGGGACGGATTGCCGTAAACAGAGGCTTGGATGTCTTTTTAAAAATCCGCCAACCCAATCACGACCAGCCATTTTTGTCTGTTTATTAAAACGGTTTGGAATTTTATTTGCTTCGGCGTATTGGAAGACCAACCTTCGTACAGATGGTATTGTCATTCCATAAAACGGACTATCCATTTTTTGATAGTACTCCAATATTTCGTTTTCCTGGCTTGGAGTAAAAGTGGTTTATAATGCCCAAGAGAACTGGCCGCAGTTTTCAGGATTAGGCGTTTTCTCAAAGTAGCTTCGCTGATTCCCACCTTGCCTGCAGCCGCACGTTTACTGGAGCCCAGATTTATAAGCCGTTTAGCTTCATCAATCTGAGCTTGTGAAACTGGCTTTTTATTTAGATTTTTCCTTACGTAGGTTCGTGGCATACCTGTTTCATAAAAAAATATATATATATAAATATTTGCAATAAAATTCAATGAATATTCAGGAGTTCAATGGTGTGTTCTAATTTCCGTGACTGTGAAAAATGCTCCAAAATATCGCGCGCACTTACCTCGAATGCAGTTTTTTATTGTTTTTACCAAAATTTAAACAAACAATTGTCAAAAACTCTAAAATCTTCATTCAAACCTAAAGACAAGATAGTATATTCTATAAAAATTCACTACTCGCTGCACTACAACACAAACACAGATCACTGACACAGTTTAAAAAAAAAAAAAAAAAAAAAATTAGTGAAACTTACCTTTTTTTTCTTTCGTCTGTTCTCGAAACACCACGACGACAGCAGCACCACCATAACTGACTTCAATGAAGATCAGATACCTACTGAATTGTGTATCGACAGAAATTCGAATTTCATCCGTCTTTTCGAGGAAATCACTATGCGCACACTTCCCCGCTGCGCACACTTACCCCGAACGACTCTACAACTCCTCGACGTCGCGGAACACAAATTGGTTATTGGACATCGTTGCTTCTTCCCGCGTTTCCTCCGAAGTTCCTTCTTGTGTTTCGTTTCGATTCTCTTCTTGAGTTTCCTCTTGAGTTGCCTCTTCTTCGACCGGTTCGAATCCTTTCTACTGGAGTCCTATACTCGCGGTCGGCTGGTCGTCTGCTTCCCTGGCAGCCTCTAATACGTCCTCAATCTTAACGTTCCCCTGGCCAATGGTGTTGTGGATCATCTCCACCAGTTCAGTTTTGAAATTATACCACTGTGATATACCTTCTCTTTTCAGGAACGCCTGTAGTTGTCAGACGGTCAAAATATGTAAATCGTCCAATCACCTCGACGTGTCCACTTTACTATCCCTTCTTTACCTTATCCCTTTTTCAGCATTACTTCTTATCACTTCTTGGCCTTATCTCTCTTTCCCTTCTTACTTCAACGTATGCACTTTTCTTCTCATCCCTTTTTACATTATCACCAATGAGGGGATGTCTGTGGAATGAAGGGCAGCGGTAACAGTTAAGTTGCTACGGTCTCGTACTTCTGTACGAAAGAAACTCGTCGTACGTTACTTTACAAAACTGTGACTTTTATTTTTCGATAACGAGGTAATTTACATAAACGAAAAACTGTTATATAAGATTATTTGTTATTATTTGTTTATATTCCCAGACGATCACGCGCGCAGAATCTGCTCAGCAGATGTAAAAGTAACGACAAAATGAATACCCGTATGTGTACGTTACTGAAGGCCTAAGTACCCGTTACAAAAATATTGTTAGTCGTTACTTTCGTTACTTTTGTTATAATCACGTTATTTTTGTTAAAATATGATATAAGGAATACTATTACGTTCGGTTTGATTTGTATTTTGAATTTGGAATGTGATAAATAAAACACATCTTATGGGTTGGTGGGCTGGAGGTGGTTGCACTTTTTTTATTCAAAACAGAAAAAACGTAACAAAAAGATAAAATAAATTTACATCCCAACAAAAAAAAAATAAATAAAAAACAACACAGAATTCATTTTAATTTCTTATAAACTATAAATATAAATAAATTAGCAGTACAGCAAATATTTGCATCTGTAATGTTTAGAAAATTGTAATGCCTTTTGTTTAAACGAAAATTTGAAGTAGGTGTAAGATAACATGTAGTGAATGGTGCTTCATCTACCCTTGAATGGAAAGAAAGAAAGGCAACCAACTTCAAGGAGGTGATCAGCGGTTATGATGACGGCCATTCTATTCCCGACCACCGACTTAAAGAGGTGCTGACTTAACAAGAAAAAAATAAAATTGGAGATCCGTTTTTATCAAAAAGATCCGTTTCATTTTAATTATTGTTTTACACATCTAAACTTTTAAAAAAAAATAAAAAATATGAAGTATGATATGGAAAGATTTTTTCATGAAAAAACACTTAAATGAACCAAAAAATATAAAATAGAATTCATTCAAACTTTCTTATTACCTATACATAAATAAATTAAATGATTCTTTATAATAAATACTGTCATCTTCATGTCAGACTTCGTGAATTAAAGAGAGAGGAATTAGTGTATATAAATATTATTATTATTTCCGTTTTTTTGTGTTCAAAAATTTTTTTTTATTGAAAAAACCTAAAAAATACATCACTCAAAGTATTGTCCGTCGAAAGCGACTACTTTTTCCCATCTTTCTGGTAATTTTCGAATACCATTTCTAAAAAATGAGTCCTCTCTGGCATCGATCCAATCATTGAGCCATTCTTTTTTCTTCGGATTTCTTCAAAAGACCCGATCCGGTGACCCCCCAAATCGTTTTGCATCCGTCGGAAGGAGCAAGGTCTGGAGAATACGGCGGGTGGGCTAAGACCTCCCATTTCAGCGTTTCCAGGTAGTTTTTGACCGCTACAGCCACGTGGGGCCGAGCGTTATCATGTTGCAAAATCACCTTGTCATGCCTTTCGGTCGTTTCTGGCCGTTTTTCACGCAATGCACGGCTCAAACGCATTAGTTGTAGTCGATAACATTTCCCATCAATGGTTTCGCCTGGTTTTAGCAGCTCATAGTACACCACACCCGTCTGGTCCCACGATATGCAGAGCATGACCTTTGAACCGTGGATGTTTTTCTTTGGCGTCGATGTAGACGATGATGGAACGGGTTCACCAGGCTTTGCATAGTATTTTTTCTTCTTGGGGTTATCGTAGTATATCCACTTTTCATCTCCAGTCACGATCCGGTGTAAAAATCCCTTCCTTTGATGTCTTTCAAGAAGCAGTTCCGAGGTGAAAAATCGCCTTTCCACATCTCTCGGTTTCAACTCGTACGGCACCCTTACCTTGCTTTTGAATAAATCCAAATTTCTTTAACCGAACGGAAATTGTTTGCTGAGTCACTCCCAACGATTCTGCGAGTTCACTTTGCGTTTGGCACGGATCTTGATCCAGTAAAGCCTCCAATTCCTCATCTTCAAACTTTTTGGGCTGGCCAAGACACTCTCTGCATGATTTATCGGTCGGAGCAGATTCACCATAAACTTCTACAAGCATTCGATGGGCTTCAGCTGCACTTTTCTTCCAATTAAAAAAGAAAATCAAAACTTCCCGCAAATGCTGTTTATTTAAGACAAATCCGGACATTTTCGAAGAGGCAAAAAACAATGTTGTTGTCTAACACAGACGCTGATGCACACTAATTATTACTAACAAATGTCACACCTTTCCAATGAAGTAGGTAATCGCTTCCAAGATCAGCCACAACTTGCAGGTGGCGCCATCTGCTGAAAATGGACCGAATTAATTTGTACTCCCAATATATTATGGAAGGAAATCTTGGTTAACATTTAAAAACAATATTTTTCCATTCACTTTAGTTTCAGTCAGACACGTTTTTCAGATAATATTTGTCCGGATTTCGAAAAAATTCTTTCGGATGGTACTGATGAAGCCCTCACAGACAGATTTTTTAAAGCTAAATCAGCAATGTCTGGGTATAAAATTTTTCTTTTATTCCACCAGTTAAGTCCTGTTAAATTGCTTTTCTTCCATATACTGGCGAATAGAAATGACACTGGCAGCAACATTGGAAACAGACGAGATCGGAGCGTTTCTCATGTCAAGGTCCATCGAAATGGAGTCTTCTTCAACTACAGGTGGAATAGAATTATTTTATCTTCTTGATGTCCGGATAGTGACTGCGATTGGACCATTGGCAACTTCTCAAGTTCTGTTTGTAATGAATGTTTGGCAAATTCATAAGAAGAATCGTTTATAAATGGTTGTTTTTTGAATCTGGAGTCTAAAAGAGCAGCTTTGGATAAGACTGGGTGCCGCGAGCTATTTCTGAATCGAGCATTAAACTCTAAAATTATTGTATTGAGCAGGTCTTTTAATAGAGTTTGCATCGGCGTTCAACGTAAACTCTTCAGTTTATGTAAAACACTTTTGGTTTCCACCAAAAATTTTTGATACAGAAACATATTTTTGAGTACATATTTCCTCTGTAAGTTGTTGAAATGATTTCAGTATTGTAATGAGCTCAGGAAGTAATAATGTAATGTAATAGTCCAAGTGCTGCTTCTAGGGGTTCTTGCAGGATTTTCACTCTCTGTAGCGTATCTAATGTACTGTTCCAGCGAGTTATAACGTCGATTATTAGTTTTAATGGCTTCTCGCCAGGCTTAAGCTGTTCTTGCATCGAAATTATTTCTTTTGTGGCTTTGGAGCTTCTATGAAAATGCTCTACAATAGATTTAACCTTTCTTAACAACACGTAGCCCAACTCTAACTATCAAGTTTAAAGTGTGAGGAAAGCAATCTTACGGCTACCTTATTACAAACAAATATTTTGTTACTTATTTCCCAGTCATCCATTATCTTTAAAAGTTCTTGTTTTAAATACTCCCCTGTATATTGTTCGTGACACTCGAAACAAACTAGCAGTGCTGAATGAACATAACTCCCAAATGTCGCTTAAAATATAATGCGCCTTTACTGCCTGATAAGATGTTGTTGTACGGGAAGTCCATCCTTCAGTTGTAAGATTTATATAATCAACACGTTTCAAATCATCCTTTAACGTTTCTTTAACTAAGAAAAATTAAACATCCAGTAAAGAATGACTTTATGTTGTAATTTGGTTCTAGATAATTGACTAAGTCTTTAAAGCCAGAGTCTGTCACGATTGAAAATGGCTGAAGGTCTTTTACTACCAAATTTAAAACAAGCTCATTATTTTTTTTTTCGCGCACTGCATTCATACTTTTTTATGAACTTTGAAATGTCCGTTTGTTTTTTTAAAGGAGGAATCGAAGAAGTTTAAGTTACCTGAACGTACATCCGGAACATCTTCACATAATTGGTGACCTGTGGAAGGCAGGAAAGGTGGATGAAGGCTGATTCTGATTGAATCAAACTGTCGTATAACGACCGGTGTCTTGCTATAAGATGTTTTTTTTTTTTTTTTTCAAATTTGTTACTGAACCACTTTTAACTGAGTAATATGATCTTGTAGAAAAACTCTGTCTCCTACTCTAAAAGTATATGGGTTGCATTTCTTATCATAGTACTCCTTTGACTTAACTTTGCTATTATCTACTTGATAAGCTGGTCTTATACTTGTAGCGATTTCTGATGTAAAGCGTCCATAGGGGTTAATTTCTTACTCGAGTGCGGAATATTGGTGTGTAAATTAATTCATAAAGGTTTCAAAAATGCTAAAAAAAAACTTTATTTCAAAATAACGACTGGCAGCGATTCTGCCTACAAAAGAACTGAACAGAATTTTCTTAAAACTATGGCTTAAATAATAACTTAATGCTAACGGAGGCAAAACATCCAACCGCGACGTGTTCCCACAGCATCGGTGAATTCGGATTTCATTCCGTACGTGATGGAATGCGGGTCCAGCGATGTCGACGAATCAAGTTCTATACAGCACAGACGTACTGTCAGCGAAACTCATTGCAGACTCATGGGAAGCGATGTTGAGCTTCGGATTTCTTCATGCGCGCATTCCACAATCTATTATGTGTTAACTCCTCTACCCTTAAATTCGAGTGTCCTCACTCGTGACTTTGTAAAATGGCGGATATTGGCTGAAGCCAATCCTTTTGATCGGTGATGGTCGTTCCGAAATCTCTGCCTGATTTCCTGTTGGTAATTCAGCTGCTGCTTGCATTTCTCTTGGTTCTACTGTTGTAGGGATTGTCAGGTTGTTCTTCCTATGTGTTAAAAACAGTATTATAGATATTACCACGACTGTGGTGATGATGATGGTCGACAAACTGTAAGTAACTATCAGGTGCGTTTTGTTTCTCCCTTCGATCTGGGTTATGTAGTGTGTGTTGTTCAAATGCAGTTCTTTCATCACTTCGAGGGTTAACAGTTCTTCGATGGTTTTTGATGGTGAGTCCAATTGTACGATGGCCGGAAGAGGTCTTGAGATGGGAATCTCGCTGGAGGCAAAAGTGCGTTTATTTACCACGATGGTGGCATTATGGTACTGTATTACAAATGTTATGATAAACTAAATCCTTATTTTGCTTTTCTTTTAGCCTCAATATATTGTCCTTTCTAGCCTTCTCGAATTGTTCAGGGTCAGTGCTGACATTTCTTCCAAAAAATACCTCAATAGGTTTCTTATTGGTAGTTGAATGAACCGAGAAATTGTACTCGTAGATAGCACGATCTAATAGCTCTTCGAATGATCTATGGATACGGTCTACCTTAAGGCACCGCATGATTTCGGAAAGTGTCGAGTGAAATCTTTCCACTTGACCGTTGACGAAGCTCGAATACGGGGGAGTCTTATAGATTTCGATTCCCAATTGATCCTGGATCATGAAGCATATTGAAACAGAATTGAAAGCTTTTTCATTATCGAAAACAATGACTTTGGGTACACCGTACAGGAACAAAAGTTGTCGTAATGGTTCTCTAATGTCTTCAACTGCTCTAGATTTCAAGATGCGAGCTTGAGCATATTTAGAGAATTTATCGATCGCCGTTAGGACCAAATTTGTATCTGTGGAGTAAATATCGATGTGTAATATATGACCGGGATGTTCGGGGATAGGAGTTGCTTGCAGCTCCGGCTTATTTGGATGCCGATCATACTTGTGTTGTTTGCAAGTAACGCATTGCTTAACTTTTGTATTAATTTTAGCCTTCATTTTCGGAAAGTGAAATTTTTGCAGTAACTGGATTTTATTTGCTAAACTATTGCGGTGAGCTCTTTTATGTTCTTTTAGAATCTCCTCATCCTGCTCAGCCTCATTCGGAAGGTCTTTGACCCTAACCCGACTAAACCTTGTTTTGTATGATTTAAAATGCGTGGGGTAGACTTTCTGAATTTTACCCATTATCTCTTCAGTTGTAAAAATGCCATTAATAACGCTTGGGTTTAAATGCCGTTTAAGCAACTGGATTAAATCATCTTCGGAATAATTTTGCCTAATAAGTGTGTGTCTATGGAATGTGGGAAAAGGAATTTGAAATTGGTAGCTATCTTGGTTTCCAGTAAAAAGCAGTAATTGATTCTTAAAAACGTTTATCGGGATTTCGACAGTTTCTATTAATTCATGAGACGAACTTTCGCTGCTGTGTTGCGTAGCAGTCATCGCGTTCACTTGAGAGATCTGTGGAGGACGAGAAAGAGCATCTGCAACTACATTACTTTTTCCCGGCTTGTAGTGTAACTCATAATTATATTCCTCTAGAATCGCTTTCCAGCGTTTCATCTTGGAATTATTATTTTTATTACTCAGTTAAGGGCTGATGGTCTGCGTAAATTTTTACACTTGTAGTTCCATACAAATAACTTCGTAAAGAGTTCAATGCCCAAATTATCGCAAGCAGTTCTTTCTCATTTGCTGCGTAATTTTCCTCTGTCTTACTTAATGTTCGCGATATAAATGATATAGGTCTGTCGTCTTGTGCCAGGACAGCGCCAATGGCGACATTAGAAGCATCCGTTGTTAATTCGAATGGTTTTTCGAAATTAGGGTATGCCAGAATGGTGTCTCTCGAGACAAGAGAATTTTTTAATTTGTTGAAGGCCGCGATGGCGTCGGAGTTTAGATGAACCGGTTTTTGGCTGGATTTAGTTTTGGACATACGTCCCACCTCCCCCCTTAAAAGGGATGTCAGGGGCTTTGCAAGTTTCGCGTAGCCTTTTACAAAGCGACGATAATATCCTGACAGACCAAGAAATGATCGGAGTTCTTTAAGGGTATTCGGGATTGGAAAATTGGTAATGGCCTCTACCTTTGCGGGGTTTGTTTTGATACCGTCGGAAGATATCACGAAACCTAGGAATTCGACTTGCTCTTTAAAGAAATCACACTTCTCTAACTGTAATTTCATGTTGGCTTCGTTAAGAATATTAAAGATTTCCTCAATGTGCTTGACGTGGTCTTTTTGGTTTTTGCTGAAGATGATAATGTCATCTATATACACGTAATAAATTTTTCCGATAACATTGCGCAATATGTCGTCAAGTGCTCGCTGGAAAATAGACGGCGCGTTTTTTAGACCAAATTTGAGTCTCGTAAATTCGTATTTTCCGTTGTTAATGGAGAATGCCGTTTTTTCAATATCGGATTCCTTCAGCGGAATCTGGTGAAACTCACTTTTGAGATCAAGCACCGTAAAATACTTATTTTTGCCTAATTGCGCAAGCACTTCGTTAATTTCGGGGATCGGGTAACGATCCGCTATAGTGACGGAATTTAGTTTCCTATAGTCGATCACCATCCTATATTTCTTGTTTCCCTCAGAGTCGGGTTTTTTGGGGACTACCCATACTGGTGAATTATAAGGCGACCGTGAAGGTCTAATAATCCCGTCGTCGATTAAGCTTTGAATTTGTTTATCCACCTCATCCTTGAGAGATACAGGGAATGGATAATATCGGGTATATACGGGGTTATCCGAGTTAGTGCGGATTTCACCTACTACTTTTGTAGTGTAAGTCAATTTCTCATCTGGTTCTGAAAATAAAGTGGGGAATTTGTTTACGAGTGAAAATACAGCGTCTTTTTGGGAGGGTAACATGTGGCTATGTTTGAGATTTATTGAATTTATTGATTGGGATGCTTGTTGCTTTATCCTAACTTTTATACCATTTCCAATTTGCATATAATTTTGTTTAGTGTAGATGATAGCCGACAGCTCTTTTAGGCTATCATTTCCCAATATTGCATGGAAGGACTTTAGTGATGGTAAAAGGAAAAATTTAATTTTGTGGTTGTTTAAACCAAAGAGGTTCGTTTCAACGTGGTGACTGACCTTAATACTGCCACCTACTGAATTGGCATAAAAACATTTGTCATTTGGTATTGGCTTGTCCACTAGTTGAGGTTGAATATAATTTCTGTTTGATCCAGTGTCTATTAAAATTTTGATAATTTCTCCGCTCTTCGTCCTACTTTCGAAGTAAGGTAGCGAAGAGGCGGCTAGTCTAAAAAATGAATGTCAGTGAAATCAGTGATTTCATCAACATTCGTGTCATCAGCATGGTCAGATTCTTCCAATGGCTGAATATAATCATCAAAGGATTGGTCGTAACTATCACCTTCGGACTGCAAAGCTTCTTCATATTCGCTATTGATGTGAGAATTTGGTTGTGGTTTGGTGGAATTAAACGGAGGTTGTTTTGGAACAAATTGTTGGGGTTTTGGCGTCGGTATTCGCTGTGAAAGTTGGTGAGTCCTAGCCTGAGCACTCTGGCCTAAGGGCTCTGCCTTAAACTGTTGGTTTGAAGGGAAGGAATACTGTTGCCTTGGTGCAAACGATGGTCGGTGACCTGTTTGGGGTTGATATTGATACCTTTGCACGTTCTGCTGCTGTTGAAATGATGCTCGTGGCGGTGGTTGCCTGGAAGGCAGAAAGCTTGTCTGTGTGTTAAATGGTTGCCTATTTTGCGGATTCACATAATTATTAGGCAAATTCCTACGTAGGGGTTGTGGCAGTGTGTTTGAGTTGGGATGTCTTCTCATGCCGTAATTTGGAATGTGTCGTGATCTGTACCCCTGGTTTTCCAACTTGAGGCACAAGTGGAGTGCCTGTGGTAAATCAACGGGTTTGCGTACCCCTAGCAACCTTGGAAGATCATCTTTAAGGCCCCTAATAAAGGTGTCAAGAGCCTTGTCTCTGTAGGTCTGCGTGAGTAATTGAGTTGATTCTTGCGAAATTTCCATACAAAAAATTTTGTTAAGAATGAGAGAGAGGTGGCTGTAGACAGCCTGATAAAAGTCTGATACCGTGTTGCTCCCTTGAACAAGAGACGACATTTGGTGTTCCAGAGTATTTAGATCACGCTTGTCAGCATAATGCATGATAAGGCATCTAGAAATGTTATCCCAATTTAGTGGAATATTGTAGGACTCCAGGACAACGTCAGCGTCTCCAATTATCTTATTTCGGATGATACTTAAAATACCGTAGTATTTCGGGGTTCCTTTTATGGGTTCGTATAACTGGAGGATTCGGTCTACACCTTTCTTCCAGGAGCTGAATTCAGTTGCGTCGCCTGAGAAATTCCTGAGACAACGAACAACATCTGGAGTTTTATCCAGGTCCTCCAACCTGTTTCGGTATTGTGCAGCAATTGGCTGATCGACTCCGGAATAGAAATCAGCGCTTGGGTTTAGAATACTATTAATAAGCTCTTTCCCTGATTCCCTAAGGATTTTACAAATTATGGACGAAATGAGGGAGTTCAATTCGGGAGTTCCCCTTACCTCTTGATCACCATCTACGTGCACAGAACTTGATGTGTATGAGGTATTAAGGCTCTCATATGCAGGAGTAACATTGTTTGCTCTTGTGGAAGTGCTAGGATTCGGAAGTAAGGTAGGGTTAATGTTGATGGCGGGAGCATCGCCATGTGGAGGGTCAGTAGACGCTCCTGAACGTAAATCAGGCATGGTTAAAAAAAAAAATTAATAGAGGGAAAAAAAGAGAAATATTTATATTTTTCCTCTAAAACCCTTAATTTTCCTTTCCTAGATTTGATTAATTTTCCCGATTGGTTTAATATTTATTTTGATATTAATTTATTTTGAGTTAACAACTTAATATATAATTTTTCTTTGCGATTTTCAATTTTTAATTTTTGCTTTTAGCTTAAATTTCGATTATTTGCTCTTCTTGCTTTTTAATTCTTAACATTCTACTTAATTTAATTCACTAATACATCAATGCTTACATTAACCACCATATCTCCATGCTGGCCACCGGGATGTTTTCCTTTTTGTCCGCTTTCCAACGGTGACTCGGGCTCCCTCGTTGACTCCTACTGCAGGTTCACTTCTAGTGATACTGGTTACACCTCTGTTTCTCACTGTTTTTTTCTCTTTAGAACGCTTCACTTGGTCTTTTTCTTTCAGACCCTGTCACTAGGTGTTCTTAGGACCTTAGCAATATGTTTTCACTTAAGAAATTCACTGCTTATTTTTCCGCGACCGGTTTTAATGATGGTACTAAAAATCTAAGCGCGGGAGCTACTTGAGGTCACTGGCTTTATTTCGAAACGGAACTAGAGCTACTTCAGGTCATTGGCACATATTATTTACCACCACAATACCGGTCCCTGCTCGGGCGCCAATTAATTCATAAAGGTTTCAAAAATGTTAAAAAAAAACTTTATTTCAAAATAACGACTGGCAGCGATTCTGCCTACAAAAGAACTGAACAGAATTTTCTTAAAACTATGGCTTAAATAATAACTTAATGCTAACGGAGGCAAAACATCCAACCGCGACGTGTTCCCACAGCATCGGTGAATTCGGATTTCATTCCGTACGTGATGGAATGCGGGTCCAGTGATGTCGACGAATCAAGTTCTATACAGCACAGACGTACTGTCAGCGAAACTCATTGCAGACTCATGGGAAGCGATGTTGAGCTTCGGATTTCTTCATGCGCGCATTCCACAATCTATTATGTGTTAACTTGTACAAACATGGCTTGTCGTAGCCACTCATCCCAATCAGCTGGGTAATTCGTTGAGAAGGACCTCAGATATTCCATCAAAGGCCCGTGATTTCGTTCCAAAGCCCCCGTTAGTTTATGGGTGATAAGCGGTGGTTTCGATTTTTTTTTATATGTAAGAACTTATATACTTTCTTGAAAAGGTCACTACAGTAATTGGATCCACGATCTACTAATGATTTCATCGTAGAATACTTCAGCGACAGTGCCCGATTCCGTATTTTGGATTGGGTAGCAATCCATAAACCGTGTTAAGACAACTTCGAAAGTAAGTATAAATTTGTTTCCTCGGATAGTCGTGGGTAAGGGTCCTTAAAGGGCTTTTTAGAGGTGGCAGAATACATCATAGGCATTAAAGTACGTTTGGACTTTTTGTTGACTTGGCACTGTTTACATGCTTTAATGAAACGTTTTATGTCCGCAAACATATTTTTTCATTTAAAATTTGTGGCTGACATTTAAATTTTGTTTAGTTGTTACATTACTCAAATTATTACCATCAACTCTCAACTGGATTTTTCCTTTCATTGTCTGAGCGACTGCTGGTTCTCGATGACTCGGATGGAAGGAAGAACGATGGAAGAAAAGACCAAGTGTTGCTTCTTTATAAACTTCTTTATTCAGCTCTTGAGGAAGAGGTCTTACCTCGTTGAAGGTTGCAGCCAGAAGAATTTATGAGATTTGGCAAATTGGTTGAGTGGGTTCCGCTTTAACAAATGTATGTAGGTACAGAAGAGACCTCTAGCTTCTGAATATACAAATAACTGCTAGAAAATAGCAACTAGATATTAAGCTACGTTTACACCTAAACACTTGGGATGTCTTGAAAAAGTGCACCAGCGGCTGATGGTCTGTACATAACGTAAATTTCCTACCAAGCAAGTAGCATCTAAAATTGCGAACGACCCATACTATTGCCAATCCTTCTCTTTCAATCGTGAAATAGCGACGTTCAGTAGAACTCAGTGTTCGACTTGCGAATGCAATGGGCAGATCTAAACTATCCCTGATTTGAGAAAGCAGTGCCCCTAGAGTTGTACCACTGGCGTCCGTTGTAAATGTTTC
Organism: Pocota personata; assembly: GCA_963082735.1. Taxonomy (NCBI): domain Eukaryota; kingdom Metazoa; phylum Arthropoda; class Insecta; order Diptera; family Syrphidae; genus Pocota; species Pocota personata. The sequence goes on along the minus strand of OY720429.1, from coordinate 37,248,576 downwards.
CTTTGAAATCGCGATAAATAAGTAACGGTGGATTGGTGAGAATTGTTCTAAGGGCACCAAAACTTGCCTCGCAATCAGTGTTCCAACAATATTGGCTATCTTTATGAGTTAATTCATAATGCCCTGTATCAGTGCTGAATGCAGTTTTCTCTTTATCATTTTTATTGATTAGTACTTGATGATACCCACTTGCTAAATCCAACGTTGTGAAATATCGACTGTTTCCTAGTTGGTCATATTTTGAGGTGTCGGCCCTAAACTGTTGTCTTTTCCGCACTGGACAGTTACCGACGTCGTGACCATACCCGTACTCTCTACTTTATCAGTTTCTTCTGACCCTGTCCTTCCAAACGCGATGCTATTTCTTCCCTCCCTGCTTTTGTAGTGGTCAAAAGTAAATCGGGCGTCCCAGATGACTTTAGTTTGAAGCAACTTAAAATTCTGGTCGTTTTACCGCAACCCGGAGCGTCACTTATAAATTTCATTTTTGGCATCGGCATTTTAATATCCAGTCCGTTTATACCTCTAAGTTTCGGCTCATTAAGCATCAGACCGGTATGCTCAAAAACCAAAACAAACTCTTTATCCGTGTCAAAACTGCTAGTCTCGTTGTCAAACTTCACTTCATTCATATTGATTCAAGGTGTAGTTTTCCTGAAGCAAGTACATTTTCCTTTTGTTATTATATATATTTATTTTCTCTTCGCGTAACATGTCAACGACACCAACATTCGTTGTGATACGCTCCATAATGCATTTATAATTTTTGGCGAATATATTGTCTGCAGTTTCAAGACTGAATTTATATTCTATTATGGAATTGTTTGAGGATATCCTCAATTCGGGGCAGAGGGAAAGCATCTCCTACATTAATTAAAAAAGTTTTCTGAATACGACTTTTTGTCATATTGATCTACTTTTTTAGGTATTACTGAAAGCAAACTATTCCAAGGACTTTTACTGTTTCTGATAATATCGTCCCTGTACATTTGCTGTACTTGTTCATTTATTACTTGTTGCGGTGATTCTGGGAGCCGATATTGTTTCGTGTTAATGGGTCCCCTGCTTGAATCGGTTGGAATTTGGTGGTATAGGGCTTTTGTATACAATAGTTTGTCACCTTCTTAAAATGTCGGAAAACTTAGTACAGATTGCTTCTATTGATTGTCTTTCTTCAGGATTAAGATCGTTCTGTAAGCTAAGTTCGTTGAAAAGTTTAGTTATTATATCATTTTTCCTACTTATGTTATCTCCAGTTTTTGCATTAAATGTAAATGTATTATTTTGTACTTTTCCTATGGATGAGGCAATAAAACGACACGATTTCACGGATTCCAAAATCCCGAATAACCAACATCCTGGAAAAAAAATGGTAAATTTCAGAAATCCCGGAAATTGAACATTGAAAAAAATTTTCATTTTTTTATATTTTGTTGATGGGCAGAAATTATTGAAAATTCATAAGAAAATCTTTTAGAGAAAAATTTAGCGTTCTTTAAAGAACGTTTACGAAATTGCACCCCAGTAACCCACTCCATTTCACCAACCCTCACACCGAGGGTAACCACACTGAAAAATGAAAATACTCAATTGGTTAAGTTCACTATATGAGAATCATGAGAAGGCATTTAAGTACCCCCTCATTTAAATTCATGAGAATCTGAAAGCATATGCTTTTAGATTCTCATGGATTGTACTTAAGGAACATTTATCATTCTATTGATAGTGATTTGTTATTTGCGGATGCATAGTTTATATTAAGTAAATAAATTTAGAGAAGGAAAAAAAAGGAAAATGTTCAATAGAGTGCTTCGAAATATTCACAGATCTTCTCACTTGGAACGAATGCTAGGCTTTTAAGCATTCACACTCTGTACATGGCGGAAGGCATAAACTCCCTCGCTGCTCCGGATATGGCCTTTTCGAAATCCATCACTACGATTTCGGGATTTATATGTAGGCCATAGTTGCACGCAATCTTAAATAAGTCAATGAAAAATTGAAGATATGCCTCTTTTGTCTTCCTCGACATTAAACAGAAGACCACAGGGACCACTGTACCATCCACATACGAGTAAACTGAGAACAGTTGAGTCATTATGGAAGGGACGACAATGAAGATGCCGTCCATAAGCCAACGTGTTGCTTCGGCCAAGATCCTCAGGCTGCTGCGGGTTTCAAGCACTATATTCTTTTCCACGCCGAAATTGGACTCGCACAACACAAAGAACTCCCCCTTCAGAAACCGCAAGTTATTGGGGATGTCGATTTCTTCGAGAGTTGTCGGTTCCTTTGTATCGGCAGCACGTACACGCGCATTCTTCACCTTTTGAGCGTGCTTGGATGGCAACTACACCTGTCCCTAATAATTTGCGATGGCAAAGAACTTGTCAAGGCTCTTGCCTTTAGCCTATCGTTTGCAATGCACACATGCTTCTCACAAACCAAAGGATCGTGATCGCGGGCAGCTGGCCCTTTCTTAATCATATGAATCTCACCTGATAGTATTGTCGTAATCCTGCATCTGCATCTATGGCTCTTCCTTTTCACGCAGCACCACATGAACGTGTCCCTTGTTGCCTTCTCTAAATGGTATTGATATCCATTTATCTCAATTTTGCTAAATTCCCTTTATTGCTTTACATAAGATTTACTTCCATTTTTAAATTATAGTTTATAGCATAAAGTATTTACTCGTACATCAAAAAACATTGTTTAGAAAACACTACACAACTACTACACAAAAGTTAACCATATTTAAGTGCTCCAAATGAGTTTCAAAAAGAAGGCAAATATATATTATTTGGCGTCACCGAAATTCCCTAAGAATCATAAACTAAATCCATCCATAATTATTGCTGTTAGGTAATCATTACAAATTTCTAAGAAGATTCTAATCACCATAAATAATTTTTTTCCCTTAATTATCTTGTAATTTGCAATTTGTCCCTAATTACCCTGGACAAGTGGTTGAGACAAGACTGAGTTTTTTTAAATAAAAAAAAAATTGTGAGTTTTATTACAATGGTTTTATTGTTTTAGTAATGAGTACTTCCTGCCTCATTATTTACAACCATTAACATTCTTGATGAAAGGGATTTTTAACTTTTTTTTAAAAAAAAAATTTAAGTTTTATTAAAATGGTTTTTTCAAATCCATGAGAATCTGAAAGCATATGATGTATTTCGGGTTTTTGGTTTCCGGGATTTTGATTTCCGGGATTTTGTAAACGGGATTTTGTGAGTCGGAATATTGTGGCCAACCCTTTCAGCTGATAAACACAAAAGCTCGGAGCCTTCTTCGCATTCTAAAATTAACTCACATCTTGATGAAATAGTAACAGAAATCTTATTAATAATTGGTTCGGGTACTATCTGCTCGCATAACTTATCATGCAAGAATTTTTCTCCTATTAACTGCACATGGCTGCCATCCGTTGAAGATGGCTTTTTAAGCGAATGAATTGATCGCCCTGCGAAATCACAGGACGTACCATCGTGCGAAGATGGTAGTTGTCTAGAATTTATAACTGGGAGTATATTTGCGGGTAATAAACCTGTGTTAATTATAACTAAATGCTAACTATGACCACCTTACCGCTGATAGGGGATGGTTACAGCCAACAAATAAAACACTATACTCTTCGAGTTGTCGTATTCAAATCCCCCTTCAAATTTTATTTCACCGCTACGCTGACCAGAAACTGATGTCAAAGCATAATGATGGAAAGTTTCCCGCGGTGTCCGTTTCCAGTTATGTGCATATGTACGCAATTGTACATTCTGCGGGCCGAGCTGGCTTATATGATGAGGTCCGATGTTCTGAACCACCTTGTAGCCTGCTGCGCGAGTTATGTTTTCGTTGCCGAGGTAAAAAAAACAATTTTATTAATTCCGTACTAACAATCCTTTTAATGACTGAACAAACAATGACAACGAATATTCATTCTCTACTCTTACTTATAATATTTTTTTACAATTTATTTCTTAATTCTCTAGATATTTGCAATGAAATGATAATTTGAAACTTCTGTATTTTTCCCGCTGAGATATCTCCCACGGTGAATGACCTGGGTTTCACATATGCTGATGTGTTGCACTGGGATCAGAACTATTTCTGAAGGATTTCACCTGATACCCCACATGTGCTGGCTGTGTGTTACGTTGGCACCGTAACTCGCGCCCCCTCTTTTCAGCATATAATTCCTTATGAGAAAATGCGGCGTTACTTATATTTTGCATAAATAATTCGTTCCTAAGCTGAAAATTGCATTTGCCTTATCTTTAGGTATATCCCAAACCTTCAGCTAGTTTTTATGATGTTAAAGGGGAGCTATCGCCTCTGTCTTTTGTTCCGTCATCTTCTTCCGCTTCAATCTTGGGAGTTTCAAGAAGTTGATTAAGTTTTTCTGTACCCATTTCTCCATCGTGGGATTCCAGTAACTCTGCCAAATTATTCTTATCTACTTCAGTAAATCCAATTTCATGCGCCAAGTTCAATATTTCTGACTGAATTTTAGTCAGGCCAATTGGATGCTTTACCCTGTTTACGCATTCAAGCCAGAGATTTTTCCAGGCTGCATTCATATTAGATGTTTTGACTTCCTGTCACGACTCATCAATATTTTTGACTGCTTTCATTATATTGAAATTGCGCCAAAAGTTTTGAATTGTAGTTGTTGAGAACGTTTAACCGTGTTCTTTGTTCTGGAACTTTGAATAGAAAAGAAACCACACACCTTCTTTCCTGCTTTGTTCTTTTATGTCCCGTGAATTCTGTAAATTTATCCGTAAAATAAAACGTCTGCTTCTTCGACGTTATAAAAATGCTAATGAAGTCTTTATTTTCAACTGCTAAATTCTAGTATATAAATTAAAAAACTTTAAGCTTTTTTAATTTAAAAAAAAAAAATTATTTATTATATAAACCGGCAGCGATTCTGCCTAGATTACAACTGAATACATTTTTCTATTAACCTGCTGACACAGAGTTTCTTACTGCGACGTGTTCCCACAGATGTATCCACAGGTGTATCGGGTTGCTGCATGTGGCTAAGTGATGGAATGCGGTCATCTCAGATGCCGGTGCCGAGTCATATTGATGTGATGGGATAATGTGGAAATCTTGATGTAAATTAAATTCGGTTAAGTTATTTTTAAATAAAAAAAACTTTATTAATTAAAAAATGAACCGGCAGCGATTCTGCCTACCATACAACTGAACTGACTTTACTTAAAAACTATAGCTTAAATACTAAATTACTGCTACCGTAGGCCAAATATCCACCGTTGGCATGTTCTCACAGGTACTCATCCATTTCCACCGTACGTGATGGAATGTGGGTCCGGCGATGGCGAAGGATCATATTCCATACAGTGCAGACGCAGTGTCAGCGGCATTCATGACAGACTGATGGGAAGCGATGTTGCGCTTCGGGTTTCTCTATGTGGATCTCTGTCTAAGTTTATTATGTGTTAACTTGTACGTCGAATATTAACAAAGTGTTACGTTAACTCCTCCACTCTTAAATGCTAACGCCCTCGTTTGAGTATTAAAAAAACCAAATCTGATTTATACGAAATATTTTTGGTGATGATTTTTTACTTTGGATGTTCCGCGATGGCTCTGCTTCTGCGATACCTTCTTCCACGATTTCTTCATGATCTAGTGGTGTAGGCTTATCTTGTTTCGATTTACATCGTCTGACCGTGATATACAGAAGTAAAAGTATTACCAATGACGATATTGTAGCATTCGTAATTAGTCCATTGGTATTTTTTTCCTCTAATGCTTTTATCGTTTCCGTATTTTTGGCGTTCATTTCGCTGATCCAATGAGAGATGTTTGTGTATGGAATAGAATGGGAAGTTTATCGGGACTATTGGTGGCAGTGGTTTTGTTCCGGATATTTCTCCCGAGATGAAAGTTTGATTGTGTATCTTCACTGTTGCGTTATGGTACGGGATGAGGAAGATTCCGTTTAGGTTAAATGTGCTGTTGTCTATTTGTACATGGCCAGTAAAGTTGTTCAGGAATAAAGTGTCGGGTAGTATCTCCTCAATCTGGGGAACATGTTGATTGTTGATTTTCATACAATTGGCTGGTTTACACCTCAAAAGATGTGCCGTACATGTGGCGTTACTTATATCTATTATATTTTCCTTTTTACATTTATTTCTTATACCTAAAATAACTTCTTTGCAATATAGTATATTTTCGAAGTTGAGTTTATTAATCAAATTATTTATTGTATCTTAACTGATTTTAGTAATAATGTTTTACAGATTTCGATACTAGTTATACGAAAGTTAACGATATAAATTATATTTGAGCCGTTTGATGCTACCTTAATGTCTGCAAGTTCGATTGCTTCGTCCAAATTTATAAATGTTTAGTGTATATCTTTTATATTTAGAACAAGTACGTTTATTGTGTAATAATGTTGTTTGTTTTAATAAAGTAAAATTCTACAATGACTGTGTGTTAGCAACCCAAATGATTGCAAATTGAAAAGAGAATAAAAATCCAGCACATGTACGTGCTTGGGGGATGACGACTCAAAAACGGAAAAGCCACACACCAAAGGAAAAATCGTTAGAGTGCGATAACTGCAGTGCCGATCAGTTACATAGATTAAGTTATTCGCTGTTGGCATTACTGGACTAAAGTCCACGTTACAACAATATCTTTATTAAACTTTACTTTAGTGTAATATTACGGAACTTCTGGTCTTTTTTACCAGTCGGATTCAGACCTAAACCAAAAAGAAGGAAAAAGGAAGGTGAATCAATAGGAAGCAAAGCCAAAACGAACCGCCATCTGTGTTTTTGACAGATGCCTTTCATTCATCCATTAACGTATAGATGGCGGTAAGGCCCAAAATCGTTTTTGGCTTTGTTTCCTTCAATAATGTTTAAGTTCATTTTCATTTTTGTACTACAAATGGTATATTTTCTTTTTCTAAGTATTTATTAATAATGTTTATTTCTTTGTTCGATAATATGAATGACTTTACAACTTTTGTTTTTGCCAAATTGATGGCATATTCAATATTTATTACTTCATCTTTTATAATAGCTATTTGAGCTTTTAATTTCAATATAAATTCGGTTTTAATATTTTCTACATTTGGTTCTATAGTTTGGTTTGTTATATTTCTTAATTCCTGTATCTTATTCAGTGTGAGTTTATTTAAAATTACTTGGTTATTGTTATTTTGTAAGGAGTTGTTAATTTTGATCTCGAAGTCAGCATGGTCGAGGCTACCGACAATCCACTTCCATGCACTGCCGATGAAATTAAGGGATCTTTTAGATTTTGTATTTTTGGGAAAAAGCCGGTCTACGTGATCGTTGATTAAATTTACATCGTATGTTAGGAAAGGATATAGAGGGTGGTTAGGGTCTATTTTTGTTGCTATTGTACTCCTCCAGGTTTATTGTATGGATTAGTTTGAACGTTCCTATTTTGATTTTTGCTATCCCTGTTTCTATGGCTATGAGTTGGGAGTTTGTGTAGTCAAGTTGTTGGGTCTCCGCGTTTGTCCGTCGTAGTAGGGTCCTGCAAAGAGATCTAAGTCAGTTTCGTATATGGAATTGGAATGATTCTACCACTTTCCGTTAGGACAGTAGTATTCCTATTCTCTCTAACTATTTCTTCCTTGAATCTTGCTTGCTACCTAATCTCTTATTCATTTTGACATTTATGTCACCTATCCTGGTATAAGATAATTTAAAAGATTATTTAAAAATGCTCTTTCATTTTAAACAAGAGACTTTATTTCGCGGAGTTCAAATCGGAACTGTTTTCTCCCTAACAATTGATAGATACTTAGCCCTAAGTGAGGAGTGGAATTTGCTGAGGCGACGAAAGCTGCTGCTGCGCGTGCAAGGTCAGTTGATCCGGTTAATGTGTCGATAAGACGACGGAAGCTGCTGCTGCGCGTGGAAGGTAAGTTGATTCTATTGAATTGATGTGTCACTGAGTCGACGAAACTGCTGCTGCACATGGAAGGTAAGTTGATCCGGTTAATATGTCGATGAGGCGACGGAAGTTGCTGCTGCGAATGGAAGGTAAGTTGATTCGCTTAAATTTATGTGTCGCTGAGTCGGCGAAGCTGTTGCTGTGCATGGCAAGTAAGTTGATCTAATTGAAATGGATCACTGGGACGACGGAAGTTGCTGTTGCGATTATAGGGTAAGTTGACCTGATGATGGCGTTATAATGCCATAACTTATATACTGTTTGATTGTTGCTTCTCTGTTTCTTTTTGAGTTTCTCCCTATTTGATTGCGTGGTTCTCTCGTAATCATCGGGACTAAATTCAACTGCTCGCCCGAAGAAAAGATCAACTGGTCTTTTTCCGGTCGATGATTGGATACTATGGTTATATTCGTTTACGGATCTTTCATTTCAGTGCCGTTTTCTTTAATGCACCTCATGATCTCCGATAAAGTGAAACCGTTCTACTTGGCAGTTGGCTTCGCTTCGGTATGGAAGTACTTTGTAGACGTGGATGTTCAGTTCGTCTTTCATCATAAAGAGTATGGATGATGAATTTATGGCTGGCTCATTATCTAAAACGATAGCTTTTGGAACACCAAAGAAAAAAGCAAATCTCGTAAGGGCCTTCTTACGTCATCTACTGCCCTACTTTTCAGGATTTTGATCTGCGCGTATTTGGTAAATTTATCAAGAGCCGTTAAGACTATTTTTTTCTCTGTGTGGAAAATATCGATATGGACCGTATGACCTGGAAAAATGGGAATTGGAGTTTCCCCTAGTTTCGGTAGGTTGGGGTGTCTTTCGTATTTGTTCTTTTTACAGACAGAGCAGATTCTAGTGATTCTTTTTATTTTGTTCATCATGGAGGGAAAGCAAAATTTGTCTAATGTCTGGGATCGGTTCTCTGCGGCGTTTCGGTGAGCACGTTCATTATTGGTTCTTGGTCTTGTTCGTGCAGAACGTCTTGTACTAAAAGCTGTGTGAATCTAACTGAACGTTCGAAGGTTTTTCCGACCGTCAACCTCGGGATCTCTAGATTACCTTCGATTAAGGGCTAGGTAGGTCCTGGTTGTTGTGCATTTGACCAACTTGTCAAACGGATGCGAGCTAGCGATTTGTGCAATTTTGAAGTCGCGACAACAAAAAGCGAACACGAGCGAATGTAAACACAATAGTTTCCCCGAAGGGTGTTTTGACAACGAATTATCCAAGCTTTATTTCACGGAGTGTTTATATACAACATGAAACTAACAGGTTTTGTGTTCGCCTGAGAGACATTACGTTATATTTGAGAATTCGAATAATGTGGCGAATTAGCAAAATACAAAAATATGGCGAATGGTATAATTTACGCGCCAGATTCAAATATACAAATTCATTTATACAATAATTCATAAATTGGGAATTGGGATGATTACGATGTGGATGACGATGAAGATGATGATGATGATGAAGATGTTCTGCTCCAACACTAACTTTGTATTTATTGAGATGGGTTTTGTAGACGTCCTGTATTATACCCATAACTCTCTCCTCGGTTTTAATGCAGTTATTTACGCTGGGGTCAAGAATTTGTTTAAGGATTCGTAGTAGATTTTCGCTGTTGTATTGGGGTTCTGTGATCCGGTGACGATGGTATCGAGGGAAGATAATTTTAAACTCGTAACTGGATGTTTCGCCTATATCTAGACATATCTGATTCTTGTAGACGTTTATGGGAACTTCCACGTCGACCACTACACTAGCTTTACCTGGCTTGTAGTGCATCCACCGTTTCATTTTCCCATTATTGTTTTTATTGCTAAGTGCGTAAGTTAGTAAGCTGATTGTCTGTATAAATTTTTACTTTGGCGGAACAGTAAAGGTAGTTTCGCAGTGAATTCAGGGCCCATATTATCGCCAACATTTCCTTATCGTTTGTGGCGTAATGTTCCTCTGTTTGGCTGAGTGTTCTTGAAATCACAGGTCTATCGTCGGTAGTCCTTATCTCACCTTTAACCTTCGTTGTAAATGTAAGCTTTACGTCTGGTTCTATAAAAAGGCTGGAGAATTTTTTTACTACAGATTCGAGGGATTGTATGTCTTCACTATTCAGGTGGTTAGTCCTAATGTTGATATTATTGACATCTTGCGTGGTTTGGTATTTAATACGAATTCTTATATTATTTTGTACAATCATACAATCGTTATGGGTGTGTATAGTTACCGAGAGCTTTTTGAGAGTATCGTGTCCGAGTATTCCGTAAAATGATTTCAAGGTAGGAAGTATGAAGAATTTAATTTTTTCCTGGAGGCCGAAAAGACTGATAAAAATGTGGTGCAAGACTTTTATTTTTCCGCTCACGGAGTTGGCGTAAAATGACTGTTCGTTTGGTATAGGATTTGCTACTAGGGATGATTGCACGTAGTTCTTATTGGAACCAGTGTCAATCAGAAATTTGAAAATTTCATTGTTCTTCGCTCGGCATTCGAAATATGGCAACGAAGAATTCGTTAACCTAAAAAATTAATATCAGAGTAGTCACTGACCTCTCTTTCTTGGGGATCCTCTTTGCATAGATCTGGCCTGTGATCCATGGTTTCTTCCTCTATGGTATTCATATATATTTCCATTTCGTTATTATTTGGATGTACCACATCAGTTTGCACATAGGTTTGCATAATAGGTTCGTATATCTGTATCACTTTCTCTGTGCTCTTTCTCCAAGAGCTGAATTCTCCTGGATCGCCTGCAAAAGTCCTAAGACTGCGTACGATATCAGGAACCCTATCTAAATTCGACACGTCGTTTCGGTATTCAGGGGCGATAGTTTCATCGGTAGCTTGCGTCTACTTTGAGTTTGGGTTATGTGCGCTCTGGACCAAGAGTCGTCCTTGTTCCTTGAGCACTCGAGTAATAATAGACGTAATTAGTGACTCGAGTTCAGGATTTGCCTGGGGGTCTTGAATCGAAGGTGAGTTTGAAGAGGTGGATCAGAAAGAAGTGTTATTTTCAGCAAGTGTTTCGAGAAGAGCGGGGTTTTGTGAAGTAGTTGCTGACTCATGCTCCTGCTGAGCGTTAGCACTTGATCTCAAGTTTCGAGTTGTGTTAGGCATTTTCTTTTAATAGAGTAATAATAACTAACACTAAGAAAGAATCGAGTTATATGTAACGGATAGGAACTTTCAATACTTTTTCTTATTCTTACGTATTCGTTTAAATTTTAAATATATCTTATTTTAACGTATTCGTTTGAATTTTAATAATAACTTCTTTACTGTATCTTTGTTCTTATTGTTGTACTCGTATTAATAATATAAAAAAAATTATATTGTTCACTTGTTTAAATTTTAATAATAACTTTTGTAGTGAAATTCCGAGGGTTTTCGTTTTAAAACTTATTAATTTTTTGCTTAGAGGGAAAAATTACAAAAGAAGTTATAGTATAATTAATGTGGAACTGTAGTGAAAACTCTCTTATGTATTTAAAATTCAGCTACCGTGAACAGTCATAGGAAGAGGCCAAGACTGGTTCACGATCGCCAAACTTAAATACACAAAACAATCGGGCAAAACCTTCTAGGAAATCACCTTAAAGTGTCTTGCTCGATCGCTGGAGAAAAAGTAAAAATAAACTGTGGTTGGCTGTTCTTTTATAGCGTCGAAATGGAGCTTTTACAAAATACATCTTAAAACTTTAACAGATGATATAAAGCTTTTACAAAGTAGATCTTAAAACTTTACTTATAGAGCTTTCAACGAAAGTTTCTTTATAATATTTTATAGGGTGATGTACCCGAGTTTGGCAAAGAAAAATTAAGTGAACAAAATTCATTACTTATTGATTATTACAAAATTTAATTAAATTATTATAAAATATGAATAAAAATATTAATGAAAAGTAGAACTGCTACACTTTCTTAACGTACCTTTGTTCTTATTTTTGTATTAATAATATCAAAAAAGATATATGTTCACTTTTCTTATTGTCTAGTCTTACACTATAATTATTAAACAAGTCGTCAGGTAGAACAGCGTTGTCATCTTCGTGGTGAGCGGCTAGCGGGTGACGCTTCCTTTTCCTCCATTCTTGTATGTCTACTCAGAGGCCCTTTTAAATGTTTCCCACGCACTTGGTTTCGAACTCACGGTTACGCTTTTTCTTTTGTGTTTTTTTATTCCCTCTGATAAATCACTGTCTTTTTACCTTGCGAAAGCTACTTGAGGTTGTTGGCGGGATCGTGTATCGATAAGAGAAAAAAAAGTGTGTTTCTATTTTACCGCACATGTGTTTTGTCAAGTAAATGTCAAAACTGGGAACATGACTTTTCGCTACGTTAATTTTCGGTAGTTGACAATAATAATTTTTTTTTTACAATTTTTTTTTTTTAGTTTTTATTTTTATAATAAAATATGTTATCGCTTTCAACATTCACCCCCGCCGTGAACTCGTTCGTAACAATTTTCTTCCAACGCAGACTGGCAGCACTGGTTCTTCTGACTTTGAATTCGCCGTCATGATTTCTGCAATTCCTCTTCTTGGATTATTCCTCTAGAGTTAGTGAAGTGAGTAGCAAATACATATTGCCCTTTGCCACTATTGTATAAATTAAATTTTTACAAATTGAAAATTATTTAAAAAAAAATGTTTTTTCCTTTTTTTTTACTCCTCTGTATTCATTCAAATTCACTTAAAAATTAAACTAATTACAAAATCAAAAATTGACTTAAAACCTTACTTAAGCTATATGGGAGAACGTTGGAGAATGTGGGAAAATGAAAAAAAAAAACATGTGAAAAATATGTGCAATGGATATGGCTCCAGACGTCGAGTCAGCAACTTGAAACTGAAGCGTGATTCTATTGGAATGTGGGAATGTACTAAGGTGTGGATATTATGGGATAATGTTGGAATATGCTAAGGTATGGATATGATGGGATAATGTGAAGGTTATTAACTTATGCGCCAATCTCTTTTCCTCTGTACGAACATCGTCTCCTTGGTTAGCTGACTGACAAACCTATATCCACATCTAAATCTGGGTCTGAAGCAAATGTTAGGTCTTGGAAAGATTGAGCTGAACTACAAGCGGATGTCGATTCAGAGGCCAAATGCGCAGATTGGTTTTTTTATGGTGTTTTCTGTTTACATATGTTCCTGTTAAGAATGTACATTACAGTTGTTACAATAAACAAGCAGCAGGAAGTAACTACTATTAACTTACATGTGTCGTTGAAGTCTGAGCTTCGAGATATTTTTCAAATTTGCCACACAGAAACAGCAAAGCGCCATCAATTTTCCGTCGATTTGTACCCGATCAAATACGCCCTTTTCCCAATCGAACTTGACAGCACACAAATTATCAATTTTTTAAATCTCACCACTCACTTTTCTTATTGATTTTTTCTTTTCTTAATTTCTGGTCAATTAAATATCTATTTATCATAAGAACCGTTAAGCTATTATTCCATATAAGTTCTACTGAATACAATTCAAATAGTTCAACACAAGACAATTTCGCGTACTGCATCCCTGACCGTTTTGCTGTACTGGTGATGACTTGACTACAGAATGTGCAAAGAGGAAATTGAAACAGCTGAATCAAACATGAGCGAACACGAACCAAAAAAAAAATTTTCAAAAAAGTTTTTCCAGTAAAAATACGATACTTCACTATTTGGTTAGGTACCCTGTTTCCCGGTATCTGTTTGTTGCTCTTGCTGAGAAAGAGAATAGGCACTTATTATTATAGGTACTTGTAAAATTGTATACACTTTTAGATACTTTTTTACACTTTTATACACTTTTATACAATTTTATACACTTTTATACCCTTTTATACATTTAAATACAGTTTTGTGCATTTTAATACAATTTTATACACTTTAATACACTTTTATACGCTTTTAAATGTATAAAAAACAAAAAGTGTGACATTTAGCAGCCCTGGTTATAGCTAGCATATTGTTTAGTTTACGTTTGTTGTTTATATCAATATTTTATCACTTTAAAAAACACATTTCTTTTGAATTGAAAACTTCTTTAGCCCCGTTGTGAATTAAGGTTTCACTTATGTCGCGGGCCGCAATAAAGTGGATGGCCTTGTTTTGGACAGTCCTGATGTCCACCATTAAGTCGCCTTTTTCGACATCAGCCTGTGCAGTGATTTCCTGCATTGACAATACGTAGTGCAGAAGCGTTTCCTCCCGCTTCCTGATGCGGCAGCTCAACTGCCAATTTACCCCCTGCCTGGTCAGTTGCTTGCCAAAGCGCTCTATCAGAAGCCACCTTAAAGGGTTCCACGTGTCTACTCTGACCGTTCGTAGCAGCAATTTAGCCGTCCCCTGTAGCAGTCGACGAGCGCAGCCGTACATATTTGTACTTTCTATCACACCCCAGGGACTGCATTACCTCTTCGTAGTCTGCGATTCATTTGCGCACGCCGTAGGAGTTGTCACTGAAAAGGGTTGGACTGCGTTTTCGACATCTGCATAGTCGGCACTTCTACCTGCTAATCGGATTCGGCATGTTCCCGCCCAAGGTCTGCAATGCGCTTGCACAGTTCGAGGCGGCCCAGTTCTATTTCTTCTTCGGCGTTGGAGTGCGTAATTGTGCCAGATACGTAACTGTTGGCAGATATCTCAGATGTTGTGGGCCTAACAGCGGAAGGCTCGCTTGCGGAAGTACCAGAAGTTGAAGCATCTTAAGGTTTGTGTGCAGAAGTTCCAGAAGTTGCGACAGCAGAAGATTTGTGGTGGAATTTTTATATACGGAAGTTCCAGGTGGTTCGGCAGCAGAACAGGAGTTTGCTGGTTTGGCCAAAGTCGTAGGTGTGTCGGAATTTGTGGTAGTCTGCAGAGTACCAAGGGTGGTGGCTGGAATGGACGTGAGAGTGACGGAGTCCACAAAGACTCCAGAATTTTCGGGAGTTTTATCATCCCTCGGCGGATAAAATTCCTGTTTTTACAATCATATTAATTGCGCTACCGTGCTTCAGAATTAAATACATTTTCAACATGCTCGTCCAGTTCCCCGGCACCAAGTACTTCCCAAAAAGTGAACAATCCCCGTATAGGTACAGTGGAGTGAATGCGCCACAGCTTTGCGGAATATTTTACTCCTGAAGGGCAAGTGGACTGGCAATACAAACAAATTTAAAACAAATCTTCGACATACATATGTAACGTGTATTGAATACACGCTAATTTTTAGCAATTAAGAAAATGAAGTTTAATGTTAAGAAATTTTATTTAACTTGATAAAGATTACAGTGTTCAAGTATGAACTTAAGTATTTGGTGGTTGCAGCTCAACTGCTTTGACATTCTGTATGTTAGCTCACAATACTAGTTAGGGTCACAATAGTACAATAAAGTTCACAATAGGTAACAGTTATAATAAATAAGCATTCCTATTACCTTTCGTTTTGGAGTATATTTTTCTTCCGGCAAATAATCAATACTTGTATTCAAGGAAGCGCTGAAATTCGAGTTCTGTAAATAATTTTTCAAAAAGTATGAAAAATATAAAACATTGCTTTAATAAAATTTACTAAGACAAACATTTTCTGACGTCTTCAATATTTGAAGATCTCGTCACGCAGTAAGTTTTTAAAAAAAAAAACCAATTGGTCGTAGCACCACAACTTTGGCTCATATATGTAAAGATTTAAATGCCGATGATTTAAATTTATGCTCTATAATTATATTTTATTTAAGAAATTATGATCTATAATAATGTTAATTTAGAAAAATGATCGAAATAGTGATTTAAAGAAAAACTTGGCAAAACGACTCTATAAGAACGACTAAAACAACTTTTTAACTACTCAAGAGTTAACTACTGCTTCGAACAACTGTGCTCGCTGAGAGCTCGACATCGACTGACTGCTTGGCTTAACGTTAAAATTCCCAAAACCATTGCAGCTTATCTCTCCTTCACACACTTAGGGCAGTTAGCCTGGAATCACCAACACCGCTACCGTACTTTTACATATATGTCATTGAGTTCAGGGAATGCAGTTGTTTACAAAATATTCATATTACATGCCCGTGCAATGAAATATGAATATGTTTTATGTTGAGTGCGCATAAATGGCTAGCGCATGTAATGCTGTTATTTTGTGTTGATTGCACATAAATGGCTAATTCCGTTATACGTGGGTGGAGTAAGTGAGAAGCCGTTATTCAAAGGTAGTGGCGTATCCGACATAACACCTCCCCCCTTATGATTCTGCCCCGAAGAATCAGCACTTTTTACATTGACTTTAATTCTTTTTGCGTTATTATTTTTTGAAATGAAAATTACTGGAGATTCTACTATGGGAATGTGGTTAGTGCTATCCTCATTTGCGCTGTGGATAGTAGCCGCCATGGATTGTTCATCTATTCCCCTATTGTTATTATCATCAGAATTGTCTACATTTTCGCTGTAGTATATTTCCATTCTGGATAAACCATCTGCTACAACATTGTCCTTTCCTTTTACGTATTCAATTTCAAAATTGTATTCTTCCAATTTGATCTTCCACCGTTGCAATTTGGCGTTTGGCTCCTTGAGCGAACTTAGCCAAACAAGTGGTCGATGGTCTGTTCTTATTATGAATTTTATACCGTATAGGTAGGATCTAAAATATCTTGTGACCTGTACAATTGCCAGTAGTTCTTTTTCGATGGTGGAATACCGAATTTCATGTTTATTAAGGGTGCGACTGTAGTAGCATACCGGGTGGTTTTCCTGGCTTAAAACTCCACCAATCGCATAATTAGATGCGTCCGTTATCAGGGTAAATTTTTTCCTGAAATCAGAGTACCTGAGAATTGGTGCAAATGTAATTAGGGTTTTCAGATTTTCGAAACTTTCGATATTGTCTTTGTCATTTGAATTTATTTTAGCATTCTAAGAAAGCTGTCATGGGTTTTGCTACTTTTCCGTAGTCCTTTATAAATTTGCGGTAGTACCCTGTGATTCCTAGGAAAGCCTTTATTTGCTTCGTAGACTTGGGTAGCTTATAATTTTGTATAGCCGCAATTTTATTTGGGTTTGGTTTAATACCCTCTGTAGTTTTCTTTCTTCAGAAACTCGCTTTTATCCAGTTGAACTTTGAGGTTTACTTCTTTAAGTCTCTTGAATATTTTTGTCAGTGAAAGGATATGCTCTTCTAAGCTGGTGGAGAAGATGATTATATCATCCAAGTATACCAGACATATCTTTCCTATGAATTCATTAAGGACTGAATTCGTTAGCCGTTGAAATGTCGCTGGAGCGTTTTTCAACCCGAATGGCATGCGAACGAATTCGTAATGCCTTTTATCAGTTGAAAGAGCTGTTTTTCTTATATCCTCCTCCGCGATCTCAATCTGGTGGAAGCCTTTTTCCAGATCGAGGGTGGTGAAGCAAATTGACTTTCCCAACTTGTCGTATATGTCTTCCATATTCGGTATTGGAAATTTATCGTCCACCGAAACTTCGTCAAGTTTTCGGTAATCGATAACTATTCTCCACTTTTGCCTTCCAGGTGCGTCCTTTTTTTTGGGGACCACCCAGATAGGAGCGGAATAGGGTGAGTCGCTTGGTCGAATGATGCCTTGATCCAGCATTTCTTTAATTTGTGAATTCACCTCATTTCTATGTACCTCTGGGTACCTATAATTTTTGGTATAGATAGGGATTTCGTTTACTGTATTTATATTATGCTTAATCGCATTAGTGAATGACAAATCACTACCTTCTTGATAGAATATTGAGGAATATTGTGAAACTAGTTGTTGGCGACTGTGCCACAAAATATTAAAAAGAAAAAATCTTTGGCAAGTACAAGTCTTCGTGCACCAAAAGACATGCAAAATGATCACGTCACTATAAGAAAAATTCACCGAACATGAATTGATAACCGTGCGCTTGAGCAGCTGTGCATGGAAAAAACGCTAAACAACTATTTTAAAAAGAAAACCACAGATTTTATCCACGTTATAAAATAGAGTAATTATTTAGTGTTAAACGTTCTTCTTATATACAAATTATCATTTTTAATATATACATATATGACTTGATTGTATTTATTTTGACATTTGTTGTGGGGGCGTTGATGATGGGAAGGTATTATTAACACGTTGAGCTTTCGTGTTTGATGACGTCGTTCTGCTCGAAACACGAGTTTTGATATTACATCCTTTTTCCTCCTTGTTGAGGTGGTCAGTTTTGATTTGGTTGTGAATTGGTTCATTGTTCATTTCTGTATAGTATATCTCTAACTGTATAATTTTGTTGATCTGGCCTGCTGGAATTTGTGTTATTGTCGTAGTGTTCGGGACTTGAACTGATATGTAAGAAACGGGTAAAAAATCTGTTAAAATTAACTGAATAAAACGCAACCACTTTCTAAAAACGTTATAACCGAATCATCTTTATTTTATTCTTTTATGAGTTTTTATATAGTTTTTAATGACATTATAGTCTATAAAACAACAAAATTCACCACATGGGACATTTTCATGAGTGGGTACATTCCGCCTTTTCACGCTGACGTCACTATGTGATTGTTTTACGTAACATGAACACGTAGTATTGTCGTCTATCTTGATTATTTTTTCTGTGAGAGTTCTTCAAATTGCTTTCGTCTTGCCCTATAAATGTATTAACAATGTTCCTAATTTCTCCTGTCATGTTTATTTATTATAGCGTATGCTAAAGAGCCAGCTACGATTTCTTTCACTTTTTGTACTAACATACCGTAAACAATTTTTGTAATTGTTTCACCGTTTTCATTAAACGCTGCGAATTCTGTTATAACTTCTACAAATTGTTTTAACTTATTATCTAGTTCACTTATACTACTTACTTTAAAAAACCCGATGTCTCTGGTAATTGTCATTACGTCCTTCGATGCTCTAAAATGTTACTTTAGTCTGATTTGGCATTCATCCCACGTAGTTGGTGGTTCAATGTTGAGGATGTTTTTTGCAGCACCTTGGATTTTTCCATCGTAGATTGCTTGGAAGACGTGTGGTAGATCATTTTCTTCGTAATTTGCAAGGGTCCTTGTAACGAATGAGGGTAGTGTCCCTTTTTCGCCCTGAAAAGTTGGAAGGTAGCAGATCTCCTTCTCGATTCTAGACCTGAGATTCGCTGGATGATTATTTTGGATAATTAATTGGGTTAGTGCTACAAGGCACTGTTCAGTATTGTTTTGGGCCATTCTTATTCTTCGGTAATGGTCAAAAGAGGCGTTTCTTTGGTTGTTTATAAAATATAAAAAAATAAGTGACATATTTTTTTTTTTCACACAATGGTTAAGTTAACAAGTGTAAAAGACGCGGGAAATGGGTACGATTTTGTTTTAATTTTTCTTTTTACTTTCTTTTTTTTTTGTACAAAATGTGTCTTGGCGGCGTGACGATACGACTAACAATGACTCTGATAAAAAATCCTAGTAGAAGAAGAAAGCACAAAACTGCTGATTTAAAGGATTTTTCTTACAGCAAAGACACGCCATAGTTCTGCTATAGACATACATACTATACATTATATATAGGTACAGGAAAAGAAGAGATTAACAATGCAAAATAGAAAATTGTAAATACAGTGTAAAAGAGATAAATATATGTTGTATTGCCTTCAACAATATGATAATACAGGGTGTATCTTAAATTCCCTTACACAAGCTTATTAATTATTGATCCTTTATTCTTTAGCGGATTTCTTGGACTCACTTCATAGAATTCTTGTTCACGTTATATTATATTATATTATCCTTTGGCGGATTTAAGCGGACTTCATAGAATTCTTGTTTCACGTTATATTATATTATATTATCCTTTAGCGGATTTAAGCGGATTTACCTTAATCGGTTTCCTTTTTTTTATTTTTATTCACTCAAGTAAATAGTAAAAACTAACCGCGAGATATTTATTTTTACACAAACAAAATTTCCGCGTACTTAAGGACCGCGTGTTTATTAAAAAAAATCTTTATTAATTTCAAAATTACATCCGAACACTATGACTACTGGACAACAAGTGTCTTAATTGAAAAATTCTATCGGCAAGCAAAGGAGAAATACAGCTGCATAGCTTTCCGTGGAAAGGAACGCAGTTGTTTACAAAATATTCATATTACATGCCCGTGCAATGAAATATGAATATGGTTTATGTTGAGTGCGCATAAATGGCTAGCGCATGTAATGCTGTTATTTTGTGTTGAGTGCACATAAATGGCTAATTCCGTTATACGTGGGTAGAGTAAGTGAGAAGCCGTTATACAAAGTTAGTGGCGTATCCGACGTAACAAGTGATTCATTTATGAAAATCTTAGTGCTATGTTTACAGCCAAATATTTTTGTCGTTAAATTGTCTTTATACGATTGTTTACTCTTCATAACACATTTTTTTTTAAAGCGGAAACAAATTTGACGACTAGAATGCATATGCACTATCATCTGAAAATACTCTTTTTAACACATAACAATTATCAATGTCTGTTACAGAAACATCTGCACATATACCCTTTGCAAAAATGTGCAGCGCACACTCAAGAGAATTGCTATTATTTGCATTTGGAACAACCACTATCTGTACATATTTTTCTCTCTTCTCCTGATGCAAAATATTAATCTCTTTACGAAGATCATTAACAATTTGAAATAATTTAATATTTTCCTCTTGAAGAGAATGAATATAGAGAGAGCAATGGCATTTTCAGCTCTCATTGCAACTAGTTTGTAGTACACAGCCTTTAAAGCGGCCCATCCACATAACACTTGTGTGCACACTTGTGTCGGTGTACTAAGAAGTGTACTGTGTATGGGCACCGATTTCTCGGTGACAGACACGGTGCCGATCGGTGTGATGTGTGTGGGGCTGTGTGTGCACAGTTATGGAAAATATCAGTTGAACGTTGTGCTGTGAACAACGAGGAAAAATGGCTATATGCGAGTGTGACTTTTGGAGATCATTCATTGATCTTTACAGATCTGTACCTGAGCTTTGGCAGGTTAAATGCAATGAATTTAAGAATAGGGATAAAAAAGGAAAAAACATGGGAATGTATGCTAAACAAATATAAAGAAAACGAACATTTTTTTGTTTTGGTTTATTTTTATATTTTCTTTTTCTTATTCTAATAAGAAAAAAATGATTTCGTTATTTAAGCAATGAAGCAATAATTTGTTTGACTAAATAAAGATGAAAAAGTAATTTATTATCTTTTCTTTACTTGGATATATCCTTTGAGAGATTTGATAATGGCTTCACAGGTTACTATAACGATTTTCCCCAAACTCTGAAGTTATATAGCAGTCTAAAATTTAAGATCATCGAAGCTTTGTCCGGATACAAGGAATCGCAAAATGACGGAAATTCTTTCGTGAGGAGAGATTGCATCGCACATGTGGGTGTCTCTCTTTTTAATTATTGGTTCAACTAAGGTGAAAAGTTCCTGGTATGTCATAACATCC
Source organism: Pocota personata (assembly GCA_963082735.1). Taxonomy (NCBI): domain Eukaryota; kingdom Metazoa; phylum Arthropoda; class Insecta; order Diptera; family Syrphidae; genus Pocota; species Pocota personata. The sequence goes on along the minus strand of OY720429.1, from coordinate 37,227,139 downwards.
ATCTTTAAAAAATTTTTTAAATCTCCAGGCGAGTTATTTTCGAATTCTGCTAGCAGGGCTAAATGCGAAAATTTGTTTCTTTTCAAGAACCAGGCCTTCAACTAAACTATCCTTAAATAAAACACACCGCACTGAATTCATGTCTTAGCTTTAATCCCGCTCACTTAAGACTAACTTATTTCGCTAACATAGTTTCTTACGTACTAATGCTATGTTATTAAAAGAGAGCAAATCTCTCTCTCTGTTGCTCTTGACTATACTCCTTTTTTTTTTTTTTGTCCGTACACAAAGCGAATATTGTCGACGCGCAAACCAGCGTATCGGTATTACTCTCAGGACTCATGATTTCGCCCTTCTCGTTATGAAATCTGACGAACAACTGCTGTGTACGAATTGGTGTTACGTGTGTGGTGGAAGGCAACACCGGTGTGCACACAAGTGTTGTGTGTATGGGCCGCTTAATGTTATAGCTTGGTGGTGATTATCTTAGTTTAACAGCGATGCTTGCTGCATGTGATATTGTTGTTTATGCCGCTGTATATCGTTTTTTTTTTTTTGGTTCCGCGTGTGTTGTTGATGTTTTTGCTGCTGTAGATCGAGTGGTTTTTGTTGGTGAGACTGCTGATTACGTTCTTCATTACTCTGTGTAAGAGATGATGTTGGAAGCTCAGATGAAGAGAGAGACGAACCACCACTATTTGCTGCAAAGTGATTTGACTGCTCTTGCTGATAATTTGTAGAAATGGCAAGTGGCGAAGAGTGGAGGGAACTCCTTCTCTTAACAGAGCAAGTCGAACAGCGAAACTCCTTGTTTGATTTCTGAAGAAATTCAATATCAGCTGGTTGAATATTAACGCATGTTTTGGTTGAATAGATGACTCCTCGATGATCCTCACACTCAACTCTATATTTTTATTTAAAAACTTTTGTTAAAAAACGATCTCCAAATAAAAACCAACTTTTCTCCTTTTCCAATCACACTTGTATCACCATTTATTTTATCGAGCAGTTACGAGTTTGCGTGGCCGTTCGAAATAAAAAAAAACTTCTTTATTTCTTTTTATTTCTTTTTATTTCTTTTTATTAAAATAAAACCCGACTTAACTCTATGAGTTGCAAAATTGAACTAACTAACTGAAATGTTCTACAGAGGAAAAGTTTCATATCTTCGCGTGGGAAGGGAATGCACTTGTTTACGAAATATTCATATTTCATGTCTGTGCAATGAAATATGAATATTAATGTTCGCGAAAATGAATGGCGCATATATCCGTTATCCTGAGGTGTGCGAAATGTGTCTGCGCGTGTTTCTAACGGCACCTATGGAATGCGCGGGCATCCGTTAGAAACATGCTAATGGCATGGGGAGGGAATAAGGGAAATGCAGTTATTGCGACAAAATGCCGACTAAGGAAAAGGGCGTATGCCGTTATATGTGAGTGAAGGGGACGTGTCCGACGTAACTGAGCGAAAAAAAAAAACTAAACGTCACATCAACGTCATTTGTACAAAAACGTCATTATTTTTGTTTATACTTTAATGAACATTTGTATTGGTGATATTTTACGATTGACTTGGATTGAAATTGAATAGGATTTTAACATTCAACAATAATTATAAGTGAATTCAACATTACCAACATTTAGGGTGGCCGTGGTGTAGTGGTAACATCAACGCTTGTCACGCTCTTGGTTCACGGTTCAAATCTTGATCTCAACAATCATCTATTTATTTCGTTTGAAATAAATAAAAAAGTCGATCAATTGCGAAAGCTTAGTCAACTCTACTGCGAAGGCATAACACTGGCAGTAGAGTGGTCATATGGCTTAAATGCAACTTGATCGTGATGATAACATCAGGTGGAGGGAAAAAAATACTGTGAATCATGATCAACGACAAAAAGCAAAACAAACAAGCTCCCCAGTTATCTGGATGCCACCCTTGGAGTTTACTGAAAACTTAATACCACCTAAGTTTCAAACCCACTACACCAATCTTCCTTTCTCTCTCTCTCAATTTCTGCAAACGCCCGTGCCCTGAAATAATTTAATGGTATTCATATCCCATTTGGCGTGCGCAAATTATAAAAAAAAAAAAAAAAAAAAAAAACTAAATAATAAATAATACATTCAACATTCTCTCCCCCCTCCCCTCCCCCCCCCCCCCCCCCCGTGAACTGCGTTCGCAACAAGCATCTACAGTGTTCCACAAAACTCTGCGTACAGCAAGCACATTTTTCAAAATGAGGCTCGTATTAATTCAGGGTCGATGATAAAAACACAAAAAAATTATAGAGAGATGAAAGCATATTTACTTTACTAATTTTAAGAAAAAAACAGTTAATATTCTATCAAAGCGAAAAGTTATAGCTTACAAATTAAAGAAACTCCATAAATTCTTTCCACAAAAGTCTGCGTACTCCTTCAATAGTAATAAAAAAAAAACGTGTTAAATCTATGTTAAAAATTGCGTCTAATCAATTGCTTACGTTCTTAGTATTTAGTGGGATATCCCTTCATTTTGATGACTGCTTTTAACCTATCTTGCATTGAGTTGACAATCCTTTCGGTATAAGACGTGTTTATGTTAGCCCATTCCAAAAGCAGAAGTTCCTTTAGTTGTTGCTAATCCTAATATCGTGAGTTCGAAGTTTTTTCTCCAACGCATCTCATACATGCTTAATCGGATTAAGATCTGGACTTTGTGGTGGAGTAATTAACAGGTGTGGGGTGTTATAAATTAACCACATGCGCACATTATGAGCCGTGTGCTTCGGGTCGTTGTCTTGCTGGAAGTAGAAGTTGTCCGAAATCCCAAGCTGTACAGCGCTTTCTGCAAATTATTTTTAAGGATATTAATGTACACATATTGGTCCATTATCCCGTCTATAATTTCCAGCTTGCCAACGCCCGCTTGCCTGCTGACATGCAACCCCACACCATTACTCCTCCACCACCACATGCTTTACCGTTTTTATTGTGCATTTTGGATTCAGTGCTTCTCCCTCTCTTCTCCAAACCCTTATACGACCGTCCGAGCCAAAGATATTGTATTTGGATTCGTCGGAAAATATTATCTTCCGCCAAAAGTCTGGAGACTCATTCAAATACTTTTTTGCGAAATCCAGACGTTTCTTCCTATTTATAGCAGTTATTAAAGGCTTTCTCCGTGGTGTTCGCGATTTAAACCCAGAATCTACAATTGCTCTTCTGACGGTTTCTTCGTGCACTTTCTTGCCACTATATTTTTCAAGATCTGCACTTACCTTTTTTGCACTTATGAAGGGATCTTGGTCGACCATTCTTTTTATTCTATGCTTGTCCTTCTGGGTAAGCTTTGCCGGGCGCCCTGTTCTTTTCTTATTTTCCACTCTTCCTTCATTTTGGTAACGGTTTATGGTGGTCTGTACGGTGGAGCGGGTGCGGGATGTTATTTCACATATCTCGGTGTAAGATTTCTTTTGATTAATATGCAGATCAATTATTAATTTCCTTTCGTATAACGTTAATTCCTTTCCAGCTATTTTTTTTACAAGAAAACACAAAATTTAAAGGAAAAAAACTATTTAACTGGCACAACAACTGATAATATTGTAAACTGTGGCACCACAAATTACAATGAATGCGAAAACTGAGTTTACCGTTCTTTTTTTCTCGAAAAAAAATAATAAGAAAAAGAATGCTGTCGCCTGTACGCAGACTTTTGTGGAAAGAATTTATGGAGTTTCTTTAATTTTTAAGCTATATTTTATTAGTTTTGCGTTGTTTAATCGCGTTAAAATTATATAATTTTATAATCTGTGTTGTGTTTGTGTCGTGTAATTTCAGGTGAGTACCTTATATCGATTAATAATATATTCAATTATGTTTATGATTTGATTTTGTGTTGTGTGTTTCATTTTCCATTGTGTTCCAATGTGTGTAGCATAGTGTCTATGAATGAAATTCGTAGATTGAGTGAAAGTGTTGAGTAGAATTAGTACTAGTGATGCGACCTTAGTACCTTGTGTTGCCTTTGTGTGGAAATAGTACTATTTAGTATTATTAAGATTTTTTTTTTTTTTTTTTATATTAGTGTATTTTCTGTAGTAATTGTGTTTGATGGTAATGGGCATAGTTTGTTGATAGGTCGTTTAAGTTCTCCATTCTGGGTCTTCAGTGTTACGACACGTACCAATTTGTCGGCTCCTGGGTAAAGTGCTGTGACTCGTGCTAGCATCCATTTTGAAGGCGGCAATCTTTCGTCCTTTATAAGAACAAGGTCCCCTTCGGTGATTCCGCGTGAGTCCTCATTAAGCCATTTCGGTCGCTGTTGTAAACGGGTGAGATATTCGCTGCTCCAACGCTTCCAAAATGACTGCATCAATTTATCGGCCTGTACCCTCTTCCATCGATCCAATTGCGCGACCTTGTCGACTGCATATTCCGGTTGTGGTGCGGTGGTGATGGCTTCTCCTATAAGGAAATGTCCTGGTGTCAGTGCGTTGAAGTCCTCGACGTCTTCCGACAGAGGGCATAAGGGCCTTGAATTGAGGCATGCCTCTATTTGGGTAAGGAAAGTCGTTAGCTCCTCATACGTCAGCATCTGGTTTCCTGCAATCCTTTTCATATGGAATTTGATGGATTTTACTCCTGCTTCCCAAAGTCCTCCAAAGTTGGGGGAAGCCGGTGGAATAAAATGCCATTGCGTTCCATCTTCGCTAAGTGTATCTGCTACCTGGTCCCAGTCGAATTTTGCTGCATTTAAGAGTTTTTGTAATTCAGTGTTCGCACCGACAAAATTAGTACCGCAGTCGCTGTACATTTGAGTGCAGAGTCCCCTTCGCGACGTAAAGCGCCTGAATGCAGCTAAAAATGACTGCGTCGTCATATCACTGACGACTTCGATATGAATCGCCTTAGTCGCCATACAAATAAAAACTGCAAAATACCCTTTAAAACTCTTAGCATTACGTCCTCTCCAGGTCTTGACGTCGATGGGTCCCGCATAATCCACTCCTGAGTGACTGAAAGGTCTTGACATTCTGACTCGAGAGGCGGGCAAGTTTCCCATCAGTTGCGTCATCGGTCGAGCCTTGTACCGGAAGCAAGTGTTGCAGTTATGGATGCATTTTTTCACCGCATTTCTCATGCTGAAAATCCAATATCTGCTTCGCAAGTACGACATCATCAGCTGAACGCCACCGTGTAGAGTTCTTTTGTGTGCTTCAAGAACAACCATGCACGAAAAATGATGGTTAGGCCTAAGAAGAATTGGATGTTGTTGATCGTAACCCAGTGTCGAGTTTTGTAGCCTACCACCTACTCTTAAAATATTTTGGTTGTCTAAAAACGGCTTTAACGACTTGAAACCTTTAAATTTTGTAGTTTTGTGTTGAATATCTGATACCTCAAGTGAAAACATTTCCTGTTGCACGACGTAAACTGCTGTCAACAATGCTGCATGAAGTTCATTTAAAAGTATTGGACCGAACCTTCTCTCACGCATGGGTCTCCTGGCATTAAAAATAAACCGATTACAGCGTGATATGATGCGAACAATTGTAGACAAATCCGACTTTCTCTGAATTAAAGCGCTTAACTCATTTTCAGCCTGAGTTATGTAGTGTATCCTCGTAGATCGTATCCCTTCGTTGGTTTCTAATGAAACGGGTTGAATGGGAAAAGGAATTTCCCAAGAATGGTGCAGAAATTCTGGCCCGTTCCACCAAAATTTATTTTGAACAAGTGAAGAGGGAAGTACGCCCCGAGAAGCAAGATCTGCTGGGTTGTGTTGAGATGGAATATGTCTCCACATATCACACTTAGTAAGCCTCTGAATTTCCGCAACTCTGTTGGCCACGAAGGAATACCTCTTATCCAGCATAATGTGATCAGCGAATCCGTCCATGCGAACACTCTGCAATTTTCGAACTTTAAAGCAGTAGTTGTCACATTTAAGAGTTTTGCTAAAATGACGGCGCCACAAAGTTCCAAGCGTGGTAGAGAAATCCTTTTTAATGATGCAACTTTGGTTTTGGAAATCATCAAATTCATATGTATATTGTTTTCCTCATCCATTACTCGCAGGTAAATTGCCGCTGCATAAGCTTTCTCTGAAGCGTCGCTAAAACCATGTATTTCCAGATTTTTGTTTTTGCTGTGTGCCTGGATCCACCGAGGAATGCGAATCTGCTCAACGACTGGAAGATCTTCTCGAAAAGCAACCCATTCCTGCTTCAGCTCTGGCGTAATGGGCTTGTCCCAGTCCAATCCATCCAAGAAGTGTGTTTTGGGCTATCGGCGATAAAGTTCCGTCATTTCGGATTATTTCTGGAAGAATGATTTCCGAATAAACGTCGCTTCCCAGAAGCATATCCACAGTAGTGGATTTGAAGAAACACGGATCAGCTAATCGTAGGCCATCGATGTGATTCCACTTCTTAATTGTCAGTTCTTTGGCCGGAAGAAGCCCAGTCAGTGATTTAAAAACGTATGCTCGTGTCTTGGTCACGAAGTTCGAGTGGTTTGACCCGAATGTTATGTCAACTGAACTGTGACATGTACCACTGCTGACCTTCCCCAGCCCTGACACATTCAAAAAAATACGGCGTCGTTTTAGTTGTAACGCCTGAACGGCGGCCTCAGTTATAAATGTGGCTTCTGAGCCCGAGTCAATTAAGGTTCGAAGATTTAAAAACGACCCCTTTGAGTCCCTGACCCTGATTACAGCAGTAGCTAAAAGGACCTGAGTGTCCTCATACTGTATAGAGTAACAAGATCTAAAAGCGGCGGATTTTGTCGGCTGCTCAGACTCAGACGGTTGAAAAATCGGTGCAGAAGGGTTGATTGTACTAACTTGATAAGAATTTGTGTCATTATTTGTGTGTAGAGTTTGATTAGTGGACTGTATTGGATTGTGTAGTGTATGGTTTGAATCAGAGATTTGATATTGTGTAGAGTTTGGTATGTTGTAGGGAGTATTGTGTTGTGTAGGGTGAGAGTGGGAGTGTGAGTGTGAATTGTATGGGTGCTGATTGGTAAATTGGTTGGATTATTGCTAAAATGGAGTAATGAATTGTGTTTCTGTTGGCAATAGTAGCAACGCATTTGGCTAGGGCATTGGTGGGAACTATGGCTGTAAGCAAGACAATTTTCGCAGACGCAAATTTTTCGCACGATGTTGCACCGCTCGGAGGTGTCCATTTTCAAAAACTTGTTGCATTTTCGTAACGAATGTTGGCCTTTGTTGCAGACTTTGCAACTAAATTGCTCCTTTTGCCGATTTTTTACATGAAAAGCTGCTTTCGATGTTAGATTCTTACTGGATGACTTCGGCTTCTGTTGCTCTAGAACCTCTAGCGTCTGGAATCTAGTTTCCAAAAAGTCCGAAAATTCGGTGAATGTCGGCAGCTCCTTGCTCGAGCCAAGTTTCTCCACCCATAGTTGCTGTGTTGAACCTGGAACCTTTTGTAACAGAATGTAGATCAAAATTGAATCCCAATGCTGCACTGGGAGACCTAAGTTCTTGAGAGAGTGTCGACACTCGGTAGAAATATCGAGCAAACTTTTCAAGCCCAATGCACTTTCATTATGCAACACTGCCTGCCCAAAAAAAACCTTAAATTGCGCATTAACTAATACGCGCTTATGATCATAGCGTGATTTTAAAATGGTCCACGCCATGTCATAATTCCCCTTCTCGATGGTTAAATGGTGAAGTAAACGATCAGCCTCTCCTGTCAGACAAGATTTTAGATGATGTTGTTGTGGATTAGCGAACTAAATGTGTTGTGAAATGGCCTCCAATTCTCGTAGCTCCCCGCGAATGTTGGCAGTGCGATATTCTGCAACCGGAATTCGGAACGTGATGATGTAGTGCTGTCACAGCAGGTTTTTTATCGACTTCCTCTTTGTCCGACATGTCCAGCAGCTCACTTTTGTACTCCATGTACACTTCCCTGGCGATTCCATATCGCCCGTCCATCTCCTTCACTAGTTCTTCGTCGTCCACAGATTCAATATATTCGTCGTAACGCTTGGTGGTAATTCTAAAACTTTCTTCTAATAACGTTAATCGAATGGAAATAAAGTTTTTTACACTTCGTGTCTTAGGGGTTTCTTTTTTGGCTTTAAAAGCGTTGAAATCCTTCTCCATTTGCTGAATTGCTTTTTTAATGGCCTTTGCACTCATTGTTCTTTATTTATATGTATATAGGCAAGTATATAGGCAAGTATATAAAGTAAGTAGTGGTACTTGCAGTTTTTCCAGACAAAAAAAAAGAAGAACCTCCGCCGGCAAATGGATTCCGAATGGTGTGCGTTTTCCTCAGCAATATCTCCTTCCAGCAATAAAAGGCTCGATGGACCAATGTTTTGGTTGAATAGATGACTCCTCGATGATCCTCACACTCAACTCTATATTTTTATTTAAAAACTTTTGTTAAAAAACGATCTCCAAATAAAAACCAACTTTTCTCCTTTTCCAATCACACTTGTATCACCATTTATTTTATAGAGCAAAAAAAAAAAAAAACTAAACGTCACATCAACGTCATTTGTACAAAAACGTTATTATTTTTGTTTATACTTTAATGAACATTTGTATTGGTGATATTTTACGATTGACTTGGATTGACTTGGATTGAAATTGAATAGGATTTTAACATTCAACAATAATTATAAGTGAATTCAACATTACTAAATAATAAATAATACATTCAACAACACAGCTACAATGAAAGAAATTAATGCAACCCGCACATTTAATCTTGGGCTGATTTCGTTCCACTTTCAACATGCATATAGTCAAATAATGAAACACGCCGGATTTTATTGAAATGTTTTTATTTTTATTTAAATTATTACTAGCTGCGTTGCAATGCAGTGTAATGCCCGAGTCGAAAGAAGTGTGCCGAAGAAGTGATGCTTTTAGTTGATGCTATCGCGTACCTCTGGTCATCTAGGGATGTACGTGATGGAAAGTGCTGAGTCGACTTTGTGTATATGATTTCAGTGCACATGCTGGATGTTTGCTCCACATTCCTGATCATGGTGTGGAGATCATCTTCGGTGTCAAGTTCTTGGTATTTGCTGATCTTATCAAATACGATTGGTGTTCGGTACAGTGAGACTGTACAGAGTATTACGTATCACTATACACACGGCATACTTATTGATAGTAATAAAAACATCGATTTATTAAAAAAAAAAAAAACTAGACAGAGATTAATCACCGTACGTGCTGACCCACAACACTTGACACTTCTCCAAAGTGAAAGTGAAAACAATAACCCCGATGAATAACGCACATACAAAAGACGGCACAGTTGATTAGAAAAAACACTACGACATTTATTACTTAGATAATATTTTATCGATTATTATTAATTATTTGATGTGTTACTTAATTAATTAACAAAAATAGATTCTGATAAGATAAAAGATTTCGTACACGGTGGAGGTCTGGTTAGATCTGAATTGCAATTGTTCTACATTCATTTTCATAAGACATAATAATATATTCTCAAAGATTAATAAACTAAGTAAACTTAATATGCTGTTGCCGCATACGCTGCTCTGGTTGTATTTCCTTTGCAAAATTGTCTCACGGCAATTTTTGCATTGCGATGTATTCTATTATTATTTTTGATTGGCGCGTGTAGACTGCCGTAACAATATATCTGTGTTATAAATTTGAAAGAACATAAATAGACGAGTCCTAGCTACCCCGCCCGGCTTCGTTCGGACAAAAGAGTTGGACAGCGAACTTTTTATGGGATTTTCTTTTTATTTTTCTGATCTTGTAAATATTTCTTAACTTCAATTTGAATTTTTAGTAAGTCTGAACAAATTTTATTGTGCAATAAACTTTAGACTTTACATGAATAATAATGAGAATAATAAATAGTTAAAAACAATTAATCACTATCGCTCTCTGATGTCAATATCATCAATATCGTTCAATTCTAGATGCACTGGTAATGTTAAAACTTCCAAATCATTTTTAAGTATATATTGATCAATATCTGGGTCGATCTTAGACATACAGCTGTGAACAAAAAAATAGCAGTGTTTGGAAAGAAATAAAAAAAACTCAATTTTTCATCCAAGAGCCGCAGTATTCAGGAACATTATATTCTTTCTTAATACAATAGAAGGTACAAACTAATTCAAAGAATAATATTAATCAGAACATTAATAGCAAAAAAAATATAAAAATTAATTGTAATTCAATGTTCAACAAAATAATAGCAGTGTTTCAAATTTAATACAAATATTCCTAAAATTAAAGTGAAATCAATTTTTTTTTTTTTTTTTTATAATCTGCGCGCGCCAAAGGGAGTATTTATACCCTTTAATTGTTTCAGGGCACGGGCGTCAGGGAAAAGGGGGAAGAGGAACAGAGGAGGTACCTATGCACGTTGGCTTTGAATGTTTGAAGGTTGTAGTGATGGGGAAATACAGAGCCTGGTAGATCGTTCCACATTCGTGTTGTTCGGCTTATAAATGAATCCCTATATTTGACTGTACGACCGAAGTTTGGCTTCAGGGTAAACTGATGTGCATTCGAAGCATGTCGCGTATTGCGTATGCAATTTTGAAGGGGAGGAATGCAACTGGCTATTTCGCTGGAGCATTTTTTGTAGAAAAAACGATAAAACAGGGAGAGACAGGAGACATTTCTCCGATGTTCTAATGAATGAATGGAATTCACAATGTCTCTATCACCTATAAGTTTTAACGCGCGATTTTGTACCCTATCAAGAATATGCAAAACGGTCTTGGGTGCACCAGACCAGATATGGGCGTTATGTTCCAGCTTAGGGCGGATGAATGCCTTATAAATTGAGGCCAGATCAGACGGGGTAAAATATTTCTTGCACCGTTTAAGGAATCCTAGACATTTTGCAGCATTTTTGGCGACCTCGAATATGTGATCATTCCATCGAAGATGGTTATTAATACACATACCGAGAATGGCAAGTCTTTCGGTTTCAATGATGCGAGTACCATCCATGGATAATGGTTGAGGGTTTTGGTTGCGCTTGAGAGACAGAATTGTGTTTTGGAAGCATTAAATTCCACTCTGTTGGTTGAACCCCATTTAATTATGCTGTCCAGGTCGGAATTTAATGTGTTTAACATACGTTGCCGTTCCCCTTCTACGGTCGAAGAGCAAGAACGTGAGTTAGGAAACGAATATGAAAAACTGAGGGTACTGTCATCAGCGAAGGAATGGATTAGATTAGAAGTTGCAGACAAGAGATCATTTATAAAAATAAGAAAGAGAGTCGGAGACAAAACAGAGCCTTGGGGAACACCAGCTTTTTTTTGGTGAATTGCAGACTTGAAGCCGTCCATTGAAGAAGAGACTCATCGATGCCATATGCACGCATTTTCGACAAAAGAGCCTGATGCCAAACTCTGTCAAATGCTTTTGAAATATCAAGCGCAACCATCTTGGTTTCGCCGAAGTGATGCAGAGATTGGTTCCACTTTTCGGTGAGATATGCCAGCAAATCACCAGTGGACCTGTTGCTACGAAAACCATACTGCCGGTCATTAAGGAGTTTTCGTGAATCGAGATATTTCATAAGCTAACGATTTATCAGCGTTTCCATGACCTTGGAAAGAAGGGACGTAAGTGCAATGGGTCGGTAGTTGGACGGGGAGGAAGGTTTGGCTTTTTTTGGGGACGGGCTGGACAAATGCTGTTTTCCATCTACTCGGAAAGAGCCCTGAAAAGTAGGATAGACAGAAAAGCTTACGCAGAGATTTTGCCAGCGTAGAAGAACACCTCTTCAGAACTATGGGGGGGATACCATCTGGACCAGCGAATTTGTGTATGTTAAGACCTTTGAGTACTCCTGCAACTGTACGAGTGCGAAAGTGGACTTGTCCCATGGAAAATTTGACGCTCTCAAATACAGGTGGAGACAAAGCATTATCTGGCAGCGTGGAGTTCGCTGCAAAGTGAGCAGCAAGCAGATTAGCTTTGTCTAAGCAGCTGACAGCTGGAATGTCATTGAAAATGAGCGTGGGGATGGCAGATGAGGTAGAATTTTTAATATTTTTGACGAATGACCAAAAATTTTTACTACCTTTGGGACATTGTAGAATTTTTTGCCTCAATTTTTAGTCATGTAAGAATTTTACACGTCGAATATGGGCATTGCAGTCTTTTCTGGCTTGTTTAAATTGCTTTCGGTTTTCCTCAGATTTGTTGGCTTTATAAGACCGAAAACTTACTTCTTTCAACCTGATAGCCACTTTACAGCTCTGGTCAAACCACGAGTTTGCCTTAGGTTTAATGCTCTTTATTCTGTTAGGAATAAAGTCATTCATACCTAAGAGTATAGTGTTAGTGATCATATCAGCAGCGGCATCCACGTCGCTATCGAGGAAGCATAGCGACCAGTTAAAACTCTTAAAGAAGCTATTAAGGCCGCTCCAATTGGCTTTCTCGTATTGCCATACTTTTCTTTTAGGTTTTTTCCTTTAACTGAGTGGTCGGAGTACGAGAATTTAGCTGATACGATATTATGGTCAGACCGACCTAGAGGCGCTAAAACATCAATAGTGTATTTATCAGGGTGCGAAGTAAGAAACAAGTCCAAAGTGTTGGCGGAATGACTTTCAATGTCCGGTATACGTGTAGGCTCATTTACAAGCTGAGTCAAATTGTTTACCTCAGCGAAAAGTTCAACATACCTTCCTTCGGGTGTTATCTGGCCAGAATGTTGAAGCCAATTCGAATTGTGTATATTGAAATCGCCCGCAATGACGATTTCAGTATGAGGGTACAAGGAGACAATTCGAGTGATGGAATCGGACAGCGCATCAAATTCGTCAAAAGTTGAGTTGCTGTGCGCACTAGGGCTTCTATAAATAAAGCAGTAGTGAATTATTTGCTTACGGACGGTGAATTTTAGCCATTTGAAATTAAATTCCGGGTTGGAACAGTGGCCATACTGTGGTGGAACTTGGTAAGCAATATCACTACGGACGTAAATGGCGAGGCCACGGTGGGGAAAGAATAATGACACTAAGTTATACCCAGGCATTTTCAAATCGGAAGATTCTTCAACTACCTGTGTTTCACTTAGTGCCAAAACAGCTGGTTTATGGGAATAGGCGTGAGCGTACACATCAAAGAAATTCATTCGAAGCCCACGAATGTTGGTAAGATCAACCCTAAATTCCCTCATCACTACAACATAGAAACACAAAAAGACACAACTCTGACGTAACTAAGCGAAGCTGTGAAGTGAAGATCCAATGAATAGTTTTCCAAAACAAACTGTCTCTATGCCCAAACGACAATCAGCTATGGTCCGCTATTCGGATAAACATTCACAGCCTGCTATGCATCAAATGTTACACTCTCAGTCATCGCAACTGGCACGTACTCCAATTGCGATAACAAAGAAGCGCAACCGCGGGTGAGAGGAGGTGAAAGATGGAAAGCACCGGCACTGATTTATTTTTTTTATTTTTTTTTTTTTTTTTTTTCCACTGCACTTTTAGCACTGGTTTATTTTATTTTTTTTTATTATTATTATTTTTTTTTTCCACTGCACCACACTGAATGTAATTTGACGGGCGCGAAATATTATTATTATTTGATGGAATTATTTTTTTAATTAATTTTTTTTTTGTTTTTTGTAGCGATCGTAATCTACATGCACACGCGACGACATTCAGTAGGCAACTCAATAGGTCTCAGTACTTCGTCGAAAAACCTTTGCAGTCAATGACAGCCTTGCATCTTCGAGTCATGGAGTCCACAAGGCCCTGATACCGACTTTGTGTCATGCTGGACCAAGTGCGCTTAACAACTTCCCATAACTCCAAGACATTCGACGGTCTGGCATTATACACAGCACGTTTAACATCGCTCCAAAGATTTTCGATAGGATTCAAATCTGGAGATTGAGCAGGCCACTCAATGACTTGTATCCCTTTTTGCCGTAACCATTCTTTCGCTTTGCGGCTGGTATGTTTTGGGTCATTATTTTGCTGCAGGACCCATCTGAGTGGCATATCCTCTTCACAGTATGGCAACATCACAGTTTCCAGAATGTTCACGTAAACGTGATGATCCATTGTGCCCTCAATTTTATAGATAGACCCCATACCATGATAGGAAAAACACCTCCATACCATAATAGAACATTTCTCATGTTTAATAGTTTTCAGCGTGTAACGCGGGACCAGTTCGGTGTTTGGAAGACGTCGCACATATTGACGAGTACCAGCACCACCAAATAACACAATTTTGGACTCATCGGTCCATAAAATGTTTCGCCACTTTGAGACCGGCCAGTTGAGATGTTCTTTGGCGAAATTGAGCCTTTTCACAGTCAGTTTTTTTATTAGAAGTGGTTTTTTTCTGGGACTTCGTGCATTTAAATTTGCTTCCAGAAGGCGTCTACGGACTGTCATACTGCAAACATGCAAATCCAGCTCAGTTCTGATCTCCACGGCGGACTTTAATGGATATTTTTTACTCTCGCGCAGTATCTTACGATCCTCTAAGGCACTTGTTTTTTTTTCTTACGACCTCTTGTCTCGGGTTTTGCTTCATATTTTATTGCATTCGATATCATTTTTGCCGAACACATCGAAGATTGCTGTATTTGTTTGTAGGATTGACCTGCGGCGCGAAGACAAAGGATTTGTTTTCTTTGTTCCTCTGTGCAGTGTTTTCCCCGTCCCACTGAGATTTAATATAAAATAAGATGTCTGAATATGTTTGTAGTTATTAACTACGTTTTGTACAACTTACTTTTTGTTTAAAATCAGCGTTATTTTCAAAATATTTAAAATAATGATATGCACTGCTATTTTTTTGTTCGACCAGAGACTGATATTAATTTTAAGCTCCACATGTTCAGTTGGCTCTTCTAAACCTAGTAACTCATGAGTTTTTGCAGCAACGGTAATCAATTTCATTGACTTCTCACTTTGAATCCATGTTTGCAAGAGGTCACCATTTTTGATTGATAGAGCTGAACGTACAAAAAAGTCAATTATCAAGAAAGGCGCAAATTTGGGCAAACATTTTTTCGTGATTTAGTTAATAGATAAATACGAGTAGCTTATGATTAAACAAGGAAAAACTCGAGAGTGTTTTTCTGTGTATTTAAGAAAAGTTGACTTAACCCTTTCGGTACGGGAGACGAAAAATAAGTTTAAAATGTTTATAATGAGTTAATCTAATGGAGACATGCATATTAACTAATACTATAGCCTCTTTTGGCTTGCACCTTGCCAGGGAACAGATTGTTCAGTCCTGAACAAGATCGGGTAGTGGGACACATAAGTCCCATCAGTCCTTAGCATGCAGGTATAAAACAAATAGTATTTATTTTATTATATATTTTATGTATTTTTATTATTATAGAAATTCATTTTAATCATTTAAAAAACAAAAAGAAATTAAAGGGCAACAATTATAAATTAAAATTATTGATGAAATGGTGCAAAACAGTCCTTGCACAACGGAAGTTGACATTCTTGGCATATAGTTTTAGTGCGCTTTTCGATTTTCTTTTTCTGGCAACCCGTGCAACGATGCCTCGAAGTTCCCTCGATTGGCAAGTGACTAGCAGATTGTCTATAGATTCTCTTCTTTTTAGAATGGTAGCCACCATGTTTTAGGCTTCTCCTTACGACCGCAGTTGACTGTCCTTCCGCAATGAGACCTTCTGCTAGCTGAACTAAAAAATCAAGGAATGGTTCCTTTTTACGATGCAAATTCATATATATGATCCACGAATTCACAGCTGACATCATCAGCAACCTATATA
This sequence comes from Pocota personata, assembly GCA_963082735.1. NCBI lineage: Eukaryota > Metazoa > Arthropoda > Insecta > Diptera > Syrphidae > Pocota > Pocota personata. The sequence continues at coordinate 37,211,346 of OY720429.1, read as the reverse complement.
ATACTTTCTTCCACCACTTCTGTGATTTACGGTCTAGTTCATGCATTCCGGATAACTGATCGGCTCGATCTACACCTCCCATTATTAACCTGTAGAATTTTATTATTTCAGGACATGGTACAACTACTTTTTCACCATTCTTTAGCTTTTTTTCTATAGTTGACATAGAAGATTTATGACAACCACTAACCACTTAAGGAATCACAACGCATCCACATCTTTATGCCACGTTTCGTAGGTTTTAGTGGCATGTATTGCTTTAGTGAAGAACGACCTTTGAACTTAGTAATAGACTCATCTATTGACTAAAATGGGCTATCTTCGCGAGAATCCTGAAAACGGGCCTTCAAGCACTCGATAATATCATCCAAATAATAAGTCTTCGAAGCGTTTGCAGGCTTGTCTGGGGAAACACAATACAACTTAGAAGAAAGAAATAAGTAGCGATCACGTGCTATAGCAGATTTGATTGCTTCATTGCCTAATGACTGATGATTTGACCAATAGTGCTTAGTGGAAGGAACGTGGTTATACCTCATGATAATCATGCAACCTAGAATAATTTTTATCTCTCCAACATCTGTACGTTGTATATGTTGATGCTTTTTCTTGAAAGTACGAAGAATTCCAATTCTTTCATTTGTACATTTCGAGATATACATTATAAGGCTCGGAGGAAACGTTTTTTTGAAAACCTGTAATGGTGTATCAGTTCTGTTATAGTTTAGTCCTAAAGCGGGTTCTCGATGGCTGCTAGGTACTTTTCTAGGTGTAAAGCATTCTTCCGATGTTGACCATATGTTAGCTTCAAAATTTGATGTTTCAGCTACGGGTGCCAATACAGAGACATCAACTGATGAGTTGCGCGTTAAATAAAAGACGATTCCATCCGATATAAAATGAGACAACTTTATTTGTAGGTTTCTCTAGTTAAAGTTAAAGAAGAAGTGACAGACGGAAAAGGTTTACAGCCATCTTGTTGTGGACTGTAGTCGTGGAATGTGTGTGTGTGTGTGTGTGTGTGGATTGTGGAACTGGATGTGTTCAGTGAAACTTGCTTCATATTATTCACCCAACATCAACCACTTCCTGATCTTTATCTTCATCTGACGAATCACGTTCTGAATTAGATTCTGAATTTACATCTTCATTTTCTTGTCCATCAATACTACTTTCGGAGTCTGATGGCTCATAATCATCTCCGCTTCCAGATGAAAAGTCATCATCATCAGATAACTCTCTCAAAGTTTTTTCTATAGACAAATTTGAAAGTCGTTTCGACATTTTGGCTGCAATAATATTTTCACTTTAGTAACGCTGTAGCCCTATTGGGATACATATGTCCCACTGCAAAAGCCGAATGGGACATATACGTCCCACTAAAATAAAAACAAGAAAAAGAAATAAAATCTTATACTTACTTCTATAAAAACTAGACGAAAACACCACAGAACAATATTCGATGACTTCACAAATGTATTTTATCTACTTGATAGCACTTTTATATATAAATTTTAACTTTTTCTGTAAAAAAACACGTCAAGCGACCTGAATGTAAAACATTTTACACAAGACTAAATGTCAAGCATGAGAAAAATGTGCAATAAAATTTCCAAGAACCGTTATAAAACTTATAGGAAGCCGAATGGGACACATTTAACCCATTTAAAGTGAAAATTGTAGATCTTAGGGCTTTATGAACATTCAGTGGGACACATATGTCCCAATAGGTGCGAAAGGGTCAAATCTAAAATTCATTATTTTATTCGTAATTCGAATTAGCCACGCATTCAAGCCATCATATTAAAAAGAACACGAAATAGGCGCAATTTTTTTAAACGCCATATTATTTCTCATACCTTGACAATTATTATTAGCAATAATAAAATAATATTTTTTGCGCACAACTTAATATGTTACCAATTTAAATTATGTTAAAAAGAAACACTTAATATCACTGTTTGCGAAAAAACTTCAACGAGTCAATGTTTACGGCTCTGTAACTGTTGCACGAGTTGACAAATCCAAATAATTTTAATGCAGTTAGAGCTAATATATGTTTTAGATGACTTACCAATCAGTCAAAAGTACCGCTACAACAGTTGATTTTTTTTATTTATTGCTATGGGTCGTCCCACTGTGCGCCGTCCTGTTGAAACCACATGTCGTTGGTGTCCATATGATCCAATTCAGGCCAAAAGAAGTTGGTAATCATAGAACCTATAGCGCTCGCCGTTGACGGTGATGGCCTGGCCAACGTCGTGCTCAAAGAAATGTGGACCGATGACGCCTCCAGCCCAAAATCCACACCAAACAGTGACTTTTTCGGGATGCATTGGACGCTCTTGGATCTCATGTGGATTGGTATCGTCCCGAATTCGACAATTTTGTTTGTTGACGTATCCATTCATCCAGAAGTGGGCCTCGTCGCTGAAGATGATTTTTCGATGAAAATTAGGGTCAGTTTCCAACTACTCCAGAGCCCATTCAGCGAACACACGTCGTTGTCTATGGTCGTTTACCTTCAGCTCCTGGGTCAGTTGAATTTTGTACAGGTGCAGGCCCAAGTCACGACGCAAAATTCGCCAAGTTGCGGTCTGCGAAAGGCCGAGTTCTTTGGCGTTTGGTTCTTTGGTCTTCTCAATAGTTGAGTACCGTATCTCGTGCTAATTGAGAGTACGGCTAGCATAGCATATTGGGTGACTTTCTTGGCTTAAAACTCCGTCTATCGCGTGGTTTGAGGCATCTGTTGTTAACGTGAATTTTTTTTGTTGAAATCGGGGTACTTGAGAATTGGATCAGAGGTTATTAACGTCTTAAAATTTTCAAAACTGTCAATATACTCAGGATCGTTTAAGTCGATCTTTGCATTCTTTTTCAAGTAAGCTGTCATAGGTTTGGCTACCTTTGAGTAGTCTTTAATAAACTTACGATAGTACCCTGTTATACCCAAAAATGCTTTAATTAGTTTTGGTGTTCTTGGTAATTTATAGTTATTAATCGCTTCAATTTTGTTCGGATTAGGCTTAATGCCATTCGTTGTTACAATATGGCCTAAAAATTCCGTTTCCTTTTTTAAGAACTCACTTTAGTCTAAGTGCACTTTAAGGTTAACCTCCTTGTCGTCAACCTTCCACACGTAATGCCACAAATAAAACACCTCAATTCGTCCAATTTGTTGGGTTGGATTTAGGAGAGAGTTTATTTTCTAAAAATGTATTAGTCGGTATAATGTTAAATAAATATCTTAATAAAATCACTTACTTGCTGGCATCTGGTTCACGACTTCATTCGGGGTTGGTTGACGATGGAATGCACGTTTATTCAAAAGGGCTGAAAACCTTAAACTGACAGCCAAAAGGATCTGTCTGCGAAGTCCATCGTGAACCAGCGCCTTAGCAAAGTGCATGGAACTCCGCGACACCCCACCCCTCGTGAGGCGCCCGAGTCCTGACGAAAAGTCTCACTCACATCTAAGATAGCGAGTTTCACTGGGATGATTCCTGTCGCTGTTTTCACTTCTGCCGAACGGACCTGACCATCTACTCCGAGGAACACATTCACGACTCTGCCTCTTGGCCATCGGCTCCGTTTCATGTCGACGTCGCAAACGAGAACGATATCACCAATCTTCAACGGCGGGACCTTCTCGAACCATCGGCATCTTTCGTGACAGCACCCGGTTGATGGATTGCACCAGTCGTTCCCAGAATCCTCCTGCATGTGGGTTCGCAGGGCAATTGAACACCCATTCGATGCCTTTGGTGGCGAGTTTTGCTTTCATTACTTCATTGTCGAATATGCTGCTGTTGCTTAGTTCATTCTTGGCGCCTATGAAATTGGTCCCATTCTCGGTCCTTATGCGTACCGGCACTCCTCTTCGATTGACGAAGTTACGCACGCATAAAATGCACGCATCAGTTGATAAGTCCGCTGCGACTTCAAGATGTACGGCTCGTATAGTCAGGCATGTGAAGAGCGCGATCCACCTTTTCTCTCTTTTGCGGCCGACGGTTATGACGACGGGTCCAAAGTAGTCGAGGCCAGTAAACGTGAATGGTCCGACGTTCGGCGTAAGGCGATCCTCCGGTAGCTGTCCCATCAACGGCGGTAATGGCTTGGCACATCGGATGCGGCATTGTTGGCATTCGTTCTTCACCATCTTTACAGCGTCGCGCAGACCGACTATCCAGAAATTCTGGCTGATCTCGTTGACCACTGTATCATCTGCCTGGTGGCCCAAGCGGCTGTGAAATTGATCTATCAGTAGTCTCGTCACTCTGTGGGACTTCGGCAGTATAATAGGACGTCTTGTGGAAAACGGCACTGTCGTAGCAGCATCAATCCGGCCAATAATGCGAAGGATTCCAGATTCGTCGAGATATGGTGTAAGTTGGTAGATTTTGCTGTTCTTCTCAACGGGTAAATTGCGTCGCAGTCTATGTATATCAGAACTGTAGGCCTCCCTTTGTATCTGACGCACTATCAGACGTTCAGCGCTGGCAAGCTCCGAAACGCTTAATTCTCCTGGCTCAATCTGCGTACCCCTGCATTCAGCTAGAAAGCGGAGCACCCATTCCATCGTCCTCTGCAGCTTCAGGTACATCGAAAATCTAGATTCGTCGAAACAGGCATTCTCGGCTAGGGTCACGTTCAGTATGTGCTTGAGACGCAGCTCATCTTGGTTTTCGTACGCGGCAAGGTCATCTGGCAGTTGAGGCCATTCCACTTCCGGCAATTCGAGAAAGGCAGGCCCATTTATCCACTTGTTGTCTAATTGAAACTTCGGAGGATGGCGTGCTCGCGTACCATCGTCGGCTGGATTCATCTTGGAGGGTACCCATCTCCATTGCTTTATCTGGGTGCGGTCTAAGACCTCGGCAATCCGAAAGGCCACAAATTCCTTGTGGCGACGAGGGTCGAATCGAAGCCAGTGCAACACCGTTTTTGAGTCGCTCCAAAATATGTGCTCGGTGATCGGCAAATCGTGATGTTCCACGACGGCATTGCTAAGCCTCGTGCCCAGAACGGCGGCGGTAAGCTCTAGGCGTGGTATGGAAAGAAGTTTCTTCGGACTGGCTCTTGTCTTTCCATACACGAACGATACGTGGAATTCTCCGTTGAACTCCACCCGGAAATAGCTCACTGCGGTGTTTTTGTATTTGGCGGTAAAATCAGGATTCTTCTCCATTTTTAGCTCGAGGCTGAGCAGTCTCTTTTTGGCTTGCTGATAGATCTCAGGCAGTTGGAGGCGTTGGTACCGTTGTCGTGGAAAGAAGCATCAACGCACGCTTGTCATCATCAGAGACTAGGTTCTATTTCGGTTTTTTGACGCCGAAGTTCTCGATCTTGAAATAATCCTCAATAATACTGTATGAAAGCTGGTCTTGCTCTCGAAGATGGCTGCTACATAGAACGATTTTATCCTGGCTAGGGGTGATTGAAGCTGCTTTCCCATACACTACCCATCTAAGCTTGATGAGCGACGCAACCATAGCTCCGTTTACCATCTTGATGCTCTTCGTTGGTACGCCAAGGTGACAGTTGTCAAGTTCGATGAGTATCTCCGGTTTAGCGTCAGTATACTCGGCAATGGCTGGCGCATTCTTTCGGAGATGTCATAAATCCAACTCGGAGGCGGTAAACGTCTGCATCGGTAGATTAAGCTCCTCAATCGTCTGAATTCCACACACGTTGAACTTAACAGCTTTCTTGCGATCGGAACTAATTTGGACATCAAAGATGGACGAGTTTTCGGACAAAGTTTCGTTTCCGAAGCATCGCAAGTTCAATGTTTTTGAAGTTCCACTTAATTGTAATCGTCTGGCAAGGTTGGAGCTCATAAGGGTCACCGAAGAGCCTTCATCAAACAGGGCATACGTTCGCTCCATTATGTCACCGTTGTACACTCTCACTGGCACTACTCGAAAGAGAATTTTGGAATCACCGCTTCGTTTGCAACTTAGCACTGGCTTTTGGACATCACTTTGTGCACAGGCGTTGGTCTTCGGATCGTCCTTCCTTCTTGGCTCTTCTTCGTGTAACAGTTGGTGATGTTTCTTGGAACACCCGTTGATCGCACAAACTCTTCTTAATCTGCAGGTCCGCATTCCATGTCCGCGTCTTAGACATCCGAAACAGAGCTTGTTTGTCTTGGCGAATTCCCATTTGGCTGGGCAATCTAGTTTCTTAAAGCTGCTGCATTCGGTTATAGATTATATATGTCGCTGAGTGCGCCGCTGGATGTCGAACCACTATTGGCATGTAACACTCTTCCTGTCCTCATCTTCGCTTCTGATCTTTCTTGTGGTGAAGGAGATAGTGACGTCGTCATGGCAACACATATTATTCGCGATAGACGGTTCAGCCATTCATTAAAGTGCTTGATAGTGGCACACGGCTGAATAAGTATACTGATCTGTGCCCACTCCAATCTCCTGGTCATTGGAAGCTTCCCAATCAACTCGTCGAGTAGCAGAGGATCCATCAGGTATTGGTGCATACCACTTGCCTCGAGGAATGCAGTAAGATTCTGCACTTTGGTGGCGAATTCCACGATTAGATGCACCTTCGACTCCGAAATCTGCGCAGTTTCCCTCACCTTCCTCAACTCGCTCTGGACGAGACATTCCGGTCGTTCAAAGCGGAACTCCAACGTTGACATAACTAGTTCGACATTATTCGGGTGGATGAGCAAGCATTCGACGACATCCTTTGCCTGTCCCTTGAGGCACCTTTGGAGGCGAAAAATATTCTCTACCTTACTGTACTGGAACATATTCATTGATTCTACAAAGGCTGTACAGAAAATCGGCCACTCCTCAGGCTTTCCATGAAATTCTGGTAGGTCATGTAACTTACGATGACTCCCAAAGGATCCTGACGATGACGTCGGTTGTTGGGCAGTAAAGATGCTGTATGTGGCTCAAAACCCCGTGGCTCAAACGTTTGAAGAGCGTTGAGTGGTGGCAGGAACGTGGGCTGGCTGTTTCGAATCCACATGTACTCGCTGTCGATTGACTGCGTTGCAGCAACAGTGGGGCTGGTGGTGGCCAGGAGTAAGACGAGTACGCAACACGTGACGTGGGCTGCGTTGAACCGGCTTTGGGAAGAACGGAAGCTGCATTGGATGCAGAAGCAGGAAACGGCATTGGCGTGTGGGCTTCGGACGCGGCGACGTGAGTTATGGCTGTGGCGAACGGCGTAACAGCTTGTTCGTTCTTAGTCGCTACCGATGAAGGAACGTTCATGGCGAAGGCTTCCGTCGCAGGAACACACGAATCCTTCACTGAGGAAATAACTGGATCGACACTGACCATAGCGCTTGAAGTTACTGTGGCTGGGGTAGGCGTAACAACAGTAAACGTAGGCTGTGTTGACTGCTGTTCCCTAACTAGACCTTCAAGGCGCCGGCGTTCCTGTCTCTCCTCTACGGCTGGTGCTGTGTCTTTTTCAATTGTCAGTGGCTCCAACCGCACGCTTTGTTTTCGTAAGTTGTAACGGCTTATTCTGTTACGGCGATTTATCCGATTGACCAATAGGATGGCTTGCTTTGGCGTGGACTGTTGTTGCTGGATACGTAGCTACGGGAGAGATTCCTGGGCTGTATATATGTATGTATTATCTGCGAAAGCGGCTTTTGCGGGCAAATATCTGGCAGATTTGCTGTTGACTGTGGCAACGGCTCGCAAATCTACCGCTGGCTGTGGGCAAACAAATATTCCGTTGGCTGCGGCCTGCAAATCTTCCGCTGGCTGCGGGCAAACAAATATTCCGCTGGCTGCGGACTGGCAAATCTTCCGCTGGCTGCGGGCAAACAAATATTCCGCTGGTTGCGGCCTGACAAATCTTCCGCTGGCTGCGGGCAAACAAATATTCCGCTGGCTGCGGACTGGCAAATCATCCGCTGGCTGCAGGCAAACAAATATTCCGCTGGCTGCGGCCTGGCAAATCTTCCGCTGGCTGCGGACAAGCAAATTTTCCGCTGGCTGCCAACTGGCAAATCTTCCGCTGGCTGCGGGCAAACAAATCTTCCGCTGCCTGCGGGCAAGCAAATTATTCCACTGGCTGTGGAAAGTTTCTCCTGGCGCGCTTGTTGCAGGCGGCAACAGGATTATGCAGGCGGCAAATATGATTTCCTGGCGAGAGCTTTAATTTCTTTAATGGCGACACACTTTACAAATTTCTTCTTCTGCGGCAAAGGCAAACTTACGGCTTCGTTGCTGGCTATCGCCACAAAGTCGTTTGTAGCACGAAGAGAAATGGCTGACAGCAAAATGAAAAAAAATGGCTGCAAGCGAAAAATAAAGCACATGGAAAAATGGCTGGCAGCAAAAAATAAAGTTGTCGTCAACCTTCCACACGTAATGCCACAAATAAAACACCTCAATTCGTCCAATTTGTTGGGTTGGATTTAGGAGAGAGTTTATTTTCTAAAAATGTATTAGTCGGTATAATGTTAAATAAATATCTTAATAAAATCACTTACTTGCTGGCATCTGGTTCACGACTTCATTCGGGTTGGTTGACGATGGAATGCACGTTTATTCAAAAGGGCTGAAAACCTTAAACTGACAGCCAAAAGGATCTGTCTGCGAAGTCCATCGTGAACCAGCGCCTTAGGCAAGCGTTACATTGGCAAAGTGCATGGAACTTCGCGACACTCCTTAAGCTATATGTTCTTCAAGACTGGTGGAGAAAATGATTATATCGTCGAGGTAAACGAGACATATTTTCCCGATATAATCAGAGAGAACTGAGTTCATCAGTCTCTGGAAAGTAGCAGGCGCGTTTATCAAGCCGAATGGCATACGAACAAGCTCATAATGTCCACTATTGGTTGAGAATGCGGTTTTCTTGATGACTTCCTCTGCGATTTCGATCTGGTGAAATCCCTTAGCCAGATCCAGTGTTGTGAAATACTGTGCCTTTCCCAGTTTATTGAAAATATCTTCGATGTTTAGGATAGGGTATTTGTCGTCTATCGAAACTTCACTGAGTTTTCGATAGTCGATGACAATTCTCCATTTCTGCTTTCCAGATGCGTCCTTTTTCTTAGGAACTATCGAGATAGGTGCAGAATAGAGAGAGTTACTAGGGCGAATTATTCCTTGTTGTAGCATTTTTCGCTAATTTGTTCTTTCACTTCAACCTTGTGTACCTCTGGGTACCTATAGGTTATTGTGTATATTGGAATGTCATTTACAGTCCTTATACGGTGCTTGATGGCGTTTGTAAATGATAAATTGCTACCTTCCTGGTAGAAAATCGAGGAATACTGAGAGACAAGGCTAGTGATTGCCTTTTTTTCTTCAACGTTGAGGTGATCTGTCCTCATTTGCTTAGTAATCTTTTGCTTCTTTTTCGTAGTTTTCGATCGTCATTGATTCCTCATCAATGTTGAAATATATTGGAATTTCATTTTCGTTAACCACTAGAAGTCTTCTCTTGTAGTCGAGAATTGCTTTCAGTGGTAACAAAATGTTGTTCCCTATTAATCAATTAAAAGTGTCGTGGAACTTGTACTCAAGGGATTCTGCTGTTTTATTTAAATCGCCCAATTCCTTAAATAGTGGAATCCTCACTTTCCTATTAACGTATATTGGTGTGCTGGGATGGCATATCCCTGGATTACGGATACTAGTTTCTGTATAATTATTGTTACTTGTTTTTATGACTAATATAGGGTAATCGGCCTGAGGGCTTGTTCCCCGAAAAACCATATTACTTCCTAAATTATTTACCTGCCTAGTTATTGCCGACAGTGTGTCCATCGGTTCAGCCGCACTATTATTATAATTTTGGTTGGCCTTGAAGTTTCCTGAATTATTAGGTCCGTTCGCGTACTTTCTGCACTAAAATTCGTAGATTGTTAAATTTCAAAGAGTGGGGATGAAATTCTCTCAGTGTGTGATAAAACTACGGAAAAGTAAACGAACGCGTTAAACAAGAAAAGTTTCCCACTTTTTAAACGTCAAACGTCAAACCCAAAAAAAGTAAACACGGTAGAAATTTAATTTGTTTTATTGCTGATTTAAAAAAAGGTTTCTTAATTAAAAAATGGATAAATTAAATACAGACGACTTTCAAGTTTTGTTGGATAGTGCCTTTGATAAAGACGACGGAACCCGCTGAAGAAGAAGATATTCCGTTTTCAAGTCTGTGATAAAGAAAAAAGAAACTGCGTGAGAGATTTCATGGAAGTTGTAATTTCACCATACTCCGAAAAAGAGTTCAGGACACATTTTTGATTTTGGCAAGGTCTCTTTATGAAAGTCTCACAGAAAAATTAGAAACATCGGAGATCTATAAACTTCTAAAGCTGGATAAAAGGTGTAGTGCTAGCAAACACATCGCAGTTTTTTTTTGTGGTTTGCTGGACATGAAGCGTGTAGCTTCGGAGATCTGGCCGATCGGTTCGATTTTTCACTCTCCACAGTTTCACATGTTATAGAGAGAGTTACAGTGTCCATAAGCCGCTTAAGCCCAAACATTATAAAGTGGCCAAATGACGAGGAAAAGCAGAGGAGTAGTAGCTTTTTCCAAAATAAATATGGATTTGCTAAGGCAATCGCCAAGATATATGTACATACATATTTTCTGTTTAACTGTTTCCTTAGTTATCATTCTACTCGTAAATCTAGGCTGCATCGATGGGACGCACATTGTAATCGATCCACCACCACAAGCATGTAAAGATGACTACATTGACCGAAAAGGAAATGTGGGCGTTTAAACGCAAGCTATTTGCAATGAAGAAAAAAAATTTATAGACGTATTTGTTGGATTTCCTGGGTCTTCGCATGATAGTTGGGTGTTCCAGAACTCTCCCATATGTGATAAACTGAATACAGTTTGTGGAAGTACTAGTTATTTTAATTTCTTGATGTGCAATGTTACTTATGGGCGTGTGACATATTATTTCTTCCAGATTACTATCTATTCGGCGATTCGTCGTATCGGTGTACCAACTAAAGGTCTGCAATGAATGTCTTGAAACCAGCTCCAAGACATTCGTTTTATTTCAAGTACACTTCATTATTGTACTCACAGCTTGACAAGTAAAATGAATGAATCATCTGATATTTAATTACTATATGAGTTTTGCACCCATTTTAAACCAAGCACTTAGTGCAGTGTACTCATAAAGAATGGGTATTCATAAAAAACAGTGTACACTACACTGAGTACACTGAGTACACTGAATACACCAAATATTCATTTACTTACTTTTGTTGCAAGTCAAAGTCAAGTTTCTTAAATGACAGATTAGTAAGAAATGGCTGTTAAAAAAAGCAACAGATTAAGGCAGGATGTATAATATTAGTAATTTATAATAAAACAAACAAATTAAATTAATTTTTTTTAATCAATTTCTTACAAAAGTTTTTTGAGATCATTACAAATTTCAATTTTATTTATATTAGAATGTAAAAACATTATTTGGTTAACCAAAATTGGGTCGGATCCAATTAGACAACGTTTTTCCGAAATTAACATTCTAGCTGAAGAAAATATGCGTTCAGAGGCAGCACTACTTGCCGGCGTAGCTAATATTTTGCAGCTGACTTTAAACAACAGTGGAAATTCAACTTGGTGCAAGTGCTACCATTGCAAAACATCAAAATCTTCGTGAAAAATTACGTTTACATTTTCATATGCCAGTAGTTCGTTCCTAATTTTATCATTAGAATTGACAATATCTACTGGTTGAATAAAGTCTGCAAACAAATCTTTACCATCTGGTACAAGACAATCTAACCACAGATAATAAAGTTACATAGAAATCACGTGCAGAGCAAACAAAAAGGACCACTTTTTCAACGACAATAAAATTCTCAAACCTAAGGGTTGTTGCATCAATTCGGTATGAAACCATTTTAAGTTGTATAGTCGTGAATATCAACCATCCTCCAGTGTGTTATAACTTCGATATACACACATTTTTTTGCATATTTCGTTTTGCTGCAACACGTTATTTTGTTTTACATCTCAATCGATCTTGCAAACGAACATATACAAATGACTGACTGTGTCGCTGGTGTTTATCTCGATGGCTACACTGTGGTGTGTTTGTGTGTATAAATTAAGCTTTTTTATGTTTAAAAGCCGAAAAAAATATTTTTTTACGAGCAAGAGCTCTTTATTGTGCAACGGTAGAAACAAAACTCGAACTTACAAACTAACAACTTAACCTTATCGCCTATGCATACGCTAGCTGCTACGATGAATTCCGGGAACAACAACGGTGCGCAGACAGGTGATTCCGGGAAGTTGCATCGGGTTACCGGCGGATGAATATTTGTGAATGTTGCGATTATTAGTGTCGTGTGCATCTTACACGTTTTCCACTAATGATCGGTAACGTGGGAAATGCAGCGACTGCACTTATACGAGCTAAGCGTATTTGTCGCTAACTCCTCCCTTCTTAGACTCGAGCGTCCTCGCTCGTGACCATATAAAGGACTGGTACATTTTTACTGGTTTCCGGTGCAGTCGTTGATGCTTCTATTTTTTCGGCGGGGATGCTAGTCCTGTTCTTTTGCTTGGTTATGATTAGATTTACTGCGATAACAATGGATGCTATCAATACCAATGTTATCAGACTGTAGTTTGCTATCTGGTATGTTTGTTGATCTTCTTGTAGTTGTTCTATGTGTTTAGTGTTATTGATGTGAAGCTCCTTCATCATCTCGAGAGTTAAAACTTCCTCGTATGTTTTCATAGACGAATCGGGTTGAACTATGGCCGGAAGGGGTTTGGTTATAGAGATTTCGTTTGAGCTATAATTTTGACCATTCACGTAGACGGAGTCGTTGTGGTACTGTATGATGAAGGTTCCAGTAAGGTTGATTGTTTCTCTTTGGACGAGTATCGATCCATTGAACTGGTTCAGAAATAGGGTTCCAGGGAGTATTTGCTCGATGACGGGGACGTGCTGATTATTTGTTTCAGGGCAATTGGACGGTCGGCTTCTTAACAAATTTGGTATGCATTCATCTTCTGTTAGACTTTCGATACAATTTCTTTTACATATTGTTAGCTTATTATAAGTTTGACAATTTCGTCTTATACCATAAATATTATCTTTACAATTTAAAACATATTCATAAGGAATTTTTATTACAGTGCTTGATTTTCTTATAGCTTTGATAAAAAGATTATTACATGTTTCTATTTCGGTAGTGGGTATATTGATTATATAGAGGATTGTTGATGCATTTGATGCAATTTTTACATCAGCGAATTCAAGCGCTTCTTCAAAGTTGACATACGGTAGGTTATCATTTTCAAAAACATTTTGGATTATTTGTATCTCTGACATTGACAATATAAAAGAGTTAACAATCTTGGCTTTTGCCCAAAGTAAAGCATACTGTACATTTTTTATCTCCTCCTTTATAAGGTCTATTTTGTATTTTACATCTAAGATATAATTATTTTTAATATTTTCGTCAGATTTGATAAGTTTCATTATATGACCGGTTACATTCGTGATTTCATTAATCCTGTCAATAGAAGATTTATTGATTATAATTTGCTTATTATTGTTTTCCAAAAGGTTGTGCATTTTTGCTTTTATGAGTTGGAAGTCATCGTGGTCGGGGCTGCCAGCGATCCACTTCCAAGTACTTCCAAGGAAATTTAATGATCTGCGTTTCCTGAATATAGGTTTCAGATGGCTTATTAGATTGCGGAGTTCTGTTACTTGATGGGATATGAAAAGGATGTTGGGGTTAGCATTATCTGTGTGGTTCGTTATTCTTGACTGGAGATTCTCAATTATATTCTCGTATGCTTGTAGGTCAATAACATGAACAATTTTAAATGAACCTGTTTGTATTTTGGCCAATCCTGTGTTAATGGATACCAATTTCGAATTTGAATAGTCTAATATTTGAACTTCTGTCCAGACCGAGGGTATAAAAAATCTGAAATGGATTAATTTCGGATATTTGATTTGTGGACTATTTTTCCTGAATTAGTTAATACGGTGGTTGAATTATTTTGCTTCACTATTTCTTTCCTAAATCTGGCAGACAGCTTTGTTCCTATACGTTTGTTAGTCTTTACATAAATAGTTTCTCCTTGTGCGTAGTTTTTTATAGGTTTCCTATTTTTATTGTGTGTTATCATATCTTGATTCTGCTTTTTCCTAAGTTTTTCAATGTTTTCATTTCTAGTTTCCTCGTACACTTTTGGGTCGGTACTTACCGTTCTTCCAAAAAATACTTCGATCGGTTTTTTATTTATTGTAGAATGTATCGAGTAGTTGTACTCGTAGACAGCACGGTCTAAAAGTTCCGTAAAGGATCTGTGATTGCGTTCTGACTTCAGGCAACGCATGATCTCCGAAAGAGTGGAGTGGAATCTTTCCACTTGACCATTCACTGCGCTGGTGTATGGTGGGGTTTTATAAATTTCGATATTTAATTGATCCTGCATCATAAAGCAGATCGAAGCAGAATTGAATGATTTCTCATTATCGAAAACTACCATTTTTGGTACTCCGAAGGCGAACAAAAGTTGCCTTAGAGGTTCTCCAATATCCTCGATAGCCTTTGACTTGATAATACGCACCATGGCGTACTTGGAAAACTTGTCTACGGCCGTTAATACAAGGTTTCTGTCTGTAGAGTAAATATCAAAATGTACTATTTCGCCTGGAAATCGGGGTAGCGGGGTTGCTTGTAATTCGGGCTTGTTAGGATGGCGTTCATATTTTTGTTCTTTACATGTTTTGCATTGTTCTACCAATTTATGAATCTTAGCTTCCATCCGTGGGAAGTAAAATTTTTCTAGTAACTGCTTTTTGTTTTCTTGGCTATTTCTGTGGGCTCGCTTATGTTCTTGAAGGATTCTGTTTTCTTGTTCGTTTGCGTCTGTTAGGTCCGTAACCTGAGTTTGTGTGAATCTAGCTTTGTATAATCTGAAATGAAAGGGGTAAATTTCTTGGATTCTCCCCATAATAGGTTCTGTTGTAAAGATTCCATTAATCACACTTGGGTTGAGGTATCGTTTCAGGATAGACGTTAAGTCTTCGTCAGTATACTCTTTTTGTGTAAAGGTGTGCCTATGGTATGTTGGAAAGGGGATTTTGAACTCATAGTTTTCATTGTTACCGATAAGAAGCATTAATTGGTTTTTAAATACATTTATTGGGCTTTCGACGGCTGGTATTAAATCGTGCGACGAGCTTTCGTCACTATGTTGTGTCATAGTCAATGAGTTGACTTCGGAATTTTTCGGTAAGCGAGATAGTGCGTCAGCTACAACATTACTTTTTCCTGGCTTATAATTCAGCTCGTAGTTATATTCCTCCAAAATCGCTTTCCAGCGTTTCATCTTGGAATTATTGTTCTTACTACTCAGGGCGTATGTAAGGGGTTGGTGGTCTGTGAATATCTTGACGTGTGCAGTACCATACAAATAGTTTCTTAATGTATTCAAAGCCCATATGATAGCGAGCATCTCCTTCTCGTTAGCCGCATAGGCTTCTTCGGTTTTGCTCAACGATCTAGAAATGAACATAATGGGTCTATCACCTTGCGATAGTACTGCGCCAAGAGCAAAATTAGAGGCGTCAGTGGTTAGCTCGAAACTTTTTTTGTAGTCTGGATAGACAAGAACTAGGTCTCTGGAGACCAATGAGCTCTTAATTTTTTGAAAGGCTGAGATCGCATCTGGTGTGAGTGTTATTGGGACTCTTGCGGATTTGTTTTTTGATATTCTCCCTTCTTCACCTCTTAGTAAAGTTGTTAAAGGTTTGGCTAGTTTTGCGTAGTCTTTCACGAATATACGGTAATAACCTGATAGGCCTAAGAATGATCTTAGCTCTTTAAGAGTTTCTGGAACGGGAAAATTGACTATTTCTTGAACTTTTGCGGGGTTTGTCGATAGTCCTTTAGACAATACAATGAAGCCCAAAAATTCGACTTCTTCTTTAAAGAAGTCGCAATTGTCTAATTGTACCTTCATATTGGCTTCGCTTAACGTCCTGAATATTTCTTCTACGTGTCTCACATGATCGCTTTCGTCTTTGCTAAAGATGATGATATCATCAATGTAGACGTAGCAGAATTTCCCGATGTAAGATCGCAGAATATCGTCAAGCGCACGCTGAAAGATGGATGGTGCGTTCTTTAAGCCGAATGGGAGTCGTGTGAACTCGAACTTCCCATTGTTGATCGAGAATGCGGTTTTTTCCATATCCGATTCCTTGAGTGGAATCTGGTGAAACCCACTTTTCAGGTCTAGGACTGTGAAGAATTTGCTTTGTCCTAATTGTGATAAGACTTCATTAATCTCAGGTATTGGGTAGCGGTCTGAGATTGTTACGGAATTTAATTTCCTATAATCAATTACGAGTCTAAATTGCTTATTCCCGTTTGAGTCGGTTTTCTTAGGAACAATCCACACTGGGGAATTGTATGGAGAGCGGGATGGTTTGATTATGTTGTCTTCTAACAACTTTTGGACCTGTTTATCTACCTCATCTCTGAGCGATGCGGGATACGGGTAGTATTTAGAGTATACCGGGGAGTCGGACTGTGTACGTATTTCGCCTGTAACTTTTGTTGTGTAGGTGAGTTTTTCGTTTGGTTCTGAGAACAAGGGGCGAAATTTGTGTACGATAGCATTTATGGCTCGTCTTTGCGATTCAGGCATGCTGTTTATTTTAACGGTCAGAGAATTTATTGTTTGTGATTCGCGTTGTTTGATTTTAACTTTAACTTTATCAAGAATCGTCATGAAATTGTCTTTTGTATGAATGACAGCTGATAGTTGTTTAAGACTATCATTTCCAATTATTCCATGGAATGACTTTAGCGTTGGTAGAAGGAAAAATTTATGCTTTACTGGTTGGCCAAAAAGGTTCAAAAACGTGTGTTGGGTTACTTTGACGTCTCCTGCGATAGACTTGGCGAAAAAGTGTTGATTATTTGGGAGGGGGTTTGTTATTAAACTGGGTTGAATATAGTTCTTTCTCGAACCTGTATCTATTAGGAAGTTAAGTATTTGTCCACTCTTCGTCTTGCACTGGATATAGGGCAGCGAAGAGTCGGCTAACCTAAAAAATTAATGTCACTGAATTCCTGGGATTCTTGGTCACATTGAGCTAGATTGTCTTCTTGTGAGAATTGTTCAGCCTGGCTGATCACGTAGTTCCTGAGATCAGGGTCGTGTTCTACTTCCCTTATGTCTTTTGACCGTAAAATGCGTAAAGGTCAGTTGGACAGACGTAACCTGTTGGTTCTATGTAGAACTCCGGTGGATCTGGTGGAGTTGATCCGACGTCAATGTGAAAGTTTCTCTGATATTTGTTTGGGATATGGGCCTGCATCGAAGGTCCTGGTGGACGCTTGCCTGCGTATTTAAATTGCGGTGGCCTGTTTTGGTAGTTAACCGCTTTCGTCATTATAGACGAGGTATCCATGGGCTCTGGCTTTAGCTGCGGCTTAGGAGCCGAAGGACGGGGGGGTGGGTTGGGGTTAGGATAAGAATTGTAGTGAGGGTAACTGTATTGTGGATAATTTGGATAACGAATATTTTGTTGTGGATAAGCCTGCGGAAGGTTTTGGTGTGGGTGAACTTGCGGCAAGTAGGCCACTTGTGGGAAAAAGGGTTCTCGTCGAGTGTTGTACTGCTGTCCATGATTTCGTGCCGGTGGGTGGGGAGCGATTTGATTGAATCTATGCGTAAAAGAGTTTTTATTGTTTGCATAATTCGATCTGAATCCTTGATTCTCAAGCTTCAGACATAGATTAAGGGCTTGCGGAAGGTCCGTTGGTTTTCGAATGCCTAGTAATTTTGGAAGGTCGCCGTTAAGGCCACGTATAAACGTGTCGAGTGCCTTATCTCTATAGTTACGGGTAAGTAGATAAATTGACTCGTTCCCTACGTCCATGCACTGTACTTTATTAAGTATGAGGGATAGGTGCGTGTAGACCGATTGATAGAAATCCTGCACTGAAGAGTTACCTTGTACTAGGGACATCATTTGGTACTCCAAAGTGTTGAGATCTCTTTGGTCCGCGTAATGTAACATTAGGCACTTGGAAATAGCTTTCCAATTTAACGGAGTGTTGTATGATTCCAACACGGCGTCAGCCTCACCGATAATTTTATTCCTGATCGTACTTATAATGCCGTAATATCTGGGGGTTCCCTGAAGGGGTTGATATATTTGGAGGACGCGATCTACGCTTTTTCTCCAGGAACTGAATTCGCCAGGTTTCCCTGTGAACTCGCGAAGGCTTCTTACCACGTCCGGAATTTTATCTAGTTCTGAGAGATCATTACCGTGTTCAGGCTCTATACGCTGGTCCTGGGCAATGAGGGGATCGAGATTGGGGTGAAGTATTGATTGGACGATGCTGGTGATCGTATTAATTAATTGGGCAGACGGAATGACAGGGCGTGCTTGGGCCTGAGGCTGTAGAGGGTCTGGTTGAGGATGATTTTCAACTGGTGGGATATTAAGCACGGGTGGTCGAATGAGGTTATTCGGGCTTGCCATTTTTATTTATTCCGCACTCACAAAAGCAAAAGGAGAGAGAAAGAGAAAAGAAAGTATGTGACGAGGAATCAATAAATCTTATAAATTGGGTTAAATTAATTTCTATCCGCGATAATGACTAATCTACTTTAACTACGTTCTTAAATTCTATTATTATAAGTTGTCCAATTACTTTCTTAAATTTTATTATTTTAAATTGTCTAATCACTTTTTCTAAATTATATTATTTGAAATTATCTGATTACTCTCTTAAATTGTATTATTTCAAATTGTTATCAGTTAAGAATAGAAAAAAATGAATTTAGTCTTAATCTCTAGCTTACATAAAGTACCACATCTTCTGCTTATGGCACACTGATCGCTGGAGCGGCTGGCTGTTGAACACTGCTTCCTTTTTCCTTTCGGTATTTGGGGGCCGGATTCCAGGGGAGTTGTTCTTCCTTAATAGCAGAAAATTTCGACGATCACTTCACTATGGAATTTTTTATTGTTGTCACTTTTCGCTACTAGTTCACTTCACTACTTGTTATTTATACTGTAGATGAAGGCTGCTCGGTCTTAGCGGAGAGTATCAATAATTATATCACTATGTGATTTTTTATTCACTATTGTACACTTCTCACTACTGGTTCAAGGATTGCTCGGGCTTAGCGGAGAGTATCAATAATTATATCACTATGTGATTTTTTATTCACTATTGTACACTTCTCACTACTGGTTCAAGGATTGCTCGGGCGCCAATTAAGCTTTTTTATGTTTAAAAGCCGAAAAAAATATTTTTTTACGAGCAAGAGCTCTTTATTGTGCAACGGTAGAAACAAAACTCGAACTTACAAACTAACAACTTAACCTTATCGCCTATGCATACGCTAGCTGCTACGATGAATTCCGGGAACAACAACGGTGCGCAGACAGGTGATTCCGGGAAGTTGCATCGGGTTACCGGCGGATGAATATTTGTGAATGTTGCGATTATTAGTGTCGTGTGCATCTTACACGTTTTCCACTAATGATCGGTAACGTGGGAAATGCAGCGACTGCACTTATACGAGCTAAGCGTATTTGTCGCTAACTTATATATTTATTGAGGAGGCACATTGTACATATAGATATGTATGTATATATTTTGAGAAGGACGTCAATGTCGCTTTTGTTCGATTTTATTTTTCAATTTCATTTTCATTCAATTTCATTTTCATTCAATTTAATTTTCATTCAATTTCATTTTCATTCAATTTCATTTTCATTCAATTTAATTTTCATTCAATTTCATTTTCATTCAATTTCATTTTCATTCAATTTAATTTTCATTTAATTTCATTTTCGAGGGATTTGGCTGTTTTTGGTTTATGATTGAGCGATTTTTTTCAGCGGTATACTTTTTAAATATGTGTGATACACGTAAAAGGAAATCTGGCGTTTCTTGTTCGATTTGTAAAAAATCGAAAAGAAATTTCCCCGATCCGAAAATTTTTGCATGTCCTTCAAATGAAAAAAAATGAAATTTTGAGTAATTTGTGGAGGCAGAGGCATGCGATTTTAAGAGCGAAGGAAAATATTTTGTTTGTCAAAATCATTTTTCTTCGGAATTTATTGGCAGAAAAATGCTTAAAAGGTACGCTGTTCCCTCCTTAAATCTAAATTGTAATTTAAATTTAGACTTAAGTTTAGAAAATCTTTCATCTTTGCTACCAAAACGGAGAAGGACCTCTAGTAGTTCAAATATTTCTTGCGTTAGATGCAATAAATTACCATTATCAATATCAATATCAAAAATGACTTAATTGATGGATTTGAAGATCAAGGAGTGGATCGAAAAAGATTGTACGGCAACGAAATTTGAGTTTTCATGGTAAACGGCCTCTTTGATAGCTGGAAAAGTATTTTAAATTATTTTGTTTCAGCAAACTCTGTCAAAGGGGTTAACCTGAAGTCAATTTCAGAAAATAAATTGACAATTTGCCAAGAACTTGGTCTGAAAGTGTGCGCTATAGTTTGCGACCAAGGACCTAAACAGGAAAGCTTACCAATTATTAGGTGTTACAGAAGAAAAGCCTTTTACAATTTTCAATAATGAAAAAATATTATGTTTTTATGATTTTCCTCATTTATTAAAATCCATGCGTAATGTTTTACTCAAATCTGATATGGTAACTCCAGATGGTAATGTTTCCTTTGAGATTTTCAGAGAAATATTCAATTTAGAAAGAGATAATGTGGCTAAAACATGCTTGAAATTTACACGTTCACACATAGCCCCAAATGCATTTGGAAAAATGAGTGTTCGTTTGGCAACGGAAACCTTTAGTAGGACAACGGCAGCACCAATACAAACTGCTCATCAACTTAATTGCCTAAAAATTAGTTCAAATGAAGCTCTAGCAACACAAGCGTTTACATAAAAAATGAATAATGCTTTCGACTGTATGGATAGTGGGTCTCATTACGATAAAAATATTTTAAAGCGTGGAGTTCAGGTCGGAAATCCAGCTTATAATGAGCTTAAACAATTCTTGTGTTACTTAAGATCAATGCAAGAGTCTACTAATCTTCCAAGGAACTTTTGTGTAAAAGGAATGGTACAGACAATAAACGGGGTTTTATTACTTAGTCAAGATATAAGTGATGGTTTATTCAGGAAAGTTGAGTATTTAGTTACAAAGAGAACTCATCAAGATATTTTGGAAAATTTATTTTCTATTATTCGCAGTAAAGGCGGTAATAACAAAAATCCCTCTGTGTACGAATTTAATGTTTTAATGTCAAAAATTCTGTCCTCAAATCTAATTGCTTTCTCTCCTCATAGTAATTGTGATGATGACGATGTAGAATTTTTGAATTTAGATACCTCCCAGACTCAACCGCACACATCAAGAACTTTTTTATTACCTGAAGCACGCGGGGAAACTATATTTGATAACACTTTGTTCGAAAAAGTGATAAATGAAATCAAAATTACGAATGAAATTTCATTGGAAACGACTGCAATGCGTTATTTTACGGGATATCTGGAGTTTAAAATGCTTTTAAAAAACAAGTGTGCAAATTGTTCGAAATAATTTTTAAAAAGTGATGAACAAAATAGTGATTTTGGAAGTCTCTTAGCACCAACTGATGAATTTTTCAATATTTTTAAGCTCTATTTCAAAGTATTCCATACAATTTTTAGAGATCGTCCACATATTAGAAATATAAGGGAGAGAATGGCCTTGGATTGCATGATAATAACAAACATTAGAGACTCGAACTGGTTTGATGAGCAAAACCAATGCTTTGAGCATCGCAAAGAAATTCTTTACTTTGCACTTCTTATTCTCTTGCGAAAACATTGTGCCTGGAAAATCCAAAAAATAATTACCAGTAAAAATCAAAAAATCAAATTTTGTCAGGAAAACAAATGCAAAGCAATCACGAAATTGAAACAACTATGCCAGAGTGAGAGGCACGGGGACCTTACTATAAACCAACACCCCAAGAGTATACTGGTGAATCCAATCTATGACTTCCGTCTATGTATTCAAATAAAATAATTTAATAATCCAGTTCTGTAAGCCAGCAAAAGCAACAAGCAATTTGTTGTTCCAACCAAATTTGAAAGAACATCATGTCTTATGCACGATTCGAACGAGTTCGATCAAACTGGGACGTAGTAGTAAATCCCATTCGCCTGAAAAAGTGACATATTATTTTACTCCGCATATCTATGTAACTTTATTATCTGTGATCCAACTCTTCATTTAACAATCGGTCAAAGATTTGAGTATGCGGTTCAGGTATTTCATTTGCATAATAATCTTGCCTACAATTTTTGCATTCATCCTTAATAATTTTTTTTTCGGCTTCATCAATTTGAATTAACTTATTTGTGGGTGGGAAAAGGAAAAGAGCAATTTTATGATTTATTGTCAAATATTGTAAAACAATGGTATCCAAAAAGGTGCTTAATTTTGTTTTGAAATTTCTAATTACTTCTAAATCTTCAAAATTAACCGCACATGTTTTTTTTTAATCGATGAATATGAACGATTGTTAGATGAAGAGTTGAATAGTTTTCACCTTCTAACACTTTTGACGTTTCCTCAAAAGAGCTTAAAAAAAAATAATTAAGCCACTTATGTACTTAAATTAATATTTAATTTTTTGTGATTTCGACCCAACTTTTTTCTATAGAAAGCAATAAATAATAAATTGTATTATATCTAGTACAAACATACCTTTTTAAGGATGTTTGAAGAGAACAATTACCACCGGATTTTTTAAAATATTTTACTAGTTTACTGCAAATATTGCATATCTCAATTATTTCAGGGACTTCCTTAATACTCTTTTCAATAATATTGTGTAATAAATGATTTATTCAAAAATTATGGTCAAATGAGCGGAAGGCAGCAATCATATTTGAGCCCGGGTCCGTCACCATAATGGCCTTGCGATTTAAGTCACATTCAAATTCATTTAGGAGTGCTGTTATTTTCGAATAATTGTTTTGACCTGAAATTCCAATGGGATGTTTGGTTGCACTTTAAACAATTTTAGAAACAATCACCTGTACATGATACGCCCTTCATAGATTTTAAACCCAGGAGTCTGGAAATTAATTTCCCTTCCTCGACGTAATGAATTGTCAACGATAGGTATGCAGTTCTTAAATAATTGTCTGTCCAAACGTCTGACGTAAGCCCATATCCAATATTTTTAACACTCATTATATCAAATTTTACAACTTTTAAGTATTTATTGTATACATTTTGAATATTTCGCGAAACTGTTGTAGGGTGTGGTAATAATTTGTCGATGTCAACATTTTGTCCATATTTTGCACCAATGGATATTAAAAATTCAACGAAATTTCTTAAACCACCATCTCTTATAATATTAAATGGTCGGCAGTTTTTTTCGATTGTCCATTCTGTTATCAACAATACACTTTTTTTTTATCTTCAACGTCAACTTGTGTTTTTTCTATATTATTATCAGTTTTTATTTTTTTCAATATGTAACATTTATGTTTTACTAAGTTCGAAGAGCTAAATTTGTGTACCGAAAAACAATTCTTGCTCGCCACTAAATTTTGAATTTCATCACCGTTTTCATTTTTGATACCTCCGAATACATCCCATACCTTACTACGCCTTAATATGTAGCTGAATTGCCCAACAAATCACTAACACTTGCCATTGCAACATCGGAGTCATTTGTTAAATCCTAGTTAAATAATAAACGTAAGTGTAAACATTGTAAAGTAATAGTAACCGATTATAAAAAAAAGGCTAGCCGAAATTTAGTTTTACGCTTTATTGTAATTATAATTAAACTGACAAAAAAGAAAAAGGGGAACATAGACTGAAAATAAGGTATAAACACGACCTTTTGCTACGAATTTCAAGGATCAACTGAAACTTAGAATAATTTGAATTTACCAAATGAGAAGGACATAGTAATAATGAAGAGAGAGAACATTAATGATATATACATATGTAAAAAAAGACAAATAGGTGTATTAATTTTCAACAAACATAACCCTTCCATTATGCTAGATACACACGAAACAACCGTCGAAGCAACGTGTTGCAGCAACGTGTTTTGTTTATTGACTACACACGTGGCGACTGTCGCCGCAACCTTAGTACTGTGTGTAGCTGTGGCACAGAAAAGACACAAGCGAAAGAAAAGTAAAATTAAATTTTTGGAATGAGTGACGTAATACGTGAGATCACTGCAATTATTATAATTGACGAACTTTTGTACGAAAATGAGGAAGAGGATATGCAACCAAAAAAGAAAAAGAAAATTTGGTTAAAGAATTGGCTTTTAAAAAAAGACGAATTTTCGAACGAAAGGCTGCTGAAAGAACTGAAAGAAAATCAGACCGCGGACTACAAAAACTACATGAGGATGGATCAAGCCCTATTTGGAAAATTGTTGGACTTGGTAAAAGCCAAAATAACGAAGCAAGACTCCATAATGAGAGATGCAATACCAGCAGAAGTCAGACTGGCAATAACTTTGCGGTATCTTGCAACAGGAAACTCCTTCGCAGACTTGAAATTTTCGACAGCGGTATCTCCGCAAGCTATTGGGAATATTGTCATTGAGACATGCGACGCCATCAATGAAGTTTTAAAGGACTACATTAAGGTTTGTCAGCTGATTCTTTTTACATAAATATTTGAAACCAATATTAAGATTTTTTAGCTCCCGAAAACTTCGGCTGAATGGTTGGTGGTAGCAGCAAAATTTTATGAAAAAAGCAAGTTTCCGCATTGCCTCGGAGCCCTAGATCGAAAGCACGTTAGAATAAAGAGGCCACCGCATTCTGGCAGCAATTATTTCAACTACAAGAAAACATTCAGCATTGTACTGATGGCGATTGTAAATAGCAACTCCGAATTTCTGATGGTGGACATTGGCACAAATGGTAGAATTTCAGACGGTGGTGTCTTTAATACTAAACACTAAATTTTTTACAAAATTGGAAAGAGACCAACTACACTTACCAGGACCAAGTCCAGTAATTGGTGAAACACCGATTCCATTTGTTTTTGTGTCGGATGACGCCTTTGCTCTTCGTCCAAACATAATGAAGCCTTATGCACATAGCGGCTTATCGCCCTCACAGAATTTATTTAATAAAAGACTCAGTTCGGCAAGGGTAAAAGTGAAAAATGCATTTGGAATTTTGGCAGCAAGGTTCCGGGTAATGAATACTACCATCGCTCTTTCGCCCGAAAAAGCTAGCAAAGTAGTATTAAGTTGTTGCTACTTGCACAATTTCATTCCGCTCACAATGGCGCAGAAGATATTTCTGAAAATCCACTGCTAAATTTGGAGCCAACTTTGGGTAGGAATCTGTGGCGAAAACAGTGCGAAATAATTTATGCGAAGCCGTCTATGCTTCAGAAGGTTTATAAAGAAATTTAAAAATGTTTTTTTTCATATTTTTATTCACATTTGTATATATGTATTGCTTATTACTTATTACTTAAATAATAAAAAAATAATAATAAAAAAAAAAAAAAAAAAAATTTAATTTAAACTAATTGAAGTCTGCATCCGCAACTAGGTCGTGAAATGACGAGTACTGCCTTCCATTTTCTCCATCAGCATCTTTTACGTGGAAGACTTGTGGAGAAGTCGATTGATCAAAGTGAATTGGTGTCGAATGAGAAATAGACCCACTGTTTGAAATATCGCTCACAGATATTATTTTTGGAATTGGCCTGTAAACAGTATGCCTGGATGGGTATGTGGGCGTTTGGATCTGCACAGAATTCAACGTCAATTTCTCCAGCTGCCCCAAAACAAAAATTTCGTCGCAAGCCTTTTTCGCAAATAGCTTTAGTTCCACTGATAATTTGCGGTATGAGCACGCCCAGGCCTTTGCATAAATATCGGCTTCATACCTTTGTTCTTTTTGCGACAAATTTTCAATATGCCTGGTAGCTTTTCGCAATAGCTCGTTCCTTTCACAATTTTGTGAGCTTCTCTGTTTCTTTGTACTTGGCATAGGACTCTGAAAAAATTAATAAAGTAAGAAACAATAAAAGAAATTAGAAAGAGTATTTTCGGCAGTGGGTCACACCTGTCCGTCTGTCGGTTTGTAAGCCACTGTAAATGGCAATTTTAAATAAATATTGTACTTACCCTTGAAGCACAGTCATCGTCTGAACTTATTACTGTGCTGATTCCAGGCTCGGGCATCTCGAAATCTCTCAAAAAATCGAGGGTATCAAAATACCATAAATTTGGTTGATATACCTCATCAACACCAGCGCCACTTTTTTCACTTTGAATTTTTTTTTTTAATTCGCGTCGGTAGGCAGTGCGTATGTTTTTGATTCTGTTTTTCACCGTATCCACTGTAGCGTTTTCATCAATGTTATTATATTCTTTTTTTTATTGTTCGTATGCTTTTTTTCTCAGATTTTTATTTTTGTATTTTTCACAAGTTATGTCCCATAGCTCTCTCAAATTTTTATATTCGTTAATAAAATTAACATAATTTTCATTATTTGCAATTGTCATTTTCCTTTTTTTTTCCACTTACTTTTTTTCCACTATTTTACTCCGCACGAACCTTCTTACTCGCTTGTTTCCGACGAACTGAACGAGTAAATGCAGTAAACAATGATACACACGAAGCAACGGTTGCGGCAACCGACCAAAAATATCAAAATTTTTTGATATTTCTGGCAACGGTTGCGGCAACACGAAAGTCAATGGGCAACACAGCTACACACGAAGCAACGGTTGCTTCAACATGGCTGTGTTGCTGCAACGGTTGCCTCGTGTGTATCTAGTATAAGGGACAAAAATTAACTTACATCGTTCGTTTCCATGTTATTATTTTATTCTTTACAGTTAACATTGTACACTATTTTCTCACATCAAGCACTCATTTTGCTATGAGGTGACCGAGTATTGTACATAACTGTCTCTGGTGCTGGGGTACTCTTTTTCTGCTGTACACTTTTTCGAATTATTGCAATAAATAGAGTACACTATTTAGAGAGACCAAATGAATGCATTCATGCAGACCTCTAATACCAACCACCTAATAACGCCGTATAAAGACAATGGGCATTTGACGAGTGCCCAGAAGAATTTCAATGTGAAATTGAGCTCCTCTCGTGTGGCCATAGAACACTCCTTCGGTATCCTGAAGCAAAGATTCCGGCAATTGTATTATTGCAAGCTAAGGGGTATGAGCAAAATCTGCCATTTCGCGAGAGATTGTTGCGTTCTTCACAATATTGCAGATGAAAAAGATCTTGACTTCTCATTGGAAGATATTCCTGAAACTGGCTCTGAATATGTGCAGTATGCGGACAATATAAGGCAAATTCAGTTCGAGATGCAATATGCCAGGAGTTGCAGCAAAATCGGAGGCTTTAAATTTATTAATAAAAAAACACATATACATACACTTAAATTAAATAAGTAAAACTGCACTTTTTGAATTGAAAATGTTTATTTTTTATTATTTGGCTAGTTTCTCCAATATGTTTTTTAATAGTTCGTTGCGCTGTTTGTCAATTTCCTCCCTTTTGTCGAGGCGCTTTAAAATATTGGAGCGGTATTTTTCTTTGTTCTTCTCCATCTCGTCCATTTTTTTTAAGATGCGTTCCTGGATAGACTCGGAATGCTTCCGCCTCTTTAATATAGGGCTATAGGAGTCTTCTGAAATTATAGAGAAATGTAAAAATTAGCGAAGAGCAAATTATGATCGTCATAAATTTCAAACCTGAAGTTGATGGTGTGTTCTCATCTGTATTGTTCATTACTAATTGCTTCTTGATATGCCTTCAACCGTCTCGCTTTCCCGGACAAACTCCGGGTAAATGCCTCTCTTTTCGCCCAGCAATTTATCCAATTCAGTTTAGAAATAGAAAATGATGAATTATATATGTATTTTAAACATTACCTTTCGTATGGGCAGGTTTTCCGATTTCTGCCGGGTTTGGAGTTGTACAGCTTAGTCTCTTTGTATTTTCTTTCTATGCTGCAGTATTTACCTTGTACCTGTGTGACGGTAAAGGTATATTCCTCCTCAGTCAGCTTTGTATGAATCCGCTGCCACATTTTGGTCTTGTTTTTCAGCTCAAAACTCTTCCCGACTTTAGGACCCATCTCTTCCATAAGGGATAGCAACAATTTCGTTGGTGCTTCCAACCATTTCATTTTGTATTTCACCCATCCTTTTTAAAATTATTGGCAACAAACAATTGGAATTGGAAATAAAATAACAGATCTCACAAATCTACCCACAGAAATTTCTTGGGCTAAAATTCGCAGAATGGGGAAATTTTTTAATCTCTCGTGTGCACTCTCTTCTACGAAAAACTACGAAATTTTTGCGTACGCGAACAGGATTTCGTAGTTTTTCGTAGATTTTCGTAAAAATTCGTTGTTTTGGGAGGGAACGCGAACAGACCTATTGTTATTCCTAAATGGATTATTATTATTCCTAAATCCCTGATTGGCATTGTGACTACATTGGTTGTTTTGATTGTTATTACTAAATCTTTCATTAGCACTACTTCGGTTGGTTCTAAAAATGCCTGAATTATACCTATACTGCCCACTATTCTGATAATGCACTGTTCTAACTATTCCTCCCCTCAAACAGAGACGTCTCGGATCTGCTGCAAGTTGCTTTCAACCTTTTCCAATATTTGTTTTACTTCTTTATTCATATCGAAGGGTTCTGGAATTGCACTGACGGCTGGTGTGGTAATCTGGTTTACCACCGTATGTTCGTTGTGGCATTTGAGGTAGATTATGATGACGATTATCATTGTAGAGATGATTGCTATTGTAACGTACCAATACGATTGTTGGCTCTCAATGCCATCATCTTCTGCAAATTTCGAATATGGGCCTGCTGAAGAAATGAAAGCGTTAATAGTTCAGAATATCCTGATACATTTAGTTTAAAGAAGTGTGGGGTATCTGGTCGCATCATAGGTTCCTTTTTTGAAGCCGCGTATCGTGTGGCGTTAATGAAAATGTCATCAGTATGAACCACCAGATAAGTTCCCATGATTTCGACATCTCGACCATCTTCGTTGACAGTGACTTGTTGATCATTTATTAGAAGTGTATTTTCATCAATCTGTTCTATTGGTGGAATATGGTTGGCCGTAGTCGTCCTGCATGTGGCGGTGCTGTTGACAAATTCTGCATAAGGCATTTGTAAGATAAAACGACCGTTCGGTTTGACTTCGTGTATTTGAGTGAATAAAAAAGAAAGAAAAAAAAGAAATTAAGTATATAGGATAAGTATGACAATATGTAAAAGCATGAGGGTTGCCACTTTATAATAATATAGAAAATGATACTAATAGCATTCATCAAAATGGTCGTCTTGGCAAAAGGTCATCTCATAGGATTCTTTACAATTTTGCAGTGGAAATTTATCAGATTTACATAGTAATGCATAACTATTTCTAAGATCTATTATTACATTTTTATGTACTATAGGATAAATCTTCATTAAATGGCATATTTCTTTTACATTTGGACTTTTATTAAATATTTTAGGATACTGATATCTGAATAAACTTGAAATGACAAATGTAACGGAGTAAACGACGTTGTCTAAAAGAGTGATTGCTCTTTGATTTCTAATTGAGATAAGTTCAAACAAATTCGGACTATTTGAATCTTATGCATTTGCATAATAGTTGCGTTTTAAAGTATTGATTTGTATAGTAAGCTCATTTTTTACTAATCCGTATTGATTTCATTTGTTGGTTTTATGCGCGTATAAGTTTTGACTGTCTCTCGCTTAATATCACGAAATCATTATGGTCTGGTGTACCAGCGATAAACTTTAATGTGGATCCAATAAAATCAATTGACCGTTGTGGTCGTCTACGAGGGCGGAGAGCGGATAAAAGTTTAGATATTTCGTTAGAGTCTGCTTGGAGAGATGCTACCATATCCTGATTACTAAATAAACGTTCAAGACTCACAATATCATCTACTATAGTGTCAAACTCTTTTAAATTAATAGTATGTATTAAATATATATATTCGTCATAAATGGCGACATCCCCTTTGCGAAACGGAATATATTTGGCGGCTGTGTAGTCCATAATTTTAGCATGAGCCGTAGCTAGGACAGTTAATCTGAAAATAAAAGTTATCTAATATTATCCTTGTGAATATATTTTCCGTCTATAAGAACGGTGCTTCCTAAATTTGTCTGAACTGTTTTCCTTACATATGTACTGTTGAGACTGACTACTCAACTGTGCCTTTGTTCTTTTTTGGACTTTAAACAAAGGAGAAAACCGCACACCCTTTTTTCCGTAAATTCTGTAAAAATTTCCGTAAATTAAATTAAAGACCGCTTTTCAACGTTATAAAATTCCGAATAATTCTTTATTTTAAGTGTTCAATATATATATACGTTTTAACAATGTAAAATGTCAAACTGACCTTTTGTTACGTAAAATTAGATAATTCACAATATAACTTTTTAAATTACAAATTTTTGGAGTTTTTATTTTAAAGCAAATAAAATGTTTTATCGCCTTCAACATGTACCTACTAGTAATTTTAGTACCTCTACGTTTGTCTATCTTCACAAATACATCCTGACCAGGCATACATTTTCTATCAACTCTTTTTTTATTAATATTTTGGTTTTGTTTGCTTTGGGCCCTCTTTTCAAGGTCGGGCATAGAAAATATAATGTCAATAGGCTTCCGCTTGGTAACTGAATGGAGTTATTATATTTAAACACCGCGGTCTGCAGAATTTCACCCACGCTACTTAATTTTTGCTCCAACTTTATAGCCCTGGAAATCTCACCAAGAGTAGAATGTAGGCGTTTAATCTGACCGTTATTCTGGCGGTGCATAGCCGGTACAGTGAAATGTGTCATTCCAAAACTATCCCTAATAAGAGATTGTATTGTCTGAGAGCAAAATGTTGGCTCATTATCAGTCATGAGTAATTTAGGACTTTTAAAAAATGCGATCGCTTTAAGTATTGATATTCTCATGTCGACTATAGAACGCGATGCATTTGGTTCTATAATACCAAACTTTGAAAATTTATCAATACAAGTTAGAAAATAATAGCTATCTGTATTGAAGATGTCCATATGCAGAATTTCACCAGGCTGAGTAGGTATTGGTGTTGGCTTTAGCATTTGTTTCTGCGGATATCTTACGTATTTTGATTTTGAGCATATTTTACAATTTTTTCCAAAAGAAATAATTTTGTTTCTCATCTTGGGAAAAAACTTTTTTATATAATATCTGGTGTGTTGTACTCCGCAATATTTGCCACAATGTTTGCAGCGGGGTTGGCTGGAGCTGGTGAGGGGGTTTGTGGTTTGTGTGAGGGTTTGTGAGAGGCTTTGTGAGCTCTCAGGGGTAATTTGGGTATTTAAAGTATCTAGTGGCATTTTTAATGTCAATTTTTCAAATTCTGCTATAAACGACTCTATTTTGGATATAAATTATTACAATTATAATTAAAATTGGTCAGTAAGGGGAAAGAAATTTACACAATTTTCACAAAAAAAAAAAATTTTTTTGATAACTTACATACTGTTGTGTCTTTTGTTCCTTCGTTGGTTTGGTTTGAACGATGCACTACACTTCTTTTTATTACTTATTCTTAATTCATAGTTTGCTGGTGAATGTTAATTTGATTCAACTTTGGTTGATACAATTTATTTTCGGCTGGTTTACTTAAATTTGTTATCACTTGGTGAATTGAATTTACTGGGGTTTTTCAACTTTGGTTGATTCAACTCTTTTCCGAATATTTACTATAACTTGATGGGGTTAACTTATGTAAGTTGATTTAACTTCGGTTATTTCAACTTTATATTCGAACAGTTTTAAAATTCACTATCTATCACTTGATGAAATAGAATTTTTCTTTTAGTTAATTTAACTTTGGTTAATTCAACCTTCTATTCGAATTTTTAAATTCACTATCACTTGATGAAGGAAATTTGTTTAAGTTAATTCCACTTATTTTGCGTTCTGTGACCGTGGTTCGACCGTAGACTGCGCCGTACATAAAAAAAAAAACAACTTTTAATTTAACAAAAAAAGAAATTTATTATTTATCCCGTACTTATTGACTAATGACAACTGACTGCTTACTTACAACTTATTCTACTTATTTATAATATAAAAATGTGGTGTTCTTGCACACACGCAGCGAGTGCAGTGCACGCCTGTGCTGGATGTCGATATTGGATGTCTGCTTATTCGGCAAGTGCAGTGCACTCGTGTTGATATTGGGTTTGATTGAAGTGTGGGAAAATGAGGAATAGCTGACGCGTACACTTATTTATGTCAGCCTTTTATGTGTACTTCAGCTGTCTGGGTGTCACCTGGGGTACGGTTACCATAACTATATAACAATGGTTCTATACCATTATTATAATATATCTTACTGGAGCTGGTATCCAAAGAGGAACCAATACTCTTAAGGAAATCATAACCTATGATTGCATCAAAATCTTGAAGGTTTGGAAGAATAAAAAAATCGGATACCTGATTAAAAATGCGCACAAAACATTTGTTGTATATAGACGTTGATCCGTTTGCGGAAGAAATGTTAAATGGTTTCTCAACTGGCCGGACACCTTTTAGAAAAGTTCGGGGTTTAATATAGTGGTTAATGTGTCGGATCACTACGCAAGAGGTTCCAAGTTCGAATCCCAGAAAAAAACTTAAATTATCATATTTACTCCTGCGATTCGGTCAGATTCGCGATCTCTTTTGAGCGCGTTCATCGGATGTGAACGTGGTGGTTGCGAGGGATGTGAATTAAAAGTTGAACTGAATTTTCTTGAGCTATTCTTGAATAATTGCGGTTGAAAATATTTTGCGCGAAATGTGTTTTTACTACGTCGAGACCGATGTCACACTTAACTGCTTCATTTATCTCAATTTCTTCATATTTTACTACAGACGGGCTAGGGAAAGCGGAATCAAATCGAGTAACCAGCGCCTCTATACTTGAACCTAATTACTGTCTTGTCTGTGCCGAAATTGACAGTGCTACGCGAGTTACTAACTCTGTAATAGCTTCTGCAGTAAGGGACATTTTGGTGCAAATATACACAAATTAACACTTAAAAAAAAAAAAACACTTTATTTATTCAAATAGTAAACCCGCGCTGAATATACTTCTTTTAAATATAAATCTTAACGCGTAAATGAGCTTCTTTTATATTTTATAGATTGAGTCGTTTTCAAGGTTTTACAGAAAAAATGGTTTCACTTACAGTAAAATACAATTTATCATACTTAACAAAAAAACTTCACAAAAAAAAACTTTACTATGTAAATAAAATACTGTTTCCACTGCTGAACGTTGGGCGCCAGTAAAAGCCCTTTTGCTTTAAGTTCTTTATTACGAGTGAAAACTTACAACTATATATCTTATGCACTTGCGATTCCACCC
Source organism: Pocota personata (assembly GCA_963082735.1). Lineage (NCBI taxonomy): Eukaryota > Metazoa > Arthropoda > Insecta > Diptera > Syrphidae > Pocota > Pocota personata. Next base: position 37,177,880 of record OY720429.1, on the reverse strand, counting down.
TCTTATCTTTATCTTCCCACGAAGATGAAAATATAGGAAGAATTCGCGTGGGCGTCTTTACTCTGCACACCTGATATTTGATCATCAAACAAACAAGTGTGGAGAGGAATGTACCCAGGCTGCAAATTATAACTAATAGAAGAATGTGCTCAGTGTGCAACTTAAAAGTAATTACAATTTGATTAATTGTTACGTATATTTATACACTGTTCTAACTTGTGCACTATGAGGTCACTCTGATGTAACACGAGTAAAACTCATATTACTGCATGCGACGGCTGCGGATACATCCATATCTGGCATGTGTGATGAGATTAGATTTCGGCATGTGACTGAGTATCTTTAGATACGTATCTTCTGCACTTGAATGTTGAAATTGGAATCAAATCGAGGGAGTAATATGAAGTCCACTTTGCTCTGTGCCACGCCGGCATCTGTTGCTCCTAGTTACTTCTACAAACACTCTTTCCTCTTTTAATTGTAGCGATTGTACTACTTCTTCAGTGATCAGTGTTGCCTGAGAACCGGGATCAATGACCTCTCTTAATAACCTGTCACAAGCAACACATTTGGATTCCGAAGGCTTGTTTGAATTTGTTGATCAGCTTATGGATTTCCTGCTTGCCGTCTTTCACCTTTCATCAAGTTTGCTTATCATGTTTCACGGAGTTTTGCTTGGTCATAGCGTTCTTTTGGTGTCAATAAACTAAATAAAATAATTAATTTTTTGGAGATGTAGATGCTCATGTTACTTGCCTGATGTCGTCTCCACCTTTGAAATACTTCTGTTAGAACATTCAGTGCCTTATACTTTCTCTTAAGGAAGTCGTATAGAGTTGGGAGTTTTGGCGTCTTGGTTGGCCTTTCTAGCGCTTCTTTAAAGAGGCTTCTACTTTCTTGATCCAGCAACACTTACACGGCTAAAGAAGGAGCAAAGGAAAGAAAAGCGCCAGATTGCCGCAATCAATTTAGCTGTATATAGTTTAGTAGTGGTAATGATATGAATGGGCGTTTAGGTCAATTATCCCAAATTGAAACTATCGTTGATAATTTTCTTAATACATTCAGCGATAAGGCTAAAATCAAACATGGTTTCCCCATGACGATCAGTATACATCCGTCAGGGCACAACTCAACATTCTACTAGAAAGAACTGGAAACCTCACAGCTGCTGCTCAGGAGTCAATATATAGGACTAGTTACAGCGTCTTGATATATAACATCCAAGACCAGAGCCTACTTCTTAAATTCAAATTCAACTGAGATGATAAGTACCATTTTTAAAATAAAAGGAGAATTATTCACCTGCCTTACATATCTCATCGACCGGATCTCCCAATTCTATCTGATATCTCTAACCTCAAAAAGTGTGTTTCATTTTCTTGTGATATATTCAGTGCTAGAGGAATTTCGTGTAAGATTCTTCGGACAAATGTATTGGAGCTAGACAAAGTCATGAGTCTACTGAATGGAGAATATGTCTGGAACGTTTTATATAAATATACCGTTAATGCATTCTGCTATAGAAATGATATTATTGAAACACTTGCTATTTTCTGTCATATTTAAAAAAAACAAACAATTTTATATGTAGCGATTTTGTAGGTAAAAGAAAGGTCGAATCAACTACGTTATAAAAAATTCATTTATTTGATTCAAATTGAAATAACTATAACAAAATACTTTAAGCTGGGAATTAATGGTCAGTGAGCTCGACTCGACGAGTAGAGTGTTGCGCAGCAGACTGATCAAATGCAGTATAAATTTTCTTTTTTCTTCAGCTTATGATGAACGGATATCGTCTGTTGTCGAAACCGTATTTTGGTTGTTATGTCGCCTGATGTGAGGAACTGAATTTACTTGTTTGTTTGTAAAATGTGGTAGTCACCAGATATACTTTAATAACCTAGTCTATATACGAGGGTGGGTCAAAAAGTCCCTGAAAATTAACACAAATGTCGTCACCCTAAATTTTATTTTTTTTTTTTTGTCAAGAATCATCTTTCAAAAGAACGCACCCAAATTTTCAGACAGATCTGTCAAATAGTTTTGTTGTGGCAGCCATTTTATATTGACGCCTACTAGCATTTTCGTTAAAATGGAAAAAAGTGAATTTCGAGTGCTCATTAAATACTATTTTTTGCGAGAAAAAACTATAACGCAAACCAAACAAAAACTTGACAAATATTATGGGGACTCTTCACCATCGATTGGAACCATTCACCACTGGTTTACTCAATTTCGGTGCGTTCGTTCAAGCACAAGTGACGCCGAACGTTCTGGTCGCCCAATTGAGGTCAGCACACCAGAAATGGTGGACAAAATCCATGGTTTGATAAAGGACGATCGGCTAGTGAAAGTGCGCGAGCTTGAAGAGGCCACAGGCTTATCACATGGGTCAGTGATTTCGATTTTACATAAATATTTGGAAATGAAAAAGCTTTCCGCAAGATGGGTGCCGCGTTTGCTCACAATCGACAACAAACGGATTCGTTTGACAACTTCAAAGGTGTGTTTGGCGATGTTCCAGAAAAGAGTTTTTGAACCGTTTCGTAACTGTGGATGAAACCTGGATTCACCACAACACACCAGAAACTAAGGAAGAGTCAAAACAATGGACTTCTCCTGGTGAATCGAAGCCGAAGAAGGCCAAGGCGGGTTTGTCAGCAAACAAGTTCATGGTTATTCACATCGATTACCTTGAAAAGGGTAAAACGATCACCGGCGCATATTACGCAGTGCTGATGGATCGATCCCAAGCCGATTTGAAGCAAAAACGGCCGCATTTGACGAAGAAAAAAGTTATTTTTCACCAGGCCAACGCACCGGCGCATAAGTCCGCAGTCGCAATGGCAAAATTGCATGAGTTAGGCTACGAACTCCTCCCTCATCCAGCATATTCCCCAGATTTAGCCCCCTGCGAATATTTCTTGTTTCCAAACATGAAGAAATGGCTCGTAGGTAAGAGATTTGAGTCGAATGAAGAGGTCATCGCTGAAACAAACGCTTATTTTGAGGGGCCCGAGAAATCGTATTATTTGGAGGGCATCAAAAAATTGGAGAAACGTTGGATGAAGTGTATAGAGCTAAAAGGAGACTATGTTGAAAAATAAAATGTTTTTTTTATACCGAAAAGAGTGTTCCTTATTTCATTTTTCAAGGACCTATTGACCCACCCTCGTATCTTGTGAATCTGGTAGACGGGCCAAACGCAATTAGAATTGTAATCTTTTTTTTTTTTTGTTGTGTGTATCAAATATCTTTTTACGAAATAAAAGCCAAATAAAATCTAAAATCTAATCTTAACGTGTTTGCCATTCACTTTTGGTTTACTTTACATTACGAATTACGAATAATCCTTCCTATTGGTAAATGGTATTGCTTCCCCATATTATGTGATGTGTTTAAGTGATTATGCTTCTGTTTAAGTGATTCCTTAAAATATTTGACTGTCTTGTTTAGTTTTGATTAGTCGTCTGGATGGCTAGTTTGTTGCCATATTCTCCTTATTCTGAATTTCTCAATAATCAACATTAAACAGCTTTTTTAAAGAAAACTTTTTATCTGCGACTGCACGATAAAGTATCAGGATGAAAAAAAAAATATTCTTCGAAATAATCACCACCAGCATTTAGTATCCAACACTCGATTGAGTAGCCAACGAAGATGCGTCTCGACCAGCGAGGCATGTATTCCGGGAGGAATATTCCATAGTCCGGAAAAAGTTCTAATCTGTAAGCGAAAAGTCAGGTTAGTATGGTGGATGAGGGAGAACTTCGCATCTCAACGCTGCGACGTACATATATGGTCTTGCATTGTCATGTAGGAGAATTAGCTTAATTTTTCCCTCCCTACTCCACCATACCATTACAATAATCATACGGTTACCATAACCTTTCGAATAAAGTGATTATCTCGCATCTTAGGATGACCAGATCCATGTCCAAGAAAAAGAGGACACTTTCAAAAATCTCAAATGAAAAGTTGAAGAACAAAAAAAACAACAAAAAATATAATATAATAATTTTTTTTAAATATAGTCGTAAAATTTCGAGCGGGACATATTTTTCAAATTATATTTACAAAAAATAATTGCTTTTACATTTTTGACTTTGAGACTATTCCGCTCTTCATTCCATTGGCTCGTTATTAAAGAAAATATTCGCTCAACATTAGCATTATGTGCAGGAATTGAAAAAAACAAACTGTGCAAGTATGAAAAGTTGACTGTGTAATTCAATCTTGTAAATTTTTTTTAAATACTTTACCCATTTTTCGTGCATGGGTGCATTTAGAAAGTTATTATTGTTTTGTTCTTGCTCTAAAAGGTTAGGTTACAAAATTTGTCAAACAATTTATTTTCGTTTAAATTGACACCTTTGTTTCGCAAATAAAGCAACGAATCTTCGATATCGCTCCATTTGGGAATTTTGTTTAAATCCATCCATGTAAAACAATCAAACTCATCCAGAGATTCACCCCATCTCTGAAGATAGTTTAAACACCTTGAATGAACTTGTTATACATTTCTTTCCACGTTTAAGGCATCACTTTCATTTCCACCATTAACTACAAATTTTTTTAAAATTTCCTTTACTTTTAATGGAATAAATTTCTCGGATATTTTGTCATTTAAAACTTTTTGTACATGTTGAATTTCCTCTAATGTTTCTACTATAAAATTCTTCTGTCTTTCTATTGCCCCTATGTGTTCGTTATACAAAACCACAAATAACCTTCGTTAAGATCGTTTTAAAAGAAAAAAATTTAGAATAAGCGGTGGACTATCTAGGGAAAGAAAATAAGATTTTAAGCCTTCAAACATTTGTAAAATTCTTTCAACGGGGGGGTATAGTGACAACCAGCGTGTTCTGGAATGACTCAGAAACTTTCTATATTCAATTTGCACAGATTCACAAAAACTTTTTAGCTTTTCCGTTCGAACGGTGAAAACGGAAAAGTGGTTGTATATTTTCACTACAATGCTTTCGACTTCCAAAGGCAACCCATCAAATCCGAATTGAACGTTGTTGTGCAAAATATGACCGGGGCAACCGATTCCAATCGAATTTGAATATCCATTCATATGTAATTTATAAAATACATTATTGTTGCCGGCGCGTTTGAAACCACCAAAATTTGTGTTACAATTATCCGCAAACATTGCAATGCATTTCGAAGATATGTCGAATTTGTTTAAAGTTGAAAGCAAGTAGTTGGATATCGTGTCCGATGTTTCATCTTTCATAGCTTGAATATCAATAACTTTAATACTAACATCTAGTAGTTTATCAAAAAGTTGAATAGAGTTCAACTCATATTACCATTTTTTTAAATTATTTGTTTTTGAAATATTGCACCAAAACAGGGAATTATTTTTGGTTTCCAATGTTGCTGGCGTTGGTCCACCGCTTAAAGAGGGGATGTCTGGTCGGCCTACGCAAGAGCTATAGTTCACTTTTTAAACACTTTTATTAAAACAATTTTTTTCGTACCGATCTTCATTTATTGGTATCCAACTTAAGACTAACTCACAGAAGACAATAATTCTAACATAGCTAGTGGCAATTTTTTGCGGAAAAGTAAAGAAGATATGAAAAGAGAGAAATCAAAGATAAGACGAAGCATAGATCATAGACGCAGCATAACATAGGCAAGGGTAAAAAATAAAACTAAGCATGGTGTTCGGCTTGGGTTGGTTGCTATGCTGCTGTCTGCATGATGCTTAAATGCTGCTGTTTCTGGGTACTCTCTGGTTAGCAGTTATGTTGTTTACAATAAAGTGCTCTGCTATTATGACTGTGTATGGTGTTCGGCTTGGGTTGGTTGCTATGCTGCTGTCTGCATGATGCTTAAATGCTGCTGTTTCTGTGTTAGCAGTTATGTTGTTTACAATAAAGTGCTCTGCTTTATGACTGTGTATGGTGTTTGGCTTGGGTTGGTTGCTATGCTGTTGTTATCTTAAATGATTGCATGGTGCTCCGATGCTGTTGTTGCTGGGTACCCCCTTGTCATGTTATTGATGTTACTATGCAAAAATATATGCTGCTTGACTTCACCGCGGTCTAGTTACTGTCCTGATCGTCTACGGTTGTCATACAAAATACACCTATTATCACACGTAACAATCCGATTTAAAAATTGCTCGATTCTGTTACTATTGACTAAGTACTCTTCGGAATTTATTTACACTTAGTTATTTACCCTATCGATCAAGTTTTTTTTTATTTTATCAGTCTGTGGATATTCCAAACTTCCCTGTAAGATATCGTACAGTCTTCGATGAATCACGTTTAGCTTCCGCCTGTAATTTGATTCATTGTCCGTTCATTACACAACATCTCATTAAATACATAGTTAATTACCCGAGTTGCTGTCGTTGCGATTAGTTGTATATTTAATTTCGAAAAGGAAAAACAGCCTAATATCTCTAGTAGTAAGCATCTCTTTGGTGGTTTTTGATAATGGCAAATTGTCAAGAGGAAGATAAGTACGCACTTATTCAACTACAAAAACAGTTTTCAGACAAAACTTATAGTAAAACAACCTGACACACAAACACGTTTGTTTTTATTAAAGAATCGTAAAAGTTAAGTATCTTTTAAATAACAAATTGGTTTAATTAATTTGTCATACAATGTCCCAAAACTATGTTCCTGAAGATGTTTTTTTTTTATATGTATATATAAAGCTCATGTGCAACTGTTTTTTCGACATAGATTTAGTAAATTTGTATTTCAAAAATATTAGGCAAGATATTACAATATTTAAGTTCACTTTAAATATTTTTGTAACACTAATTTGTTTATAAGCATTATTTAAAATTTGAATTTATTTGTTAATCTTAAGCTAGAAACAATATTAGTCCTGTTTGTTTGTAAAAACTTATAGCCTTGCGTACGGTTTTACGATTTATTTAATAGTGTCACTAACAATAATAATAGTACAGCGAAATGTAATACTTATATATTTGAGCTTTTGTTGTTTTATTTTATTGGGGAAAAATCAAACGAAACAACTATTTAAATTCAGACTAAATTTGTTCAAAATATTATTTTTTTTTTCTTTTTAAATTTATTTTAGGAATTTTAAATTATGCCAAGATTATATTTACAAAATTATTTAAATTTAGTTTGTGTTACATGTAACTACAAGAAAAACAGACACTATTAGAAATAGCCTTGGTAAATAATTTGAGGAGGATGGAAAAAAGTCGGAGAAATCCAGAAGAAAAATGATTTTGTTTTCTTAACTTTATACTTCAACTAATAAAATAAAAATAGAAATATGATGTATAGAATGTGTGCATCAAAACATGGCGACCTATAGTAAAATATGGTAGACTAGTTTGTTTTAACAGCAAGTTAATACAAAAAGGAAAAATCTTTTTATCCGATTTTGTTCCGTTCTCATTTGTTCTCATTGTTAAAATTGAAATAAAAATGTAGATTTAAATTTAAGCCTTAAAAATAAATTAACAAATAGTAATAAAATATATTGTTTTTGATTTTTTTTTTTTTTACCTTTTCACTTTTAGTTTTTTTTAGTATTCTATCAGCTAGATATTAAAACGGAACACTTATGGATTTAACACGGTGTCTGTCATAAACCTAAAACCCACATTTTTTAAAATCCGTCAAGTCGTTTTTGAATTAGACCTATCAGAAGTTTGACTGAAAACTTGTTAAAGCACCTCGCTTCATCCCACTACTTCTTCATTCGAATTGAAACATTTTCAAACCGGTCTACTAGCATATTACATACAAAATTTCATCAAAATCTGTTCAGAGCTTCAAAAAATAAGAATATGGCTAAAATGCAACTTGATCGTGATGATGACATCAGGAGGACGGAAGAAAATACTGTGAATCATAAGCAACGACAATAATAGCAAAAACAAACAAAATACTCCCCAGTTATTTGGACAGCCACCCTTGGAGTTTACAGAAACTTAATAGCACCTGAGTTTCAAACTACACCACTCTGTCTTTCTCTCTGTCTCTTCCCCTTTCCACAAAACGCACGTGTTCTAAAAAAAAATAGTATAAGGGTATTCATATCCCATTTAACACGTGCAAATTATAAAAAAAAAAAATAGACAGACACGAAAAATAAAATTTCAAGTCTTAATAAAGAAAACCGTACATGTACACACGAGTATGTATAACTCTCACCTGATATATGTACACTATTTTTTCATGTCTCAGGAGAGTGAAGACTATAACATTGAAGCAATACCCAGAGATGGCTGTGTAATCGACTAAGGTAATAAGTGATAGTCCTTTGTTAAGGGTTCCGTAAGTATACCAGGTAACCCTATTGCTCTCGCTAACACGTCCAAAATGAATTTATGCTGATTGTCTGAGAAAAATGGGTGACTCCAAGTCGGAATAAAAATACTGTACCAATCGGCTCGTTTGTTCAACGACAACTTGATCATCATTGGTATAGTGACGCGGTCTACTCCCTCAATCTCACTGTTGCTGCTAGGAACTCCGGTGGTTATAAGAGTATGAGAAATTCCTTCTTCGGTACAATATTCGATAAACTGGTAGACGTAAACGCTGCTGCACGATCTGATATTATTATTGCTTGATTACCATATCGTCTTTTTGAATCGGGTTTAAGTAACATTAGTGTTTGGCACTCCTTTTTCAGCCAAGACATTTTCTAACCATTCTTTCTATTTTCTCTCTACCTAGTCGTGTCAGAAATACTGGTACACGTTGAAAAGCAATCGTCGTGAAAATAGTATTGAACACATCCATTCGATATTGAGAGCTATTCAATGAGTGACATTTATTACTAAGTTCACGCGCAAAAAGATTTACACAAAAGTCGTTTGTAAATTGGAGTGCGCCGATATTGAAATCTGTATTGTGGTAATTGGTGCTCACAAGTATAATATGAAAAGGGGCGATATTTTCCGGACCTTGGGAACGCTTGAAATCACTCGGAATTTTGTTTATCGAACTCTTCATTGTTTGAGGACACTGGTGGAGTAACTGACCGACAAATATCCGGACCCCTTCGCACTGACAGCACTACACAGACGTTCAAAGCTATTAATCAGAATTTGTTGCGAAAGCGGACATCCATATTAAACAATTTTTGGAACTTAACGCATATAAAGGACACACTGATCACTTCCTCCTAGCCAAATCAAAGCAAAAAGGGAATGAAAGATCGAAAGCTCCATGCCGAAGGTACGCGCAAAATGGCCACAAGGAAATTTTGTTCACTGAAGAAATAAAAGCATCATTTTTACTATGGAGGAACCGTTTAGCAAGCAAAATGAGTCTATGCCTGGTCATCGTAAGAAACATGAGAACTCATTCCAGCTCATAAGGCAAAAACAACATAAGGGTAGCTCTAAAACTATGTACCGGACTTCATAGCAGCATATGTCCTTGGTGATACATGCGCTTCAAAACTTTGTTGACCATTGAGCAAGAATTACTAGCAGATCTTTTCCTTTATGCACCTTTGTGTATTAAACTTGGTGGGCGTCGTGACGTAGTGGTTAGTGTGTCGGATCACTACGCAAGAGGATCCAAGTTCGAATCCCAGAAAACACCAAAAAGTTTTTTCATGATCCCACCTCTCGCGAACGTCTAACAAACATCCGAGAGTAGTGTTGTCACGAGAAAGCTTCTCAAAACAAATTGCCGTTCGGGTACGGCACTAAACTGTAGGTCCCTTCCATTCGAGTGAAAAATATAACGCACACGAGTGGTTGCGAGAAGCTAGGCCCTGGCACTTAAAGAGCTGTTGCGCCAAATATTTTTTTTTTTTTTTTGTTGTATTAAACTTGACTTGAATTAAAGTCCAAAATATTGTAGAAGGAACTGCAGGACTATTGCACAGCCTGAATGAACAAAACTTGAATTAATACTGCCCATTCTCAATGACAAAACTAGTCAAAGTCAGTTCATGTGAGAAGCTCTCAATCGAGTTCACAACTACCATTCCTACACTCGGCACGAATGTAAGCTCATAATTGCACTTGACTTCACAATGCCCCCGATTAACTGTTCTACTCCCGCGACCTGGAAATATTCAGAGAAAGGCCATTTAGATCACATAAAGGAGCGTTTAAATAATATCGAACGTCAACGATCGAATGAGTTGTTCGGTCCTGTTAGCACAATTTGCCTGTTTTTTTTTTTTTATTATTGTTTATTTCATTCCACTCATACACTAACATAATTTACAATTTGCTTGGCAAACGAAATTCGTTCGCGTTCGCCCAAATTACACTTAAACGCACCTTAGGACTGTGGTTAGGCTAAAGACGGTGTTCAAACTGGACTGACGGACTGGATTTTCGAACGAGCAGGGTGAGAGATGCAAAACACTCTAAGACCCGTCCCCATGAATACGTTCCCAATGAGCATTCTAAATTTTTCTTGATTCTTCTGATCTAATAGATATACTAAATATAATTCACTAAATCTTAATTAAAGGGTTACCAGATAGCAATGATAGCTTTTCCAATTGTTATCTACCAATGACATCTAGCCGTCAAAATATTCAGTAAGGCTTGCCATTTCATCATGCATCGCTTGATTCTTCCCGAACGTGTGGAAATTATTAAAAAATATTATCGAAATTCCGGCTCAGTTGAAAATGCGCAACGTGAATTTCGTCGTGAGGTTGGTCGTCATCACGGCTTCAGTGCGCAGGCATTTCGTCGCACCGTTTGAGCATGATTACACGACCTTAAGCTACCAAACAGACAGAGATCGGTGCGAAGTGAAGAAAACATAGCCGCCGTAGCGGACAGTATCGAAGAAGACTCAGAAATGTCGATTCGGCGCCGATCGACTGAATTGGGCATCGCCAGAGAGTCAACCAGGCTTACTTTGCGGTTGGATTTGGGCATACATCCGTATAAGATTATGCTGACTCAAGAATTGAAGCCGGGCGACCACAGACAACGCCGTGAGTTCGCTAATTAGGAGCTGAAAATGTTGGCCGGAAATCCGGATTTTGGCCATAAAATCATCTTCTCGGACGAGGCCCATTTTTGTCTTAACGGCTATGTTAACAAGCAAAATTGCCATTATTGGAGCGACCACAATCCACAAGTGTTCAACCAAGCATCAATGCATCCACAAAGATTGACTGTTTGGTGCGGTTTATGGTACGGTGGCATCATCGGACAACATCGAGCTGTGGTTTCAACAAGACGGTGGTACATGCCATACAAGCGACGCAACGCTCAAAGTGGTGAAGGAGAAATTTGGCAACTGGGTCATCACACGGCGAGCGTTCATCAATTGGCCGCCGCGATCATGCGACTTGACACCCCTTGATTACTTTCTCTGGGGCTACGTCAAGTTCTTAGTCTACGCTAACAAGCCAACCACTTTGGACGAGCTCGAGGCCAACAGTCGAGACGCTATTGCCGGAATAATGCCGCACATATTCGACCGAGTCATTAAAAATTGAGCCGATTTTACAAACTGCTTGAAGCACTGCCAGCGAAGTCGAGGCGGCCATTTAAATTTCCATACATAATGGATGTAGCTTCAAAATAAAGCCAGAATCAATTTGATATCTCACACCTTTGTTTTTTTATTTAAATTTATTTTCCTATCGTTCTTATCTGGTCAGCCTATATTTATTTTTCTTTAAATTATAATATGTGTTTAACGTAAGCTTATACAAATTTATAAGATTGTAATCTTAATGTGTAAAGTCATATGAATAAAAAAGAAATTGAAATTGCATTGAAAGACGATAGCACTGTTACCTGCCAGTTCAAGAAAGTAAATATTTGGATAAACATTTTACGATACGTTTGGGACTTTGTAAATTTATTTTTCGCATATTCGAATTTATACTATTAGAGCATGATGAATAGATTCGCAGAATTTAAAATTGAGACCGATTTATTATTCCTTCGTAAATACTGCACTAAAATTAAAACTTCTAAAATAAAATTAGAATCGTGTATATATTGTATCTCATCCGATTCCGTTGAAATGGAAAAATTCTAGTTCCCTGTTTGAATTATTTGTAAGTTAGATAGACAAGACTTTTATGATAAATAATAATTGTCGCGCACGAATGCTTCAGCATGAAAATTGATGCAAGAACAGTAGTGTGGAATAATCCATTAAAAATTCCGACCGATGAAGTTTCAAAATTGCGACCCTTGTTTCACACAGAACACACCTCGCGTTAATATCTTGCCAAGTACCCACACTTGTCTCTTTCTACCACATGGTTTGATTGCTTTTCAGTAATATACCATATATTGTTTTTCTACAATGTACGATGGTGGATTAGCTGTAAAGTAAGCCGGCTTTGTGCTGCGGGGAAAAAAAGATTTTGTTAAATTGTGTTCGGTGCTTAACTTGGGGGATTTAAATATAAAGATGAAATTGTGGCGACACAGCTGCTGCTTGCAGAAATACACACTTGATTTCGTAGCGAACACATCGTGGGTAAGAAAAAACAAAATAATAACAAATGTGCTAACGCTAACGGTCAAGTAAATAGATTCAGTAAACTATTTTGACTGTTCCAGTATTTTTTCCTCAATTCATTGCATCTATTTTCGCATACACTTTGGGAGACCATGTTGTAAAAGTGTTTTTTTTTTTTTGATGCAAATCTCGAAGGCTACGCGGGGTGCGCGTGCGGTGCACGTTTCCAATATTTTCCATTCTTGTCGAATAGTGCGCTTCAGGCCAATTAAGGATGTCGGATTACTGTTCTTTATCCTTGTTTTTAAAAGTGCCCACAGGTGTTCAATCGAGTCCATTTCTGGCGATTGAGGGGGCCACCCCAAGATTTATGGCATGGAGCATTACCATGCTGAAAAATGATCCTTCGGTGAGACCTGTTCCCAATTATTTTACGATAAGATGCTTTTGAGGAGGTCCCTAAAATATCAATATAGCTGTCGCTATTCATTCTTCCCTCGCACGAGAATAGGTCTCCTATGCTTCCTGCTGCCAAGCAACTACTACCACCAAACTTGACTGGGTTCCACACAATCGGGATGGTACTCTACTGCCTTACTCCTGCGCCAGAAGTCTCGAAAATCTGTGCCACATTCTGATTTAATGTTCAGTTCGAACCCACTAGTCCCGCTGTGTAGTCTTAAGGCATATTGAACGGCTGCACGCGAATGCTTAAGAGTTTGCCATTGGCAACTTCAGTAATCTGCTAACGAGCTTGCTAGACAAGACTCAGAAGAGAATTTCTCTGGACCTGAACCCACGTTGGGTTGCCAGCGTTCTCCGTTAGGGCTTCCATTGAAGTCTGGGTTTTCAGTGAACACAATCGAAGGTGGCATGACTCCAGGATGCAGGCAGACAAAACTAATGGTCCCCGTCGTCCGCTGGTTCCATCAAAGGTATGGGCTGACTTACGTTGCAAGCATTGAAAAGACATTCGTTTTCTCAAGATCAACTCTATCCATTTTGAGATTGAACGAGTTAGTATCTCGCTTCATAGACAGAAGGCAACATAGTATTTGACGAAACTCAACTTGGTTTTTCGCACCCCAATTGATGATTACAACAATGTCAGAGTTGAGTTCGGACGATTTGGGGCCATTACCGTGGTGTCGTTAGTAAATAGGAGACTTGACTTGTGCGGTCATCCGCGAAGGAATGAATTGGATTTCGAGCAACAAAAAGCAGGTCGATGATGAAAAAAGGACGGAAAGAGTACTGGTGTCGAAGTGCATGCATTTAATACACCACGAAATTGTCACCGACACTATGGGCTTCAAGCTTTTTAAGGCGGGCACTGCACTCATAGTTATATTATACTGCGCCGGTAAAATAAGTTGCCCAATAAGTCCTCTCCGATGAATTCCAATTCCAAATCCGGAGGTCGTTGTCTTTGTCTAAGTATTGTTATATGTTCGACACAAGGTTTTCTCTTTCGCATGAGGTGGTGAGGCATACGTATGTATGTCGAAACTTTTTCAATCTCGGCATTTTTGCTCTCTGAGAGTTATTTTGTAGGCTTTTTATTCCAACAGTAGATGTCGTTCTACAGTATTGGGCGTCGTGGCCATTTAGAGCTGTTGCGCCAAATATTTATTTTATTTAGATGTTACACGATTGATTGTCTAACTTTATGTATTTTTTTTTCTTTACAGAATCTTTGCTTTCACGCTCGTAAAGCCCATGAAGCATTCAGAAGATTTACTGTTGAAACTCAACAAAAATATGTTGTTAAGATCAAGACATCATTTATTAAACCATGAAACGAAGAACAAAAACTAAGAATGATACAAGACTTATGAGATTGAATTGCAAAGGCGGTAGTACAAACGCGTATTTGGTTTATATTTTCGACAAATATAGACTCTGTAGTGTTGTTTGATGTCTATTACTTCTTCTGTAATCCTTTGTGGTCTTCTCAGTTGACTCGTTATCCTGAATATGACGGAATATTTTAAACTAAAGAACATTATCGTCCATAATGAACAAAAATATCTGCCGCACATCATGCAGATTGGACAAAGTCATTCCGAGTATATGTTGCAATCAAATCACCACATCGAGAGCTCAATATCTAGACGGTTGGATCACAAAATAGTAATTTCGGAGAAATTCGGGCAACTAAGAGAATTCAATAAAATAATACATTGGTCGCCAAGTATGTGATGTATAATAAGTGAAAAATTGAGTCGCGCTGACCGATCCTCGAGTATTTAGTCGTCGTATGCGAAAATTTTGAAAATTTTGCTGACCGATCATTCGATCCTCTATGTTAAACATATCATTTTGGTGGCTGATCGGAGCAAGAATAAAATATTATACTTCCATCCAGGAATTCGTAAACGAGTAACAGATGCTACTGTCCGTGTCCCATTAAAATATCGGGAAAATTGTGAAATTGAATGCGTGTCAATCGGTTACTAGACTATTTCTAGAGCATCCAGCTAATTGTGAATATTTTGTTTAGTGTCCCAAATATTGAAGCAAGCGGTCAACAAATCGTTTTTTCTTTTATCCGGATTACATAATTCATCATTCAACAATCAACATTCCTTCAATAATCAACTTAAAATTTTAGAAATAAATTTGCACCTTGTACAAAATAGTGGGTAAGTGGACTTATTTTATTGTAAAACTTGCCGAATTTTTTGCATAGAAGTATTATATATAAATCAGTTGCACAATGAGCTTTATAAATATATAAAACGTCTTCAGGTTCATCTAAAATTTAGAAATTTAATTGGGAAATAATAAACACGTTTGGGAACTTGATATAACATATACCGATTCAATTTATTGATTGAAGACTTCTTGCAATAACCGTGTTTTATTACCGATGATCCATATACAGTGGTCTTACTTACTTGGGTGGCGCTACAGTTCGGGGTGAACCTGGGCGTTAAAATCGCCTAACACGATTTTAACGTCATATTTAGGACATTGATAGTATGTCTAGTCGAGGAGCTCGTAGAAACACTTTGGTGGCGTAGTCCTTGTCCTCTGTGGGGGCATGAGCGCATATTTGGCTAATTTTGGCGAATTTCATAAGACGATGCGGATCGTCATAAGACGCTCGCTCACGTGTCTGATGCTCAAGACTTCTTGCTTAATTCTGCTCTCTGTAATAAATGTCTGTTTTTAATCATCTTTTTGCCTGGCCCATCCCATCGCAATTCCTGGATGGCTGTAAGATCTACTTTGTACCAGTCTAGAGTCTTTGCTAATTGTTCGGCTGCACGCGGCTTGTTAAGGGTCCGAACATTCTACGTGCAGATCCAAAGGTCGTTCTCCTTATTTCGTTTGCCAGGATCGTCAACAGTAGGGTCATCCTTTTCTGAAGCTTGTTTTTATTTCGTGACTAATACTTTTTTACGGGGTAGGGAAGTTGCCCCGACACACAACCTCCAATTTTGAGCGTTAGCTCCATTGTTGAAACTCCTAGGACGAAGGGCCGGTTAATAGCCGATGCCACTAACCCACTTCGGGGATGTGAGCGCTGCCATTGTCCTATTAAGGTCTCATCCGCCACCATTTCTTTTCCAAGACTTTGACTAGTAGGGGAAAGGTGAGAACAGTGAGACATTTTTTTTTTTTAATGTGGTATATCTCCGAACTACTTCAAGTGATGCGAATCAAATTTTGGCAACTACTTAAGACACATTTTGCGCAACTATTGTAAGAGAAACTTTAGTGAAGGAATCAATGACCATCAGCTAATATGTATAAAAAGTCAAACTATCTCACTGTTCGCCGGGGGTGCGAATTGTGAGACAGTGCAGGGTGAACAGTGCAAAAATGATTCGAAAAATGACAGTTCAACTTTTTATTTTATTGTTTTACTTACATATATATGTAGACTGGTAGGACCGCATTGATAGGGGGATTGGAGAATCCGCGCAATGTCCTCGTGCTTGACGGAAGCAATGTCTTCGACTTTTGGTTCTGCGAACTTATTGGAACTGCCATGCCTACGCAAAAAATGAACTTCAAGTTCGTTTCCTTCAATTTCCATTACTTGACCAATGAAGAAAAGATGATTTTATTCTTCTGCACATTGATCCGGACGAGAACGTAAGAGCCAGCCGTTATCGTCAGTTGAAACGTTACCGATAAAGGAACCATCTTTTGAAGAATCTTCAAGAATCAAGTGGTCATAATCTGATTCAGATTCGGACTGTAGGACCTTTTTTTTTACAACAAATTTTTTTACTGTCTTCCTTTTTTTATCTGTTTTTTGTTGGGTTTGTGAAGTAATGAAACGTTTATCACTTCAATGTATTAGGTGCGCAACTAAGTTATTGGTTTTTTTTTTTTTGATGAAAATGCAACTTTATTGTGAAAAAATGGTTACAAATGTATCATTCAAAGTATTGCCCATCGCTACCTACAACTTTTTCCCATCTTTCTGGGAGAGCTCGAATACCGTTACGGTAAAAGTGTTCATCTTTTGAGGCTATCCACGAATCAAGCCATTTTTTGATGTTTAATGTTTATTACAGCAAAATTAATTAATACGAGTTACAAAAGAAATATAAGTCAAGCAAAATGCGTGTTACACGAAGAAAATCAAAGTCGAGGAGAATGAATGAAAAGTTGCGATCGCCGAATGACAGCTCGGGTCGTGTTCCATGGTAGTGGTGCCCGTTTCATCGTTAATTGTAGCGATGTTGTAGGAAAGAGTTCCTAATTGTAGCGATGTTGTAGGGAAGAGTTCGCAATTGTAGCGATGTTGTAGGGAAGAGTTCCTAATTGTAGCTCGTCCGCTACAAGTTCTTTTTTTTTCCAATTCTTCTTTTTCGGGAGTGTCTGTTAAGATTATGCTTCTCCCCTTATTCCTTTGCTTTCGAGTGTTCAATCTTGGTGGAGCCTTAGAATAGACTTTGAACAGTTCTGGGCTGATGAATTCGGAAATTGGCGCTATTTGGTCAGAAACTAACAAAAAACAAACAAATGAATATGTAAAATTTATGACGAAAAACCTTGATAATCTAACCATTTGAGTCGATATCTTCGGTATGCTTCATTAGTGTTTGATCAGTAATGCTGGTCAACTCACGAACCACAGATTGATTAACGATAAAAACCACAAATTGATGAAACTGTAAAAATACAGTGAATGACGAAAATTGAAAAGCAAATTATTACCGTTTGGGTGGATTTACTCAGTTTGGTTGTGTTGAGTTAGAGCCGTTTATCGATATTGGACTTGGTGAAACACTGTATTTTATTTGTTGCGTTTCAACCGATTGACGATACTGGACTTAGTGAAACACTGATTTATTTGTACAACTGTGTCTTGTTCGCTGCTGAGACTAGACTGTTGTATATGTTACGTAAAACTCTTGCTTGTAATGTAAATTATGCAAATTAAACTTAATCCTTTATTGCTTCCAAGAAATCAGAGAAAATGGCGACTATTCTTCTTGAATTGGAAAAGGCACATGGCCACCAAAATTAAAAATAAAAATAAAATCCGAATGGAGATGTATGAGCGAGATAGCTAGTAATGTCATCATGGTGTGTTCAACTTAAGGGTGCGTGTACATGTGCATGTCTTTTTAAGGCTATAGACACAACACACCTCCATACCTCTTTTGATCTCTTTTCTATTTCCTAATACGGAACTCTTTCTGTGACCTATTTGGTTACCCAAGGCGGAACTGTTTCTGTGACCGACATGTGTTGTATAATATCATGTGGTGTCATCTCGGTGGCCTACATGTGAGTTCGCAACAGTATGTTGGTATAATTTGTTTCGGTGACCCTCGTTCAATGCTAGTGTCACATTACTCTGTTGTAATTAGTTTAGACACTCGGTGCACTATGTCAGTGTTGTTTTTGGGAAAGTGAACGTGAAGAAGAATATAGAAGAATACTAACAACAAAGACAGTGAATCACCGCTGAACGATAGGGGAATTCACAGAACGTGTGTGTGGGCACAACAGTTGCTTAAAGGTCTGTTACACTGTTGCTCATAAAATCCACATCGGTAAATGCGCTCCGGGCTGGTGGATAAACTTCGGGTTTACGAAAGCCTGATGTTATATTTGAGGGTGTCATCGACTTTTCAAAAGCATATTCTGTCGCTTTATCTATGTCGTAGGTTGTAAACGTTTTCCCTGGATTCTGCATCATGAAATTGTCAATTGCATAGTTATATGCTGTTTTGAGGTTTCAACCAGTCTACTCGCTGTTTCATGCTCTATCCAGAAATGGCATTAACTGAATAATCTGGGCTCATTATTGCACACGCCAACTCTTTAAAGTGTTAAACGTAGCGCGCAAGTGTTTGTAACGAAACTCTGTTTTGTTCAGCTGATTTTCGCAATGACATTCCTTCAGTTACCATTACCACTGATTTGTTCATAGCCGTAGAACGCGTTTTTCCGAAAGATAGACGCTCCGCCGACATAATCAACTAACAAAACAACTATCAAAAACTGTTTTTAATAAAACCAAAACCTATAAATTTTAAAGGGCGAGCAGTGAGACATGTGTCAATCTTAAAAATGTCTCATTGTCGCCCTTTGTTATTTTTCCAAAAAAACGAAAAATATTTAAAAAAAAACTCAGAGTTTTCTAGAAATATTTTCTAAATTAATTGAATACACATAATAACAAAACAGTAAAAAAAAACTTGGTTAACTCACTTGAGTATTTCACAATTTTACACAAATTTTTAGATATCGTTAAAAAATACTTTTCACACTTTTTTTGGATGTTGACTCCGTGAAAGCCAATGCATAACTGGTGCTGAATTGAAACAAAAATATTTCATGGGAAAAAGAAAACAACCGTTATTGCACTCTGGAATGAGGATTTTTAGTTTTCCATTTGGTTAACGGTACTGCTACCCCATATTGTGTGGTGTGCGTTTATTAACATTTTTGTCACACACCTTGGGTAACTGGATAAACTCCACGAAAAATTTGCACTGAGGACTGTGGTATGTCGTTTGGTAAATGGTACTGCTACCCCATATTGTGTGGTGTGCGTTTATTAACATTTTTGTTACACACCTTTGGTAACTTTATAAACTCCACGAAGAATCTGCGATGAGGACTGTAGTATGTTGTTTGGTAAATGGTACTGCTACCCCAGATGGTTTGGTGTGTTTGGATAAACTCCAAGAAAAATCTGCGATGAGGACTGGTATGTCGTTTGGTAAATGGTACTGCTACCCCATATTGTGTGGTGTGCGTTTATTAACATTTTTGTCACACACCTTTGGTAACTGGATAAACTCCACGAAGAATCTGGAATGAGGATTTTTAGTTTTCCATTTGGTAAATGGCCCCATATTGTGTGGTGTGCGTTTATTAACATTTTCGTCACACACCTTTGGTAACTGGATAAACTCCACGAAGAATCTGGAATGAGGATTTTTAGTTTTCCATTTGGTAAATGGTACTACTGCCCCATATTGTGTGGTGTGCGTTTATTAACATTTTTGTCACACACCTTTGGTAACTGGATACACTCCACGAAAAATCTGCAATGAGGACTGTAGTATGTCGTTTGGTAAATGGTACTGCTACCCCATATTGTGTGGTGTGCGTTTATTAACATTTTTGTTACACACCTTTGGTAACTGGATAAACTCCACGAGAAATCGGCGATGAGGACTGTAGTATGGTAGTATGTCGTTTGGTAAATGGTACTACTTCCCCAGATTGTATGGTGTGCGTTTGTTTACATTTTTGTCACACACCTTTGGTAACTTTATAAACTCCACGAAGAATCTGCGATGAGGACTGTAGTATGTTGTTTGGTAAATGGTACTGCTACCCCAGATGGTTTGGTGTGTTTGGATAAACTCCAAGAAAAATCTGCGATGAGGACTGTGGTATGTCGTTTGGTAAATGGTACTGCTACCCCATATTGTGTGGTGTGCGTTTATTAACATTTTTGTCACACACCTTTGGTAACTGGATAAACTCCACGAAGAATCTGGAATGAGGATTTTTAGTTTTCCATTTGGTAAATGGTACTACTGCCCCATATTGTGTGGTGTGCGTTTATTAACATTTTTGTCACACACCTTTGGTAACTGGATACACTCCACGAAAAATCTGCAATGAGGACTGTAGTATATCGTTTGGTAAATGGTGCTGCTACCCCATATTGTGTGGTGTGCGTTTATTAACATTTTTGTCACACACCTTTAGTAACTTTATAAACTCCACGAAAAATCTGCACTGAGGACTGTAGTATGTCGATTGGTAAATGGTACTGCTACCCCATATTGTGTGGTGTGCGTTTATTAACATTTTTGTCACACACCTTTGGTAACTGGATAAACTCCACGAAAATTCTGGAATGATGATTTTAAGTCTTCCTTTTGGTAAATGGTACTATTTCCGCAGATTGTAAGGTGTGCGTTTATTAATATTTTTGCATTGCAGGGGTGGGTTTTGTTGTTTTGTTTGGAAATTGAATCCAAAATTAATTACAAGAAAAAAAAATAAAAATTTCAACATACCGTGTTCTGTGTAGTGACCGCAGTCAGTATCCCTACTGCAGCTTGTTCTCGTTGTTGTGCTGTTTTTTTTTATACACTTTTGTGTGTGCAAGAAACGATCAGTGCGTCCTTGCACACACAAACACCCCATTCCATGATGGTTTTTTTTTTTCTATTTTATTTATTTAAATAAAACAATTACAAAAAGAAAAGACAGCGATTAACTTCGCAAGATAATATAGAAATGTCAACAATTGATTGACATGAATTAGGGATATACATGCGTCCCATCCCTCTCTCAAAAAATTAATGATGGCGATCGAGAAATTATTTGTGGTTCAGGTCATGAATAGAGAATGTAAAGTTTGTTTGTTGTACATAAGGTATTTTTTTTTTTGTTTTTTTTAAATTTTTTGTCTTAAGTCATATGAAGCAGTTTTTACTGGCCCAAATACGCATTTATCCAATGGTTGCAGCTTATCAGTAAGATGGCTAGGAAGGCGCATTAATACCACGTTATTCTGCAAAGCTTTCTCCACTATTTGAACACTTATATGACTGCAATGGCCTTCGTTGGGATCACCGTGTCTTTCACGAAGGTTTTTAACAAAGGGGATGAATCCATCTGATAGCCAGTTGAAAAATTAAGGCTCTTCCATCCACCCATTTGCTGACGATGCATACAGGGTTCTAAGAAACCCATCTTCAGCGGTCCATCCAGCCTGTACAGCAGCGCCTTTAAAAATTATAAGCGGCGAAAGGACGGAACCATCTGCAGAGATGCATGCGAGCACTGTAGTGGACTCACGCCCAAATCTTCCTGAAACTCTGCTTAGCGCTTTACCCTTAACACCCAATGCACGATTGCGACTATGATCATGATGAAATCCACTTTCATCAGCATTGAACACGTATTGTGGCTTGTCGGTTAAATTGTTTTCTTCAACGACTTTCTGAAGCTTATCATAAAAATCGTAAACGACTTCAGGATTTCTTGCGTCTTTTCGAAACTTTTGCAGATGTTCAGGTTTTTTCAACGATAGTCTTGGATGTCGCTTCATGAATCCCAAATACCAGTCCTCTTTCTTATCGCATGGTATCCCCATTTCCGAACGAGTGACAACGCATCGAACTATCTCATTTTTGGTTTCTATAGGAATGGCAGATGTTCGCCCGGAGCCAATAGTCTTTAACGGAGTTTTGCGTCTCTTAATACGGTTGAATATGACGGCTATCGGAATGCCGTAGTGTGCTTCACACTGGCGATATGTCATTTTCCTACTAACTATATAATTAATAACGCGTTGCATATCGTTTGTGTCGTATTCAACAATGGGCTTCTTCCTTACAAAGGTTCGTGGCATTCTGAACACTGGAAATTAACGAGTTTGAAAGGCTTTCAGAAAAAGAACTGTTTACAATTACCCCAAAAAACATGTTTACATTTCCCTCATATGCTAAAATTATTGGGGTAAAAGTAAACATGAAAATAACAGTAAAATAACACAAAATTTGTGAAAATTCATCAACGAATCTAATACCTTACACTCTTAGTATAAACACCTTCACACACAAATTGAAAAATACTTTCAAAACTGATTTTCACTTTTATGACACACGTTTTCTTTACGACTAAAATTTTCTGTGATATTTGAAAGTCACCGGCGAGTAAGTGCGGCGACAGTATGGCAGCAATTCAAATTGATTTTTTGTTTGTTCTTGGCCTACTACAATTAATTTTGAAGGGATAAAATAAACGCCGTTTACAATTACCCCGTATTTACATTTACCCCAACTGACCCTACCTGTGCTGGGTAATAAAAAGAGTTGTTGAGGCGAAGTGTCAGATATTCGTCCATAAAGTTCGATGTGTTTTTGGCTCTTGATGTGCTGATCCACTAGGAATTTTTTGTGGAATGCAACACCTTTGTTGCATATTTTGCAAAACAAAATACTGCCATCTGTTTTGAACACCTCTGTATTCTCTGACACATATTTTCGAAGAGTTGCAGCCACGAATGTGCTTTGTTTTGGCATTTTATCTTAAATGATTTATTTTGCCTTAATTGAAAACAAAATATCGAAAATTTATGTTCTTACCTTTTCAAATAAACACAATTTCATTGGTATCCGATCTGTGCCCGCCTATAGATAGCTAGCTGTTTACAATTTGAATTTTTAAATGTAAACACAAAATGACATTGAAATTCAGCTGGAATACAAGACAGCTGGAATTGTTTTTAGTGCTGCCAAGTTATCAGTAGCATTTTTTTCCAGTTGAAAGATAGAATTTTTAAGGTTCGTTTGCATTTCGGTGAAATCAATTTTTTAAGTGTTTAAACTTTATTTTTTTGAAATATGCACGAAAAATATGCATTTATTGTTAAAATATGCTCAATAAGCCAAAATATGCATTTATACCAAATTATGCAAAAATATGCGCAACGATTGAATGCCATTTTAAAGCAAATTTCTTTCGAAAAACTATCTGATTCATTTGCTTCTAAGGCTGTCCAAAAAAAAAATATGCATTTGCATAGAAATCCGGGCCCTGGTTGTAACGATATCGAAGGGACCTTAGAATTTCATCGTTATAACCGATTCAAAGTTATATCCGGTACAATGAAAATAAAATTAAAAAAAAAAAAACTTTATTAAAAAAATCGTTTCAAATGCTCAACAATTTACGATTGTTTTGTACATTTGGTTGATTAAAATATTTTTCTAAGAGAGTTGTCCAATGTTTGGATTCCGACGTTTAGATTTGAATTCGAAGCGGCCCATACAGGATTCAGGACAGTATTGACAGTAAGTGCTTCGTTTATAGATGGAACGTGTACTTCTTCGGTCTCCTCATCTTCAGTGGCATTATCGTCATTGTCGTCATCAGCATTATTCAATTGAATATCTGAAACAATATTCTCATCTGTAAGAAACTGTACAATTTAAAGAAAATTGTCGAAAATATTTCTCTACTGTGTCGAAATTTATGAAAATCTCGTATACGATTTTGCTCTCTTTAAAAATGTATTTTTTCCTATGGGATTTCTCTTAGAATATTAATTTATTTGCACGTGGAACAGAATTTAGTTTGCATAGTTATGGGTATGAAAAATGTTTGCAATAACAAAATGTTGCATAGTTTTAGTAGCAAAAGTCACTATTTCTGCGATAAAAGAATGTTGCATAATTTTACGAGTTGTTTTATTTTTATGTAACATGGAGCTTTTATGTAAATATGTACATACTGTTTCGCTAGGAAATATCAAAAGTGGGGTATATTACGATTTCCGTGGCAACATGTTTTGAAATCGTAATCGTGCCCTAGAATGTATTATACCAAACGACTTTTTGCATCAGGATGACAGGTCCGTCAAAACTTTCCGCTACTAGCGCTACAGGAGGAAATTGGAGGGGATGTAGCAAGAATTAAGTTGCTAAAAGGTGCTACGTGCGAGAAAGAAATTTAAATCAAACAATATTGCAGCGATATATAAAAAATCACAGCCAGATATTGCAACAGAAATAAATTTAGTTAATAATTTGGGATAAATTTGTATTCATTTGTGGTGGGAAAACAAATAAAACTACATTCTAGCTACCAGCTGTTGTTTGGCCGTTCCATGTTTTTGCTACTAGCGAGCAGCAAGTTGTGCTTGGAACGCGGCCGATGACTTACCTTGTCACAACAAGTCAAGTGTGAGCTGTCAAAACATTTGCTTTAAAGGATGGTGAAATCAAGAATTTTGTTGGTAAGACTGAAAATTACAACGAAATAAGGAATTTTGTACATCTAGGACGCAAAATTGCTATTGATGCTTCTATGTGCTTGTATCAATTCCTTATCACTGTTCGAAGTGAATGCCTTGGAAACGTAAACTTTCTTAAATTTAAATCAAATTTCCTCTAGGTATCCAATTAACTATGGTGTATGGTGAAACTACCTCCCATCTAATGGAAATGTTCTATAGAACAATTCGACTGCTAATGAATGGCATTAAACCAGTTTATGTGTTTGATGGCAAACCACCTGATTTAAGGTAGGGGAGTTGGCAAAACGTGCCGAACGTCGCGAGAAAGCTCAAAAGGCCTTGGAGAAAGCCACCGAAGCTCGAGATGAGGCTGACATAGACAAGTTCAATCGAATATTGGTTCGTGTCACCAAAGACCATGCTGCCGAGGCGATGGAGTTGTTGAAACTGATGGTTGTTCCATATGTAGACGCACCATGTGAAGCAGAAGCACAGTGTACAAGCACTAGTCAAAGCCGGGAAAGTGTACGCCACAGCTACGGAAAACATGGATGCCTTTACACTATGCTAAGGCATTTATTTTTTATTTACTTCATTATAGTGTGCCTATAAGGTATCCTTTTAGTTTATAGATCTATGCATCCTTCTTGGATGTGATTACTGTGACAGCATCAAAGGTGTTGGCCCTAAGGGAGCCATTGAGATGAACCACACATACATAGACATTGAATCCATTCTAGAAAACATTGATAGGAAAAAGTATGCGATTCCGAAGAGTTGGAACTATGAGATTGCCAGGCAATTGTCTGTTACCCCAGATTGATGTGACGTTTTATGAAACCGACCTGTGTTTATCTTAGAACTCAACTTCCACTTTCAGATCAAATGGAGAGAACCCGATGAAGAGGGTTTGGTGAAGTTTCTTTGTGGTGATCGTCAGTTTAGTGAAGATTGAATCCGTACGGGTGCTAGAAAGATTCTCAAATCAAAAACTAATACTTCCACTCAGTGGAGGTTGGACAGTTTCTTCAAGCTAATTTTCCTGTGTGTTCCCACGTGGAAGGAAACCAACGTGAGTTGAAAGCTGTTGTCCCGTGGAATATAAGTTTAGAAATATTTAGAAATATATATAGTTTAGAAATATATATAGTATTTGTGTTAAGTTTTAAGAATACATTCGTTGCATCAGCGACTTGGGCTCGCAGATGTTTTGTAGATGTTTTGGATTTCTTACATATCATTTGGCATGACTCGTGACCGAGTCATTTAATCGTCAGGTCTTGGCTTTTTGGGCTACATCAACATCTTGGTACAGTTTATAGAGTTCGCGGTTGTATCATATCCATTCACCCTCTTTCCTTAAAGCAGCAAACATTCGAAGAAGTACTGTTTTCTGTCTAAAGTGCTTGATATCTGCCTAGCTCTTCTGCTTGTGGTCCAGCAATCTAAAATCTAAGGAGTTTTTACCAGGTTACCAAACCAGTAGCGGTTTTCTATGGTCTGGCGTCATTTCCGTAGTCAACACTTGCATATTTCCTTTAATGAAGTTAGCTTAAAGTTGCTATAATAATTTTAACACCCGCGGAGCAATATCAAATAAGACAGCCTAAGCAAATCGAATCTAAGGCGTTTTTCAGCTTTCTTGTGCTACAATGTCCTGAAGTTCTGGCGTCCTTTATTATTAGGCTAGGTACAGGGTAACCGTATTGCCGTGTGATAAATTCGATACGTTTGACCATGTCACCGTGCCTTATTTTTATGCAATTTATGGTTGCGGTTTGCCTCTTCGGCTATGTCGTCCAAGACGCCGGGGGCTGGGACTCTCCCGGGGCCCTACTCTGTATTCCGTTTCGAACTTAAAAACCTTTTGAAAGTGCTTTTCGATTCTAATTTTGCTGTTTGATACTCTCTAACCCTTTCGAAACGATTGCAATATGTTGCTAAATATCTCCCCATAACTTGCGATTTTAGCGATTGTAGCGAGTCTCGCGCTCTGAAATTGTTAGTGACCAACGTCAAAGAAGATGAAGAGCAGAGTTTGTTGCATATTTGTTAGAAATGTTCTTCATTTACGTTGCATTTAGCAATAATTTAATAAATAAAAAATTAGTTCGTATTGATTGTATTATATTTCTTAATTCTTTTTTTAAGTGATCTTTTCTTGTGAATGATTAACAATTAACTAAAATGACTATGACTTGTGTCCGAGTCATTTAATCGCCGGGTCTTGGTTTTTTTGGGCTACATCAACACCTTGGTACAGTTTGTAGAGTTCGCGGTTGAATCATATCCATTCACCTTCTTTCCTTAAAGCACCAAACATTCGAAGAAGTACTGTTTTCTGTCTAAAGTGCTTGATATCTGCCTAGCTCTTCTGCTTGTGGTCCAGCAATCTAAAATCTAAGGAGTTTTTACCAGGTTACCAAACCAGTAGCGGTTTTCTATGGTCTGGCGTCATTTCCGTAGTCAACACTTGCATATTTCCTTTAATGAAGTTAGCTTAAAGTTGCTATAATAATTTTAAGACCCGCGGAGCAATATCAAATAAGACAGCTTAAGCAAATCGAATCTAAAAATGTTTGCAATAACAAAATGTTGCATAGTTTTAGTAGCACAAAGTCACTATTTGTGCGATAAACGAATATTGCATAATTTTACGAGTTGTTTTATTTTTATGTAACATTGCAGCTTTTAGGTAAATATCTAGCTACTGTTTCGCTAGGAAATATCAAAAGTGGGGGATATTACGATTTCCGTGGTAACATGTTTTGAAATCGTAATCGTGCCCTAGAATGTATTATACCAAACGACTTTTTGCACCAGGATGACAGGTCCATCAAAACTTTCCGCTACTAGCGCTACAGGAGGAAATTGGAGGGGATGTAGCAAGAATTAAGTTGCTAAAAGTTGCTACATGCGGGAAAGAAATTTAATTCAAGCAATATTGCAGCGATATATAAAAACAAAATCACAGCCAGATATTGCAACAGAAATAAATTTAGTTAATAGTTTGGGATAAATTTGTATTCTTTTGTGGTGGGAAAACAACTGTGTTTTCTTTAGAATTTTCATACTCTTTTAATTTTATTAATATTTCTGTAAGATCAAGATTGTTTTTGTCTTTGGACATTTCTGCAAATTTTCATAGATTTTGTTCATTTTCTTAATTGTTTTGAAAACGTATTGCGTAACTGCAAAATATCTAGTAGCGATGTCGTTGATTTGCGGCACCTTGACCGATATCGCATCTTCATCAGGTGTGTGAACTACATTGATAATATATATGTCATTTTCAAAACATTCCCCCACGTCATGAATGTCTTCATTTTGTGGTTGCTCCTGCGTAAGCAATATTTAATTACGTTCAATAAACATTCAATCGATTCGATAAACTACACAACAATTAAATCGAGCACTTTTTTATTTATCCAACAGAAGTCACTTTTACATTCAAACACAGAATGCAAAGATATGTATGGCAAAAATGAACCGACACTAATGAACTTGCTTGAGGTGAGCTTTTCGTTTCCGAAAGCTACTTGTCACCTAAGAGAGAGGAAATTTTCCTCACTTTTATATATGGGCGTGCGACATCTGTATATTTATTGTCTGTGAACTAATTAAAGAAGATTGTTCCGATATTTGAGCCTTTATTGTCAACTTATTTGCAGGCAAAATTTTCCTGCAAATATGCAATTTTATTTTACAATTCATTGGTTATATAATGTTACTTAGGTTTAGTTCCTTTTTATATGCTATGTATCTATTTACAATAAATTTTGTAAACGTATGTATTTCAAAAAAGAATATAAAAAAAGCTCGGTTAAAACCACAGAAATTGTTCCTTTTCTCCAACTCCTCTCGGCACGTGATGATCGTCAAAGTACAAAAGCCCAGCTTGTCGGAAGTAGGGCGGCCATCATCATTCTCAGCTGTCATTTTCAAGTGCTGCCAAGTTTGTCAACAATGTCGTTTGGTAAATGGTACCACTACCCCATATTGTGTGGTGTGCGTTTATTAACATTTTTGTCACAATCACACACCTTTGGTAACTGGATAAACTCCACGAAAAATCCGGAATGAGGATTTTTAGTCTTCCATTTGGTAAATGGTAATACTGCCCCATATTGTATGGTGTGCGTTTATTAACATTTTCGTCACACAACTTGGGTAACTGGATAAACTCCACGAAAATCTGGAATGATGGTTTTTTAGTCGTCCTTTTGGTATGGTGTGCGTTTATTAACATTTTTGTCACACACCTTGGGTAACTGGATAAACTTCACGAAAAATCCGGGATGAGGACTTTAGTATTTCGTTTGGTAAATGGTACTGCTACCCCATATTGTGTGGTGTGCGTTTATTAACATTTTTGCCACACTTCTTTGGTTACTAGATAAACTCCACGAGTCACACACCTTTGGTAACTGGATAAACTCCACGAAAAATCTGAGATGAGGACTTTAGTATTTCGTTTGGTAAATGGTACTGCTACCCCATATTGTATGGTGTGCGTTTATTAACATTTTCGTCACACAACTTGGGTAACTGGATAAACTCCACGAAAATCTGGAATGATGGTTTTTTAGTCGTCCTTTTGGTATGGTGTGCATTTATTAACATTTTTGCCACACACCTTTGGTAACTCAATAAACTTCACGAAAAATCTGGAATGAGGATTTTTAGTCTTCCATTTGGTAAATGGTACTACTGCCCCATATTGTATGGTGTGCGTTTATTAACATTTTTGCCACACTTATTTGATTACTGGATAAACTCGACGAGTCACACACCTTTGGTAACTGGATAAACTCCACGAAAAATCCGGAATGACAATTTTTAGTCTTCCATTTGGTAAATGGTACTACTGCCCCATATTGTATGGTGTGCGTTTATTCACATTTTTGTCACACACCTTTGGTAACTGGATAAACTCCACGAGAAATCGGCGATGATTACTGTAGTATGTCGTTTGTTAAATGGTACTGTTACCCCATGTTGTGTGGTGTGCGTTTATTAACATTTTTGCATTCCAGGGGTGGGTTTTGTTGTTTTGTTTGGAATTAAATCCAAAATTAATTACAAGAAGAAAAAAATAAAATTTTCAACATACCGTGTTCTGTCTAGTGTCCGCAGTCAGTACCCCTACTGCAGCTTGTTCTCGTTGTTGTGCTTTTTTTTTTTATATACTTTTGTGTGTGCAAGAAACGATTAATGCGTCCTTGCATACGCAAACATCCCATTCCAAGGGTGGGTTTTTTTTTATATTTTATTTATTTAAATAAAACAATTACAAAACAAAAAAAACCCAATCAAGACAGTAGTAATCAACGAATACCATTTTCAATCGTTGGGACGGTTTCCTTCGGGTCTACGATTTGATTTTCAAAAACTTTGAATTGATTGCCACTAAGTACATGGTGTATGACGAGGCTAGAAAATTGTCCGGCACTATTGATGCTTTATTCTGGAAGGACAAAGAACGGCGCCAAGTTATTGTGGTTGATGAGAAGATAAGCGCTCACTTTAACAAAACGTGTATTTATTTTGAAGGCTTTTCAAACGTGTATTTTGAGCTGCCACGTTTGGTCCATATTTTTGGTTCCGCCAATTTGGTTTTAATGTCATTCAATGGGACACTTGAAATGTCTTCAAGATTTGACGAACTTCTTCAATACGTTCAACGTAGTGATAGACAGATTTTTTGGTGTCAAATTTGACCAACACAAAATCGTTGACTTGGAAGTTTCTATCTAAAACTTTAACATCATCTTCATTGAAAAATTCTTCTTCCAAAGATTTAACGATTTTGTTCATTTCGTCGTCGCTACTTATATTCCTGTTTTCTTCCCCTTCAACGTTAATGTTTCATCGAGTTTAATTATTCTTTTCTTTCCTGTATTCTTTCTTGTTCTGCTATTTCTAATAATCTCTTCCCGGGTGTGTCTTTCAATATTCTAGTTTTTCCTTTCTTTCGATTTATACCGAATAGTTTTCTGGGACCAGCCTTTGGGTATGTCTGGCAGAATCAGGAGTTATTGCCTCAGCTTCTATAGTTAGGCTTCTTATTGGAGATTCTGACTTTCAAGGCCCAATAGCTACCACGTCGTTTGGATTTGTAAGATCAACTTTACTCTGAATTTCCTCCGTCAAAGGTTGTTCTGCAGGGAATTGGCTTGGTGTTGGTTGTTCTGCAGGAACATTTTCTGTCTCAGGAAACAGCGATCTGTGGCAGAAGAACGAAGGAAATCTTCATCTGTGAAAATGTTCGAGTTGAAGGGCCATATGCCTGGTTTTTCGAAACCCCGTTGAACATTTTGTTGTTTGAATGCTCGAGGAATAGCAAGCGCGGCTAGTTTAGGGATTTCATAAATTGTTACCGTCTTACCTGGATTGGACACCAGCCAGTCCGTTACAGCGGTGTTATAAAAGCTTTTTTACGGTCTATAGACAGTCAAATGAAGGGGTTACAGTTTATGACTACAATGTGGTGGAAAAGTCAATACAATAATACCAGATTCTTTACAGAAATCGAGAACTGACACAGAAATGTGGCTCTCGTGATTGTCCAGCAGCAAGAGAATTCGATGTAGGTGTTGGTTTGGTGTATTTTGCGAAATGGTGCATATATTTAAGGAAGGTTGGGGCCGTCATCCATCCTCAAGGGTGCGATGATCCATCTGACCCAATAAGGGCTTCGTGTAGCATGAATGGTTTGAAGTTCACCCGTGGAAATATAAAGTAGGGAGGTATTGAGTTTCCTACACTCGTAGCATTCCACAACACATTGTAACAAGGGTGCCCCTTTCAGCGGAAGTTGCTTGTCCGACTTGTTTGGTTCCTTTTGGAGCGATTACTTTTTGAGTTCGCTGAACAGTGGACAATCCTGTTTCGTCAATATTGTAAATAGCTTCGGGTCCAAAATGATACCGCTCGTATAATGTTTTAAGATTTTCGAAAAAATCTCCAACATTCTTTCTATTGAAACTAGTAGCTCTTGAGAGACTGATAGCTTCTGGTGACGTGTCTGCACTTTTGACAGTCCATAATTTAGTTTTGAAGATGTTGTGAGATACTCTGTGATTTTTTCTTCTTCATCTTTAGTGAATATTTGACTGGATATGAATTTGGAAGAAGCATCTTTTACAGTGACTTGTTTTAAATATCGTTGAAGATTAGATCTGGGTATACCATTTTTAATTGCAGTAGTTTTAATTTTTCCTCCTTTTGAAACCTCTTCTATGGCACGTAAGATAATGTCTTTAAGAATTTCGCGGCGCTGGTTTTTCTTTTTAAATTCAAGTGGCATTTTGCTGAAATAAATGATGTAAATAATTGAAAATAACAAATGTATTATACTGAAACACATAGTAAACGACGGGAGCATTGGGCATGCCCAAACCTCCCTTCAAAATCAGTGCCCAATACTCCCCATAACATCATTTTCCAAACAAATTTGCACATATTTTTTTTAGCCGAATGGTCCAACTCAATTAATATAATCTTTGATAAATACAGAATTAGATACAAACAAAAAAAACTTACACTTTTTCGCAGATTGCTCCGTTATTTTCGTCGAAAATTTGATAAAATATTTACTTTGACACGGAAGAAACAATCAATCGCATGTGGCGCTGATAACTAATTTAATTGACAGAAATTTGTTTGAGCGGTGTTGCCAGCTGTTAAACTAAACTACCACAGTAAAAAAAAAAATAAATAAAATTTCTTATACGTTTCGAGTTATAAGGTGGTGCCCGAAACTCCCAACTACCTCCCCTACTCCCCAGTGACCACGATATCTTCAGTCCGAAGAGAGGAAATGCACTAAGTATCTTTGAAATATAAAGTATTAACGAAATAAATAAAAGTCATGGCACTTTTCAAAAATTACGACTTTTATTTTCAAAAATATAAGAGTTTGAATACGATGGCACCCCATACGCATTCTAGGGTTAAGATGACTGACCCAAGAGTAAGACACGTCAGCTTCATTATCAACCCGGCAATTTGGTAATTTGTTTTTCATTTTGTGGCAAATATATCCTGCCAAGTTTCCAAGGCGTGGGCAATCCAAGAAAACACAAAAATAAAAATAAAAGTTTTCTCACGGTGTCACCTCTCGCTAACGTCTGACAAACATCCGAGAGTAAAACTGTCACGAAAAGCTTCTCTCAATTGAAAAAAATGCCCTTCGGAAACGGCATAAAACTGTAGGTCCCAATCATTCGAGAGGCGCAGAGCACGAGTGGCTGCGAGAAGCTAGGCCAGGCCCTGCATTGGGCTGTTAGCACCAAAATATTATTATTATCAAGTTTTCATATGCCATTTCCAGATCAATTTCCGGTTCTGGTTCGTATTCTTCACTTGGGTCTGGTACATTGATAATTGAAAATATCGTTCCTAAAAGACAAGATACAAAGAAGATTTAGTTCAACACTTGAAAATCTGTAATGCAAACATGTTTTACCAGTGAGATTTGGTTTTTGGTTATCATCCATGGCGTATCATCCATGCTTACGTTTCCAGACTCTGACAGAGCCGCTTCATTGAAGCCCAATATGTATTTGAATTGCTGTCTATCGGGGTGGTCGTGAATACCACATTTCTTCCGAATAACTCCGAAGAAATTTTCCAATACGTCTTGGTTTAATCGATAAGTCAGAACGTACTTCATTCCAAA
Source organism: Pocota personata (assembly GCA_963082735.1). Taxonomy (NCBI): domain Eukaryota; kingdom Metazoa; phylum Arthropoda; class Insecta; order Diptera; family Syrphidae; genus Pocota; species Pocota personata. Next base: position 37,144,510 of record OY720429.1, on the reverse strand, counting down.
TCGCCGATTAAGATCTTCACGTAAGAACTTTAATGCAGTGTTTGACTGAATAATACCTGCGAAAAATATGAAGCATAACTCTGAGTTCCGGTTTGTTTATTCTCGGTTAACTTTAACCAGTGGTTATTCCAGCTGGTAACCATCGATTGCGTTTGTTCACCAACATTTTAACCAGAGAATCCATGGTTTGGTTAGTTAACCAGAGAAATCGAAAACCAGCCGATTTTCCTTGATTAACGTAATTTAACCAATGATCTGGAGATTTGTTTGTTTATGCTTGGTTTTCATACTGCGGGTTACTTTTGACGTAATATTCTGCGATACAATAAAATTCTGTGCAGATATTGTGCGTTAAAAAATACAGATAATATAATAAACGCAAAATGGAATGACTTTTTTATTTGGCATTCATTCGAATTCTTTATATTAGATAGATAATCTCTGTTTTATTTACAAATTCCGTTCATTTGGAAATTGCATTTGGGATTCGTGGTGCAGTGAGAAAAGGTTTCTTTTCCCTCAATGTATAGAGTGTTAGTTCAGCTGATTTAAAATTTTTGAACATTGTTGCACGATGGCCTGGATCATGTCACGATCAAACGATTTTTAACAATTCTGTTTTAAAGATGCAATTAGAACGAAAAGGTTTTAAAAATTACATTCTTATTGCTGATTCCGGATATGCTAATACATCATACATGGCGACACCATTGGTTGAATGTACTAACGCAGTAGCGCAGTCGGAATCTTGTCGAGCGGAAGTACGATATCTGGAAAAGACGTTTTCCAGTTTTGTCACTTCAAATGAGAATTAAAGCAGAAACAGTCCAGGATGTTATTGTTTCAACTGCGATTCTTCACAATATTGCTATCGATTCTAACGAAGAGATTACACCTGATGCCCTTGAAGTAAATACGAGTATACCTCCGGCTGAAGCAATCGACGTGATCAGAATCGGAGTTGATAGTGGTGACAATATTCGTGCAGTATTATTGGCCGATTATTTTCCCACACTTCTTCAAGCGGATAGAGCATTAAATATTGTTGCGGCAAAAATGGCCGCAACCGAGACTCTTTCGTGAAACTGGCAAAGTAAACACAAGTTTATTGCGTTGCCAAGTTACAAAACCTTTATTAAAAGATATTACAAATTAAATACTTAATTTATGATTCTTATGCTAACTTACGTAGTCTCCTAAATTGTTACAATATGGTGTAATGTGAAAATGGGGTTTATTCTCCAGCTTAGCGCACACGAGGCACTTGATGACGGCTCCAAGGAAAAAGAAAGAACAAAAGCCACCGGAAAAGCCGTGTAATGTAAAAATGGAGTTTGACAGCTTTGACATGGCGGTGGCTCCATCTGTCAGTCATTAGGGGGGAAGCTACTGCCTTTAGGGTCCGCTGACACTTTTCCCAACAAATATCTTGTGAAAACAGTAAAAAAGAGTATCTGATTATATCATTCATAAATATATTTGTTTGTACTTTTTACACTTGCACATTGCGATTGTTTTAATTTTAATTCAGTTTCCAAAATCTGAATTTTTAACTTATGTTCTTCCGCAGACTGCATCTTTCTTTGTTCTTGTTCTAAATGATTATTTTCCATTATTTGGTCGTGCTTCAAGCGAGCATGTTCGAGTTGTTGCTCCAAAATTAGTTTTTTTTTTTTTAAATACCAATATCTGCAACTACTGCCTTTTCACGTTTTTTTTATTTTCGGAGTCTTCAACAAATCAGTTCGCTTGCTACGAAGCATTGCAGGATTGTATTTACTCCAATCTGTTGATGGTGCTGCGTCTTCTTCATCCATTTGCTTGGTATCTTGCTCTGTGATATCTTCATACAAATAGTGTTCTATTTCTTAAGTAGACCATACTCGTTACATAGATCGTTTTATCACCATCATTTGCGATAATGTTATCGTCATAGTCATCATAGTAGAGAAAAACTACATATGTACGTAAGTACATACATACATTCGGGAAAAAAAGAATCAAATGCAAAATCACCTAGATGGCAAGCCACCAACACTCACTCCCATCACATCGCTCAATTCATCATACACAGGATTCATTTCTTTGCTTTCTGTTGGTGGTGGACCACCACCAGTCAGAAATAATTCTCTTCGATTATTTGCATTTGTTTTCCTAATCTCGCGTTTGATGTTGTTGTACCTTTCTTTCAGTACTTTCGCTGTTCGAATCTATGGATTAAAAAAATAGCTCATACATATGTTTATTAATGAATCTAACAAAAATAAAAAAGATTACTATTCCATCAGATTCTGCTACTTTTTCCCAAGCTGAATCCTTTTGTTTTGATGTAACGGCGTCAGTTTTTTTGTTTTCGAATATATGTTTTTTGCTCAACATTAATTTTATTAACTTTTCTTCTTCACTTTTGGAAAACTTTGTGGATCGCTTCAAATGTGACATTTTATGCTGAAAACTTAGTTTTATTCAAGAAAATTTACACTCACTACACATTTAACGATTTTGGAGAAAAATAGCACACAATTTTATTTAATTAAATGAAATCCGCATTTCTGGTAAAAGAATACTCCGCAAATAGTAATAATTAAATATTAATATTATTATAAATCTCAACGCCTTCTACAATCGACGGTAAGCAAAAACAAATTTAACCACAGATTAAGTTTGACAAACGAGATGACAGGTAAACTGAAAAATGGAACGAATTGTCATAAAGCTATGGTTTGGTGACCAAACTGGAAAAAATAGTGAACAAACACACTTTGGTTACCATAGATTTATAACTATGGGCTAAACAAAATCTGTGGTAACCTAACCAGAGTTTTAGCCGACTGTGAACAGTCCGGACCTTAATCTTTCAACTAGTACTAATGGGATAATCGGACTATTACCTTTTTGAAATGGAAGTAGACATTTTTTGGCACTCCGGCTCGAAGGACCAAATGTTCGAGTGATTAATAATTTATATTACTGCATAATTAAGAATAAAATAAAAAAATGATCTTAACGTTTTGAGTGTTACAATTCGAATGAAAATTTATTATTTGGCATTCTGACATTTTCATTTTGACATTGAGATAAAAATTTCCCAGAAGGAGAATTTATACATTTACACGGGGGAGCAATGCACCACGTTTAGACGTGATGCCAACACGCATATTCACCATTAAGGCGGTCATTTTCTCTAGGATGCTGTTCTGGAGTTCCAAGTGTAGACCATATGCCTGAACTCGTTCTCTCGAATCAGCATAAGGCTCCCATATGCTCATAATGTCGAACCAATCATTCGTCTTAAAAAAAACATGGAATTAATAAAATGTATAATTTTTTAAGTTCAATATCTTACAAGTTTTAGGAAAATATAAGATTCTTCCCAGCTATCGTCTTCAATTAGTCCGAGGCTTACTGCCCTCGATAAACTTTTAGCAACAGTGTGGGAAAATAATCGTGTGGCCAGTTTTGCCTTTTGGCGTTCTGCTTTCACAACACTTAAATGTTGTTCCGAAATTTGTGGGTAATTGAAAGTTCACTTGAGGTTAAAGTCGAAAGTTTTAAGAGAATGTCTTTCGTTACTTTCTTCTCATAAATCATAAATCCGTCATCGATGAAATGGTTACGTATGAGTTTAATTAGGTAGGGAACATCTGCAAGAACAGAAATTATATTGTTTTCGTATAAAAACCTGAGTATTAGTAAGATCTTATTATTGCCATGACTAAATAAAAAAAAAAAAACGCATACCATGGTTTCTCCATGCTGATATCTAGCTCGTTGTACTGTTTGAAAGATATCAAACAAAACTGATCTGGTCATGTTGCAATCAAAGTCATAAAAAAATTGGCTGCTTCCATTTTCCAACCAATCCTATGCATTAAATATTAACCAAATTGTTAAAATTATGAAAATTGTTTTAAAATTACCTCTTAACATCGCCATTTGCACATAAGAAGGAGGTTTTAATGTTGTATCTGATGATTTGTCATAGCAGTATGCTTTCTTCACCTTCATCTCATCAAAGCTGAGAACACATATCTTTTGTTCTTCAGAAAGGTGGGTTGCAGCTTTCATAATCTTTATGACTGGTTCCAAAATGCCAGGAGATTTTATTTTTTTCGGCCAGCGTTGCAGTGTTCTAACAGCGGGTAGAGGTCATTTTTTTTTTAGGAATTTATATGCCCGAGAGCTTGGGGAGTAAAGAGTAATTGATTTGGCGATGTCCTCCTCTGTCCAAGTTAACCTATTTATGCCATTCTTCAATTTTCTGATTTGTCCAGAAGTGAAAATCTCCTTTAATTTTTCAGTTTCAGTTGTAACGATTGTATTTTATTCCACAAACCTTGTTCGGCATTCTTCAGAATGGAATTTTACTTTTCTAAATCGGAACTAGAAACAAAATATATGCGGATTAAAACCTAATTCAAAGGCAAGTTCACATAAATTTACACAACAATATTTAGCTAAATTTTCAAATTCAAGTTTACGTTGCGAATTCTGCTCGTCGTGAAACTCATCTTCCTTACCACAAGGTTCTTCGATTGGACTTTCTGTAGCAAGGTGGTGCCTGTGACATTGGACTCCTTCAACAAAGAAGTAACAATTTGTTTGTATTGTTTATTGATGCTCCTGTTTGCTCGACTAGATTCTGGAACATTCGATTCTAGTGGATTCATGCGTAAAGTGGGCACAGATCCTTATTTTACTTTTCGGCTTTGAACAAATCCTAAGATATGCAGTGGTGGCCAGGGCCGGCCCGAGCCAAATGAGCGCCCTGTGCAAGCCCTACATTTAGCGCCCCATTCGTCAGTTTTGGCAGCATAAATTCTTTCCACATTACCCAAGAGGTAGACTTTCAATGCGTTTTATTTTATTGAGGTATCCCCGGTAGGCCTAATCCTCGGTAACATACATGCATATATAATATATGAAATGTAATTAATACTAATATAATTATATATACACAGTATAACGAAAGATATAATGTTCAGCCAATTCGTGTAGTCGGGAACCAAAATGAAAAACAACCTTTCTGCTCGATCGTCAGTTAACTAATGTTTATTTTACATTCTTAATACTAAGAGATTGAATATATAAGAGAGTGAACATACTATATTAAGAAAGTGGCAACGTTTATATGTGTGATAACCTAAAGTAAAGAGAGTGCTAGTGTTTATATACAATATACATGTATGCGGTTCATTACTTGATCATATATATATTTACTACTACATTCGTTATATCGAAGCTAGTTTTTTCGACCTTAGAAAATACTTAAAAATAAAAATAATAATTCACTTATCATTTAAAAACTTTTTATTATACAACTTTTTAAATTTAATCAATTCTGACAAGAAAAAAGTCATTAATTCGTGTCTATCTGAAGGTTTTAGATTGTTTGTACCACCTGTGGACAGCTTCCTCCTGCAACTGACGTAAAATTAAAATTTTGGCGCAATCTTGTTGATTTTCTTCTGACCATTTAATACAGGTTTTGAAGCTGTCGATTACGTCTTGGTGTTTGGTCTTTTGAACTTGACCATCAGCACAGCTCTCTTCATTTTCATCTTCGTCTATGCTCTATTCCAAACTTCCAGGTCATCAACCGATGACTTAAAAAAAAACTTTAATGAGCTAAATTTTCGTTAAAAAGACTAGTAAATCAAAAACTACCCCTGAAAAAATATCATTTATTAGTCTGACTGTTTGAGATGTGGATACTATTTCTTCGTCTCTCAGAAGAGCAGCCAAAGGGATGATATCTTCTTCTTCAAACTCTGGTGTTCTTTCAATAAGTAGGTATTTTTCGCTAACACTTTCTGAGGGATACTGGTGAAACCTTTTCCCATGAAAGTGCAACAAGTGATACAGCTTCGAATAAGTTGAGATCCTTTAGTGATTGTATAACATCTGTAACCCCCGATCTAACAACCTTAGTGAGCAAACTGTTCCTGTAAAATAATTTTGTCAAGCGGATTGCATTCTGATCCATTGGTTGAATCAGGGCTGTTACGTTTGGTGGCATGTAAACAACCCAAATCTGCCCATCGTCTGTTTCTTTTACTACATCTTCTGCAAGAGAACAGCTCTTCTAGGTAAGTTTATTGAATCCAAAAATCTTTAGACCTAATAAAAGAATGCAAATGTATTATAATGGTAAATTGTCTTCTCTAACGTACCTCTGGAACAAAATTTATAAAAAACCAATCCTTAAAAAGAGCGGTCGTCATCTAAGCAGATTTAGTGTGCCCATAGTTAACTGACAACTGTTTGTTTTTAAATGAGCGCGGGTTCTTGGATTTGCCAATAACGAATGGCTTAATTTTTTTTTGATCCTGATGCATTGGAACATGCTAAAAACGTTATTCGTTCCTTGGAAATTTTTTGTCCTGGAGCTGTTGCTTCTTTAGAGTGTGCGTAGGTGGAATCCGGTAACATTTTCCAGTAAAGCGCTGTTTCGTCAGCATTAAAAACTGCGTCCAAAGAAAATTGATGTCGCTCAATTATTTCTGCCAATGACTTTTTGTCTTGAGCAAACGAACCCCAAATCTCTTTTTAAATTTAGTAAGCCATCCATCGCTTGCGAAGAAATTTCCGGTCGAATATTTTTTATGTATGGCTTGGGCCTTTAATATGGAGCCACTTATAGGAATATGATTTTCGCGCTGCTGGAGGAACCATTCGATAAGTTTTTTTCCATTCGTGGATACTCTCCTTTTGTTAGTGACCGCCTTTCAGAGGTTCCACTTTTGGTTGCATTAAGACTCCTCAAAAGCAGCCGTTTCTGCGTTCTTATTGTACAGATGCTGGATTTCGGAATTTTATATTTCTCAGAAATTGTTTTAAGGGGAACTCCAGGCCTGCATTCATCAATGATCCTAATTTTTTCAGCTATAGATAGGCGCTTCCGAGCTACCTTCATTTTGCACATTTAGTCAACGTAACGTTTTAAGAAAACACAATTTGTAATAAAATATTGATTTGCACAACCGAAAAAACTTACCGAAAACACGACTGTATCTTCGTAATAAAAACACAAAAACTGCAACAATTCGAAAGACGTAAAAAAAACCTCAACGTGTTTCATGTACCGTTTTGTTGTGGAGACAAGATCAAACACAGAAAAAAGCTATTGAGACGTGTAAGAAAAACAAACAACGATTCAAATATTTTATCTTGTTTCTTTTTGTTGTGGCCGAAGGCAATGAAACTACCGCGTTGACGTTTAATACAAGACTGTTTTATTGTTCTCTGATATACAGTGCCGGAAAAAAGTTTGGAAACATAGTCTAGAGATTGACAATTTCAGTTGCAACATAAAATCCGTCATACTTACACCGATGAAACTTGGCATAAAAATACACTTTAATATTCTTTTTCAAACTTTAAAAGAACATTGGTATATGACAACTGAAAAAAAATATTTACCAAGAATTCGGACAACACCTCGTAAAGCTTGCGGAAAAAAGTATGGAAACATGCAGTTTTTCATGAAAATAATGTATATTTCTCAGTAATAACAAGTTTTTTATTTAATAAAATATGAAACTGGGATGTTCTGCCATTCATATGCAATTTCTTCATGAAGCGCATTCATATTAGAAATTTTTTGGCTCGAAGTTGTCTTTTTACGTATTCCCACAAGTGTTCTATTGGATTAAGATCCGGGGATTCAGATGGCCATTCTAAAATATTCACCTTTTCCTTTTGAAACCAATCTTTTACCAACCTAGAACAATGCTTCGGATCGTTGTCTTGCTGAAAAATCCACTTAATTGGCATTTCTTCTTCAGCATATGGAACCATAATGTTTTGCAATATTTCTAAATAACGATACCGATCCATTATTCCGTCTATACAAAAAATTGGCCCAACTCCAGATCGCGAAAAGCATGCCCAGACCATGACCGAACCTCCACCATGCTTTACGGTTGGTAATTGATATTTCACATTGTATCTTTAACCCTTTGGCCGCCTCACGTAATGTTTTCCATCGCTTCTAAATAATTGGAATTTACATTCATCACTCCATAAGACCGTATTCCATTTCCCAGGAGTCCAAAAAACATGGTCCTTTGAAAAATTGAGCCTCCTTACCATGTTAACTTTTGATAAAAGTGGCTTCTTCAATGGAGATCTTCCGAAAAGGCCGCTTTCTCTCAGTCTATTCCTGATTGTGCGATCAGTCACTTCTGCAATACCTCTCTTCTTCAGTTCGACCAGCCGTTTTTGCTGGTTTTTTTTTTTCGATATCCTCTGAACTATACGATCGGTGGTTGTTGTTTTTCTCGGCCTGCCTGATTTGGGTAGTTTTTTATTATCTTTGAAATTGTCCCTCTGTGTATATTCAAATCACGTGAAATTTGTACTTGTTTTATCCCATTATTGTACAGCGAAACTATCTTTTCCTTCAAATCCGTTTAGTACACCTTGCACTTCGGCATTTTGTTTTGTTTTCGTTTTTTATAAGACTAATTCAGTTTAAAATTAAACGTTTACACAAACGGTTCCAATATAAATTTTGACAGCGAATACTGTTATGTTTTCATACTTTTTTCCGCGAGTGTTACCAAATGTAGTGGATAAAATTGAACCAATTTTTCTTAGTGCTGCCATATATCAATATTTTTTTTAAAGATTGAGTAAAGAATATGATAGTGTATTTTCATACAAAATTTCAAAGCTAAAGACCAAGTATATTTTACGATAGAGCTAAAAGTATAAATTTCTCTAACGTGTTTCCAAACTTTTTTCCGGCACTGTATGTATATATAAGAGTGTATAACAATATAATAGCTGTTGTTTGTATAATAATTGTACAATAGGAAACATGTACGGTGATATGAGTTTGTTTGGTTTACTATAAAATAAAGTTATATGATTCATAACATTTCTCTGCCACTTATATAAAATACTATAGAATAAAGGTATATAATTCATAGCAATGGTAATAACTTACCAAAAATTCATATGTTAATCCAATGTATTATTTTATAATTTCGCTGTTGCATTGGTGATTATGGCTTTGATAATTCATAAAAAAAGTCTGTCAGGTTTTTTTACTTGGCGAGTGGATCTTCTTAACTGAATTTCGTCGTTATTTACATTTTTAGTTATGGTTTCGTTATTGGTCTCTGTGGAATAAACGTTGAACTGTTGGTGTTAGGAGAATAAAAATCCCAATATCCAGAGTAGGATAGTTGATATAAATATTTGCTAGGAAAGGAAAATGATGATATAAGATAAAAATATGTATATACAGAACTTACAGTTTTCTAACCTCTTCCCAACAGCGAACGCTACCACTTTGTCAAATCTAGTCAAAAGATGAATATTATCTGAAATGTGACGACCGGGAAAAAGGAGAAAAGAGACAGCTAGCTGTACGAAATAGAATCTGGGTCGTGTTCAACATGGAAGTGTTTCGTTCGCTGTTGAGTTGAGTTCTTACTGAGGATATTTTAAGATCGAATCGCTGACAGTCTCTTTTGTATCAGCTAGAGTAGAGTTATGCACGTTTCCATTATTTTCACTAGCTTGAGGTGATTCAGGGATATTTGCTTTATTTTTATTTAGATTGTCATGGAATGTAGTGTCTAAAACGGATTCTTTATTTTTGCATGGTTGACCAGGGATATTTTGATCGTTCAATAACCCCGAACTGGAGTTGTCATATTTTAAAAGATGATACTTTTCTTTATCTAGATCTGTTCCTACTTTCCTTGTTTGGTCGACGTGGCGCTTCCATTCACGTCTATCATCTAACAGTATTATGTAGTGGAGAGACCCTATCCTTTCTTTTATTGTTCCGAAACGCCATTTTGTTCTTCTATTTAAATACTCCCTTACAGCCACCCTATCCCCTACTTTAAAATCCTTTATATTTGTTCGTCTGACACTTTCTTTCACTCCTTGAATGGACTCCGGCAACATCAAATCTAGTCGTGATCTGATATTCTGTCCAGCCATCATCATTGAGGGTGACAATCCGGTGGCAGGGTGTATCATTTTCCTATAGTCTAAGAGAATATTGCATAGCTCTCTGCTGAAACTGGATTCGTTGCTCTTTAAACTATAGCACGCGTGGCTATATCGATTCGAAATGGGGGAAAACGAAATTCCTTCGGGTGATGAATACTTTTACTTTATTATTACTTAATACAAAACTGAACAAAAAGGGAAATTAAAAAGGGGTCCATGATATAATTCTGAATACTGGCGGACGTGACGGTGGTGAAATTCGGAATGCTGCTTGCTGTGTCGGTGATGAAATTCTGAAGTCTTCTTCTTCTTCTTCGGCTTGGTTTAAACGCTAGGAAGTGTCGTGGTTAGGAAGTGTTCGTATACTCCATGATTAGGAAGTGTTCGTAGTCCTTTATTTTAAACTTTCTCAGCTAGATGTCGCTGGGTTCCGAAGGTGGAAGATCGGTCGCCACAAAACTTTTTAATTTTTGCTTTATGGTTTGGACGTACCTCTCCGCTTGACCGTTAGTCGCGGGGTGGTAAGGAGCGCCCATCTTATGTTGAATACCATTATTCTTCATAAAATCCCTAAATTGATAGTTGGTGAATTGGGTTCCATGATCACTGACTATGATCGATGGGATCCCAAAGCGACCAAATATCCCCTTTTGAGGGGAGAATATTTTTGATATTTGTTGATCAAACAAAATTTCCGGCCATACAGATACTGATAAATTTTTTTTACGCCGAATATATTTGCGTAAGCTTCTCGATCTATTTGACTGTATCGTTGTTGTGTTTCATTCAATGTTTGAGATGCGTACATGATGGGTTTTTCAGTCCCATCTCATGGCTCAAAACTGCACCTACTCCGTAAGGAGATGCATCAGTCGCCAAAATTAATTTTAGTTGTGGATTAAAATGCGTCAAACCTTTATCAGATTGCATTTCTGCTTTAATTTTGTTAAAAGCTGATTGACATTTTTCATCCCAGTTAAATTTAATCTTTTCTTTGAGTAAATTATTTATGGGGTAAAGAGCCGTACTTAAATTTTTGAAAAATCGACCATAAAGTTGATTAAACCCATATAAGCTCGAACTTGATCTTTATTAGAAGGGGGTTTCATATTCTGGATGGCGTCGATTTTATCATTAGCCTTGTTGTTACCATTTCTATCTATGGAAAAACCACAATATTCTATACGATTCTGAAAGAACTTGCATTTATCAATATTCAAACGCATGTTATTTTGATCTAACCTCCTAATAACTTCGTGCAATTTTTCTAAATGGGAATTATTATCCGGTCCTGTTGTTTTAATATCATCGATAAAAACTGTGACACCATGAATACCCCGCAATAACTGTTCCATGAATCTCTGAAATATAGCGGGCGCAGATGAGACCCCATACATTAAGCGTGTAGGTCTGTACAAACCTCTATGAGAGCTAAGTATCAAACATTCTGAAGATACAGGATCTACTTCTGACTGGAGATATGCTTTAGTCAAATCGAGTTTGCTAAATTTCAAACCACCACTCATGGAAGCAAATAATTCTTCCATGGTGGGTAAAGGATGCTCATCCACAATCAAAAATTTATTTAGCGACACCTTGTATCTTATTATTTTCGAATTGGTACTATAGGTGTTGCCCAATTACTATAATCAACCATTTTATCGACTTCCTTCCCCACTTCACCGCGAATAGCAAAGGGTACTAATCTATGCTTAATAAAAATCGGTTGATAAAAAAATGTGTCTTTAAACTTGTTTAATATGTGAACACCGTTTTTTCATACGACAAGCTGTTAACCCGCACTCAACATGTTTTTTGGAGCTCTTTATGAAATGGAAATTTGAAATTCCAGGTATTGATTTGACGTTTGTCCATGGCGATGCAGCTTTTATTTTTTCAGATATCTCTGAGGCTGGAAGATATATCACTCTTGCTTTGGCTCGGGTAAACTTTCGTTCTCTTTGACGATCAAGTCGTATAATTCATTTAAAAAAAACAAAGATAGTATCTTTATCTTTGGCATTTGCATCCGAGCATATAACATATGTTTGACAATTGCCCTTGTAAAAACTTGCCGCTGTGAACAAGATATCACTTGATCTCGACCAAAGTGCGCTTTGAATCTCGTTTTGATATTCACATCTGTTTGAAATACAGAAAGACCGAATTGAAAAAAGGAAAAGATTAAACAAATGTGTTATTATTTGACAATAGAAGTATGCTAGTCGCTCGGCGGTATGCTGCAAAAGTGAAAGAGAGTATGTGGACTGTAGGTAGAGGAAGTTAAACTTTTCAGTATGGGAGAGAATGGAGATTGGAAACTGTAATTAGAAATGGTATTGCCAAATTAGTTTCGTGATGGGTCGTGTGATTCTTTTTCCATTGGAGAATACGGAAACAACTCACTTGGTATTAATTCTTGTTGCATAGCACGTCAACGACTCTTGCTCCATATCCTCTTCAGTCCCGAGCTAAGAAAAAGCTTTTAACTTAAGAATTTTGGTCAGTTTCTGTTAATTTGAGGCCAAAATAACATAAGGAAATACAATTTTTTTTTTTAATTTGTTGGTTTGAAAATAATGGTAGGTATCACCAATGATACCTTGGGTCTTAAGCAAGTAAAAATCAATACCGATCTATCAAATTATGAAAATTTAATTTTGCACTTAGCATGAATGAAATTTCTTAAAGCAATTTCTTGTACTTGTAAAACACAAAAATACATTGCAGGTGCTGCATTTTACAAATGTAAGTTTATTGCATCCCCCAGCGCGACACTTAGATCGATTGGCTTGCTCACCGTTAGCCATCTCAGGTAAATGGTTGGCTTTTCTTGCAATTTGGGGTGGTAAAGGCACCAGTCTTCGTTGTATAGCATGCGGTTCGTCGCTTATATCTGGTGCATCAGATTGAGTTGCGTTATCGTTGGTACCACAGTGTATCAAATGTTCAGCTACGTCCAAACGAAAGAAATAATACGATAGTATATCCTTTTTCTGCCATACGTTGATTTTTGCATGTTCTCTGTACTGAATCCAACAGGAAGCCATCACAAAATCGAAAAAATGATGCAGAAGTCTAATTGTCCATTTCCATGGCGTACTTTGCAATCACCCGGTCCAACATATCAACACCACCCATACACTCATTGTATTTTTTTATAGCATGTGGTCGTGGTATATCAATGTACCTCTTGTCCTTTTTTGACCAACGACGGCAATTTTCAATAGGCTGAACACCGTGAGCAGAAGACATGAAATGAATTGGTCTATTGTCAAACCATTTAATAACAGCCAGAGCTCCATCATTTCTTACTACCTGATCATGGGATCCTCTTTCCTTTCTTAGATCTGTATCTTTTTTTAACCGCACGATATTCGGAAATCGGTTGGCCATAATAGTCCCAGAGGCTAGTATTCTCCGTTGCTTTAGTAGTAATTCAAACAAGTTTACAGAGGTAAAATATCGATCCATATAAATATGAGTTTTCTCTGCTAAGGAATCAGCTAAAGTCAAAACTACTTTACCTCCAATATCTAGCTTCTCGGGTACAGGAACCTTGTTAGACGTTATTTGTCTCCCTTTCTCTTCATAGAGTAAGAAGTCTAATGGCAAGCCACTCGTAGATGTCATGACAAAATTCTTTAGGCCAACAGGATTAGGTTTCCCCTTTATATACTGTCGCATTGCTACATGGCCTTCAAATGGGATAATTTGCTCATCAATGCTGACATTTGTAGGTCTTTCATGTTGAAGACATTTGGCACGAACTCTATCACACAAAGGCCTTACTTTCCAAAAACGGTCATTTGCTTTTGTTTCGTCTGATACAGAGTTTTCATCCACTATCCGCAAATTGTTCCGAAGATGGTAAAACCTGTCTCTTGTAATAGTATCAGCTACAATTGGATATCTTGTACGGGCCTCCCATGCCATTCTAAGACGTGGAAATCCCAGCAATGATAGTGTAATGCTGACTCCCCAAAACTGTTTCACTTCCTTCGGAGTTGCCTTCAGTTGTGTGCCATAGCGGGCCATGTAAGCAATGTTAGACTTCTCAGCTAAGTCTTCAAAAAAGGTGAAATCAAAGTAGTCCGAAAAATAATCGAATGGCTTCCGTACAATTGGCAAAGATGCGCTGGTGTCTTCACGTATGTCTTTTATTAGTTGTGCATGAAAATCGTCTTTGTGCAGCCACTTTGGATACCTGCCTCGCAACTGGCTAAGAGGAATATTACTTTCTTCGTCTTCTGACGGTGATAACTGGTCATCATCGAACACTTGAGGAGTTAAAGGTTGCTGCACAATCTCTTCCTCATCGTCATCAGTGTTTATGTCCAAATCGGAATCATTAGAGTCAAACACTGCCAAATATTCCTCAATTTCAGGATTTGAAAGTCCTGGAAACAAATGAAAACAGCATTCAAAAACTTATTTGGAGTAATTCAAACGGCGGGGTTAAGTCCAAAGCTATCACATATGATACCAGACAAAAACTGGCCCTTCACATAGTATTAACGTACAAATGAATCGCGTCCTTCATATATAATAGTTTATATGCGCAGTAACTATCATAAAGCAGCGAAAATCTAAATGATATACTAAAATTATCACAAAAACTTACCAACACGTGTTTGCTCCATCGCGTAGCTCGAAATGCGATGATTTTGACAAGCTGTCAGTAGACTGTCATTTCAGTGTTGCCGCAAAGATTTTTTTTTCACTACCATTTTCAATATATTATGTGATACCTTCAGCTATTTGGACATTGCTTGCAATGGTGTCGAGAAAAAAAATTACAAACGAAGGTATCATATATGATACCTAGGGACTGAAGAGGATATAATGAAACGGAAAATGTAATTTTTTATTGGCTTCCACTTTAAATATGGTGAAAGCGCCTTTGAGGCGCTCCACCCAGCGTTCCCATTTGCCTTTCGTCTTGTCGAAACTTTCAATTTGGAAATTAGCATTCACACTTTGCATGCTGTTCTTTTTTTTTTTTTTTTTACTCGTCGTCAAAACTGTTGTGACCTAATGCAGTGAAACTACCGCGTTGACGTTTAATACAAGACTGTTTTATTGTTCTCTGAGATATGTATATATAAGAGTGTATAACAATATAATAGCTGTTGTTTGTATAACAATTGTACATAGGAAACATGTAGGGTGATAAGAGTTTGTTTGGCCTTAGTTTTACAGCCGCAGTTAAAGTCTTGTTTTACGATGTTGCGGCTTAAAAATTCTGCAAATTTCATTTCATATGGTTTTTATAATTACAAATAAATGGATATTATTAGCTTATTCTATTTTATATGAAGAAAAATCACTAAGTAGTGCTAGCGGCCAAAATGGCTGTCAAACGCCAAAAGAAAAGAAAAAAGAGGTTATCTAATTGCGCATGAGGTGCACAGAAAAAAAGCATTTATGCTACTTAGTGTACATTTGTTGCATTTTACATTGCCTACTTAGCGTACAATTCTTTAAGGTTGATACTTAATGATGGTTGGGTCGGTCGCAGGTAGATGGCGTTAACAACTATAAAATAAAGTTATTTTATTGAAGAGCATTCGTTATATGGAGTAGTACAATTTTTCATTATTCGTTATTTAGAGATATCAATGGACTTCAAATGGCGAACCGTTATACTGGACGTCCAGTGTACATATTTGTTAATAGTAGTAGTAACAGTAGTAATTTTTATTAATTCAAAAGAAAAATTCAATTGTTACAAAATTTACAATAAGCATTGGCTTCTGCCGTCAGCCGAAAGAGAAAGTTTCAATAATTATTATATCATTCAGAGTGATTGACAAATTATATTAAAAAGCTTCGTTTATAATTTGTTGCCGGTATGTTAGAGCAGATTTCAAAAAATTGTACAGAAAGGCGCAGTTTTCTCCATTTAAAAAGCGAATGACTTCATCCGAAGAGAGAGCGTTTTTTCCTAAGTTGTAACTTCTGATTGAGCTCAGTATAGGGCAGGTTCCAATGAAATGCAGGACGTCTTCTCTGTTCGTAAGCATTGTTGAGAGATTTTGAATGTGTATTCTACGTTTTTGCTCACAGATGTTTTTGAATTTCCTGTTTGCAGCCTGGTACACATGTTTTGCGTTATTGGTACCTACACTTCTCAGAAGCCGCAGGAAGGCGAATAACTTCTTTCTGGCTGCTTCGCATTCCCAGTCATACCACGGTTACTTCCCTTTATTTCTTATTGTTGATTGCAAGGGATTTGCTGCATTCAAAATACAGGTAGAAAGTATATCTGTAACTCTGATAGACTGGAGGCCACCATTATTTATTCCGTTTATTTCCAAGTTCAGATTCACTTTGTATCTTTCCACGTTTTCCTTTCTCAATCTTAGTTTTGGTAGCAGGGACTTCTGACAAGTGGGGACTTCTTGTGCGTTCAACTTTATTTTGATGGCTACTTGTAGGTTAACTCTTTCACTTCGAGGTTAACTATACGCTTAAGCCACTTTCCTTGCACGAAGCAATAATTAATTGTTGAGCAGGCAGTACCTCTTATAAATGTAAAATTGCCTTTTCGGTCGGATATGGTGCGTCCGTTTAACAGTGTAAGCCCAATCGATTCACACATTTAAGTAAGTTTCTTCCCGTTTCCATCTGTACATTTATCTGTCGCTTTTCTCGTTTCATTTATCGATCGTGTCAATTGTTCCGGCTCCACATTTAGTATTTGGTCTTTACCCACTCTTCCATTGAAGTCTCCAACTACCATGATATCCTCTTTGCCGAATTCCAACAAAAAATTATATAAACTTGTGAAATCATTCATCCATTTGCTACAGTTGACATAAACAGGTATTATATACATTTTAACTTTTTCAATTTCCAATTCAATTAAATCTCTATTGAGTACTTTTATAAAGCGACTACTAATTACTTTTCCCAGTCCCTTTTGTATGCCATATAAACATCCTCCACTGGCTCTAACACGCGTGGCTGTTCTTACTCCTGGGGTCCAGAGGAGCGTGTGGTTTTTGAAGTAAGATTCTAAGCGTTCCAAATTCTTGTCGACGAACGTTTCAAAAAGTACAAAAATGTCGTAATTACTTATAAATTTAAAGAAATCATTGAAGAGCAGTTTGTTGCCTAACTCTGATACATTAAAAGTAACAATACTAAATGAATAACTATTTTCACTACAATTAATATATTTATTTTGACGACTGACGGCATTACGATTAAAGACGCTGTATGCGTTCATTTCCCCTAACAGTTTGAGAGTTACTGCCTCCTGACATTTCACTCCTGTCACATTTGTTAATATAAAAAAAGAAGAAAAATAAAAATATAAATTATGAACAAAATATGTACAAATAAAAATTATTACTTCAAGTTAATTAAGTTAATTTTTTTAAGGTGAAAAAAAGTAAAAACCGATGTTAAACTTAATAGTTATAATAATTTTAAATAAAATAAAAAAATTTAAATGCAACGAAGACATGTGAAGAGAGGAAAAGTTCAATTTAGGAAACTAACTTTTCTGGCCTTAGCTTCAGCAAATTCTGTTATAAGGTCATCATAGTCTAAAGACTTTAATAACTCCCTTTCTATTGACATTATAGACGAACCTACCAATCTTTCTTAAGTCATGGTTGTCCTAAGGTAATTTTTTATTATCTTGAGTTAAGAAAAACTACGTTCTCCTGAAGCTACTGTGATTGGCATTGTGTTTAAAATTTGGAGGGCAATAACTACATTGGGAGCAAGATTTTCTAGGCTTGAACTATAAAATTTAACACTTCTAAATATGAGCTTTTTGGTTTTACAAGCGGGGATAATATTGTTAACTCTTGATACAATTCTGCTCCATCTAAGTCTTTAAAACCTCCAACCTTTGCAAATTAAGACATGAGGAACGTAAATTGTTATTTTTCAAACCTTCGCTTATGTTATTTAAAAATGAAAAATTTGTGTTGTATGCTTTGTTGTTGGTTTGAAGAAATGCCAATCTTTCTTAAGTCATGGTTGTCCTAAGGTAATTTTTTATTATCTTGAGTTTAGAAAAACTACGTTCTCCTGAAGCTACTGTGATTGGCATTGTGTTTAAAATTTGGAGGGCAATAACTACATTGGGAGCAAGATTTTCTAGGCTTGAACTATAAAATTTAACACTTCTAAATATGAGCTTTTTGGTTTTACAAGCGGGGATAATATTGTTAACTCTTGATACAATTCTGCTCCATCTAAGTCTTTAAAACCTCCAACCTTTGCAAATTAAGACATGAGGAACGTAAATTGTTATTTTTCAAACATTCGCTTATGTTATATAAAAATGAAAAATTTGTGCTGTATGCTTTGTTGTTGGTTTGAAAAAATGCGGATTTCGATTTTTCTTGCTTAACAACTTTTTATTTTATTTTTTGCTTTTTCTTTTTTTACAGTTGTGGACTCTTTAATTTTTCTTCAATTCTTTCCTTCAAAATGACTTTCTGTCCTCTCGGGTCTACGTTCAACAATCGAATGAATCATCTGTCTCATTCTTTCTATATCTAATTTTTACTCTTAAAATGCCTCTTTCCTTTCTCAATCTCGCCCTCTGTCCGAGAGTATTTTTTGGTTTCTTACTGGCGCCATCTGTGCTCTCACAGCCGCTACAGCTTCAAGCTGCTCAAACCTTTCTGTAAAGCCCATATTTTGTTCGCATATTTAATGCGCTGAAAATGAAACTAGAGCAGTGCAACAAATTCACTACTGAAATTCTCCTGTGAATGCGTACGCACTAACCTTATAAATGTGAAAATGTCAAAAAAATGCATTAAAATTGTAACTCAAACTACATTTTTCAGCCACTGGCAGCTTTTTTTGACATTTATTTTTGACTCTGTTTTAATTGTTCAGCTTGAAGGTCCATGATAATTGAAAATATTTGCTTCTTCCCAAACTTGTCTATTTCACTTGAAATACAGGCTCCAAAAGCTGAATTTTCTGTGTTTGTATGCAACTCAGTCTTGCTTGTCTTGTCGTGTTTGTATTGCTTCAGTTTAGATGCTTCGAGGAGCGTACTTGCAAGCGAATGATTGGGTATATTTTTCAATGTCCTTGGCTTCTTCTTAACATGCTCTGGGACTGAGGGAATACTAACAGTTCATTGAATACTTTCATTTGAAAGTATTTCAACTGGACTTGGAGAAGAAAAAGTAAAATGTGATGATGATTGCCCTGACCTAAAGACATTTCTTTGGGTGTCTCTATATCTTCAAAAAGTCTTTCATTTTGAAAGGAGTTTCGGGATATTGGAATGGAAGTTGCTGAACGTCCTCTATTTTCAAAAAACTCTGCCATTGTTGTTTGTTTGTCGTCTGGAGTACCTACTGGTTTCTGGAAAATGTTCTGATACATCAGATAAATTTTCTGAACTACACAAAACATGTAAATATTAAAAATTAGCAATAAATCAAATGAACTTATACATATACATGTAGAAATTGATTAAAATTAAACACAAGTCACTCACATTTTTATCTTTATTGTTTTATATGATTAAAAAAGATTCAAATACATCTTGGAATAATATAGAGATAAAATGAAATTTAGCTAAACCACGTATTAAAACGATCGGGACGTTTCGTCTTACATCGAGGTACCGTTACGGTCTGAGTTCTGATTGCGACTTCACTCAAAATAAAATAAAGAAAGGGAGAGAGAGACTGGCGTGATGAGTTGGTTGTGGCGAATATGTTCTCTACATACATATATTAAGTATTGAAGTTACTTTTAAACTCCTTTTGTTAAAATTATTAGCGGAGGGAGTAGGATATGCTATAGTAGACAGAAAGTTTAGCCTCGATTTAAATTTCCAGCTGCTTTTTATGTTCTCTACCTCTTCAACACTGGCACCACTTTTCTGCGCCTTGTAAGCTTTCTGATTTTCTGTACCGAAATAGGATTTGAAATTGTTCCACTTTTTTACAAATAATAATAAATAAATAAAATAATATTGTATTATAAAAATATTAAATATTACCATATGTAAAAGGTGTGCCACTGGATTGAACTCTTCGTTCATGTCTTTTACAGTTTGAAGCCACAATTTCTTTTTCAATTTCTTTTTGTAGAACACGTCTTTATAATTCCATATATAATCGGCATTATGCACTTTCTCGATTAAATAAAACACAAATTTGTCCTCCCAATTAATTTTTGCCATCTGCCCTTTGCTGCTGTCTAATTTTGTTTGAAAACAAATTATGACAGTTTGCGTTGTTTTGCCAAATAATGGCTTTTCTTTTCCTAAAAAAACTTGTCTCTTTCGTGCAAAGCTGATTTAATGCATTAAAAATGAGAAAAAAATGTAGTGTCATACGGGCTTTATTGATTGAATCGCTTTATCTAGTATTTTGAAATAGAACTCTACCTTAAATCTTTGTTTCGGTTCTAAAATAGTTTCGGAACATTCATCAGCATAAAGTCTTTTTCGCCGACGAGATCGTAAGGAAGATGTTTCTGGAAATTTAGATTGTATTTCAAGACTGCTAGCAATACGCTCATTTAATTGATGAGCTGACTTTCCATTTGCTAAAGTTCGTTGATAACTGGAAGTTGTAAATCTCCTGTTATTAGTTTTTGGAAAAGAATGATCGTGAACTTGAATTGGGCCCTTTCCTACTATTTTTTTTTATATCTTCGCCTGATAAATTTGTTCAGTTACTTGGATCTTCAAAACCTGAACTGTACCTAAACTACTTTCTGCTCTACTGTATCGACATAGCTATTTACATTAATTGTGTTTCCCAAAGAACTTACCTCAACTGCAGATTCAACGCTGCATTTCAAAAATGTATACAGTCTTTTTTTTTTGTTTTTTATTTTCGGCTTCAGCAAGTCTACGCCTTTTCCTATTTTCTGCCCCAATTAAAAAAATCCTCCTCCACCTCCGCCCTTAAGATTCTGCTCCGAAGAATCAGCACTTTTTACATTGACTTTAATTCTTGTTGCGTTATTATTTTTTGAAATGAAAATGAAAGCTATAACGAAAATTATTATTATTACGAAAGTTGCTTCAAAATTTATGTATTCATGCTCGGTTGTTCTCAATTTAACTTCCTCTATTAGTTTACGATTTTCTAAATTCTTTAGGTGTATTGCCTCCGTAGAAAAATTCATTACAATTTTATTAATAGTTACATTATTAAAACTAGGAATGACGAAGTTGTCATACGTTACAAAGTTTTCGTATTTTATATTGTTTATATCTAATTTACAATTTTCAAATCTTAGTAAATTATTACCTATAACATTTAAAGTGAAATTATTGTAGTTATGCAAAATCTGGGTGTAAAGAATATTTTTTGTAATGATAATATTATTATGTATTTGTTTAATTTCAACATTTTTATTTTCTTTAAAATTACATCTAGGATTTTGTTTAAAAATATTAGATATACAATTATCATTTATGATTTTTAAATCTTTGAGTTTTATTGTTCCATTTATGTATTCGTAATTGAGATCATCATCTCTTATGAATTGATCGTATGGTGTTACTAATTCTAAGTTATTATTATTAGGAATTGGTTTTATTAAAATTCTATAAAATTTTACATTTGAATAGTTTGGAATCAATAATATAAATATAATTTGATTATAACACTACTTTTGATATTACTTAATTTGCTAATTGTTATATTAAAATTTTTTATCTCTTTTGGTGATAGTATATCTTTTCCTAAGACTCCTAGTTTGCTAAGCAGTAAATTTTCTTTCACTTTCTTAACTTTTTAATTTGGTCATTAAGTCCGTCAATCAAGTTTTGATTATTGTTTCCGTTTGTCTCCAAACTTTCCCTGATTTCTTGTTCATCGTCGTAGTCCATTGTTACTGCTAAATATTTAAGACCTTTTCCGACAATGTTAACTAATCCTCTTCTTTGCCCTATTTTGTCTGTTAAAAGTTTAAAGTTATGTGTGATTGTTGGGTATTCCTTTTTGTAGTTAAGTTTGTTAACGTTGTGTTATATAATGTCTAGGTCCATGAGGTCAAATTTATACTGTGGAGTAGTTTTGTATAACTTACTATTACTGGAATTTTTTCGTCTCTAATTATAATATATCCATGTCCTTTAAGTTCTGTACGTCGATTTGCTGTCCGTTTGTTATTTTGTTGTTGTCAGTAAAAATATAGTCAATAGTATTTTAAAAAACCCGATGTCTCTGGTAATTGTCATTTCGTCCTTCGATGCTCTAAAATGTTGCTTTAATCTGGTTTGGCATTCATCCCATCTGGTTAGTGGTTCAATGTTGAGGATGTTTTTTGCAGCATCTTGGATTTTTCCATCGTAGATTGCTTGGAAGACGTGTGGTAGGTCATTTTCACCGTAGTTTGCAAGGGTCCTTGTAACTGAGTTGACGAATGAGTGTCCCTTTTTCGCCCTGGAACGTTGGAAGGTAGCGGATCTCCTTCTCGATTCTAGACCTGAGACTCGCTGGATGATTATTTTGGATAATTAATTGGGTTGTGGTACAAGGCACTGTTCGATATTATTCTGGGCCATTCTTATTCTTCGGTAATGGTCAAAAGAGGCGTTTCTTTGGTTGTTTATTTTGTCACTTATTTTTTTTTTTCACTGGATTACGAGCACAATGGTTAAGTTAACAAGTGTAAAAGAAGCGGGAAATGGGTACGATTTTGTTTTAATTTTTCTTTTTACTTTCTTTTTTTTTTTTTGTACAAAATGTGTCTTGGCGGCGCGACGATACAACTAACAATGACTCTAATAAAAAATCCTAGAAGAGGAAGAAAGCACAAAACTGCTGATTTAACGGATTTTTCTTACAACAAAGTCACGCCACCGTTCTGCTATATACATACATACTATACATTATACAAAGGTACAGGAAAAGAAGAGATTAACAATGCAAACTAGAAAATCGTAAACACAGTGTAAAAGAGATAAATATATGTTGTATTGCCTTCAACAATATGATAATACAGGGTGTATCTTAAATTCCCTTACATAAGCTTATTAATTATTGATCCTTTATCCTTTAGCGGATTTCTTGGACTCACTTCATATAATTCTTGTTTCACGTTATATTATATTATATTATCCTTTGGCGGATTTAAGCGGTTTATTAAAAAAAATCTTTATTAATTTCAAAATTACATCCGAACACTATGACTACTGGACAACAAGTGTCTTAATTGAAAAATTCTATCGGCAAGCAAAGGAGAAATACAGCTGCATAGCTTTCCGTGGAAAGGAATGCAGTTGTTTACAAAATATTCATATTACATGCCCGTGCAATGAAATATGAATATGGTTTATGTTGAGTGCGCATAAATGGCTAGCGCATGTAATTCTGTTATTTTGTGTTGAGTGCACATAAATGCCTAATTCCGTTATACGTGGGTGGAGTAAGTGAGAAGCCGTGAAGTTAGTGGCGTATCCGATGTAACACCCCCGAAGGCTTTTTTTTCCATTTTCTTTGCTAATTATGAACAACACAAAAAACTGTTCGTTTTCAGAACAGGCACTTCCACAGTTCCACCTTTCACTTAACTTTCGTAAAATATAAAATCGCGACTTTGAAAAGAAATAAGTTATGTATAACAGAAAACGCTAACAGAAAGTACTCAAAACTTTAAACAACACAATTCTGTGACGCAGTACGCATCGGCTGGCTAGCAGTGACTACCCCCAGCACTCACAGATTTTGTTTATTGTCAGAAGCAGATCTGCATATCCCCTTCCTTCATATGCAAAAGTACCTACACAATACAGTAAGGTAGAATATCTGTGGTGTACTCCAACATGTATGTATTATTTATTTTATTATTATTATTTTTAATTGAATCGCGTATTCCTTAATTACACAACAGCTCAACATCGAAAAACAATCCAAATCATCTGGGCTAACTCAAAAATAATAACAAGTGCAACAAGAACAATAATACACCGTTATTTGTTCATTTTTTTGTTCTTGTCTGTTTGTGTGTGTGAGAACGAGTCGAAACTATACCTACGGGCAAGGTACTCGCACATTGTCTTTTCAAGCAATATGTCAAATGAGTAAATCTCATACGTGCAGAAATAAAATCTGTACGTTTTCACTCAAATGATTGCCTAGGAATTGAGGATAGAGTTTATTTCATGGAAATTTTTTACATTATGTATGGAATATCATATCGGTTAAGTGGCCACCATTAGAATGCATGCACTCATGGGCTCTTTTGATGGCACTTTCCATGACTTTTCTAGAACATCTAAATTTCTGGTGTGTGTGTTATGGCCATGGAGAATCAAAAGAACTGGCGGAGTTTCAGATGGTATAGTTTTTTCAATAAAATGTTCAATTCATTCGGTGAACAGGTTCATTTGTATCCATCCCGAAGGATGACACCTGCCAATGGAACCTGGTGGAGCACCCTTCAACAAAAGATCGGTCATATTCTTCATAGGTGGTATGTAAATTCCGCTAGCACTCATGGCGCACACAATTGTAATTAATGAGCCCCGCTCTGCAGCAGTTAAGGCACCTACTCACTTCTTTCCTCGTGAAGCAATGATCTGTGGTATTTTGCTCAGAACCACCGAAATACCACTTTCATCCACATTGAAAATTCTGTCTGGGACAAAGTTGTTCTTCCTATATTCTTCCTCCAAAATTGCATAAAAGCTTTCGACTGCTTCCCTTGTAAAACCTTGAGCTCGGGCGTTAGCGGTCCCAGTTGGTCTTTGGAGGGGTAATTTATTTGAATGTCGCAGCAAAAAGTTGTCCAACCAAGCTCGCCCAGCAATTTCATTTTTAAATGAATGCTGAATTCCATTTCTGGTGGCTAATTGGAACGCCATTTTCCTCACATCTCTTCGAGTAAATCCGAAGAATTTTTTTTCCATTGTTAACAGATATGAAACTAAATGGGTTTCCATGTCAGGTGGTAATATTGTTTTTCTCCCTAAATTGTTGTTCACGCATTCTTCTGGAGACTGTCCACTATGAACAAACCTCTGCAAGGTTGTTTGAGGGACTGAAAATAATTTCACAGCATTCTTCAGGCTTATTTATTTTTCCCCTAACGTTCTTGATTGCATCAATCATTTTGTTTTTGTCCCACGACTTTCTTTTTGGTTTGGGTGGTGTCTTAATTTGGCTTCGTGGCATGATGGTGGCTAGAGGACAACGAAAAAAAAAACATTTTTGGGTAAATAAAAAAGACGTAATGGTAATATGGAACCCGGTTCCATATTAGATTCCTCTACGAGTTCCATATTACAAGACTTCATATTTTAATAAAAACATTGTTTTTCATCACATATTCAAAGAAATTAAAAAATTCTTACCTGAAAAATAGTTTATCCAAACATTAAATAATTTTTGTGAATTTTCTACAGGACAAAAGCACGACCCGTCATGAACGTTCGAGACTAACAAAAACAATGAAAAAAAGTTTTCCATTTCGCTCGGTTATTGGAAATAACTTTACGGCGAAATGATCGAGGCGAAAGCTATGTATCTGGGTAATATAGATAAGGAGTATTCCGCACCGTAGATAAAAAAAAAAAAAAACTTTTAATTTTAACAAAAGAAATTTATTAATTATTCCGTACTATCGACTAATGACAACTGACAACACTTACAACTTATTCTACTTATTTATAATATTAAAATATGCTGTGCTTGCACACACGCAGCGAGTTCAGTGCACGCCTGTGCTCGATGTGCAATGCACTCGTGTTGATGTTGGGGTTGATTGAAGTGTAGGAAAATGTGGAATAGCTGACGCGTATATTTCTTTATATGAGCCTTTTATGTGTACTTCAGCTGCCTGAGTGTCACCTGGGATACGGTTACCGTAACTATATGAGTATTTGGTTTAACGGAGCGTAAAGGGTCTGCCCAGACCCATACATATTAAATGCGTATATTTCAGGACAGGGAACGGGAGATGACCAGAGATGTACTAAATGTGTGGTTGTCTGTTAGTATATGTGGCTAGTATGTATGTATGTGTGTATGGGTGTGTGAAAATATGATAAAGCGAATGTTTTAGTCCATTTGAAAAGGTGCGGGCACCTTAATTTATTACCAAATAAAAATACATTATGAAAAGCATTCTGGTTTGCACCTTTACATTTGCATTTCGTTGAGGCATATAGAACGATTGCATATGCAGCAATGGTATCGAGTTTTACGTCGCGGTTTTGAAGAAGAAACGCAAAGATAGCATGATGAACGTGTGGAGGCTACCTCAGTATTACCAGCTGCCGAGCCAATTCAATGACAAATGAACGGCGTTTGTCGCTGTGTTTTGCTGTATTCAACTCGTCGTAGATGATGAATGAGGCTAAGCCGGCGACATCAAGCATGTTGTAAAACATTACCAACGGCCACCGATTCGTCGAACGCTTAGAAGAATATCCAGTCAATATCTGATCCATTGTGTCTACGCCTACTTTGAATTGATTGTAATCCAATATTTGATTCGGCTTTGATACTTTCGATGGATCGGTGTCACGACGGTAGTGAACGGTGAACATTATGACTACTGGCTTCTTTGGCTTTGCCATATAGGAACACAAAGCGACATTATTATTGTGAAAGCAAAAGATGGTACTATTCAGTGCATGTTTTGGGTTCAGCAATTGAGGAGGGATGAAGGTCTTGTTTTTTCTAACGGTGCCCATAAACACCACATTTCGATCCATCAACATCTCTGCCATATTATATGACGAAAAGAAGTTGTCAGCGTAAAATTTTCTGCTGCTAGCCATAAATTTTTCATCAATTTCATGACAACCCGCTCGCCTTGGTTCGTCTCTCGTTGGCCACCTGGTGGTTTTCCCGTACAAATCATTCCTTTCAGGGAATAATTTAACACGGAATCGCAGACCCACCACACCTTTATTCCGTATTTCGCGAGTTTACTCGGAATATATTGAGTAAACCTAGTTCGTCCGCGATACGGAAATAACTGCTCATCGACGGTCACTTGGCAGTCCGGGGTGTATGCTATCTCTAAATTAGCCATCATCATGAGCCATACATCGTCTATTGCCGCAGATTTGCTTTGTTGAAGCCTCTCTGCGCGAGTGTTACCGTTATCGAAGCGGATGTATGTGGTCAAGTGCTTGAACCGGTTGAAGGACACAATTCTTTTGCTTGCTGGGAATTGGCGTGGAACACACCAGCAAACAGCAAAACTCCAAAGAAGGCATACATTTCGTCCTCGTTGGTAATCATCCAAACTCGCTGTTTTTTATTGGGATGCGCTTAGTTCCATAGTCGAAAGGATTCCGAGGCTTTTCGATTAGTTTCCCACACGATAATCTTCACGATTTCGGATGTCAACAACGCTTTGAAGATGGCTCGTTGATGCGGCAATGTTCCGCGTAATGGTCCTTTATGTGTAATCGTTGGCACTTTATGCGAAAGGGGACTTCCAGAAGTTGGTGGATTCGCATTCCATATCTTACCATCTTTCGAACGGTAAGCCTCTTCCTGAACAGGAGCAGCCACGTAGTCTGGTGCAACAGCACTGGATAAGGGAATTGCCGTTGGTGCTTCTGTGTATAATTCCTCCGCATAATCATCATCGTTATCATCCAAAACGGCCTCTAACTTAATCTCTTGTTCAATATCGGACGCCTCATCCACATTTCCATCTTCTTCTGGCACGTAGTCTTCATCGTCCAAGTCGTCACCTGATTCGAGTGGGTTGAATTCCGACCCCATAATTTGTCCAATTTGCGTCTCAAGTCGCTCTCGTTCATCCGGATTCAAATTTGGTGCATTAAGTTTACGAACCAAATTTGTCATAATATCAACCTCACTGCCTTCTCGCTCTCATTTTACTGGAAACGAAAAACACGAAAAAATTGACACACGAGCCAAACACTATTCACAACCGGCGGCAAAATATCTCCTAAAATAATCATAAAACACGTGAACTAAAGATAAAATTTAATGAACCAGTATTACTAACCTGCAATTTTGTCGATAGAAAACTAAATAACACTTGAAAATAATCTAATATCAAATCACCAGCCAATTTACTTTCGATATTCGCACTATGAATCCTACGCATCAACTGTGGGTCTACTCAGGCCCATGTGTATTCATTTCATTCACCTCAGCATATTTCGAGAAGTCATGGACTGCTGCTACTCAGAAATACCAAGAAAAAAACTTAAGTACATTTCAAAACCGGTTTGGTCTGGCCAGACCCATACGCTCATCGGAGGGTTAGGTCTTCGCAACGTGTAGCTATTTAGTAAAAGATGGCACTAATAGTTTTGGTTCTAGAAGGGTTTCCTATTTAACAACAGGTTCCATATTCCCACCTTCTCCTATACTACTGCTCCATATTGTATGGTGTGCGTTTATTAACATTTTTGCCACAGTTTCGCCTGGGAAACAGCAAACCTTGAAAGACTCTCTTCAAGTTTTTAATGTCTAAGAAAAAAAAAAAAAAAAAAAAAAACAAATCAACCTGAATTTATTGACTCAATAATAAATAAATAAATCTCTTTGATGGTCGAACTGGGAATGAAAAAATTCTTCATCTTCCAGCTGGCAAGAAGTATCAGGCTTGGTGGTCTTGCAACTGTGTTGAGATCGTCGACCTCAAAGTTCCGGATTCTCTCCAGTTCCATGCACTGCTACCATCGAAACCACCGTCATCTCCGCTAGCATAGTCCGTCGCATTGCTGATCTGCACATAGTGTCTCGCCGCAACACCCCACCTTGCACTTTTGTGTCCTCTCTACGCACGAACATCACAGCCACTGTTTGGCTTTGGTGTGTGGGTCGGTGCAATCGGTGAGAGGTGGGTGTACGTGAGTGGTAGTGGGAAGAGACAGAAGAAACATAGCATTTGTTTTTGCATGCAATTTTTGTCACACACCTTTGGTAACTGGATAAACTCCACCAAAAATATGGAATGAGGATTTTTAGTTTTGCATTTGGCAAATGGTACTGCTACCCCATATTGTGTGGTGTGCGTTTATTTACATTTTTGTCACACACCTTCGGTAGCTGGATAAACTCCACGAAAAATCTGCGATGAGGACTGTAGTATGTCGTTTGGTAAATGGTACTACTGCCCCATATTGTGTGGTGTGCGTTTATTAACATTTTTGCCACACACCTTTGGTAAGTGGATAAACTCCACGAAAAATCTAGAATGAGGATTTTTAGTCTTCCATTTGGTAAATGGTACTGCTACCCCATATTGTGTGGTGTGCGTTTATTTACATTTTTGTCACACACCTTCGGTAGCTGGATAAACTCCACGAAAAATCTGCGATGAGGACTGTAGTATGTCGTTTGGTAAATGGTACTGCTACCCCATATTGTGTGGTGTGCGTTTATTTACATTTTTGTCACACACCTTTGGTAACTGGATAAACTCCACGAAAAATCTGGAATGAGGATTCTTAGTCTTCCATTTGGTAAATGGTACTGCTACCCCATATTGTGTGGTGTGCGTTTATTTACATTTTTGTCACACACCTTCGGTAACTGGATAAACTCCACGAAAAATCTAGAATGAGGATTTTTAGTCTTCCATTTGGTAAATGGTACTGCTACCCCATATTGTGTGGTGTGCGTTTATTTACATTTTTGTCACACACCTTTGGTAACTGGATAAACTCCACGAAAAATCTGGAATGAGGATTCTTAGTCTTCCATTTGGTAAATGGTACTGCTACCCCATATTGTGTGGTGTGCGTTTATTTACATTTTTGTCACACACCTTCGGTAACTGGATAAACTCCACGAAAAATCTAGAATGAGGATTTTTAGTCTTCCATTTGGTAAATGGTACTGCTACCCCATATTGTGTGGTGTGCGTTTATTAACATTTTTGCCACACACCTTTGATAACTGGATAAACTGCACGTAAAATCTGAGATGAGGACATGCTACGTTGGTCTCAGGCTTTCTCGGCGGTGCCGAGTCGCAAAGAAGAAACAAAAAATAAAAATAAAAATAAATAAATAAACATACCTGCTCTCTCAAGAGGTGGTACGGCCAATATCCAAAAGCTGAGAAAAGATCGTCCTCGCTCACACATCCCATTCCAGGGGTGGGTTTTGTTGTTTTGTTTGGAAATTAAATCCAAAATTAATTACAAGAAAAAAGAAAATTAATTTCAACATACCTTGTTCTGTGTGGTGTCCGCAGGCAGTATCCCTACTGCAGCTTGTTCTCGTTGTTGTGCTGTTTTTTTTTTTTTTTGTATACTTTTGTGTGTGCAAGAAACGATGAGTGCTTCTTCAAACGTTCAGCTCTCCGAACACAGCCCATAACGCTATTTCAGTGGCGTTAACGTTCGCACCAATGGTCGACGACGTACTGACTGGGTTAGTGATCCTCGGGAGTTCCTCCTCGCTCGCTCTAGTCGTCGAGGGCATGCTAGTTGGGTTGCCTGTTCTCGAAGGCTCTCCCTCATTTGCATTAACCCTCGATGATACGCTAGCTTGGTTAACTGTTCGTTGATAACGTTGCTGCTCGCTTTCCAATAACCTCTGATTATTTCTTGAGAGCTCTGCCTGCAGATCTTGTATCTGCAACATCATCGCAACTACCCTATATTCAACCGAAGTGTTCGAAGTCTCTGCATTAGGGCCACGCGTGGTGAACTTTAGATCTTCCGACTTGCTGCTGTCTTCCCTTTCCAAAGCTGGTTGGTTGCCTTGACCGGAACGTGTTCGTGGCATTGTATTAGATGGGGAGGTAGTATTTTCCACTTAAACGACGCTACTATCTGATGACATCAACGGCTATATACACTGCTGGTCAAAGAAATAGGTGCGAGTTAAAATTTGTTTACAAACTTGATTTACTCGAAATATTTTCGATAGTTTTTATATTTTTTTTAGCTTAAATTCATTTTAGTACAATATGGAATTAAATGATAAAAATAAGAACTTTAAAATTAGGGTATAAATAAATAAAATATAAAATTGACCTAAAACAATGAAATTTTAAATTTTTACCAACTTATATTTGAAAATTCAAGCGGTTTTGTTTCCTTACCCTAATATCCTCAATATCCCCCCTTATTTAAGATAACTATCGGTTCTTCGTGGCATAGACTCTACTAACTTTTGACAAGTTGCCAAAGGTATAGCGTACCACTCTCTTTGCACCGCTTCCCACAATTAGTCCATGTTATTAAAATACTGACCCGCTAATCTCCTCTTCAGCTCATTCCATAAGTTCTCAATTGGATTGAGATCAGGGGACTTACTGGGCCACGGGATAACCGACACTTCATGGTCCCGAAACCAATCCTTTACAAGGCCCGATGTGTGCTGCGGGTCATTATCCTGCTGGAAGTGCCATCGGAGGGGCAAGTATTCTATACTCGAACCTGGTCATGGTGTTGTTTATACGAAATATGGGACCAATCCCATACCACGAAAAACAACCACATACCATGATGTCGCCCCCTCCGTGTTTTATGGTTTTTCATATAAACCGCGCATCAGATTCCTTTTCTTTAGGCCTTCGCACGATACGTGCAGAATCGGAACAAAACAAATTGATTTTCGTTTCATCACTCCAGAGGATGTTATGCCATTTTTTTGTTCCTTCAAGTCCGTTCCACTCTTTGTGGCTTAAAGCGAATTCATTTCGCGACTTTAAGTTTTTGCCTCTCAAAAGTGGAACTTTCCTGGCGATTCTTCCTGGAAGACTGACATTCTGGTGCCTTCGACGAACAGTGCGCGCACTCACTACATTGCCAATTTGTGCACAAATCGTCCTTGAAGATGCAAAAGGATCAGTTTTGGCCAATAATAAAATGCGGTGGTCAGCGATCAGTGTTTTCCGCTTTCCTCGGTTTTCTTTGACTTTTAAAGGCCTAAAGGCATTCGTTACAAAGTTCTGAGACCGCCCTAATGCCTCAACTATGAACCTGTACGTCTTCCGCACATATTTTAATGACCGACTTTCAAAGGGCAAAAAATCAACACAATATTCAATCACACCAAATACGAGCACGCGTCATAATTGAAATGATTTTGGTGGCGTTGTAATCGTAAAAAGATAATCTATATACATTTAAATGTTGTTGCATTTTTTGTAATGCTAAAATAACTGTTAATGTAGCATCAAATCAAAAATTGTGAATGCAAAAGGTTCGCACCTATTTCTTTGACCAGCTTTGTATCTATACCTCTCGCTCACACTAGTCAGCTTAGCAGTAACTGTGCACCTGAGGGTATATATATATACTATCTAACGGCAACAACAGTGCCTTCAGCGTGCGTACGTATATATCTCAAGCTATTGGCTACCTAACTGATTCTTTTCTTTTTATTTTCTGCACACCCCACTCGACTCAAAAAACCCACTAATACAATGGTATGTACTCACATGAACACTATTGCATCCACTTCACGGTTCGAACTTCCTCACCTCCACTAAACAACTATTAGCAACACCCAGATTATTGTATTAGCACTGAGAGATTTATTAAAATGTTTACTTTTCATTAATAAACACGCGCACAAAATACCGATTTTACTGTGAGAAATGTATGAATGAGTACTAACTTTTTAACTCATTGTATGAAACAGAAAAAAATGCGAACTCAAGCGTCGCTTTATTTCTTTGTTTCGTAAGTGTAGCGTAACCATAATGGACCAAATGGTCCCGTGATGTATCCGTTAAAATTCCCTCCCTTCTACCAAGCGTGGTGAACCTGCACCACTTTTCTTTGATTTTTCAACTTCACGAAACTCTTTTATAAATTGAGAGTTCGTAAGGTGCGAATTTTCCTCTTCACTAATTCAGATGACATTTTGTTATTTAAATGCTTTAGCAGCTCTACAATCGCATCAATTGTATTCGGAATTAACAACATCGTACAAAACTGAGTGCATTTCATAACCCAATATTAACTCCAATGTCAACTCCCGCGTCCACTTAAGTTCAGAGCTCATTTTCACTATAATTACTCGTACAAATTACAAAGCACAAAAAAAAAAAAAACAGAATTCCAACTAAAAATTCTAACTAGATCCAATGCATTTGACATTTGACAGAACATGAGCACTCCGCAGATAGAAAATGGAAATGAAGCAACACACAAACTAAGAACAGCAATCAAAGCAAACGTCAAAAAAGAATCTTCGAAAAATCTACCCGCGATTGTCAGGGTAGCTGTTCTTTCATCTCATTCCCTTTCTCTTTCCCACTTATGGATTTTCAAAACATGCGCAATGAAAAAAACGATGTGTGAAACCCGACTAAGTTTAATGTCAATAATGACGATTGTCTGTGGTTCCGTTTGTCGTTTTATATGTTGATATTGCTGATACTGCTGAAATGAATTGACCCATATTTGCATTTATGTTCGGGTTGCTTGTACTTGCTATGTCATCGATTGGTGGTGATGCAATTGGGTCATTGAATGTTGTTGCTCTTGGTGATTTTGGGGGAATGACCAGAGTTGCTGGTGTTGCATATATTACTTGCGCGAGTTATGGAAACATAAAAGTTTTTTCCTTCAACGTTATAACTTTATTTTTCTTTATTTTTAATATCGATGTGTCGACTACCAAAAACTAACTGCCTAAACTATCTTAATTCTAACTTATGAGTCACGATGCGTGGCATGTGGGAGAATACCAAACAGGTTTCTTATCAGTAAACTTATGCTACGTTGCTAAGTGTTTGTTTGCATGATTCTACGTTTTGTTAAAACTAAAATGTATTTTGTTGCTACGTGTAGTATATACTATTATATAAGTAAATATAAATGAAACACTTGGTTTATTTTTTACTTTAGTCTTTATTTAATTTATTTTTTTTTATTCCTCTATGAGGAAGCTTTCTTTGCTCGAGTTCTCTTATCAACTGACTTATGAATTTACCGGAACAGAATACTATGCTAACGCTAACCTTCAACTTAAAGTTGGCGACTCTCTCGCCATGCTGTAGATACATATGTTGGTACTCAGCATCAGTGAGAGCTTGATGTTTATCACAGTGCCGTTGGTGATGCCATTCTAATGCTGTTGCTAGGCCAAATTACCGAACAGCAGGTATAATGCATGTCGCTGTATTAGTGCACTTATTGATAAAGCGTTGTTTTTTTTATTTGTATCATTATTCTCTATATATTCCGTAACTTATATGTATGCCTACTTATTACGATTTGTTTAGGTGTGCAGATGTTCATATTTATTATGTTATATGGATGTATTTATCTGTGTATATATTTTAAGCTGAGCTACTATATCAATAAGCTGTACTTTTATGTTTAGGCAGTTACATTATTAAATAAAGTATAGAAAGTCCTTGCGATGCCCTTAGCAAGGACTTTTTTCATCAAACCAGCTTGAATCTCTGATGTTTGGTATCCTTATGCATTCCAAGGCCATTGTCTCTCTTATATTTTTTTTCTTGTGGACGTTCTCTGAAAACTCTATTAACACGTTCACTGCCATGTGACCCGCCGGCGGGCATAACTTTTACTCCCTGAGAGGCCATGTGCACCGCCGGCGGTCACAAGCTATACCTTTTTGTATGAATGTTTCCTGCGTGGCCTGTTATAAAAACACCAATTTTTCTTCCTCGGCACCTAGATAAAGGCATTATAAACATCAGGGAAAAAAAAACACAGATTTTTACTGAAATTTTGTGCAAATTATTTGGGGCTGATTTTATTGAAAAAAAAAAAAAAAAAAAAATGCAAAGAAAAGATAATAATGAAAAATTTTGATAACTTATAATTAGTAGGTATTACTTTTGATGCTTGCTGAAGCATTCTAAACATAATGTAGGGTTTCCTTCACAGGTACCACAAATTGTTGTTGTGTTGCGTTTTCTTGACTGCAGCGTTTCTGCCTTCATTTTGACTTATATTGGTCTGCACACCGTTTTCTTATTTTTCTGTTTCGAGAACCCCTGCTCTCGGTTTCTTTCAAAACTTGTTTTGTTTTGGATGTTGATGCTTGTGCTTCCAAGACAGGGTTACACAAAGCCTCGCAAATCGCTTTTCGGAACTCTAAAATTGACCAGTTTTTTTATTTCTTTATAAATGACCAGCGCGTTTACAACGGATGTTGAAAGTAGAAACTCAAAGGCTATTTTGTGATACCATCTAATAGTTTTACGAAGAGGTGTAAAATAGCAAGGATATGTCAATTCCTTGCTTGGCATGATTGTAATCCACAATCATACTCAATTTTTTTAGTTCCTCGCCTTGTCTCGACCGCTTTCCTGTTAGCACTTCCTCCAAACCATGTTTTGTGCTAAGCATTAGAACATCGCGCTTGTCTTTCTATTTAGCAACGACAATTCCTGAATTTTCAAGACTTTCATTTCTCCTGAGCTTGGCAGTCGTCACATCTCTTGGATTTCCTTGTCTGTTACCATGTAGAGTTCCAATAATGTGCGTTTTACGAGCAAGGAGTTTTTTGGCGGCTAAGGAAATAAGGTATACAAATTATCGGTTGCAATGGTTCTACCCCTGTCTAAATATTGTTCGGCCAAGTCCAAGACAATTTGAGTTGAATGTGAAGTAGTTTGGGTAGGTTTTCCTCTGTGATTATTGGAAACATTTTTTCCTGCATAAACGGCACTGGTGTAAGTGTATCCGGCTGGATCACAAAGTTTATAGACTCTTATACCATACTTATGTGATTTACTTGGGTTGTACTGTCTAAACTGCAACCTACCACGCCAAGGGATCATTGATTCATCAAGTGCCAATATTTCTTTTGGGCTTTCTCCACCAACTGGTAGATTTTTACCACGCTGCTTCAAAAACCATTTGTATAACGCTCGTTCTATACGAGGATACTCGCCTTGCTTTAAGGTTTTTCATTTCAACGAACTAATTTGGCTAGTGGTCACTACTTTAAAGATTTTGTCCTTATTTTTTATTATCGCTGAAATTGTGGATTTGGCTACACCGTACTGCCGGGACAAACTCGACGCGCCTTCACCTCTTTCCAATTTCCCAATAACTTCACTTGTTTCTTTCAATGATGAGAATTTCGGCTTTTTAAAAGATATTTTTGCAAAGAAACACTTATCTACACTGCACTGTTCTAATTGTATGCAAAAACTAACAACCCAGCAAACGAACGAATGAATGTGTTTAAACTTGTGCAATGTGCATGCAGTTACGCACGAAAACACCTTACTACAAACTCCACTGTTCTAAATGTATGCAAAAACTAACAAATCAGCGAATGAACGAATGAACATGTTCAATCGTGTGCATACATTTTTGGTTCACGTTATCGAGGTTTTTTTGTTTACACTATAGAGTACACTTTATAAAAAAAATGGGTGTTCACGCCAGCGGAGTGTTCACGCAATCAGGGGTTCACGCTACCCAGACACTACTGTATTTCATTGGCAAAAAATCTATTTCTTTCTGGTTAAAAATATTTTGAATAGTTATATATATATATATATATATGTAGGTATTCTTATTTTGTGGGTTGCACAAAAAAAAAACACAACACGAATTTTAATGAATTCAATTTTATTATTTAATATTGATGGAATTAAAATAGACTTCCAGCATAAATTTAGCACAAAGAAAAACGATTTCAAAAATAAACTTGTCTACTCGACAGCTTGGTTGCGTCTGTCTCTCTACTCTCTGTATTTCGTTATCTTGTCATTCTCTAATCTTTCGTCCTTTTTGTTCGTTTTTTCGTTCGTTCGTCTATGCTTAATGGCAAGGGTGCGTTCGTATAGTCCTGTGGTCTGTTTACATCCTACATTTCGGCCCTCCTGACCGCTTATTCGTCTCGAATAATGTCATCTGTCCAGGCCTTCATCCCGTCAGCAGCGGTAGTAGTACATCGCGGACCTTCATGGTACCCAACTTTCTCGACTTCGTAGCGACTATTGGCATTAACTTTCGTTACTTTATAGGGTCCCAAATATTTCGGTTTGAGTTTCAGTCCTGCACCAAACTGAGTCCTCCTGACAGCTACTAGATCGTTGATGCGATACTCTGTTGCTGCTTTTCGCCTGGTGTTATATGTACGACGGTTTTCCTCTTGAATTCGAATCATGTTCCCCTTGACTTCATTTCTTAATTTCTGGCGCTCTTCCTCCGTTCTTCTTGGATACCAAAACAACTGGTGAAGCAAATTCCGAGTTACTCTCCGTGATTATTCCCTTCCTTTTCCATTCCGTGATTTGTTTCTCGATCTCTTCTTTCTCCAATGGTGATGTTCTTCGGGCCCTTTCATACAGCGGCGTCTCGTCCTTCAAAATAATTTTCATCTCGACTGGTGATTGAACGTCTTCTTGTGGATTATATTCTGCTATCAAAGACTGGATCTTCTTCTGGTACTTCTGTGGTAAGTAGTTCAATTCTACTTCAGCATCATCTGCAACCGAAGTGCACAAAGCTACGAATTCACCTCTCAATTCCTTGATGCTATCCACATTCCTCACTACTGGTCCTCTCCTGCATGATCCGCGCATCCTAGACACAGTTTCCTCCTGAATGCCGCATCGCTCACCATCTTGACTAGCTTTCTTTGCTCTCGCAACTTCGTCAGAATCATCCACTTTCTTTCCCACCTTCTCTCCAGACTTTGTAGTACCATTCGTTTCACCTGCTCGTGCTTGAACCGCTTCCTTGTCACGACATCCGAACTGGATTTCATTACCCTTTATTGTCACAGATGCCTGCTTTATTACGTCGTTACCAATCAACATAGAGAATATTATGTCGCGCTCTCTTACGATATGCAATTTTACAGGAAAAAGATTATCGTCCACCGCTACTGTTGTCTCAAAATAGCCCAAGGTTTTCACTTCGTTGTTTCCTATACCTGCCAAAATAGTTGTTTCTCGGATAATTTCTATGTGTGGAAATTCAAGCAATACTTCCTGTCGCAACAAAGAGATTTCGCAACCCGTATCTACTAACGCTGTTAATTCTTTGCCTTCCACCCTCACTTCCTTCATCAAGTAGCCTGCTCTACTACCGAGATGTACACCTACCTTCGCCTCGTCTTTTACCTGTCTCTTACTACACTCAAAGGATTTGTGTCCTAAGTCCCCACACTTGAAACATTTGACGACTCTATTCCTTGCTGGACATAACTTCGCCAAGTGTCCAAATTCTCCACAGTTAAAACATTTGCGATCCTCTTCTTTTTTGACTACTAGTTCTTTCCTGGCTGATGATGTTGCCGATGAAAATCTCGTAGGTTGTTCTGCTGTTTGGGCTCTGATTCTCTCATATACTTTGAGTTTAGCCTTCAACTCATTAATCGTTTGTGCCTCATAGAGAACCACTTTGTTGATCTTTTCATCCCTCAGCCCCGCTATAAAGTATTCAATTACCGATGTCTCGTCGATATAAATTGGTTTCGCAATTGCAATTAACTTGTAAAGATATTCTTTTAATGTTTCTCCCGGCTGCTTTCGTCTTGCCCTAAGTTGTCGATGGACTTCCGCCGAACTAACCACTTCAGAGAATTCATTTTTGAGTGCAGTCTTCAACGACTTCCAAGATGTGATGTTTCTCTCGCCCTGTACAAAAAGTTTAGCTGCTCCGACTACCAATTTCCGACCATACACAAATCTTTGCAGTTCATTCCATTTAACTATATCGCAGACTGACTCGAACTCTTCGATCCAGGAATTAATATTTTGAGATGCTTCCCCCGAGAATGGCGCAATTGTGTCTTCGATGTCCCTGAACTGAAATGCACTTGGTGGCCCATTTCCA
Source organism: Pocota personata (assembly GCA_963082735.1). NCBI lineage: Eukaryota > Metazoa > Arthropoda > Insecta > Diptera > Syrphidae > Pocota > Pocota personata. The sequence goes on along the minus strand of OY720429.1, from coordinate 37,105,831 downwards.
GTTCTTACCCCCGTTGCGTCATGCCATTCATTGATGTCACCACCGCTGCCTGCATGCTCAGACATGCATTCGTTATCGGTATCAACCGAACTATCATCGCCTGCGTCATGTCCGTAGTGTCTCAAAAGTCTACCCTGCAAATCTTTTTTATTGCCAGTACTGACCAGCCCTAACTCTCTTAATTTTGCCTTCAAATCGGCTACATTCAACGATCTAACCTGTTCTGCATCCATGCTGTCGTTACAATTAAAATATCTACGTATGTTCACAAACAAAGTAATTCAATTGTTAAAATAAACTACGAATATGATCTAAATAAAAAAAATTAACAGAATATAAAATTGAAAATTTATCTGTTGGGCGTCCTTCCAGCAAACAACGGTATCAGTAATTCACTTCACCCAGACGGCGTCATCAGTTTCTTCGAGTTCTGCCTGCTGCTTATCTCTCTGCTATTCTCTTCTCGGTGTATGTGTCTCCAGGCAGATGGTGCGATCCTTCCACGAAATTCCTGTGCTTTATGCTGTTTATTTATACGATGGTGCGTATGTGCAGATACGATGATGCGTATGTGCTCAATATCTCGGCTGAGCCCCCAAATTTGTAGGTATTCTTATTTTGTGGGTTGCACAAAAAAAAAACACAACACGAATTTTAATGAATTCAATTTTATTATTTAATATTGATGGAATTAAAATAGACTTCCAGCATAAATTTAGCACAAAGAAAAACGATTTCAAAAATAAACTTGTCTACTCGACAGCTTGGTTGCGTCTGTCTCTCTACTCTCTGTATTTCGTTATCTTGTCATTCTCTAATCTTTCGTCCTTTTTGTTCGTTTTTTCGTTCGTTCGTCTATGCTTAATGGCAAGGGTGCGTTCGTATAGTCCTGTGGTCTGTTTACATCCTACATATATATAATATAGTTATTGGTTGAGCCTTAAATATGAACTGATATCAATTTCAAGGCTCTATTACTTCTGGTTTTACCGTTATAAGATGTTGCTTATAAGCAACATTGTGCCATGGTGGTACATTTTAAAACACAAACGACTACTGATATTTTATGTTATATTTATTAATTTTTGATACATTTCATGTGTGATACGAAACAAAACAATTTTTTTGTGCGTTATAATCTAAGTGCACCTTACATTTTGATTTTGGAATACCGGTGTGGCACACCAGCGCTTGCATTCTGAAACTGGATTTTCAGCTATATAATTTGAGACTAGTTGAACGCTCTTGTTGTCGTACCAGCGGCAGGCAACTAAATTTTGTGCTGCCTCAAATTTAAAATCATACGATCCACGACTTTTTTTCATGAGCTCCTTTTCATTCATAAAGCAACAGTTTTTCATTCGATTGCTTCGAATTGTTGCTGCTGCTAAATGCCTTTTTCTTTTAGCGCAATCATCAGGTTTATGGGAGCGAACCAATTATCGAAAAATAATTTATAATTCTTGTTTTGTGGAACATTAGAAGCTAAGTGCAACACAATATCTGATGAGATCCATAATCCAATAGATGGACACGTTCCTTCTCCTACATAGAGAGTAAAATCTCGTATACGATGTTGCTCTCTTTAAAAATGTGTTTTTTCCTATGGGATTTCTCTTAGAATATTAATTTATTTGCACGTGGAACAGAATTTAGTTTGCATAGTTATGGGTATGAAAAATGTTTGCAATAACAAAATGTTGCATAGTTTTAGTAGCAAAAGTCACTATTTCTGCGATAAAAGAATGTTGCATAATTTTACGAGTTGTTTTATTTTTATGTAACATATGGAGCTTTTATGTAAATATGTACATACTGTTTCGCTAGGAAATATCAAAAGTGGGGTATATTACGATTTCCGTGGCAACATGTTTTGAAATCGTAATCGTGCCCTAGAATGTATTATACCAAACGACTTTTTGCATCAGGATGACAGGTCCGTCAAAACTTTCCGCTACTAGCGCTACAGGAGGAAATTGGAGGGGATGTAGCAAGAATTAAGTTGCTAAAAGTTGCTACGTGCGAGAAAGAAATTTAATTCAAACAATATTGCAGCGATATATAAAAAATCACAGCCAGATATTGCAACAGAAATAAATTTAGTTAATAATTTGGGATAAATTTGTATTCATTTGTGGTGGGAAAACAAATAAAACTACATTCTAGCCACCAGCAGTTGTTTGGCCGTTCCATGTTTTTGCTACTAGCGAGCAGCAAGTTTGGTGTGCTTGGAACGCGGCCAATCACTTACCTTGTCACAACAGGTTAAGTGTGAGCTGTCAAAACATTTGCTGTAAAGGAGGGTGAAATCAATAATTTTTTTATTAAGACATCTATTACAACTACTGAAAATTACAACGAAATAAGGAATTTTGTACATCTAGGACGCAAAATTACTATTGATGCTTCTATGTGCTTGTATCAATTCCTTATCACTGTTCAAAGTGAATGCCTTGGAAACGTAAACTTTCTTAAATTTTTGTCCAATTAACTATGGTGTATGGTGAAACTACCTCCCATCTAATGGAAATGTTCTATAGAACAATTCGACTGCTAGTGAATGGCATTAAACCAGTTTATGTGTTTGATGGTAAACCACCTGATTTAAGGTCAGGGAAGTTGGCAAAACGTGCCGAACGTCGCGAGAAAGCTCAAAAGGCCTTGGAGAAAGCCACCGAAGCTCGAGATGAGGCTGACATAGACAAGTTCAATCGAATATTGGTTCGTGTCACCAAAGACCATGCTGCCAAAGCGATGGAGTTGTTGAAACTGATGGGTGTTCCATATGTAGACGCACCATGTGAAGCAGAAGCACAGTGTACAAGCACTAGTCAAAGCCGGGAAAGTGTACGCCACAGCTACGGAAAACATGGATGCCTTTACATTATGCTAAGGCATTTATTTTTTATTTACTTCATTATAGTGTGCCTATAAGGTATCCTTTTAGTTTATAGATCTATGCATCCTTCTTGGATGTGATTACAGTGACAGCATCAAAGGTGTTGGCCCTAAGGGAGCCATTGAGATGATCAACACATACATAGACATTGAAAAAGTATGCGATTCCGAAGAGTTGGAACTATGAGATTGCCAGGCAATTGTCTGTTACCCCAGATTGATGTGACGTTTTATGAAACCGACCTGTGTTTATCTTAGAACTCAACTTCCACTTTCAGATCAAATGGAGAGAACCCGATGAAGAGGGTTTGGTGAAGTTTCTTTGTGGTTACGGGTGCTAGAAAGATTCTCAAATCAAAAACTAATACTTCCACTCAGGGGAGGTTGGACAGTTTCTTCAAGCTAATTTTCCTGTGTGTTCCCACGTGGAAGGAAACTAACGTGAGCTGAAAGCTGTTGTCCCGTGGAATATAAGTTTAGAAATTGTATTTGTGTTAAGTTTTAAGAATACATTCGTTGCATCAGCGACTTGGGCTCGCAGATGTTTTGTAGATGTTTTGGATTTCTTACATATTATTTGGCATGACTTGTGACCGAGTCATTTAATCGCCAGGTCTTGGCTTTTTGGGCTACATCAATATCTTGGTACAGTTTATAGAGTTCGCGGTTGTATCATATCCATTCACCCTCTTTCCTTAAAGCAGCAAACATTCGAAGAAGTACTGTTTTCTGTCTAAAGAACTTGATATCTACCTAGCTCTTCTGCTTGTGGTCCAGCAATCTAAAATCTAAGGAGTTTTTACCAAGTTACCAGACCAGTAGCGGTTTTCTATGGTCTGGCGTCATTTCTGTAGTCAACACTTGCATATTTCCTTTAATGAAGTTAGCTTAAAGTTGCTATAATAATTTTAAGACCCGCGGAGCAATATCAAATAAGACAGCCTAAGCAGATCGAATCTAAAAATGTTTGCAATAACAAAATGTTGCATAGTTTTAGTAGCACAAAGTCACTATTTGTGCGATAAACGAATATTGCATAATTTTACGAGTTGTTTTATTTTTATGTAACATTGCAGCTTTTAGGTAAATATCTAGCTACTGTTTCGCTAGGAAATATCAAAAGTGGGGGATATTACGATTTCCGTGGTAACATGTTTTGAAATCGTAATCGTGCCCTAGAATGTATTATACCAAACGACTTTTTGCACCAGGATGACAGGTCCATCAAAACTTTCCGCTACTAGCGCTACAGGAGGAAATTGGAGGGGATGTAGCAAGAATTAAGTTGCTAAAAGTTGCTACATGCGGGAAAGAAATTTAATTCAAACAATATTGCAGCGATATATAAAAAATCACAGCCAGATATTGCAACAGAAATAAATTTAGTTAATAGTTTGGGATAAATTTGTATTCATTTGTGGTGGGAAAACAAATAAAACTACATTCTAGCTACCAGCAGTTGTTTGGCCGTTCCATGTTTTTGCTACTAGCGAGCAGCAAGTTTGGTGTGCTTGGAACGCGGCCAATGACTTACCTTGTCACAACAGGTTAAGTGTGAGCTGTCAAAACATTTGCTGTAAAGGAGGGTGAAATCAATAATTTTTTTATTAAGACATCTATTACAACTACTGAAAATTACAACGAAATAAGGAATTTTGTACATCTAGGACGCAAAATTACTATTGATGCTTCTATGTGCTTGTATCAATTCCTTATCACTGTTCGAAGTGAATGCCTTGGAAACGTAAACTTTCATAAATTTAAATCAAATTTCCTCTAGGTGCCCAATTAACTATGGTGTATGGTGAAACTACCTCCCATCTAATGGAAATGTTCTATAGAACAATTCGACTGCTAATGAATGGCATTAAACCAGTTTATGTGTTTGATGGCAAACCACCTGATTTAAGGTCAGGAGAGTTGGCAAAACGTGCCGAACGTCGCGAGAAAGCTCAAAAGGCCTTGGAGAAAGCCACCGAAGCTCGAGATGAGGCTGACATAGACAAGTTCAATCGAATATTGGTTCGTGTCACCAAAGACCATGCTGCCGAGGCGATGGAGTTGTTGGAACTGATGGTTGTTCCATATGTAGACGCACCATGTGAAGCAGAAGCACAGTGTACAAGCACTAGTCAAAGCCGGGAAAGTGTACGCCACAGCTACGGAAAACATGGATGCCTTTACACTATGCTAAGGCATTTATTTTTTATTTACTTCATTATAGTGTGCCTATAAGGTATCCTTTTAGTTTATAGATCTATGCATCCTTCTTGGATGTGATTACTGTGACAGCATCAAAGGTGTTGGCCCTAAGGGAGCCATTGAGATGAACCACACATACATAGACATTGAATCCATTCTAGAAAACATTGATAGGAAAAAGTATGCGATTCCGAAGAGTTGGAACTATGAGATTGCCAGGCAATTGTCTGTTACCCCAGATTGATGTGACGTTTTATGAAACCGACCTGTGTTTATCTTAGAACTCAACTTCCACTTTCAGATCAAATGGAGAGAACCCGATGAAGAGGGTTTGGTGAAGTTTCTTTGTGGTTACGGGTGCTAGAAAGATTCTCAAATCAAAAACTAATACTTCCACTCAGGGGAGGTTGGACAGTTTCTTCAAGCTAATTTTCCTGTGTGTTCCCACGTGGAAGGAAACTAACGTGAGCTGAAAGCTGTTGTCCCGTGGAATATAAGTTTAGAAATTGTATTTGTGTTAAGTTTTAAGAATACATTCGTTGCATCAGCGACTTGGGCTCGCAGATGTTTTGTAGATGTTTTGGATTTCTTACATATTATTTGGCATGACTTGTGACCGAGTCATTTAATCGTCAGGTCTTGGCTTTTTGGGCTACATCAATATCTTGGTACAGTTTATAGAGTTCGCGGTTGTATCATATCCATTCACCCTCTTTCCTTAAAGCAGCAAACATTCGAAGAAGTACTGTTTTCTGTCTAAAGAACTTGATATCTACCTAGCTCTTCTGCTTGTGGTCCAGCAATCTAAAATCTAAGGAGTTTTTACCAGGTTACCAAACCAGTAGCGGTTTTCTATGGTCTGGCGTCATTTCCGTAGTCAACACTTGCATATTTCCTTTAATGAAGTTAGCTTAAAGTTGCTATAATAATTTTAAGACCCGCGGAGCAATATCAAATAAGACAGCCTAAGCAGATCGAATCTAAAAATGTTTGCAATAACAAAATGTTGCATAGTTTTAGTAGCACAAAGTCACTATTTGTGCGATAAACGAATATTGCATAATTTTACGAGTTGTTTTATTTTTATGTAACATTGCAGCTTTTAGGTAAATATCTAGCTACTGTTTCGCTAGGAAATATCAAAAGTGGGGGATATTACGATTTCCGTGGTAACATGTTTTGAAATCGTAATCGTGCCCTAGAATGTATTATACCAAACGACTTTTTGCACCAGGATGACAGGTCCATCAAAACTTTCCGCTACTAGCGCTACAGGAGGAAATTGGAGGGGATGTAGCAAGAATTAAGTTGCTAAAAGTTGCTACATGCGGGAAAGAAATTTAATTCAAACAATATTGCAGCGATATATAAAAAATCACAGCCAGATATTGCAACAGAAATAAATTTAGTTAATAGTTTGGGATAAATTTGTATTCATTTGTGGTGGGAAAACAAATAAAACTACATTCTAGCTACCAGCAGTTGTTTGGCCGTTCCATGTTTTTGCTACTAGCGAGCAGCAAGTTTGGTGTGCTTGGAACGCGGCCAATGACTTACCTTGTCACAACAGGTTAAGTGTGAGCTGTCAAAATATTTGCTGTAAAGGAGGGTGAAATCAATAATTTTTTTATTAAGACATCTATTACAACTACTGAAAATTACAACGAAATAAGGAATTTTGTACATCTAGGACGCAAAATTACTATTGATGCTTCTATGTGCTTGTATCAATTCCTTATCACTGTTCGAAGTGAATGCCTTGGAAACGTAAACTTTCATAAATTTAAATCAAATTTCCTCTAGGTGCCCAATTAACTATGGTGTATGGTGAAACTACCTCCCATCTAATGGAAATGTTCTATAGAACAATTCGACTGCTAATGAATGGCATTAAACCAGTTTATGTGTTTGATGGCAAACCACCTGATTTAAGGTCAGGAGAGTTGGCAAAACGTGCCGAACGTCGCGAGAAAGCTCAAAAGGCCTTGGAGAAAGCCACCGAAGCTCGAGATGAGGCTGACATAGACAAGTTCAATCGAATATTGGTTCGTGTCACCAAAGACCATGCTGCCGAGGCGATGGAGTTGTTGGAACTGATGGTCGTTCCATATGTAGACGCACCATGTGAAGCAGAAGCACAGTGTACAAGCACTAGTCAAAGCCGGGAAAGTGTACGCCACAGCTACGGAAAACATGGATGCCTTTACACTATGCTAAGGCATTTATTTTTTATTTACTTCATTATAGTGTGCCTATAAGGTATCCTTTTAGTTTATAGATCTATGCATCCTTCTTGGATGTGATTACTGTGACAGCATCAAAGGTGTTGGCCCTAAGGGAGCTATTGAGATGAACCACACATACATAGACATTGAATCCATTCTAGAAAACATTGATAGGAAAAAGTATGCGATTCCGAAGAGTTGGAACTATGAGATTGCCAGGCAATTGTCTGTTACCCCAGATTGATGTGACGTTTTATGAAACCGACCTGTGTTTATCTTAGAACTCAACTTCCACTTTCAGATCAAATGGAGAGAACCCGATGAAGAGGGTTTGGTGAAGTTTCTTTGTGGTTACGGGTGCTAGAAAGATTCTCAAATCAAAAACTAATACTTCCACTCAGGGGAGGTTGGACAGTTTCTTCAAGCTAATTTTCCTGTGTGTTCCCACGTGGAAGGAAACTAACGTGAGCTGAAAGCTGTTGTCCCGTGGAATATAAGTTTAGAAATTGTATTTGTGTTAAGTTTTAAGAATACATTCGTTGCATCAGCGACTTGGGCTCGCAGATGTTTTGTAGATGTTTTGGATTTCTTACATATTATTTGGCATGACTTGTGACCGAGTCATTTAATCGCCAGGTCTTGGCTTTTTGGGCTACATCAATATCTTGGTACAGTTTATAGAGTTCGCGGTTGTATCATATCCATTCACCCTCTTTCCTTAAAGCAGCAAACATTCGAAGAAGTACTGTTTTCTGTCTAAAGAACTTGATATCTACCTAGCTCTTCTGCTTGTGGTCCAGCAATCTAAAATCTAAGGAGTTTTTACCAAGTTACCAGACCAGTAGCGGTTTTCTATGGTCTGGCGTCATTTCTGTAGTCAACACTTGCATATTTCCTTTAATGAAGTTAGCTTAAAGTTGCTATAATAATTTTAAGACCCGCGGAGCAATATCAAATAAGACAGCCTAAGCAGATCGAATCTAAAAATGTTTGCAATAACAAAATGTTGCATAGTTTTAGTAGCACAAAGTCACTATTTGTGCGATAAACGAATATTGCATAATTTTACGAGTTGTTTTATTTTTATGTAACATTGCAGCTTTTAGGTAAATATCTAGCTACTGTTTCGCTAGGAAATATCAAAAGTGGGGGATATTACGATTTCCGTGGTAACATGTTTTGAAATCGTAATCGTGCCCTAGAATGTATTATACCAAACGACTTTTTGCACCAGGATGACAGGTCCATCAAAACTTTCCGCTACTAGCGCTACAGGAGGAAATTGGAGGGGATGTAGCAAGAATTAAGTTGCTAAAAGTTGCTACATGCGGGAAAGAAATTTAATTCAAACAATATTGCAGCGATATATAAAAAATCACAGCCAGATATTGCAACAGAAATAAATTTAGTTAATAGTTTGGGATAAATTTGTATTCATTTGTGGTGGGAAAACAAATAAAACTACATTCTAGCTACCAGCAGTTGTTTGGCCGTTCCATGTTTTTGCTACTAGCGAGCAGCAAGTTTGGTGTGCTTGGAACGCGGCCAATGACTTACCTTGTCACAACAGGTTAAGTGTGAGCTGTCAAAATATTTGCTGTAAAGGAGGGTGAAATCAATAATTTTTTTATTAAGACATCTATTACAACTACTGAAAATTACAACGAAATAAGGAATTTTGTACATCTAGGACGCAAAATTACTATTGATGCTTCTATGTGCTTGTATCAATTCCTTATCACTGTTCGAAGTGAATGCCTTGGAAACGTAAACTTTCATAAATTTAAATCAAATTTCCTCTAGGTGCCCAATTAACTATGGTGTATGGTGAAACTACCTCCCATCTAATGGAAATGTTCTATAGAACAATTCGACTGCTAATGAATGGCATTAAACCAGTTTATGTGTTTGATGGCAAACCACCTGATTTAAGGTCAGGAGAGTTGGCAAAACGTGCCGAACGTCGCGAGAAAGCTCAAAAGGCCTTGGAGAAAGCCACCGAAGCTCGAGATGAGGCTGACATAGACAAGTTCAATCGAATATTGGTTCGTGTCACCAAAGACCATGCTGCCGAGGCGATGGAGTTGTTGGAACTGATGGTCGTTCCATATGTAGACGCACCATGTGAAGCAGAAGCACAGTGTACAAGCACTAGTCAAAGCCGGGAAAGTGTACGCCACAGCTACGGAAAACATGGATGCCTTTACACTATGCTAAGGCATTTATTTTTTATTTACTTCATTATAGTGTGCCTATAAGGTATCCTTTTAGTTTATAGATCTATGCATCCTTCTTGGATGTGATTACTGTGACAGCATCAAAGGTGTTGGCCCTAAGGGAGCTATTGAGATGAACCACACATACATAGACATTGAATCCATTCTAGAAAACATTGATAGGAAAAAGTATGCGATTCCGAAGAGTTGGAACTATGAGATTGCCAGGCAATTGTCTGTTACCCCAGATTGATGTGACGTTTTATGAAACCGACCTGTGTTTATCTTAGAACTCAACTTCCACTTTCAGATCAAATGGAGAGAACCCGATGAAGAGGGTTTGGTGAAGTTTCTTTGTGGTTACGGGTGCTAGAAAGATTCTCAAATCAAAAACTAATACTTCCACTCAGGGGAGGTTGGACAGTTTCTTCAAGCTAATTTTCCTGTGTGTTCCCACGTGGAAGGAAACTAACGTGAGCTGAAAGCTGTTGTCCCGTGGAATATAAGTTTAGAAATTGTATTTGTGTTAAGTTTTAAGAATACATTCGTTGCATCAGCGACTTGGGCTCGCAGATGTTTTGTAGATGTTTTGGATTTCTTACATATTATTTGGCATGACTTGTGACCGAGTCATTTAATCGCCAGGTCTTGGCTTTTTGGGCTACATCAATATCTTGGTACAGTTTATAGAGTTCGCGGTTGTATCATATCCATTCACCCTCTTTCCTTAAAGCAGCAAACATTCGAAGAAGTACTGTTTTCTGTCTAAAGAACTTGATATCTACCTAGCTCTTCTGCTTGTGGTCCAGCAATCTAAAATCTAAGGAGTTTTTACCAAGTTACCAGACCTTGCATATTTCCTTTAATGAAATTAGCTTAAAGTTGCTATAATAATTTTAAGACCCGCGGAGCAATATCAAATAAGACAGCCTAAGCAAATCGAATGTAAGGCGTTTTTCAGCTCTCTTGTGCTACAATGTCCTGAAGTTCTGGCGTCCTTTATTATTAGGCTAGGTACAGGGTAACCGTATTGCCGTGTGATAAATTCGATACGTTTGACCATGTCACCGTGCCTTATTTTTATGCAATTTATGGTTGCGGTTTGCCTCTTCGGCTATGTCGTCCAAGACGCCGGGGGCTGGGACTCTCCCGGGGCCCTACTCTGTATTCCGTTTCGAACTTAAAAACTTTTTCAAAGTGCTTTTCGATTCTAATTTTGCTGTTTGATACTCTCTAACCCTTTCGAAACGATTGCAATATGTTGCTAAATATCATTTCATTTCATTTATTTGTTTCATCAATTAGAGCTATAAACTCAATTAGACAACTTAAAAACTATTATAATTAAGAACTTAAAAATATTACTGTGATTTAAAATATTAATTATTATGATAGAGAACAGACATTATTTGATTCTTAAAAGAATTTCTAGAATAGTTTCCAAAAACATCAATGCGATCAATAACTAAATTTAATTCGCTGATGCAACGCTCAATCGGTTCATTACTGCCATAATTTGTTCTGTGAAACCGACCTATAACTTGCGATTTTAGCGATTGTAGCGAGTCTCGCGCTCTGAAATTGTTAGTGACCAACGTCAAAGAAGATGAAGAGCAGAGTTTGTTGCATATTTGTTAGAAATGTTCTTCATTTACGTTGCATTTAGCAATAATTTAATAAATAAAAAATTAGTTCGTATTGATTGTATTATATTTCTTAATTCTTTTTTTAAGTGATCTTTTCTTGTGAATGATTAACAATTTACTAAAATGACTATGACTTGTGTCCGAGTCATTTAATCCCCGGGTCTTGATTTTTTGGGCTACATCAACACCTTGGTACAGTTTGTAGAGTTCGCGGTGAAGCAGAAGCACAGTGTACAGCACTAGTCAAAGCCGAGAAAGTGTAAGCCACAGCTACGGAAAATATGGATGCCCTTACCTTTGGCTCATCCATTATGCTAAGGCATTAATTTTTTATTTACTTCATTATAGTGTGCCTGTCGACCCGCGGCTTACCATTAGAAGTTTCTAGACTTATTTTTTCCCAAAACAAATATCCTTTTTTTTTTTCGCTGTGAGCGTTTGATGTGATTTTATTTACTAAAAGTATTTCAGACAATTAAACTGAGAAAAGAGTAACTTTTATAGTAATAACTATACCTATTTTAAAATGATACGAATATACGAGTAATACATTGAAGTATTATCCCAGACCAGCGTATCAAATAATTAAACACTGTAGTTTTATTTTTAGTTCTTTATTTCTCATCTGCACTCACTTGTAGTCTCAACGCAACTGAACATTGTTGAGAATGCATGCATAGGCAAACACAAGCAGCAATACAAAAACAAGAGAACGGAAAGCCCCGTTAATTTACGTGTTCTCTTTTAATATTTTGTCACGTATATCAATGTGACTTTTGCCCATACATACATTTTCAACAATACCTGTAACTCCAGCTCTTGTGAACATTTTAAAACCCCACTTATTGGGCTTTATTGGTAGGTATTGTTTTAGATTGTGAGGTCCTTTATATTTAATCATTTGTTCATCAATGGTCTGGTGTTCCTGGTCTATTTTGTTGCATTTCTCTTTCATTTTATCCAGTAATGGACGTATTTTATAAAGTTTGTCGTAATTAGTTGATCCACGTTCCGCCTGTTGAGTATTATCATTTATGTGAAAATCTTTTTTGATTTTATCAAAGCGTACTCTTGATGAAGAATCTGCAACAGCTGATAATCTGAAGTTTGTCATCCAAACCATTCGTAAATTTGGAACTTGTATTACGCCTAAATAAGGAAGTACGCCAAAGAATCGTCTGATCTCGAATGGTAAACAATTTAGCACTACGCCTTTCGTTTGCATCGAATATAGATTTGTTTCGTTGCAAATCTTGTTTATTTCATCATCGAAGAACTCACTGAAATACAATATTTTATTGGATCTTTGACTTCTCCACAAACTGTTTCTTTTTTCCAAGCAGTTTCGCAAACGGGTAAGCTCGTGTTCCTCCATTTCAACTCTCCAGATTGATTTTTTCAAAACTTTCCATGACGATGTTTTCTGCATCCCCTTCATTTTCAACTTCTTCAACAGCATATACATCTTCTTCAACAATTATGGTAATCAAATTTATTTCAACGTTTTCTCCTATTTTCCTTACCTGTACGGGATTTCAATAGATTCAATAGAACTAAAATGTAATAACACTTACTTGATAATTGTTTCTTCAATGACTCTCTCCAAATTGGAATCATATAACTCTTCTTCTTCTTCTTCACCTTCTTCATCATCAGAATTATTCCAGTCGAAATCGATCATTCGTTTTATTTCTGATTCTGTGAGACCTTTTGGACGCATTTCTAAAAAAAAACAAAAATTATTGCTACTATGGACAAATGTTGCCTATAAGCAACATTGTGTTCATGAAATTCCTGACATAACAATAAAAACTTTTTTTAAGTTTTGCAAACTTTATTTCATTTTCTTACCTGTTATTTATAATAAAATTCAATTTTTATAAAAAAATTCTTGCGTGTTTAGTTTTTATTTGAATTGTTGTAGAACAACTTTTTCCACTTTTTTTTGCACACGTCTGAACACCACTTCAACTAGCTCACAAATGAACACTTGTAAAGCTTTTAAAATGTAACTTCGTAAATGAATGCTCACACATATTAATTTCAGTTGGAAAAAATCGTTAACAAAAATAACAAAAACTGTGGCAATTATGACCGAAAATATACAATGTTGCCTATTAGCAACATTTGACATTAAAGGGTTAAATCATTTTTAATATTATATGTGAGGTTTTGACGGATCCTAATCTCATCAAATATCAAAGACAACACAACGTTCTCGCTGGTTTAATGAAGCGAACTTTGATTTTAGATACAAATGGGCATTGTTTTCATATCCTGGTTCTAATCCTTTTACAGGAGCCCATCTATAAAAAGAGGATACGTGAGGAAGTCTGAAGCCCAGCCCATATCTCAGAAATTTATAGACGCTTTGCGATCTATAAAAAAATTTTCTGGGAAAGTTAATTTTCGTTGTTGTTGTATTGTGTAGATTTCGACAACCCCATCAACATATCGCAAAATGTTTTTAAATGGTCGGAAATATTGAGCCCTTGGATTTGAGACGATAAAGATATTTTCCTTTTTTTTTAAAACTTTTAAAGCAGCATGCGCTCTCTTTTTTTGTAATGTTTTATTTTTAAGTTTTTTATTTTAAGTTTGTTACTTAAAATTTTTTTTTTTTTAAATTGCATTTTTTTTCTTCTTTTGCGCATCTCTCTAATAACTGATCCCACCTTACACATGAAATGCTACAACTGCTAGAAGTTCTTCTTCGTTTAGTTGGAGGAGACTTCAGATCTTCTAAATTTAAGTCTGAATCTAAATCAGAATTTAAATTTAAGGAAGGAACAGCATCCTTCTTAAGGTACTTTCTTCCCACAAACTCGGGACAAAAATGGTCTCCACAAACAAAGTATTTGCCTTCATTTTTGAAACGACACGCCTGCCTCCACAAATTATTTAAAATTTCATTTTTTTCCCTAGAAGCCTAGAAGGGCATTGAAAAATTTTCAAATTAGGGTAATCTCTTTTCGTTTTCCTACAAACGGAACAAGAAACTCCAGATAATCTCTTATCACCCATTGCTATTAAAAACATTAATGCTGCTTTGGAGTTCCTTTATGGCTTTGGCGGACTCAAGAGGGATTGGTTGCTGAATGAGGATTAGCTTCACTTGATTGTTTACTAAAATTCGTTTATTTTCAAAACGATCGTGAAGGGCCTTCCAGGCCAAATCAAAATTTTCATCTGTAAGCGAGACTTTGGTTACGATGTTTAGGGCATCACCTTTGGTCTTCGCTGGAAGGTGAAATACTTTTTGACCGAGCTGATGTGAGGATGATTAACATACATAGCTGTAAACATATCCCAAAAAGTGGGCCATTCGAAATAATTTCCATAAAAAACTTCTGTATCACACGGTGGGAGCTTGATACTAGGTGAAGTATTTGGTGTAACAGTGAGAAGGTTTCCTTGAGCCGGGCTTCCCCTTTTCTTGAGCGCTACGAAGTGGATTGAGCATCTTCTCTGGTTGAGGGTTTTTTCGTTCTAAAAGCTCACTTAAACAAGATAAATATGTGTTGGATGAATACTGGTATTTAGCTTATACTACACTAAGGGACTCATTTAGCTCTTCGTCGGCCGCAGACTTAATGACAAAGTCGTTATAAGCCTTTTTGACTTGAAGCCAATGCTTCTAAAAGAGAAAGCGAAAAGGAAGCGCTAGGTTCCTCACGGAACGTAGCGTGAAATTCCACCAGCTGATCGGCAGCAAAAATTACGTCCTCTAAACTCATCGCGAATGAACGAAATATATAGACCGATTGATAAATATTTAGAAATATAGTATATGCAAACAACTACAAAATGTTTACGCATGCAATGGAGATATTTAAAATAACCAATACCTGTACATATATGTACGTATGCGTTGATGCTAAATATGCTTGATGGTGAGTGATGCTGCTCTTGAATCTTTTCTTGGTCCAGCGACGTGTGAGAACAAATGTGGTTTGGTTGCAATGACGGGATGGAGCACACCTTTTGTCTAACGATGAATGAGGAGAAAGTGTGATTTGAGGTACACTTTTTGTCCACCGACGAATGAGGAGAAAGTGCGGTTTTGGAGCACACTTTTTTCCAATAATGTGTTGAAAAACGATGAATTGAATGCCAAGGCGGGATGGAGCGCACACATTTGCACAATCCAGCGACGAATGGTGAGAAAGTGTGGTTTAGGGCACACTTTTGGTTTGGAGCACACTTTTTTCCCAACAATGTGTTGAAAAACGATGAATTGAGTGCCAAGGCGGGATGGGGCGCACACCTTTGGACAATCCAGCGACGAATGATGAGAAAGTGTGGTTTGGGGCACACTTTTGGCGACGAATGAGGACAAAGTGCGGTTTGGAGCACACTTTTTTTTCCAACAATGTGTTGAAAAACGATGAATTGAGTGCCAAGGCGGGATGGAGCGCACACCTTTATCCAATCCAGCGAAGAATGATGAGAAAGTGTGGTTTGGGGCACACTTTTGGCGACGAATGAGGAGAAAGTGCGGTTTGGAGCACACTTTTGGCGCCGAATGAGGAGAAAGTGCGGTTTGGAGCACACTTTTTGTCCGCACAAGAAAATTAATTAAATCCTGGTGATCCGGCTCGTTTGGACCAAAATGTTGGTGTAATCACCTGTACGAACAAATACTTTTGATAATTTAAACTTTGAAAATAAAAAAGAACACTTAAGTTTTTCGCTGTCTTCGGATTTTATTTCGGCACGTCCGCCACTTTCGTCGTCTGGATTCCAAGTGGATGACCACCGGAAAAGCCGACAACCATCTTAAATACAATGAATGTCATAAATGCGCACACCTTTGGCCAGTCCAGCGACGAAATGACAAGAAAATGCGGTTTGGAACACACTTTTTTGTTCGCACAAGAGAATTAATTGAAAACCTGGTGATCCGGCTCGTTTGGACCAAAATGTTTGTTTGTTCACTTGTGCAAACTAAAACTTGATAAAACTGGAACCTTTGAAGAAAAAAATAATGCACTTGAATACTTGTTGTCTTCGGATTTTTATTTCGGCACGTCCGCCACTTTCGTCTGAATTCCAAGTGGATGACCACCGGAAAAGCCGACAACCATGATTACAACGAATGTCATAAAAATCTTTTTACGCTAGAGGTGTCCTCTAGGTGGAGATAGTGGTGAAGATGGTGGTGTAGATGGTAGTGACAATGATGATGATGGAATGTCGATGTTGTGTCTGCCGCGACGAAGTTTGTTAATGAGGCTACGCTGCTGCTACCAATGAGTATGTTGTTGATGACAATGTGTGCTGTGCATATTTTGGTGGCTGCGCTGGCGATACGATGATGTGAATATGATGGCGGTCGTGTCGCATTTGGCACGGTGTTTGTGGTTATGTGGTGGATGAAATTCTTCTCAGCAAGAAAAACGCTTCTGCCGCTCTATTTTTGCCGATGATGATGACTTCGTGCTTTGCACGTTTCTACAGGTGACGGTAATATCTTAGCGATAAATTGTGTTCTGCACTCGTACTCCACAAAAATAAATTAACTTTAATTATTTATCATGTTTTTATTTTATAAAAAAAACTTTAAACTTTTATTTTGACAAGATTTAAAATTAGGATGCTACTGGATTTCTTTTTTTTTAAAAAATCGTCGGAGTTACCAATATGGGGGTACGAGCACGGGGAATGAATAAATAGATCTAAGCGCGTCGATTGTCTAAATGTGAATGACATAACTTAGGTGACCTGGAACCATCATGGCCGCTCGTCAACCCAAGTGAGATCATTCAGCACTTTATTAGATGTAAAAGTTATGTAAATTATGAACTCGGCCATATGAGGTTGCACTAGGTAGCTAGTTATAAATATTAATGAAATTAGCTTTTTTTTTTTTTTTTATTGCTAGTGAGGGCTTACAGCGATGATCTGGGAATAGACTGAATTATAGTTAAAAGAAATAGAAAGAAACCTTATCTACAAGAATGCAGTCGACATTCGGCGTGGTGCCCACTTCCTGCGCTTCACGCGTATTTGAAGATCTTGACTGATATGAGTTATGGCTGTCATTAAGAATACTACCAGTACTGGGAACTGTGCAGGTTTAAGCCCGGGCGGGGAACAACAACCACAGCCAACATAAGAGAGAAACGATTAAAATCCACTACACCAAAAGAGTTCTTCCTGGTAGTACAATGGACACAGAAAATTGAGTCTGACTGTGTTGGGTGAGGTGCCGGGCTGGTTTTCGTTGGCGGGGTTAGAATTATCTGCTCCCGTTCCGGACCTAAGATGCATGTTTACCATGTTTCTTTTTTTTTCTTTTTATGTTTTTGTATATGTTAGTTAAGGGATATGAGATTTTTGTATTAAATTTATATATGTTTATGAAATCTATATTGATATTGACAAATTTCTTTGATTATTCTTATTTGGCTAAGTTTACGCAAATCAATTTTCTTTTTACTTATTATTTAGAGCTCAACTCAACAATATTCACTCACACTCTCACACAATATTAGTTGTTATTAATATACTTCAATTATTCAATTTTGTTCTCTTCTTAACTCTTATTATTTTTCTTTCGTTTTTACTTTAATTACTATGAAACTTACGAGACTAATACTACTATCTGCATTGTTATAAAGGTGAGTGATGAATCCTTGGGTGGTGAAGCGGTATAGTTTGAACGACTTCCCTTTCCTCCGCTGGCGGCTACTCGGGGGCCTCTTTTCTTCACTCGTAAATTTTTTCTTTTAAGAGTTTTCACTGTCACTGGACCGGTATTCGTACGCGGTAGCACTGTCGCTATTTAAGGGCTCTGGCTTACTATAATGTACGAGGTGGCACTATCACTGCTTGAGGGCTCTGGCCGTAATCACTCGTTGCACTATTTTACTAGTAATATTTTGACCGTATGCGGTCAAAATATTACAGTGCCCTACTTTGAGGGCTCTGGCTTACTACAATGAACAAGAAGGCACTGTCACTACTTTAGGGCTCTGACCTTAGTTGCTCGTTGGCCTATTTTATTGCTAAGCCTTTTGCGCACTTCAATATCGGGTCCCTGCTCGGGCGCCAATTAAATTATTTTACGACGATAATTCTAAAAAAATAATTTTTTATTCGAAATTCAAACTGGCAGCGATTCTGCCTACAATACAACTGACTACTAGTTACAATTTCCTCTATCTTAAGTACTAATTCATCGGCGCGTAGTTGATGATCAGGCAGCGACAGCATGATGTCTCAGGTGTCCTCCACATTCTTTCTGGATGCAATTCGGTGCCCCAGACGTGGTGTCAGCAAATTCTTTCACGTAGACTTAACACTTGTCATGATTACCGGACGAATCGTGGGAGCGATTCTGGGAACTATTTGAACTGCATGATCTCAATGTTTGTCCCGTTAACGTATATTAACGCTATTCAGCGGATTTGAAACATTACCTGAGTTAGCATCGATAATTCTCTTGGGAGCTGTACCCACACTACTCAAACGGTACCTCGGTACCTACTACAATAACAAACTACTTTGTCTAAATTAATGAAATTAAATCTGTGGTCACAAGACATAACCGCCTAAGTCGGTTTTTCTTACTTTTCAGGAGAGCACTTTAAAGATTCAATTCCTTACTACAAATCAATAAATGTTCTTTTTAATACATTTTTTTCACTGTATTGACAGCATTTTACGGCTTTAAATATTTTCTTATAAATATTTACAAAAAATTGCGGAATGCGAAACATGTGCTTCGTACGTTCGGTTCGCGATCTGAATTTTATGAGCACCGTTATATCTGTTACCTGAAAAAGGAGGAGAATTTCCGAATTCCGCAGTGTCTTCCTGATCGCTCATAATCGAAACGCACCGTGATTTAACTTACGATTTTTAAAAGACTTACAACCGGCTGCCCAAAAATTATTACGGTACACGAAAATTAATACTGTACACTGGTAAAACAAAAGGCGTATAACTCCCAAAAAACTGCTTTGTCCCGTTATATATTTATTAAGCAACGTTAAATTCTTAAAGATAAGGTTTATAGAAATGAAATGCAGATTGACTTGCATGTGATACAAAAATCCCTCTAATGAAAATCTGGCCTTCTTATTCCTGACTTGATAATGGTGATGATGGTGGAGATAGTGGTGAAGATGGTGGTGTAGATGGTGGTGACAATGATGATGATGAAATGTCGATGTAGTGTCTGCCGCGACGAAGTTTGTTAATGAGGCTAAGCTGCTGCTACCAATGGATATGTTGGTGATGACAATGAATGCGGTGCATATTTTGGTGGCTGCGCTGCCGATACGATGATGTGAATATGATGGCGGTCGTGTCGCACTTGGCACGTGTGAGAATAAATGTGGTTTGGTTGCAATGGCGGGATGGAGCACACCTTTTGTCCAACGATGAATGAGGAGAAAGTGTGATTTGAGGTATAGTTTTTGTCCACCGACGAATTAGGAATGCTGTTTTGGAGCACACTTTTTCCAATAATGTGTTGAAAAAAGATGAATTGAATGCCAAGGGGGGGATGGAGCGCACACCTTTGGACAATCCAGCGGCGAATGATGAGAAAGTGTGGTTTGGGGCACACTTTTGGCGACGAATGAAGAGAAAGTGCGGTTTGGAGCACAATTTTTTTCCAACAATGTGTTGAAAAACGATGAATTGAGTGCCAAGGCGGGATGGAGCGCACACCTTTGGACAATCCAGCGACGAATGATGAGAAAGTGTGGTTTTGGGGCACACTTTTGGCGACGAATGAGGAGAAAATGCGGTTTGGAGCACACTTTTTTTTCAACAATGTGTTGAAAAACGATGAATTGAATGCCAAGGCGGGATGGAGCGTACACCTTTATCCAATCCAGCGACGAATGATGAGAAAGTGTGGTTTGGGGCACACTTTTGGCGACGAATGAGGAGAAAGTGCGGTTTGGAGCACACTTTTGGCGCCGAATGAGGAGAAAGTGCGGTTTAGAGCACACTTTTTGTCCGCACAAGAAAATTAATTAAATCCTGGTGATCCGGCTCGTTTGGACCAAAATGTTGGTGTAATCACCTGTACGAACAAATAGTTTTGATAATTTAAACTTTGAAAATAAAAAAAGAACACTTAAGTTTTTCGCTGTCTTCGGATTTTTTTTCGGCACGTCCGCCACTTTCGTCGTCTGGATTCCAAGTGGATGACCACCGGAAAAGTCGACAACCATCTTAAATACAATGAATGACATAAATACATTTTAACGCTAGAGGTGTCCTCTTAGGTAGTGTAGTTTTGAGCGGTTCTTGTACCCTATCGTGGGCATTTCCAAGTGTAAAATACACTCTTTCCATTTTCCAAATGAACTGTTAAATGAACAATATCAGTTGACCGTTCATGAATGGGAAGTGATAAAATACGCCATATGGACGTGCTTATGTACCGACCTCTTAAGAAAGTGTTAATTTCATCGTTTCCTCCATTTAATGAAAACGTGGCTTGGTCTGAGCCCTTATTGACGTATTTGCATATATATTTGATAGATTTGTTGGTTCTGCCAATTGTGTGCTGGCAGATATTCAACCAATCAAATTTAAAACACTTTTATATGCGCGTTAACTTTTATCTTTATTAAATTAAATTACTCTAATTACAGAACTGACAAAAATACCAAAAACCAAATGCAAAGCAAAATAAAAAATATACCGGACTGTGCCTTCTGATAATCAAAATCGGAATGGAAAATATTTAAATGCAAGGAAGTGTATTTATAGTTATCTTAAAATTCTAGGAAGTGTTCGCAGGGAAAACAACTTGACGGATAAATTTCCCGATGAGGAATTCAGCGTGATCGGTGCTGCCAAGTCTGCTACAGATTTGACTGAGTGACTAATTCATTTTAATTAATTTGTATTTTCAATTAAATCAACATTGGTTATACGTTTCTGCGCAGCCTTAGGGGCTTTTCTGCAGAAGGTTGTGCTTTTAACATTAGTAATTGAAATTAAGTAAGCTTAGTTTAATTTACATTCAATATAATATTTACAAGAAAAAATTATAAGTAAACATATGTATTTTTAGTTGCTCGAATTCAGTATATAGATTTACGTTAGGATTTAAAGTTCAGATTTAAGAATTTTGATTTAAAAGATAGTTTTTTATGCTTTTTTTCATAGTTTTAGGATTTCTAATACTTTTTAGTTCTTTGCGGAATTGTGTTGAGAACTTTAGGCACACTGCATTTCAATTGTCTTCTTCCATAGTTGTTGTAGAATCGGGGTTCTTGGAGCATACCTTGTGCACGCCTTCTTGTGTTTATCCTATGGTTAATAGGTGTGATGAATCGTGTGTCGTCGTAATACTCTAATATTAGCGTCATCTTAAAAATGTCTTCCACTTGAAGGGCATTAAACCTTTCTCGGTCAGCAACATTTCGGTGAGTAATTACGTATATCTTCTTCAGTGCTGCAGTTTGTAATTTTCTCAGTTTTTCTAAATGTGTTACCGATGCATTGCCCAAGGCAAGTTTTACATACCTTAGCTTGGAGTCCACTAACGCAAAGTACCCTTGCCTTAGCACAGATGGTGTAGCATGGTACTGCAAATGCATGGTTGGTCCTTGCGGGACTCCGTATTGGACGTGCTCTTTTTGGCTATATGTCTCGGCAATCTTGACTCAAAAAAACATGTTGTGTAGGTATTCCTTTAACCAATGAGCCATTAATCCTCGTATTCCAATACGTTCCAAAGCATCGGGTAGCTTTGAATGATCAAGCGTGTCAAAAGCTTTACTGAAGTCCATGAATAGGACCAAAACGTGGTAACTTTTGTTTAGGTTTTCATTGATATAATTTGCGAATTCTCCAAGTAGCTTACCCGTGTTTTTCTTTTTCTGAAAACCGTATTGATTTTCGTGGATGAGGGAGTGTTTACCAATAAAATTCTGCAACCGGTTTGTAACTACTTCTTCAAGGCACTTTTCAACTACTGGCAATATTGATATTGGCCTGTAGTAGTTATTGAGTTGACTTTTAGTACCTCCTTTGTATATTGGCCTGACCACAGCAGTTTTTAAGGTTTCTGGAATTTTTGCATGTGTGTGAGACTCAAATTAATAAATTTGCACACAATCGGTGCAAAAATTTCCGCGTGAGCTTTAATATCCACAGCTCGAATTCCATCAATACCCGACGATTTATTTTCCCCAAGCAGACCAATTATTTTTTGCATTTCAAAGACATTTGTTTCTTGAATAAACACTGATCTGTCTAATGTTCTATTTGAGTGCATCGATGTAATTGATTCGCAATGGTGCACGATGTTAACAATCTGTTCGCTAAAGTTTTTTGCACATTCGCTGGCGCGATTATTCAGACACATTTGGCCACTGAAATTCTTAATTATGGTTTCATCAACGCTAGGCTTTTTCCTTCCCATTATCGGATTTTATCTGGACACGACTGTATTAACATTTTTGCCACACACCTTTGGTAACTGAATAAACTCCACGAAAAATCTGGAATGTGGATTTTTAGTCTTCAATTTGGTAAATGGTACTACTGCCCCATATTGTATGGTTTGCATTTATTAACATTTTTGTCACACACCTTTGATAAATTTAAAAAATCCACGAAAAATCGGGGATATGGACTTTAGTATTTCGTTTGGTAAATGGTACTGCTACCCCATATTGTGTGGTGTGCGTTTATTAAAATGTTTGCTGTACACTTTTGGTAAGATACTATTTTTGGTCCTATTGCCCCATATTGTGTGAATTAACTTCTTGCGAGCGGAAGAAAATAAAATTTTTTTTTATATTGTGTGCCGTTTGGTCGCCTGATTGCGCACAGTTGTTTGTCATGTCATGTAATTTTGTAGTGTGTTGTTTTGTTGTTTGGCCCAATCCCACATAAATACACGTAAAATCAAATTAAAGCAAAATTTTCGTATGATCTTTGTTGTTTTTTTTTTTAAATGTATTTGTTTGATAATTAAAATTAAAGCTAATTTTTTCGCTATGATGTTTTATATGGTGGTCGAATTCGAATTTTCACGGGATACCATGATTTGGTCGAGTTAGAGGGAGTTTTGAAAAAATCCGAATTAGAGAGAGAAACAATTTATTTTTGTTTAAAGTCTTTATTTAATAAAAAAAAAATGTAACACAATTTAAAAAAGTTAACAAAAAAAATTTATTTTATTAATTAAGGACACAGTAGTTCATCAAAATAAAAAAAATAATAAAAAAACAACTTCTTGCTAAATTAAAATTAAAATAAGGCACATAAATTCATTGTTATATCGTCAAAATCTTATTTAAATAACTTTACTTAAAAAAATTTGTTATTTTTGATTGTGTCATCATAGGTGGAGTTTTTTTTTTATTTTTTTTAAATGACTATGAACTTCATCCGGTACTTGGTCAGTCAATTCTATTGCAGATTGTAGAATTTTAATCGCGTTTTCAATTTCGGTTTTTCCTGGCATTTCTATGTTAATTAACTCGGGTTCTTCTTCATCTTCATTTTCGTTTGCGTTATTTTCAGCATTAATTATTTCTTCCAAAGCAGACTGATTGTCAGGTACTTCGGTAGCCACGATACCGTCATCGACTTCCATAAAGTCTTTCCAATTAACATCTGCAACATTATAATTCGCTTCTCTTAACTTGTTCCACATTTGTTCGATTTCATGGGCGTCCCCGTTCTCAGAAGTAAGTAAATTGAGCGGAATTCCATCTTCTTCGTCCCACGTCTCGTCTGTAAACCCGGCCTTTTTAAAACAATTTTCAATCGTTAACGGAGTTACATCTTCTACCCATGCTCTTGAAATTTCCCGTACACAGTCTAGAAGCGATATTTTGTAATCTTCTTTTTTGGTTTCCCAAATCCTTAAGGTTTTTGTTAGTATACGGTGCTTATAGTGTACTTTCAAATTTTGTATTATTCCCATGTCCATTGGCTGAACTATTGAAGTCATGTTGGGTGGGAAGTACTCAAGCTTTATAAACTTTAATATATCTTTTACTTGTTTAGGGTGAGCTGGGCAGTTATCGATGATAAATAAGACCTTTCGCTTTGATCTTGCAAATTTTGCGTCGAGCTTCAAAAGCCAGCTCGTAAATAGATCTGCCGTCATTCAAGACCGTCGGTTGGCTACATAATCCACCGGCAAAGATTTTATATTTTGAAAACAGCGTGGATTTTTGCTCTTGCCGATAATTAAGAGTTTTAGTTTTTCTGATCCAGTCATGTTGGATCCTACAAGACATGTCACTCTTTCTTTGCTGTGTTTGCCTCCAAAACATTTTCCGCCCTTAAAAGCCAAGGTACGTGTCGGTAAATATTTGAAAAAAAATTCCCGTTTCATCGACGATCGTCTTCCGGTTTGAATCCTCTGACAACCTCTGATAACTGTTGCTTCAATTCATCAGCTTTTGTTTTGTCAACAGAAGCGCTTTCACCTGATAAAACTTTGCCAAGAATGCTGTACCTGGTTTTAAATTTGCTCAGCCAATCTTCACTTGCCTTGAAATCACGAAACCTAAGCTGCTTGCAAATTCCAGAGCTTGTTTTTTTATGATTGGACCACTTACTGGTAAATTATTGGTACGCATACTCTCAAACCACTTGAAAACGGCTTTGTCAACACTTTCATACTCACAGACTTTGTTCCGCTTTACTTGACCACTTGTATTAGCACAACCATACCGCAGCCTTAATTCTTCTCTTGCATGGGGTGCAAGATGAAAGTGTACTACGAGGAATATCAAAATCTTCAGCAATTTTGGTTTTGTTTTTAAGTCCCTTCTCAATTTCCTTAATTAGGCGAATCTTCGTGCCAAGATCAAATGTTTTCAATTTTCTTTTTGTCATAATTTATCTGTAAAAGTTTGTACGTATTCCTTTGTAAAAAAAATAGATGCTCCCGCACATATAGAATACGATAGAATACGAATCACCTAACTTCCAATCTGATGATGTAATCCCTTAAAAGCTTAATTTATTGTTGTTTAAATCTTCTGTTCCAACTAAACGCCTTATTGCCTTAAAGCTAAAAACAATACATTTTAAATAAACAAAACTTTTCACCACACGGTTTACTTTGCAATATGTAATTCCGTAACATGTAACTTACAATTTTTTTAATTGATCTTACTACCAACTTGCACAGAATAACTGCATCAGCTCTGTTGAACTGCCTAGAATCAACTGATTTTCCAATTCCAACTGGAACTCTAGACAGATGCTTTGTCTTAGAGATCCCACCACTGCCACCAATGTTGTGTTGGTCCCACGATACAAAAGAAAAAAATGTAAACCCACTTTATTTACTTTTTAACTTTACTTATTAAAGACAATTGTTAGCTTTGTTGACTAAAGACAATTACGTCGCGTTATTTGTCGGAATGTGTGAGCGCTGCTGCAGCCAGCCATCAACTGCTCTGTTTTGCGTCATAGTTCATATTTTCCTTTTTGCTCTTTTTCCAGTGCCTGCTTCCAATACTCGCATCGGGTCAAGTCCGTAATGTGATATCGGACTGGTCCCCTCTGTGACATACATATTTCGTTCTCGGTTATGCTCATTGCATAATTCGCAACACTTGGGTGGCACACTTCTGTGACACACATGTCATTCGTTTCCGAAAGGTAAAGCGGACACATGTGGGTATTGAATGACCGCGATTGTATATTGGATATCGAGTAACGTACTCGTAACATGCTGTGTTATGACTATAGGGTGACTAAATGTCACTGTGCCATTGTGTCAAGCAGAAATGTGTGATTTGGGCACAACATCGCCTTGAAGTTAAGCACTGTGTTTAATGCTGACAAAGTGACGTTGTCGCTGCCAGTAATTTTATTTCTGAAGATTCCCTTAGCTATATAGTCTTTTTCTGATCCCTCTATATAATAGCTCACTGCGAAATGGGTGGGTATTCACCATGCAGGATAAGCAGTATGATCTCCATTAAATTCGGCTAGTGATTTAATTAAATCAAGAGTGGTATTCCCTGAATCAATAAGAGGGTTGATGGAGACTGAAGCATATGTTTCAACGCGAGGTGCTGTAGGCGACTTATAGCCGCGTTTAACTTACCTAACTGGGTTGCGAATTCTTGTCTTGCCCTAGCAACAGATGTAGAAATAAGTACCTGTATTTGTTCTTGATTCATTCTCTTTTTTTCACAATCACTTGTTTCAATATATTTCACTTACAATATCTTTGACTTAATTAACTATTTATGAAAACACTATCTCAGAAATAACTAATTACACTAATTCGTTAATAAACAATAAATACAAAAGTTATATTAACTCACATTAGCACTGGTATCATTTTTATGTTTTATTTTTATTCAATAGTTTATGAAGTTTTTTTTTATTTGCAGGTTTTAGTTGGGCGGCAGATAAATTAAACGTCTTTTCCGTTCGGTAACTTTTTACCAAGTGCTTTTATTTGTCCATAGTTCATAGTTGACCAAAAAATACCGTACTCAACAGAGTGAGTACGGTATTATCACAAATAATAAACTTACCCAGATGTCGCATCCCCATACAAAAAAATGTTGATCTTTTTTTTGCGATAAGCAAACAACGATAGGCAAACAAAAAGCTTTTCTGCTTCGCAAAGAAAAAAAACGGAAAATAAATTTCCTGTGCGAAAAGCTTTTTCTTTTGCTTTGCGAAAAGCTTTCACAACCAGCGTAAAGTTTGTGACATACCCACAGCGAAATATATTTTTTGTTTTGTTTTGTATTCTCGTATTTTTTGTCCTGGGCTGCGATTTTGGCACGGTGAGGAACAGACCGAGCAGAAATATACCTACGTATGTATGTATACCTACATATGTACATTAAATTAGGGTAGGTTAAGATCAGGAATAATTTTAATGCGATCTGTTATGATGTTAAGAATTTGTAGGTACGGTACAAAAAATTTAAATAGTAGGTGCTGTAGGTATTGTAGCCTAACTTTATTTTACTTTACTTTATTCTTACTCTTTTATTATTTTTTTGTTTATGCACGTTAAACAATAGGAAACAAAATCAACTCTGCTCTTAGCCCACTTTAGTTAAAGGCATTTATGTGAAAATGCCTTTGCAAAATATTTTTGTCTTTAGAAATTTACATAATACATATTAGATGTATGATTTTTAGCTATTCACAGTGCCTTAACCAAAGTGGTTTCCAGGGGACACGAACGCGGACGTGGCAGAATATTGAAGCTCGGATTCACAATATTTGGCTAGTTCGAATATGTTTTCATTTTTCTCTTGCTCCTGTGTTAGGACAATCTTTGTTTTATTTTCAGTATCCAACACAGCATTCCAATCTAACTGAAAATAATTAGAATCTTCTTCTTCACAATTGGAAAATTTTGACTTAAACAAAAATTTTAGAGCCATAATTTTGGCCAGTAATGCGCCAAATTCAGACGCGTTTGGATTATTTTTATTAAAATTTCTTGCTCTTATTTTTCCAAAAAGGTTTTCAAGTGGGTCCTGATTGATGTTAACATACATATATATAATGTAACTCACAGTAATCATTGAATAATTCTTTTTTTATCATTAAAATACTTTCAATTGTCATAATCAGGCCCTTAAAGCAGAAGGGTTTACATTTTGCATTGATTGGCTGAATTTGTTTTAAATATGATTGCATTTTTTTTTTAAATCCAATATTTGCGTCATTTCGAATAAGTGCAGGTCTTCCATTAAATAAATCAAATATTTTATTGATTTTATTTATAAATTATGCTGTTGGTTGCGTAAACTGTGCAATTTTCTCTGGAAATTTATTCAAGCGCTGTAATGCATTAATTGCGCAACCCACGGATCTGCTAAGTAATTGAAATGAAATGAAATTCTGTAGGATCTATATGAGCATATTTTAGTTTTGGACACATTTTTGTGGTATTATTTCTTTCTGTATTATAGATATACTCAATTATTTTCCAGCTTACAACTCCATCCAGAGTTTGTAAGTCTGATATTAAAAGATTGTTTTTTACACTTTTGATTAAATGTGGCACATAATACATTCCATACACTTTTTTTTCCTTATAAAGAAAGGAACTGTTGTCCTCATCCAGCTTTAATTTATTGAAAAGGCTTCGATTCGTAGGGCCTTGGTGACAGCAAATGCCTCTTACGTTTAGTCCCAGATTTCTACATATGTCAATTGTTGCGAAAATAAAACTGCGCTGGTTCGAGTGTGAAACTAGACTGGACTATATATATATTTCATTTCCAATATTAAAATTACACCCAAGCGAGAAAAAGCGGGAAAAACTAATGTCAAAAAGACAGAAAAGAAACGAAGAGAAAAACGTGTGCTGCCAAATCACATCATCTTGTTGAGTTGCAAGTTGATGGTTTGGCGTTAACATCAATACATTTGTATACTTCAATTTCGAGCTGCTTTGTTGGTATACTGCTTAGACAGGTCACATGATAAAGCACTTGTTTATATTTACCACATATACCACGAATCATGAACACGCAAACTGATGAATGGCAAGGAATACTATGTAGCGTAAGTACTACAGATCAGTGAGGTTTTTTTCCGCTTTCCTCGATTTTTTTTTAACTTTTAAAGGCCTAGGGGCATTCGTTACAAAGTTCTGAGACCGCCCTAATGCCTCAGCTATGAACCTGTACGTCTTTCCAGAATCGCTTAGCCGTCGAACCAAATTTCGCTCTTCTTAGGAGCAATGAGCTTTTCGTCCCATATCTAAACGCTATTTTATCAAAAAAATACTTGATGCGATGCAATTAGTATAAAACAATTACTAAAACCATAAACAATATGCTGAATTTCGATTCTAATTCACACGCACCTATTTTAATGACCGACACAACACTCAATCAAACCAAATACGAAGAAGCACACGTCATAATTGAAATGATTTTGGTGGCGTTGTAACTGTAAAAAGGCTATCTATAAACATTTACATGTTGTTGCATTTTTTGTGATGCTAAAATAACTGTTAATGTAGCATCAAATAGAAAACTGTGAATGCAAAAGGTTCGCACCTATTTCTTTGACCAGCTGTGTATATATATTCAATTCCAATGAAAATTTAAGTCTACTCACCAGGTTTATTTTGTAGTCCATGCGATTTCTTCTTTGGAGTAATACTCCAGCAGCAACAAAAAACAACAACACACCTTCCACACACGATACTGCAATGGCGACTTGATCATTGACAAACTTGGAGTGCGATGCAAGACGATGCGATCCGGCTCGAAGGACCAATGTTTCTTTTCTATGTGTAGTGTAGAGAATTAAATCACTTCTAGTAGGTAAGCCTCTGGCAATATTTTAAAAATTAACAATTTACAAAGAAAAAAAAATTAAAAACAAAAAAAACAAAAAAGAATAAAAGCCTCTTACGCTTGCGGTGCTTGGCCAACGGAACAAGGTTTGGTGTTGA
Source organism: Pocota personata (assembly GCA_963082735.1). Lineage (NCBI taxonomy): Eukaryota > Metazoa > Arthropoda > Insecta > Diptera > Syrphidae > Pocota > Pocota personata. The sequence goes on along the minus strand of OY720429.1, from coordinate 37,076,238 downwards.
TTGCGGTTCACAAACCATTACTGAGGTATCTTTACTTGCTGTGCTTGGCCAACGGACCAAGGCACAGTAAATTCAACAGTGCTTATGGTGCACAAAGAACTCCTACGGTGTTAAACGATTCTCCCGACGGCGAAAGCCAAAGGCTGTAAAATGCTATACCGCAATAACGCAGTCCCAATATCGTATTGTGCGGTGAAATGAACTGGTTTACCACGACGACGCGGGAGCCCGTTTGGTAATCTTTTGTCTTTTAAATGTCTAAGAAAAGTCTTAAAAAACGACGCGGAAACCCGTTTTGCACTTTTACCACAAAAAACTCTCAGCCCCCTGGGGCGGTTGGAATGATTTTGTTATTGTCTAGTACCTCTTGTAGCTCGTCTAAGTCACGTTTTTGGACATCAAGTACATAAGTTTGTATGCATTGAGACGATTTTCAATTAAAAATTGACTGGCCATATATGGTTTAATATGCATTAATTAGAATTTTGTTATTAATTGATTGATCGGAATTTTCTTATTCGTGAAATTGTATCAAACAGTTCCTTTTATCATTGTAGCACAAGAACACGTTACATTTTCTGCACTTCGTATATGTCTCCTGTCCACAAACTTGGCATTTTTGGCGTTTTTTTTTTTTTTTTTTTGCCATTCGGGCATATGGTGGGCTTAATTTTTTTTCGATTTTGTTTTTGTCGGCTTGGGAGAACTTGAGCTTCACCACCGGGAAATCACTCTCTGACTCCGGAATTACAACTGAACTTCTACGATGTTGAAATTGCCTAGGACATTGTCGCTGACAGCGGGCTTTACCACGACAAATTAAAATGTGCAAGCTAAAATATAATATGTTTTACTTTGATGAAATGAACAAACGAACAAATCAACAAAAATTAACAAATTTATTTTAAGTCCTTTGGCTCGCTGCTTGCTGACTCCCCAGATATTTCTTTTAAAATACAACGCGTCGTTCTATTGGTTGAAACTAGCTGAATAAAAAACATGGCACAACTCCTCTTTCTCTGATTGTCAGCTACGCTCTCTGGTGCGTGCGGCCAGCGCCACTTTTTACTTGATGAGTCTGATCGCGACAGACATATTCATCACCAGAATCGGAAGCTAGATCGTCATCACTTTGAAAGCCATCACCAGCTATAGGATTTATATGCTTATCGCTTTCGTAAAAACTCTTTGAATTCATTCTAATATGTACCTACAAAACTCAGTCACCAATGCATATAAGACTATATATGGTCTTGTCAAAAACAAGTGAGAAAGTCTACCAATGCATACAAGACCATATATGGTCCTCTAGAAAAACCCCAAAAAAAAGCCAAAAATTATTTTAAGAACAAAAAATTAAGTTTATTACAATAAAACAGAACAATAATTACATTAGAAAACATTTTTTTTTATTAAGCGGATCTTACGAGTACCTATTTATTATAAAAAAAAAAAATATTTAAAAAACGCTCTTTAATTCACTGAGTTGCACTTTACACGTGCTCCTGAAACAATGAGCTTATTTGAGAATTGTGACTCTCTTACTGATAACAAATATCGGTTTATTATAAAAAAATAAGCATAATTTCATTGTAATATAACGGAAATAAACCACATTGAATATGAAGAACCATATTGTATGCGGCGGAGGATTTCAAATAACTGAAACAAATTTCAGTTAAGCAAACCTCGTATAACAAAACAAATTTTATAAAATCGATCTTAAACAGCTGAAAAACAACGTGTTGTAAACGTTTGCTAATTGCTTTTATAAGATAAATTAGTTCATTTTATGTTAATAAAAAAATTTTTTTATTAAAAAAAAAACAAGGCCGAGTTATTAACAAATAAATAATTTATTATGAATTATGAAACGAAGAGGCAAAACTATTGCACATACATAGTATCAAATTAACAAAAAACACTTCAACATACTTAAGCTATTCGTTAGAAGTTTTTGTTAAAAAGTCAAAAATATGCTGTTGCTGGCGGCTGTATTGGGCCCCGTGCTGCCGTTTGGAATATAATCTTCAAAACTATGCAGCAATATTCGCTGGGTTAGCATATGAAAGATTTATTCTCTATAAAGGGAATGTTTAAATACAATACAAAAATTACAATTCAACTTACTCTTTTTTGGCAACACGTCCGGCGGCTTGGGCTTCCAATCTTGCAATGTCAATTACACATTGTGAAATACTACATATAGGATTGAATAATTGCGCTCTTTTCTAAAGTGTCAAAGTGACACATTCGGAATGGCATGGGTTTGTTAACTTTTGAGATAAAGACTTAAAATGATTGTTTGTAATTTTATTTTCAAACTCATCGATGAGCATTTAAAGTTCGTTGTTCCCATTAGAATATTTTTTTAGGACACAAAGAGATTTAAAAGCCTCTTTTATCGTTGGTGTTTGTCTTTGCAAGTCCACATCTGTAATTTCTATATCCGAATCGTCTTCTGTTACATCTGTTATGTTGTTGGGTTCTATGAAGTGCAACCGTGCCTCATTTATTATTTCCTGGTCGGTCTTATCACCAAAGCAGGGTAGATCCTTATCTAAATCTACAAGAAAATTAATTTTCTGTCTTAAAATATCAAATAAGGAATCATCTTAATTTTGTCCTTGCTCGTCATTAACGTCTTGATCTTCTACTGGATTGTCATCATTAAAGGCAAAACCCGATTTCCGAAAACAATTTTTTATTGTTGTAGGAATCACCATCCACCAAGACCTTTTTATCATCTTCGAAGCCATCATCAAATCTATTGATTTTACAAAATCGTGTAAGGATTCTCCATTATCTAAATGCAACAGTTGCCTCTTTGTGATGCACCATCTATAATGGGCCTTGAAACATCGGATTATTCTTTGATCCAAAGGTTGTATGAGTGAAGTAGTATTTGAGGGAAGATATTCAATTTTGATGTTTTCCAGCAAAACATCATCTTCAAGTTTATGACAGGATGCATTGTCTACTAGAAGGCGAATCTTTTTCTTACTTGCTTTAAGTTTTGAGTCAAGTTCCAACATTATTTTGGTCCAAATTGATCCAGTCATCCACCCTTTCGAATTGAAAAATATCTAACCGGTACATTTGAGTTTTTGAAACATCTGGGGTTGCGAGATTTACCTAGTGGGACCAAAAATTATGTATGTATTTTAGAATGACCGTCGCTACTCTGTGTTCTGAAAAAAAATTTCAAAGCTTTTCTTGTTCCAATGTTACAAAATTGGGTAGCTTACTCCTCTGTAGAACAAGATTAGCTTTGAAACTAGTGTTTGTCGAAAAAAGCGCAGCAAAAATTTTTAAAGAACCACTTACCAGTGCAAAAAATCATTTTGTCCGTGCCTGTCGAATTACAAACAAAAATGATTGTCTTTTATGAGTTTTAAAGCTGAAGGATTTGAGGAACGATTCACTAATAAACCAGTTGGTAGAGCTTTGTACATCAACCCGGACTCATCCGCATTGTAAACGTCATCTGGATTATATTCTTGAAGAATGACTGGCAGAACGTTTTCTAACCAATCATTGGCCGAATTCTTCTCTCCATAAAGTTTTTTAAAATGAATGTTTTCGCGTTTTTTCCACCTGTCCAACCATCCATTTGTTGGATCGCAATCCACGTCCAGCATCACAGCAAAGGCTTTGGCTTTATCCATCAGCATCGGCCCAGTTATGAAGGCGTTTTTGGTTCTCATTTCCTTGAACCAAATGGACAAAGACTTCTCCAACTCTTTGTGGGCTCCAGTGCGTAAACGCTTGGTGGATACATTTTTATTTTGCGCAGCCTCCGTCTCGATATTTTTTTGTTGAACAATTCGTTTAAGGGTGGCTGCACTTCATTTGTAGTGTGCGCAAATATTCTTACGTTTCTCGTCTTCATTTAAGCGCTTTAAAATGTTATGTTTGTCTTTTAAAGACAAACTTACAAGTTTTTTTGTGTTATCCGACTGAGAATGTTTACAATAAACATTTATTCGTAAATAAATCTATTTACATACCTTTTGCACCGACATCAATCTGTATAAATGAAGAGAATCACGAAAAGCAACACAAATAATCCAACGAAATTTTTTAATAAAGCACGCGCGAATTTATGTTGTCAATCTAGCAACGGTTTCCTACTTAGACTGACAAAACTGACAGGCGAGGTAAACCAGGCGCGAAAAAATACAATGCTCAGCAAACACTGCCGTGTTGCCACGTAGTTTCGCGCGTTTTTCGAACTGTTTGATATCGGCGAAACGTCCTGCCGTCGCTTCGTTCGCTTTTTAAACTGTCTGATATCGTCTGGTAAATAATCGGCGATACAGATATATTGGCCGATATATCGGTATCATAATCGGAATCGTTACATCCCTAGAATAGAGTATATTTGATTCCAGAGAGGATAAATAAAGAGTACAGTTTAACAAAAAGAGTATCATTTATTTCACTTCCTAGAAATAAATTTGTTTGTACTTTTTGCAGTACATAACAATTTTTTGTTTTTTTTTAAATAATTGTATAAATCTAAAGATTCTAACTCTAGGTTTATATAGACGAGGAGCCCATTTTTAGTCAATTTTAATGAAGCTCTGTTCCTCTCTTCTCGTCATTTCACATTCATGGCCGAAAATACTCTCTCAGTGAATTCTGAAGAAGCAGGAACAGATAGTATATAGCTAACAATTTTGTTTAAATAAATAAATTCATCAGGACATTTTTTAAAAATAAATTTGTTTCGTTGGAGACAATCGAAAACCATTCGTAGGTGCGCTTTATGCTCTTCTCTATTGCGAGATGCGATACAGATGTCGTCTATATATGGAAAAGCGAAATCCAAATCTTTTAAAACTTGGTTAATGTGCCTCTGGAAGGTCTGCGCGGCGTTGCGCAAATCGGAAGGTCATGTACTGGAATTCGTAAAGTTCAAATGGGATCGCAATTGCCGTCTTCGGGATGTCTTCCAGCTGAACAGGGATCTGGTGGTACGCTTTTTGTAAATCCAGAGTTGAAAAGATTGACTTGCCGTACAGAATGTTGGAGAAATCCTGAATGTAAGGAACTGGATATCTGTCTGGAACAGTTACTGCATTAAGACTTCGGTAGTCGCCGCAAGGTCTCCACTCTCCATTTGACTTCTTCACCATGTGCAATGGACTTGCCCAGTTACTATTCGATGGGCGGCAAATTCCTTGTTCAACCAAACTTTTAAATTCAGCCCGTGCTGCGTCTAACTTCTTCGGCGGTAATCTTCTCGGTCGTGAAAAAATGGGGAGTCCCTTCGTTAGGATTTGGTGTGTAATCGTGGCGTTCGTTGGTTCCGCTATTCTGCTTGCAGGAGAAGTAGTGATCTTATACTCGTTCAAAATTACAGCAAATTCATCTTTTGTCGATCATTGTAATACTCGTTGTTGTATACTCGTGGTTTTCGTTCGTTACGTTATTTTTTAACTCGTTGTGGATTAATTTTCGGCGCTTACTGTCTATCGTCAACTCGTAGTGAGCTAAAAAATTGAGGCCTATAATCAGACTTTTAATGATGTCACTTTGTGTGTGACGAATTGTGCCTCCACCTGTGCAAACCATATCTGCGGAGATTCGGACCAAAACAGGGGAATCTTCATCGATATTCCCGTTATATTATTTTCCCATAAATCGTGTCCGTGCCCAGCTTCGGTTCTTTTAGCTGTGCCTGACCTGGCGCTTCCACAATCTGACCCACGTGTCGTGTCTTTTCCACGTGTGGCCTTACCCTCATCTTCGCTGTTGTCTTCGTCTGTATTTGTCATAGTCGTTGAGTCTGTACTACTATGTTTATCTAATGATATTTCGTTTTACTTTAACCCCGGAATTGTATATATTTATTTTAGAAAAAATAATCTACTTATCTTATGCGGTTAATTACGTATAAAAAATTAATTTGTGGAGAACAGATGTATACAATATATATAAAGAAAAATAATATCTACGTGCGTTCTTCAGCGGCTGCTCGATGTCATTTCTTGGCGATTCGTTCAAAAAAATCCCACGCCGCCATCACAGTAGACATGTGCTCGGGTAGTGCTTCTACCCTAACCTCGTTCTTGCTGATCGCCGTTTTGTTTGTATGTCCTATATGTATGCCGTGTGCTCCTTGCACAAGATGGCGTCCGTGTGGCGAGAAAAAATATATTTGCTTGTTGCAAATACGCCTTTCCTAAGCTGTCACTCATTTATTTAATCTTTAACTGTACATACAAATTACTTATACGCTGGACTATGATATTTCGTTGCGCACGCTTCGAAGGTTAAACGGAGAAGAAAGTTCTATATATATACTGCTGACATTTGTTCTCCGGTTCGTTCCTGTCCTGTCATTGTCATTGTCATTGTCATACGAGGGGCGTTCCTGGTGTGTGGAAAATTGATTTGTTAGCGCGCTGTGTTCATTATGTGCATCGCCACATAACCATCACCACCACACCACCATCCTCAAACTCACTCATACAGTGAAAATAACTAACCTAAATGAAAATTGTAATTAAAAGTAAATAACAGTCTTTGTTTCTTACGTGTCCAATTCTAGCTGAAGAAATAGAGAAAATTACACCACAGGTGATGCATTTTGCGTTCGTATGACTTTCCGGGTCGTTTGTCAACCAATTATATTCTTTTTCCCATAACTTTGTGTACTTCTGAATTCTTTTTTTTTTTATTACCGAATTTTCTACTTTTAGGTGTGCTGTTGTTATCACCGGATTCACGATCGGTGTTATTATTATTTTTGTCATACATTTTTCGTTTTCCAAACAAAAAACATTCACAAAAAGTTAAAGCAAAAACGAAAATAATTTGCACGAATTTTGATTACAAATTAGACAATGAAAATGACACTTTGCACGTCACACTCGCTCTTGCACCCTCAACAATTTGTCACATTGACATTTATTATATTTTGAAAATTGTGGGAGCGTTCAGAAACACTTGAGTTTTAGGCTTGGTTCACGTTAGCCGGTCTTTATTATACACTGGATTCCTGGGCTAGATTCTTTGAGACGGCTCTTCCGTCGTCTGGCATTAAGACTGCCCTCCGAAAACTCTCCAACTGGGTCTGCGATTATATTACAGTTTCTACGAAATGGCGGAGAGACTTAAACTCCCAGTGTTGGACCTTAGTGGTCTTTATCACTCTAGGTGGAACAGTTTGATGTAGATTGTCAGTAGCTCAATACCAGTCAGTACCTATTTTGAACAGTGTAGGCTGTAACACATTGCATTCAATTTTTGTGCCAATGTCAGTTATAATGAGAGTTCTTGGTTTAAGAAATCTGGCTACTCTATTATATGTAATGGGCATTTCTTGTGTACATGTGTTATTATTTGTGCGGTAATTTACAGTCACAGCTTTACATTGCATCAAATGAATCACTTCTCCCCGAATAAGAGCGATATAACCCGGCCCATTGAAATAATCATAAGCGAATTCCTCTGGTGATATCTTCGCAATAGTTAACTGACTTTTTAGAACGCGCTCCTCTAAAAGACATCTTTCGCGCACCATTAAATTGTATAGCTCATCGACTTGCTCTTTTGTATGTTTTAACATATAAATAAGCTTAGTATCTATATGTGTCATTGCTCGTCGACGCTTCGGGCAGTCCCTCGATAAATGCCCTTTTTCGGAACAATTGTAACACAAAGGTCCAGCGGATGCAGCAGTTACTGGTCGATTCAATGGTGCGGTCTTACGTAAAGCGTTCGCAACTGCAAATGTTGTCTCCCGCTGGTACCGGTCGTAATCGGGAGCGATCCGTCGTAAATCATCCAATGTTTGTGCAGCAAACAACATCGCCGCCACATTCGGTCGATCCCGCACACCTGAAATTATATTTGAGTGTGGTAGAAGCTGTAGAAGCATTTAGGCAAGACTTGATACGAAAGGAATTGAACATTGCTGGTTACATCCAGAATGATCACATCTTATACAGACATTTTAAGCTGGAATTTGATGAAGACAAGGAAGTAAAAATACGATGTTCTTACGATAGCAATTTTGAAAATAAATCATTGGTAATCAAATGTCTTGAATACCGCGAGTACGAAACTGAAAGAATTTTAAGTAGTGGAGAAATAGAGCATATAACTAAGTATGATACAGAATATAAATCTAATTATGAAGTACTGGATATGCGAAAACAAAACAAACATATCATATGAATATACCTTAAGAGAATATTTTTTTAATAAAACAATCATTTTTTTTTTCGAAAAATAATAATTATGTTTTTTATTTATTCAACAACATTGATTAAATCAATAAAGCCCTCCAATACATTTGTTATTTTACATTTAATTACTTCGTTAACAAATGGTCTGTAAATTCTATTTTTATAATTAACCCACATCATTAGACCTTCAACATTATTACAATTAGACAATCGAACAAGATAACATACACCAAATGTTTTAATAACAATACACTCTACGATTATATCTTCTTTTATATCTATATTGAAGGAGTGGGTGGGTGAAGGAGGATTTAGGTTATACTTTGATGAATCCGATATAAAAAAAAACTTTATTTCATTTTCTTTTATATTTTTTTTTATAAAACAAAGAACTCTTAAGCTAAAACTAATAAAAAGAACTTAACTCTACGACTTGCACTTTACAACAGATTTTTCTTTTTTCACTTGAACTTTTCTACAGGTAATTTTGATGACACTGCTTAAAGCTCCTTTCCTGTGGGAATGGAATGCGATTTAAGTTATTATCACTGCACCAAGCCACTTTTCTGTTGGAATGGAATGCAGGTGTCAAGTTATTATTTTTCGGAAAAAAGTATTGGCACAAACAACATTTTTCGAAACGAATGCCTCCAGTTCAGAAATAAATAAACAAATTCTTCAAATTTACTTGCAACAATGTAGATTTATTAATTCTGAAACAAACTATATAAAAAAATTAACATTTCGCATTATAAATAAACAAAAAAAATTAAATTAAATAATTGAACTTAATTTTTTTAAAGGAAAAAAGTATTGGCATAGATCATATTTTAGGAACAAAAATTACATAATTCAGTAAATTAATAATGAGTGGGCATACCTTTCTGTTTAATTACTTCTTTTAATCTGTTTTGCATTGAAAAAACTAGCTTCCAAGTGACTTCAGGTTCAATTTTGCTCCATTCATCAGCGAGTATCCCTTTCAATTGGGACTTGTTGGTGGCGTTTTTAAAGTGTGTGGGGTATTGTACAATATCCATTCGCGAACTATGTGGGCGGTATGCTTGGGATCGTTATCTTGCTGAAAATAAAAATTATCAGCAAGACCAAGCTTTTCTGCACTTTTACCCAGGTTTTCTTTCAGGATGTTCAAATAAACCATTTTGTCCATAACACCGTCTATGAATACTAGCTCTCCAACACCAGACGCCGCCATATACCCCCAGACCATCACTCCTCCACCTCCATGTTTCACAGTTGGTAGTATGTTTTCTTTATCCAATGCAGTATTTGCCCTTCGCCATACTAAAACTCGACCATCGTTTCGATGTTGAACTTACTTTCATCAGAGAAGATGACTTTACTCCAGAAGTCCACATCATGGTTAACATATGATTTTGCAAAGTCAATACGCTTACGTTGGTTAGTTTTGTTTATGAATGGGATTTTGTCTGGGTACTCGGGCGTTATAACCAGCTTTGTGGATGATATTCCGAACCGTTCTAGGCGTAACAGCTTTATCGAAATTCTCAACTAACTGTGCTGCTATTTCCGAAGAAGTTGTTTTTGGGTTTTTCTTTATGATTTTCACAACGGATCTTTCTTCTTTTTCAGTAAGTTTTTTTGGATGACCACTCCTGGGACGATTTTCTAAGGTTTTAGAACACTTGAAACGGTTTATAATGTTGCGAACTGTAGATGGACTTCTGTCTACTATTGCACCAATTTCAGTCAATGTTTTGCCTTTGAAATGAAGATCTAAAATGATTTTCCTTACACACAGTGTGGTTTCCTTTCCTTTGCCAGCCATCCTTAACCTTCTGACACTACACTCTTTAATGACAATGCGTAAAATTCAGTTAACACTAACTCAGAATGCATTCAGGAGAAATAAGCAACGGTACTCTATGGTTGCAAGAACAAAGAACGCGCGTTATCAGTTGATTTAACGAACCTGGCAGTAAAAACTCAGTGGCGTGCCAATACTTTTTTTTGAATATTTTTCTTATACATATTTGTGTTAAATTAATTTGATTCCAGAAATGGTGTATGTGCCAATACTTTTTTCCGTGTGTGTATATGCTTATGCAAGTTATCGAGATCCTTGCTCGCGGATATAAAAGAATTACTCTTAAGGAACCACAACAGGTTCCACATTAAAACAATTAATTCGATTTCACGTTATAAGTCTTTATTTGCGGAACCAAGTGCTCCGTACTACTGTCCGAACTGGAATGAATAACTTAATTGTAATTTACAATGATTTGCCTAAACCTAAAATGCAACTTTGCATTTCCCACTCAGAACCATTCACCTGGAGCATGATAGACGATCGCTGATAGCGGATGCGCGTGCGCAGGCGAATCGCATCGCTTGCACTTTTCTTCAGGGCAGGTAGACTGTCGAATGTGTTAACTTGCATGTTAAAAATATTTGCGCGTGTTTCTATGAGCATGTGAGATGCGCGTGCACCGAATCACGTTGGCTTATGCGGAGGAGGGGTGAGAAGAATGCGATTCCGTTAGGAAGTGCCGTTACAATTATAAAATGGCGCATAGTGAGGGGCGTGGTGAGGGCCGGCTATGGCAAAAGGAAGTATAGTCTCCGATGTAACTCCTCCCTCCGTACGATTCTTCTCCGGAGAATCTATATTCTGATTTTGAATCTCTACTTTTACATTAGGTTTATCATTTATACGTTTTTTATGAATGATAGTTATTATGATCAAGGTGAAAATTATAAAAAACGTTACCCCAGAATTTATGTATTCATGCGTTTCGTTTCTTATGTTTATTTTTTCAAGCAATTTTTGATTTTCTAAATGTTTTATATGCATTTCTACTGTAGAAAAATTCATCACAATATTCTTAATGGATACATTATTAAAATTTACAATTAAAAAATTGTCATAGTACATAAAATTTTCATAGCTAATATCATTAATTCTTACTTTACAATTTTAAAATCTTATTAAATTTGCACCCATTAAATTTATGCTGTAATTATGACGGTTGTGAAAAACTTGGGTGTAGGGAATATTTTTAGTAATTATAATATTATTTGTTATTTGCTTAATCTCATTTTTTTTTATTTTTTCTAAAACTACACAGGATTTTCTTTAAAAATGTTACTTATACAATTATCATTTACTAATTTTAAGTCTTTTATTTTTACAGAGTCATTTAAGTTCTCTTATCAGTAATGAAATTAGTGTATTCTGTTACTAATTCAAGGTTTTCCTTATTAGGGACTGGTTCGATTAGGAATCTTGTGTTTGAATGGATTGGGAGCATTAAGATAAAAATTATTCTGTCTTCGTGCGTGATGACTGAGCTCTGTATATTCGGCAATTCTTTAAATGTAATGTTAAATCTTTCTATTTCCTTTGGTGATAACAAATCCGCTCCTAAAACTTCTAGTTGACTTGCTTGTAAATTCTTCTTCACTTTCCTGACCTGTTCTCTAAGTAATTGGATGTCGTATTGAATTTGAAATACGTGTTGCATATGTGCTATTTCGGAGAATTCCTGGTTAACTGCGTTACCTAAAGTACTTATTATCATACAGCTGCTCTACGGATTTCCTGTCACCGAAGTACTGATAGAATACGTTTTTTAATTCTTCCCAATTTTTTACAGAGTTATTTATTTCGACGGCTTCGCGAGCTCTGCCTATTAGTTTAGTCTTTATTATGTCAAAAAATATAAGTTGAGTTGCCTCATTGTACAGTCCTAATGTTGGAAAGATCCTATCTACTAGGTCTATAAATATGCATAGATTATCTCTATTGCCATCGTAAGTTGTCAGATTATTTAAAAACTTAATTGGGTCTAAACTTATACTTAAAGGGGTTACCATTGTTGCTGTCTGTTGAGTTGATGCTGCTGGTGTTGATGGTGGTATCATGGTGATCGAGAGTCCTTCAATGCTGTTTCTAACTTCCTGCATATATGCACCTTCTTTCCAAGCACTTATTTTATTTATTTTTTGTTATAATCTTTTATTAGTGGATATTATTATATCTGGTATCATATATTTTACACATATGTATATCATATATTACATATATTGTATATTTTTTGTTCACAAGCACACTCAACGTTTTCTTTAAATGAAAACTATTTTTTTTTTTGACGAAAACTGAAAAAAAAAAAATTTTTTTTTGACGAAGAATATTTTTTCTTAGACGAACACTGTTTAAAAAAAATTTTCTTTGACGAAAAATATTTTTTCTTAGACGAACACTATTTAAAAAAAATTTCTTTGACGAAAAATATTTTTTTCTTAGACGAACACTGTTTAAAATTTTTCTTTGACGAAAACTGTTTAAAATTTTTGTTTGACGAAAACTGTTTAAAAAATTTTTCTTAGACGAAAACTGTTTAAAAAAATTTTCTTTGACGAAAAATATTTTTTCTTAGGCGAACACTGTTTAAAATTTTTCTTTGACGAAAACTGTTTAAAAAAATTTTCTTTGACGAAAAATATTTTTTCTTAGGCGAACACTGTTTAAAATTTTTCTTAGACGAAAACTGTTTAAAAAAATTTTCTTTGACGAAAAATATTTTTTCTTAGGCGAACACTGTTTAAAATTTTTCTTTGACGAAAACTGTTTAAAAAAAATTTCTTTGGCGAAAAATATTTTTTCTTAGGCGAACACTGTTTAAAATTTTTCTTTGACGAAAACTGTTTAAAAAAATTTTCTTTGGCGAAAAATATTTTTTCTTAGGCGAACACTGTTTAAAATTTTTCTTTGACGAAAACTGTTTAAAAAAATTTTCTTTGACGAAAAATATTTTTTCTTAGGCGAACACTGTTTAAAATTTTTCTTAGACGAAAACTGTTTAAAAAAATTTTCTTTGACGAAAAATATTTTTTCTTAGGCGAACACTGTTTAAAATTTTTCTTTGACGAAAACTGTTTAAAAAAATTTTCTTTGACGAAAAATATTTTTTCTTAGGCGAACACTGTTTAAAATTTTTCTTAGACGAAAACTGTTTAAAAAAATTTTCTTTGACGAAAAAAATTTTTTTTAGGCGAACACTGTTTAAAATTTTTCTTTGACGAAAACTATTTAAAAAAATTTTCTTTGACGAAAAATATTTTTTTTCTTAGACGAACACTGTTTAAAATTTTTCTTTGACGAAAACTGTTTAAAAAATTTTTCTTTGACGAAAAATATTTTTTCTTAGGCGAACACTGTTTAAAATTTTTCTTTGACGAAAACTGTTTAAAAAAATTTTCTTTGACGAAAAAAATTTTTTTTAGGCGAACACTGTTTAAAATTTTTCTTTGACGAAAACTATTTAAAAAAATTTTCTTCGACGAAAAATATTTTTTTTCTTAGACGAACACTGTTTAAAATTTTTCTTTGACGAAAACTGTTTAAAAAATTTTTCTTTGACGAAAAATATTTTTTCTTAGACGAACGGCTATTGCGTTATTTTTTTTTTTCTTTTCCTTATACGGAAACCGACTGCGCCATTTAAGTTATATTTGGAAGAATCCGTTATAAAAAAAACTTTATTTCACAAAGAACTCTTAAGCTAAAAATTAAAACTAACAAAACGAACTTAATTCCACGACTTGCACTTTACAACTGATTTTTCTTTTTTCACTTGAACTTTTCTACAGATAATTTTGATGACATTGCTTAAAGCCCCTTTCCTGTGGGAATGGAATGCGATTTAAGATATTATCACTGCACCAAGCCACTTTTCTGTGGGAATGGAATGCAGGTGTCAAGTTATTATTTTTCGTCTGCGCGTGTAGCGCAAATATGCTTATGCATGTTAAAAATGTTTGCGCGTGTTTCTATGAGCATGTGAGATGCGCGTGCACCGAATCACGTTGGCTCTGCATGTTATTGGCTTATGCTGAGGAGGGGTGGGAAGAAGGCGATTCCGTTAGGAAGTGCCGTTACAATTATAAAATGGCGCATAGTGAGGGGCGTGTTGGGGGCCGGCTATGGCGAAAGGAAGTGTAGTCTCCGATGTAACTGAGGGATTCACATCAAATCTGTTTTATTTATCCACGAATTATAATGAGAGGGAAAACCCAACCATTTGACGTAGATATGTTCTCCTTTTGTTTGCAACACTTTCTCCACAATGGATGTATTTGGAAATTTGGTAATTTGTAATTCTTCTTCGTAAAAGCTACCGCTGATATGTTGACCTTGAAAGTCTTCAAGGAGATATGTGACCGGATGTGTTATTTTTACTTTTCTTATCTTGAATATTTCAGTTGTCCAATTGGGAGTGTAGCCTTTCACAAATTCATGTTTAAAGTTGCTTATTGGAACAGTGTGTGTATGCGGGGTAAAACACCAATTCAAAGAAGTTTCCGACAGCCTGTATTATCTCCATCTCACTTGAGGAAAGCAGCTTCATGGTGTCCTCATTCATAGTTCTGAATCGCACCGGCAGGAACACCTTATTGTTCTCCATCTCCACCAGTATCCTCGGTCCATATTTGGTTTGACACCTTGTCGCTTTGAGTATTCTATGCTTCGTCTTTAACGAATGAATAAAAAAAAAAAAGTACTACGAATGAAAATAAGCTTGTTGAAACTTGTTTTATTTACTTTAACTTTTCATAAATGACATCAATTTCTTAAGTTTAATAATTTTATATTCTATCATATAACATGCACAAGTATCAGGACCATCTTTCCATAAATTTGATGACCAAGGACAGTTTACAAAATGACAGCCATGATCAGATGTTGTGCGAGACGCGTTCTCAAATTTCCTTAGAAAGGCAATACGTCCTATAATCTCCTGGTAATGTTCCTCTAGTAGAGTGTATTGATTCTTTTTTAAGAACTGTAAAATCTCATCGAAAATCAAAGAAGTATTTATGTTAGACATTGTTTCTGATGAACTTCCAAATGCGTACTGATAGATTTTCATAATCAATTTTTTTTTTTTTTAAATTGGTGGTAATTGCATATTTTTCTTTTCTACTATATTGGGATTACTTTTGTTATAGTCATCGTACTTTTTGAGGATATCAAGAAAATAGTTCTTAAATTTATCCAACAAATTGAGTGCATTCAAGTTTCGTTCATTAATGTATGTCCCGAACACGGAAAGTATCTGTGCTTATGCCCTCGGAATTGCTTTTTAATATTTTGGTTATCAATTCCCATACATCGCTCCAATTTAATTCGGACGCCTTTCTATAGCTCATTCAACCAGAACCATGATGCTCGAAATTCCTACCCGTAAATGTAATACCCACCATATCGGAAGAATCCAGATCATGAGCAACACGTTTGAACATGCCCTTCACAGCGTTTTGGACCCAATTTATTGGTTCAGCGTTGTCTGCCACATCCTTAATGCGGAATTCAATCTTACGACCACGTAAGTTGAATCTTTTGACGAGTGTTGCATAATCCCTAACCACCTCAAAACACTGAATAGTCAAATGAAAAACGTCAATTAATTTCAATGATTTAATATGTTTTTATTTATTTTTATTTCATTGTTTTTGTTTTACATAAATGGTTGAGAATATAAAAATTGCACCTCGTCAGTTTCTGTTTCCGCTGATGCGGGGTAAAACACCAATTCAAAGGAGTTTCCGACAGCCTGTATTACCTCCATCTCACTTGAGGAAAGCAGCTTCTGGTGTCCTCATTCATAGTTCTGAATCGCACCGGCAGGAACACCTTATTGTTCTCCATCTCCACCAGTATCCTCGGTCCATATTTGGTTTGACACCTTGTCGCTTTGAGTATTCTATGCTTCGTCTTTAACTGCAGAGTTTTTAAACTCTCTAAAGGCTTAGTTTTTCCCAATTGGTTTAAAAATTCCATTATTATAGAGAGAGAGAGTTGTTTACCACTTTTAGCTTTAAGTAAACTGATACTTACTAGTTTTAACACTTGACCTTTTATACAAGAAATCCCCTCCTAAAATTTCACCTTTTTTTTTAGACAATATGGTCAATAAGATAAGAGTAATGCGCACAAACATACTATAGGAAACAAGAATTCTTCAAACTCATTTGGTCCATAATAGCAAGTGTTTTCCAGCAAAGATTTTAGCACTAACTAAATTCCAGAAACAATATGGTCAGTATGATAAGAGTAACACATGTCAGCATGCTGTATATGCCTTTACAAGATGATGTTTCCAGAAGAATTCGAATAATAAAAAAATATTCCAGAAATTAGAAATTTGTAATATTCTTTATGCTTTCCTCTAAAAATATGGTGACCTATTTCACTGCCCCGAAAACCCTCCCAACATTTCCAAGGAACCATACATTTAACTTATCAATTCTTAAACAACCATTCACTGCTCACCATCGCCAGCAAACTGCAAATAAAAATATACCCCCAAAAAATTCATATCACCATACTAATGACCCACGGTACAGATAATAAGGTAATATATTGCGCATGTGTCAAAAAAAGTAAAAATCCGAAAAAATTCAAGATGGCTGCGGAGAGTGATCAACTTTTGTTTACATATGTTGTACGCTAATAATTACTTGAGTTCGAAACTCTTTTCGGAGACTTTTATTCATTTATAATGATAAATATTGATTAATAGCGCTTCTAAAACAACAATCGTCTGCGACTTGGTGTCGGGGTATCTGGAAACAAATTTAATGTGTGTGTGTATGAGAAAATATAACACAAAAAAACGAATTCCATTTCTTGAACACATAAGTATGTAATTTATTAGAACATAAGTTAATATAAAAATGATTCTATGTTTACAAAAAAATATCACAAATTCAAAACAGAAGTAAAATCACTTCTTTCCATAAATCATAAAAAAATTATTTTTCAAGGGAACTCCCACTGTTCCCAATCAAACACAAGTTTTATACGTTATAAAAATTCCGTTTATTCTATTCGACAGTCCGACAACGAATGCCTCAACTTAATCTCAATTACAATAATTCAATTTATTCAATCTAAACCTAAAATTCTGCGTTGCAGTTCCCACGCAGGCCCATCGCTACTGTTCATGATCAAGTAAGGTGATCCACCTGCCCGACGAATGCGCGTGCACCTAGCGGATGCGCTAGCTAGGCTGCTTCCAGTTTTCTGCTTTCAATTTTGCTATTTGCTCCAATAATCTGCAAAATACAAACAATGGTTGAAATTCTCATTACACTAATTTAATAAGTCATCTACTTACTTAAAATATGTAGGGATGATTTCCTCAGTTTGTGTACTAGAGTCGACCATTAATGGTTTAACTTGTGTACCGCAGTCTACCTTGGAAGCATCACTTTGTGCAATCACATTGGTTTGGTAGGAATAAATTCTCCGCGGGGACTTCTAGCTCTATGTTCTCCTTGTCTTGCACAATTAGTGCAACACTGAAAAAAAAACAACGAGTTAGTGTTATTAGTCTTCGGTTATTTTGAATCCGTAAATCCCGTGGGTTCGTCACTTCTTCATCCTTTTGCAATGGTAGCAAAAGTGAAGGAACAGCATCTTCTTTAATTCTGGTTGTTTTCAGAACTATTCCATATTGCTCGTACAATGGATTAATGACAAAATCACTTTTTTTAAAAATGTTTGCCACAAATTCGCGCCGTTTTTGTATTAAACTTGTCTTTTCGGCGGCACAAACAAAAACACTGCTTGCACATTTTACTTTGGTTTGGAAACGAGTGATACGATATCTCCTCATTTCCAATTTTATTTTTGCTTTTATAGTTGTTAACACAACACCCGTACACAGCACAACGCATTTTAACACCTTTAAACTTTGTTTAATCACTTTTTAAATCAAAAATCTATCGCAACCAAAATATTTCCGCCTTTGTCATCACAGAAGTCGGCCATATTGCCAGAATTTGACAGATCCGCAGAACGAGACCAAAATAATTGCGCCAAGTATATTACCTTATTATATGTACCTTACCAATGACCAATGCTCCATCAACCACATAATAGATAACAAAAATAAACAATTGTATTGTAAGCAGTGGCAAGTCCGGGAAGTTCATTCAGTACACTGGCTGGTATTTTACTGCCACAAATGAAAGGTCGAAAGTAGTAGGTGTCGCTACTTTAGATGTTGGGCGAGTCCGAGATTTTAACCTCGTATGCTGGGAGACCTGAGTGACTGCTGACTGCTGTTTTCTGCTGCTGATCCGCTGCTATGGCCTCGGCGTGGCAATTTCTTCCTTCCTCTGAAATTAGAGCTATGTTTAAAAACCGTATTTTTTTTTTTTTTTTTTTTTCTCACTGAATTGATTTATTGTGTATTGTTTAACCAGACTCAGTTAAACCTTATGCCTTTGGGTGGCTTTGGAAATACACAGCACTCGGAAAAGTATATATATTTGTTACTATTAATGTTTTTTTTTATTTCACTTTCTAACTTTTCACATTACCAATTTAATTGGGATTTGTGTTTGTTGTTTTTTTTTTTTTTTGACTTAGAAAGGGTGTATCGCGAAAGGAAAAAAAAAACAAAATTTATTGGGAGTTAAGGCAGATACAGATTATCCTTAACAATCCCACCGCTGCCACCAAATGTTGTGTTCGCCGCAACAAAAAAACGTAAAAACACTTTAATCACTTTTGAACTTTATTTATTAACATTATATTTAGTAGTTATTGTTTGAACGTGCGAGAATTATAATTCCAAGTTAACGTTACCTCCAAACTTAAAAAATAACCGAACTACTCGGGCCTTTAATGAAACGCAAACACTCTTTTTGTTAATGCGATTTATTTTGATACAATTTATTTAGAATCACCGAACAACCGAACCGTGTCTTCCAATGTCAAACTTAAGACTAACTTAATAACTTAAATCTTCCCGCTAAGCTGCCGCCAGTCCCACGATCCATTCTGCTGAGTTGCTATCAGCCAGCGCGCGTGTATCCGGTGCATTGCAAAAGTAATGCAACACGATCCTAATGCACCCAGACTGTGGGAACATGTTCATACCTGAACCAGACTGTGGGAACATGTTCATACCTAAATAAGCTGATACAGCGAATCCAAAGAGATTCGCTCTCACGACTTGGGCACGTGGAGCAAGTGCAGCGCGTTAACTTCCATTATTGATTTATAGTATAAATAGTACACATTTTCTTTATATTTTATTTACAGTGTGCAGCAAAAGTCTAGATACCCCAACATGTCTTGTCTTTGCCATGCGATATTATGCTTACAAAAGTTCCAACAGATCTCCTTTTTTTATATAATATATATTTATTTATACAACAACAATAAAAATAAAAATATTTCATTCAGAAAAAAAAATAAAAATAAAAATGTTCCACAGCACATAAAATAGACACAGCAAAAGTGTTGATACCTTTAATTAAAAGTTGAAAAGTGTTAGGTAATACCTTAATTTTACAGGAATTAGACTTACCTAATATTTTGTTGGGTACCCTTTAAGTCGCTTGACTTCTTTTAACCGGTTTGGCATAGAATGTGTTAACTTTTGAAGATATTCTTTGGAAATTTCTTGCCATTCTGCTAGAAGTAAAGTTTTTAACTGAGACTTTGATGATCCCAAAGGTGTTCAATTGGGTTGAGATCGGGGCTTTGTGGTGGTGTTACTAGTAAGTGCGGGACTTTGTGTATCAACCACATCTTCACAACATGGGCAACATGTTTGGGGTCGTTGTCCTGTTGGAAATAAAAATCTTCGGAGATCCCCATTTTTTTGTGCACTTTGAAGTAAATTTTCCTGCAAAATTTTCAAGTACACTTCTTTTGTCATGATTTCATCGATTATGACCAAGTTACCGACCCCCATAGTGGACATACAGCCCCACACCATAACACCACCACCCCCGTGCTTGACTGTTTTCCTTGTGTTTTTCGGATTAAATGCTTCATTTGGCTGCCTCCATACTTTCGAACGTCCATCTGAGCCAAAAATGTTAAACTTTGACTCGTCTGAAAAAATTACTTTGTCCCAGAAGTCAAAATCTTTATTTAAGTGCTCATCAGCAAAGTCTATCCTCTTCTTTTTGTTTACATCGCTGACAAAAGGTTTCTTTCTAGCAGTAAAGGATTTATATCCAGCTCGTTTTATGCACCTGCGTACTGTATCTGGCGATACAATTGTGTTTAATGAATCTTCTAGTGCTGTAGCAATTTTTGGTGCACTTTCGAAAGGATTTTTTCTAACAATGCCTTCGATCATTCGTTCATCTCTGGGTGTGAGAATCCGAGGGCGTCCAGATCTTGGCTTGTTTTCAATTCGTTTTTCTGTTTTAAATCTTTTTATTACGTTTTGAATGGTTGGTTTAGTTCTCCCGATTATTTTTGTAATCTGGGAATAAGTTTTTCCATCTTCATGACATTTTATGATGATTTTTTTTTCCTCCAAAGTTAACTCTTTTCTTTCCATTGTTAAAGTCACACACTTTTTAATCACTAGTCTTATACTCACTACAATTTTAGTAAAACTGAACGGATTTCTTCTTGTTTGCATTAAGAATCTTCACAGCCTAACAGAAATTTGTTATCTCCATTAATGTACCGTTGTTCTTGGAAAACAAACACGCTTATGCTAAGGGTATCAACACTTTTGCTGTGTCTATTTTATGTGCTGTGGAACATTTTTATTTATATTTTTTTTTTCTGAATGAAATATTTTTATTTTTATTGTTGCACCTAATAAAGTATAAATAAATATATATTATATAAAAAAGGAGATCTGTTGGAACTTTTGTAAGCATAATATCGCATGGCAAAGGCAAGACATGTTGGGGTATCTAGACTTTTGCTGCACACTGTATTTAATTTTTAAGTTAAATTTTTTTTTTTTTTTGGTTTAACAAATTTAACAAAATATATATTTTTGACTCAATATTTTCTTTTTAAGTAAAGTTCTTTTCTCTTGATCTTGAAGTAATTGTCCACTCCAATTCTGCAAACACACTGACCGTCGCCTCAGCAAACAAAAGATCACCATCGTCGTTTTTTTTATGCTAGATGTTGACCGCCAGATAAGATGCTAACGGGTGCAGATGTTTTTATCATGAGTATAGCTCGTGTTAAGTACATGATGCATGATGATGTTCGACGGTCCGACTGCAACCTGCAGATATGTTGTTGGTCATGATCTGGCTCGAGTTACAATGTACTCGAGCGCTACTGTAGCCAGCCATCAACTGTGGACTCTTTGCGTCATAGTTCATGCTTGTTCTCTTTTTCCATTACCTGCTTCCAATGCTTGCATCGGGTCAAGTCCGTAATGTGATATCGGGTTGGTTCTGTGACACACATGTATCGTTTGCTCATTGCATGATACGTAACACTTGGGTGGCACAATTCTGTGACACACATGTTTCGTTTGCGAAAGGTAAAGCGAACACATGTGGATATTGACTAACCTCGGTTGCGTATTGGATACCTGCTGTGTTTTGGGTTTCGACATTGATATTAAGTAACCTCGGTTGTTCTAAATGACTAACTGTCACTGTGCCACTACGTTACGACGAAATGTGTGTGGCCTCTGATTAGGGCACAACAGTGGGAATCAGGGAACAGCGTCTTGATATATAACCTCCAAGATAGAGCCTACTTCTTAAATTCAAATTCAACTGAGATGGTAAGTACCATTTTTAAAATAAGAGGAGAAGTATTCACCAGCATTATACATATATCTCATCGATCGCATCTCCCAATTCTGTTTGATATCTCTAACCTCAAAAAAAAAATACGATGTGTTTCATTTTCTTGTGATATATTCAGTGCTAGAGGAATTTCGTGTCAATTTCTTCGGACAAATGTATTGGAGCTAGACAAAGTGATGAGACTACTGAATGGAGAATAGGTAAAAGAAAGGACGAATCAACTACGTTATAAAAAATTTATTTATTTAATTCAAATTGGAATAACTATAACAAAATACTTTAAGCTGGAAATTGATGGTCAGTGAGCTCCACTCGACGAGTAGAGTGTTGCGCAGCAGACTGATCTTTTTTCTTCAGTTATGGTGAACGGTTATCGCCTGATGTGGAAACCGTATTTTGGTTGTTATGTCGCCTGAAGTGAGAAACTGAATTTATTTGTTTCTTTGCAACATGTGGTAGTCATCACATATATCATACTTTAATAACCTAGTATATATATCTTGTCAATCTGGTAGACGGCCTGAGGACAAACGCAATTAAAATTATAATAAGTTTTTGTTTGTGTGTATTGTTCCGCAGGCGGCGGACAATTGACAGAATAAATAAACTCATACAGTTCGTATTTTAGTTGTTTATTTATCTAAAAAGGTTACAAATATTATTGTTTAAAAGAAAGAAAGAAAATATTTAAGACTTACATCCTGTCTTGTTCAAAGAAAAAATAATACGTGCTGCTACTTCGGCTGGTCGTTTCAATTTACTATAATACAGTAAACCTTTGCGCTGATGTATGTGTCTGGCTCAATATCATGGCTGCCAACCACAATGTCAATCTTTCTTATGGTCGGCCTACACTTTTGCGGAGTTGCCACTCTCCGCGACATGTATCAAATATCTTTTTATGAAATAAAAACTAAATAAAATCTAAAATCTAATCTTAACGTGTTTTCCATTTACTTTTGCTAAGATCACGAATTTTAGTCCTTCCTATTGGTAAATGTTTCTCCTTTTGTGATTTTTGCAATTTTGTCGGCAAAGAATTCCCGTTGTAAGATCATAATTAATCGCGTTTGAGCTGATTATCAGTGCTGCCACTCAGAAATTTAAAAAAACATAGTTTAAAATCATGATATGCGTTCAAAAAACATGATCCAGTTCGTAGTTCGATAATTCGAAAATAGTAAAAAAAAAAAAATTACTTAAATTAGGAATTGTGAAACCACTACATAACTATAGTGATGGAGTTTATTGACAAGGTATGCCACTTACCATTGTGGTCGTCAGAGTGTCAGTGAGTTTAGAGTTTTTGACATCTACTACTAGGCCGGTTTGTTTTAAGAAATCAGCACCGATAATGGGTTTAGTGACTGATGTGATTAAGAAAATGTTACTGAACACGCATCTGAACCCTAAATTGGTACGGAGGTATTTTGTGCCAAACACTTTGATGGACGTGCCATTGGCTGCGGATATGAATTGGTCTGCCTTTGTCGATTGGAGTTGGAAATGCAATGCAGGGATAATTGAGACGTCGGATCTATTAAAAACGTTACACCTGAAATGGGGTCTTTAATAAAAAGACGGCATTGTAAGTTGTGGGTGCTATTGTCGTTTGCCGCCATGATAACAGTAGAATTTAGTTTGGGTTATTGTTATTGAGCCCGCGTGGTTTGGATTTTTCAGCATTCTTGCCCCACTTCTTATGGTACCAACAAAATTTTGCGTTGCTATTGTTTCTTGAACGGGATCTATTGCGCGGGAGTTTCATGAGAAAGTGTGGTCTATATGAATTTCAATAACGGGAATTATTAAAATTGAAGTTTGAAAGTATTGATTTTATTTCATTCATTCCTGTTTGAAGATTTTGATAGAGGCAGGTAAGTTCACTAATTGTTTTGTTCGGATGGGTCGCGAAACAGAACGCGGATGTATTTTGCTGTTGATACACTTCATAAATATCGTCAGCTACTTCCAATAGTTCTTCTGGCTTCCTACTCCTCGAACCAATGTATTAAGTCTACGCTTCCATAATTCCAAAATCAGGCCTTCTGTGTGAAGGTTTGGAGTCTGCGATGGAACTCCTATGGTTTTTTGTCCCCCATCTCTTCACTTGACAGTAGTGCCTCAATTCGTTTACCTTCGCTCATAAAATGGCGTTCTATGAGTGCCTATTTTTAAATTTGTGTAGGGGCTGGGGGAGTCTTGTGTTAAAATGTCATACACACTTGCAGCCACATCCTGGGGAAGGGATTGAACAACATAACGAAATTTGGATTGTTCAACCGTAATGTTTCTAATCGCGAATTGAGATTCTACTTGGATAAACCAAATAGTGGACATTTTTATCCAAAATTCAGGAAGTTTAATAGCAAAAAATTAAAGGAAATATTTATGTGTATATACATATATGCAAAAGAAATTATATATATACCGCAAGTAACGTTTACTGACTACTAAAATAAAGATAAAATTAATATATATAATATTGTTACACCTTTGTTGATTCACAGCCGGCCCAATTGCTCATGCACCAAGAGAATAAATAAAAAAAACAAGAGATGTCCAAGAAAATATGGGATTTTATTTTTAATCGGTGGTCTTGGACGACTCGTCCAAAAAAGAAAGTCAGAACAACAAAAAACTGACTGACCGAGAAAAGGGATGACAACTCTCTGACAGATCTACTATATATGACGTTTTCGTTTTGCTTTTTCTTCTTCCTTCACTAGTCGGGCTTTACATGAGCCCGTAACAAAATAATGCAAATCTACAATACTTGTTGGAATCCTTCGTTTTCCCTGGTTGCTGGTGTTTAAATCTTCTTATTCGTGGGTTGCTGGGCCGTGTTAACGGCTGCTGAAGCGTGACGGTGTGACTGCGATAATTTCTGATGATGGTGGTGCTCAGTTGGTGTTGTCGAATGCTGATCGCTATACGGTGGAGTCAATGGTGGTACTGTTGGTGAGCTACGAACGAACGGCGCGCGTTTTGATAAAATGAGGACGGATGGTAGTGATGTTTACGGATCACGTGGCGTGAATGTACTTTGTGCACAAGGTGCACGTAAGGACCAGATATTGCACCGGATGATGTAGCGTGACTCTTATTGGTTTGAGGTAGTGGTACATGTAATTGGCATGTGGCAATAATGGGTTATATGTTTGAGTTACTTCAATTTTATTTAATTAATTTCAAGTTATATGCTTAGTTTATGTTATGTTTAACATTGGGAGAAGGCATAGTTTGGCTATTGGACTCTTCAATGTTGTGGTTGCCATCTTGATTGTTACAACAAAAATGTTTGTATCAGCTCCCAGATGTGTTGCTACAATTCTGCCAAGCCGCCAAAGGGTAGGCGGTTATTGTTCACCAGGCCGAAGTGCTAAACTGCCTATTTTCATGTGCTTCCCCATATTATGTGATGCGCGTTTATTAACATTTTCATCACACACCTTTGGTAACTAAATGAATTTTACGAAACATCTGTGATGAAGATTTTTGGTCCTTCCATTTGGTGGTAAATGGTTCTACTGCCCCACATTGTGTTGTGTGCATTTATTAACATTTTTGTTATGCACTTTTGGTAAGATAAGGATTTTTATTTCTTCCTATTAGTAAATTGTACTACTACCCCATATTCCCATATTGTGTGGTGTACTTTGCTTTTGTTTAAGTGATTCCTTAACACGTTGGCTGTCAATGTATCACAGGTGATCACAGCAAAAGTCGTCCCCCAGAGGCCAGTGTATCACCGGTGATTACATCAAAAATCTTTCACCAGGTGCCAATGTTTTTCAAGAAAAAAGATCCAATCAAAACAGATTACTTTAATTAACTATTAGCAGACTTCCTGCAAGTGAAAATAACAAAATAGAAAATCAGGTCCCAAACTATCGTTCTTTCAATCGTCAAAGCCACTTGGTTCAACATACTAGCTCTCATCTCATTTACCCATGTATGGAACTCTTCTGTACTTGTAGGGTCGATAATGTTATTTTCTTCTGCCTTTTCAATTCTTTTCAATGATTCCTCATTTAGATGTTCAAATTTAAAATCATTCTTCAGTATTGGGCCTATAAGTGTTATTCTTTGCATCCTTAAAGCGGGTTGTGGGCCTACCTACAAAAGGTTTCAAGAACATATAGGTCCCATTGGAATGGATCATTGAAGTTTTCCCTCCTCGGAAGTACTCTAAAGAGTCAGTCATGTAACCATTTAAAGATAGAATTATATAAACCAACATCTTTTTGTTTTCTTCCCATCTTTCAGCTGCCTTGTCTTGGCGGCAAGGCTTAAGACTCAAAGATCCTAAGGGTCTGAAAAGATCCCAGATGAGACATCGAACTAAGCTCTGAAGGCGTCCGACTTTGACGTTAAAAGAAGAAAAAGTATGAATGGAGAAAACAAATGATTAACTACTCCAGGTGGCACTCGCAGAAGCGAAAATCCACCCGTGGTTTTCTCGACTGCAGGTAGGACAAGGATTCTGGAGGCCCTATCCATCATACCCTCCCCCGCCAATACTGGCGCGTATATGGGAGTAGCAAAAATGCTGGATTCTGAAGACTCCTGCAGCTCTCTTCCCGACACGTTCGGCAAGTTGAGCTGGCAAGGTGGAGAAAGTAGCGAAGAGGTCCAACCTGATACGCTTAATCATCATCCTAATGAACAGAAGGCTGATTGTAGCGCTGCTGCTGAAGGCTCGACTCGGGAAACTGAAAAAGTTGAACGAGTTCCAGAAGCGGCACGCTCCGATGGGCTACCGTCTAAAAGACAGAAGAAGAGGAAACCGGCAAATCACTTGGATCCGACGATGCCTCCTTTTCTAATAGCTCGAACCGGAGCAAACGAAGGAAGAAGACTTCAAGCTCTCCTGCCGGTAGGCATATGCGCGCATCTAATGCGAGTGCGTCGTCCGAGAGACCTCAAGCCTGATGTGGAAAGCGTATTTTGGTTATTATATCGCCTGATGTGGGAAACTGATTTTACTTGTTTGTTTGCAAGATGTGGTAGTCACCAGATATACTTTAATAACCAAGTCTATATATCTTTTCGCCGTCTACCAGGGCCTGATGCTAAACGCAATTAAAATTGCAATCCTTTTTTTTTTTTTGTGTGTGTATCAAATATCTTATTGTTAAATGGTAGTGCTTCCCCATATTATGTGATGTGTTTTGCTTTTGTTGTGATTCCTTAAAATACAGTGTAAAATACAGTGGGTGATCATATTATTAGAGCCACATAAGAAAAATATTGTGCTGCCCAGAAAAGAAGTCTGGAAATCAAGGGTTTTAGGTGAAATATTTAGAATTGTTCCCTTCATTTGTACCTATACATCAGAAATCCTAATTAAATACGAATATTGCGGGAAATATAAACAATACAAATCTTGGCTGTATTTACCTCCTCTATGCATTTGAGCATGATCCTCCACATTTATTTGGTCCAGTTTATCTCTATAGATGCATTGCTGTGATACAAATATATACGCATTGTGTGAGTTGATGAAAAAGAAATTACCTTTCGGGGCGTTCAATACAAGTTGTCTTGGACGGCTTCAAGTCTGCAATTCACCAAATAAATGCTGGTGTTCCCCAAGGCTCTGTTTTATCTCCGACTCTTTTTCTTATTTTTATAAATGATCTCTTATCTGCAACTTCTAATCCAATCCATTACTTCGCTGATGACAGTACCCTCAAGAAATGTTTTACCCCGTTTGATGTGGCCTCAATTTGTAAGGCATTCATCCGCCCAAAGCTGGTCTGGTGCACTCAAGACCGTTCTGCACATTCTAGACAAGGTACAGAATCGCGCGTTAAAACTTATAGACGATAGAGACATTGTGAATTCCATACATTCACTTGAACATCGGAGAAATGTCTCGTGTCTGTCCCTGTTTTATCTTAACAGATTCATGTATTGTGGTAAATGTATTGATAGGCCAGCAAACTTGTCTCCAACCTTGGAGAGCCAGGCTTCCAAACACAATTCAATGCTAAATGTAAAATCTAGTATTTATGCAGATGGCTCTAATAAAATGATCACCCACTGTATTTGACTGTCTTGTTTAGTTTTGATTAGTCGTCTGGATGGCTAGTTTGTTGCCATATTCTCCTTATTCTGAATTTCTCAATAATCAACATTAAACAGCTTTTTTAAAGAAAACTTTTTATCTGCGACTGCACGATAAAATATCGGGATGAAAAAATAATTTATTCTTCGAAATAATCACCACTAGCATTTAGAATCCAACACTCGATTGAGTAGCCAACGAAGATGCGTCTCGACCAGCGAGGCATGTGTTCCGGGAGGAATATTCCATAGTCCGGAAAAAGTTCTAATCTGTAAGCGAAAAGTTAGGTTAGTATGGTGGATGAGCGAGAACTTCGTATCCCAACTTTGAGAAATTTTGTCATGGATCATTGCGACGTATTGTGGTCTTGCATTGTCGCGCGGGAGAATTGGTTCGCTTTTATTGACAAAAGCCGGCTATAATTAGCTTAAATTTTCTCTCGCTAGTCCACCAAATGATTGCAATAAGCATACGGTTACAATAACCTTTCGAATAAAGTGATTATCTCGCATGCTGCTTGACTTCACCGCGGTCTAGTTACTGTCCTGATCGTCTACGGTTGTCATACAAAATACACCTTTTATCACACGTAACAATCCGATTTAAAAATTCCTCGACTCTGTTATGATTGGTTAAGTACTCTTCGAAATTTATTGCCTTTAGTTAATTGGTGTGCTACCTATCCATAAATTTTTTTTTATTTTATCAGTCTGTGGATATTCCAAACTTCCCTAAAAGACATCGTATAGTCTTCGATGAATCAAGTTCAGCTTCCGCCTGTAATTCGGTGTCATCCATGATGGTCATCTGCCTTCCACGGAATTTCGTAAACCAACGCATCATTGCCCGTTCTCATTAAGTTAATTACCCGAGCTGCTGTCGTTGCGATTAGTTGTCTTTTTAAATTCGAAAAGGAAAAACAGCCTAATATCTCTAGTAGTAAGCATTTCTTTGGTGGCTTTTGATAATGGCAAATTGTCAAGAGGAAGATAATACCTGACACACAAACACTTTTTTTTAATTAAAGAATCATAAAAGTTAAGTATGTTCTAAATAACAAATTGGTTTAATTAATTTGTCATACAACGTCCCAAAAATATGTTCCTGAAGATGTTTTTTTTTTTTATATATTATATAAAGCTCATGTGCAACTGTTTTTTCGATATAGTTTTAGTAGATTTGTATTTTAAAAATATTAGGCAAGATATTACAATATTTAAGTCCACTTTAAATATATTTTTAATACTAATTTTGTTTATATCATAATAACCATTATTTAAAATTTGAATTTTTTGTTAATCTTGGGTTAAAAACAATATTAGTCCTGTTTATTTATAAAAGCTTATAGCCTTGTGTATGATTTCACGTGTAAATTACTTAACTGGAGTAAATAATTCCGCGACAATATTATTGGATTCAAAAGAAATGAAACAAATTTGTCTCGTTCTTTTGTGATCTCTCGTTCTTTTGATCAAAACTAAACATTTTTCAAAGTAAAACAAAGGGAAAGAAAGAAGTCCCCAAAAAGAAAGATTATAGCAAACTATAATCATAAGGGTATGCTTATGAGTTACCAGAATCTGTTAATATTACACAATAATAAATAGATTTTTCGTAATTTTGTCGATCTATTTGCCATAGTGTCACTGCTACTCTGTCACTAACAATAATAATATTAGAGCAAAATGTAATGTTTATAAATATTTGAGCTTTTGTTGGTTTATTGTATTGGAACAAACAAAAACACAACAATTATTGAAATTTCAATTTGTTTCAAATAATTTTTTTTTTTTTCTAAATTCATTTAAGGATTATAAATTATGAGAAGATTATATATACAAAATTATTTAAATTAAGATTATGTTTCATGTAACTAAAAGAAAAACAGACATTATTATAAATAGCCTTAGTAAACAATTTGAGGAAGACTTAACAAAGTGAGAGTATATCCAGAAGAAATATCATTTTATACTTTCACTAATAAAATAAAAACAGAAATGTGATAAATAGAATGTATATCTATGTTAAAATATGGTATATTGGTTTGTTTTATATTATAGGTATACACAGCTACACAGCTATTTTGTGTAAGTAAACAAATAAAGGGAAAATGTTTTTATCCGATTTTGTTCCGACCTCATTTGTTCTCATTGTTAAAATTGAAATAAAAATGTAATGAATCTGGATTTAAATTTAAGCCTTAAAAATAAATAAAAAAATAGTAATAAAATATATTGTTTTGGTTTTTGTTTTTCACTTTTAGTCTTTTTTAATATTCTATCACCTGGATATTAAAATGGAACACTTATGGATTTAACACGGTACCTGTCATAAACCTAAAACATAAATTTACTTAAAATCCGTTAAGTCGTTTTTGATTTAGACCTTTCAGAAATATGACTGGAAACTCGATAAAGCACCTCGCTGCATCTCAACTCTCCATCTGAATTGAATCATCTTAAAACCGGTCTACTAGCATATTACATACAAAATTACATTAAAATCTGTTCAGAACTTCAAAAAATATGAATAGACGGACACGAATAATAAAATTTCAAGTCTTAAAAAACAAAAACCGTACATGTACAGGATGCGGCATCTTTTATGTCAGTATATAAACACTGAATAACTTTGACCTATTGACTTGAGTAGACATGTTTTTGAAACGTCAGTTCAGTACAATTTTAACCATGAATCGCTTCACACCGAAACAACGCGCCGAAATAGTGACGCTGTACATTCAAAAAGTCGTTCCGTTGTGTTAACACAACGTGCATGTCGTCGAAAATATCGTGACCAACAAGCACCGCCTGACAAAACTATTCGTCATTTCGTGTCGAATTTTGTTGAGCACGGGACAGTGGGAGATCGTCGACATGACGTTTATCAACGCCCGAGACGTTCCAATGAAGTGGTTAAAGCGGTGAAAGAGAGTGTTGCCGAGAACGTATCGTCACCGAGCTCAACATTTTGGCGTCAGTGGAACCACCTTGCGGCGCATTTTGAAGGATGATTTGCATTTGTTTCCCTATAAAGTGCAATGGATTCGAAGAATATTGCCGACAGACCGTCCACGTCTCTTGGAATATGGCCAAACAGTCGCTCGAATGGTTGACACTGAACCTGATTTTTGGAAGCAAATTTTGATGACCGACGAGGTCCATTTCGCACTCTCTGGCGCCGTTAACAAGCAAAATTGCCGTATTTTGGGAACGGAGAATCCACACGAAATCCATGAAACACCATTGCATGACCAAAGAGTGACTGTTTGGGCCGGAGTTTGCGCGAAAACCATCATTGGGTCATTTTTCTTCAGAGAAGGCGAAACAATCGATGGGAGTCGATATCGGTTCGTTCGATCTTGGTAGCACAATTTGCTTGTCAAACGAATTCAATCGTGTTCGCCCAAATTCCACTTAAACGCACCTTAGGTCGTTTAAGTACAGTGAATGGTGAAGTGAATTGTTATATTAAAATAAATTGTTGCATAAAACAAACTTCTTTTATGATCATTTCAGATGAGACCACTCCCATGCCCTTATTGATTGACCATGATTTACTTCAACTTTTTGGCATGCATCTTCAAATGAATTAAAAAAAAAAAAAAAAAAAAACTAACTTCACAACAGACATGTTAACAATGTCAATCTCTTCTCCATTCCAATAAAGAGTTACTTGATAAATAGTTTTATTTGTGCACTTATGATCATTGTAGTGAAATGGCGAAAATCAAAAGTAGTGATTTGGCAATTAGGGGTTTTAAGTAAGAACATTTACATAACTTACCAGGTGCAGATCATTTTGCTTCCCAGAGTGTTTTCAGACCTGCAGAAATGAATATTGTAGCATAATAATAACTACGCTCCTATGACTATGCAGCAAATTCCGAAGTGACTTTTCATTCTGGCAGAATTTTGGTTCGAACTGTCCTTTCATTCGAGGTTCGTGTCTGGGACGAAGTCTCCACAGCTCATGTCAACGAAAGAGACGGATAATATCAGGGATAAAAGGGAATTATAACTGCAAGAATTATTACATCAGAATTTCTCTTGTTCCAGTGGTCGAAGAATTTGCTAGAAGTTTCTGGCTATCAGAAACTTCTGCTATATAAGGACAAATGGCGATCAAAAAGGGGCAGTAGTTTCTAAACTGTGGCGAAGAGATTAGAAAAGTGATAATGGGCGAAGTTGTAATTTTGTGATAAATTGAAAGTTGAGATTTAACAAGAAGAAGTAATTAGTTTGGATTTGTGAATTAAGTAATAGAAAGGAGATAAAGTGATTTGAGAGGACAGAGACCTTGTAAGAAAAGAATTGCGAAGAATAGTATAGTGTGAACCTGAATTGTTCTATAGACTAGAAAATAAAGAAATAATTTTACAGAATATTGTTTTATCTACTCGAGCCGTAGCTTGCATATTACAGTATAAATGTGAATACAATGATCCGCTGTTATAATCATGGTCTTAGTCGTATGAGTTTGGCAACTTTTATCTTTTGTCGTGCGACGAGGGTAAGTAGTGGGCAATGGAGGAGTAGCACACTAATAAATTTATAGAAATGGTTAAAGAACACCAAATATTTTGGAATTCATTAAATCCGCTTTACAAAAATGTAAAAAATAAATATATATAATAAAATGTATATAAATAAAATGTAATATAATAAAATGTTTATAAATAAAATTTAAAAATGTGAATTTAATATACGACTTCATTGCGGACGAATTTTTTGAGAGGGTACACGATACCGGTGCACGTCCTAAAGTAACAGCGACTACGTCTACGAGAGCGAAGGCATTGTGTTCTAGCAGTTCGACTTATCTCACTTATTTTGTCACGCCAAATGGACAATACTAGTCCCTTAAGATGCCATTTGGGTTGAAGAATGCTCCGAGTGTTTTTCAAAACTTTATTGGTCAGGTCTTAAGAGAGTCTATAGAAAGTAGTGAAATCATGGTCTATATTGATGATATTATTAACGGCAGCAACAACTTATCGGAGTAGTTTTAGCTATTGGCTCGAAACATGAGACAGCTAGAGTTAAGTATACCTAAATGCCGGTTTGCATATTCGATTATAGAATATTTAGGACATATATAAAGATTTTTTTTAATAAGGACATAACAATCTGGTGTGTATATAAAACAGAACTATTGAGGTATCGAGCTGAAATTTATTCCAGGTGTAGTACACACCTTAAATTTAAGTATGGAATTCGATCTTGTTCCTATGACCACCGCGAGCACGTTTGCAGCGATCGATTCTTTGGGGCCAATTTTTCACCACTCTTCTACACATATCGGCCGGAACATTTGCAATTCCCTGAGCTCCTCTAACATTGTTGGCTTGTTGACATAAACAAACGTCCTAACGTAACCCCATAAAAAGAAATCCATCGACGTTGAATCGCATGAGCGAGTTGGTCATTCGGCCGGACCATTTCTCGAGATTACAGGGGTCGAATTACCGCATCAGTTATCGAGCAACACGTGACTGATAAATGTTGATTTGACATGACCGCTTAAGCGATCGAGTATCGAGTATCGAAATTTGACATTCTGTTATCAGTGATCGTGTATTTATTTATTCGATATGGTTTCTGCTGACGAGCTGAGGTGCATTTGGGAGAGAATATGTGGGAATATCTTTGTTTATTGTTATTTTTGCGTTTATTTAAATTTATTGTTTCAAATTTATTTCAGGTTGAGCCTAAATAAAATTAACCCTCTGCAAAAGGAGATTTTGGTAAATTTTATGAGCTGGGAGAGCGGTTTAGATGCATCCTCCAGAGTTTATATTCTCTATTATAAATAAGAATGCACTCTTATTTGCCCTGACTGTTTTGATAGAACTGCAATTAAAAGTGTATGTTGTGAAAGATATTTTCAGAAAATTATAGTTTTGTATACGTACGCAGAGCCTTATATAGGGAAGGGATCGCTTTTATCTCTTAAGCGTCTTCGTTCAATACACTCATAGCGATCATCCTCTGAATCAGAAGAGGAAAAATAAAGTAAATATTCAATTTTTAATTGAAGACGATACATACAAAACTTTTCCTCACACGAAAATTAATAGTTAATAGTCATCTCAATTCAATGTAGCAGAATTATACTAGTACAATTTTCAGAGTGTACTCGATACGTGACCATTCGTATGTGATCATCCCAATGTAGTTACTCGATCACTCCATAGCATATGGATTTCATTCATTCGTTAACTAATGTCGTAATTCGACCCCAGGATTACCGAACTTCCCTTCAATAGATCAATTGTTTGACCAGCTGTGGCATCATTATGTTGGAACCACATATCACTGATGTCAAGTCCATCTAATTCTGGCCAAAAATAATCTTCCAACATAGCACGATAGCAAACTTCATTGACCGTAACATGGTGATCATTTTCATCGACGACAAAATGCGGTCCAATCGCACCTCCGGCATGAAATCCACAACACACGGTCGCTCACGTTTTGTGGATGCAATGGAGTCTCTTGGAGCACGTGTTGGTTTGTTTCTTTCCAATAATGCATATTTTACTTATTCTTCGTCAATAAGCCAAAAATAAGCCATCGCTGAGTACGATTTTTCGATGCAATTCAGGATTTTCTTCAAACTTTTGCAGAGCCCAATCGAAGAAGTTTCGCCGCTTCAAATTATCAAGAGTCTTCAGTTTTTGAGTTAATTTGATCTTGTAAGGGTGTAGGCCAAGATCTTTTTGCAAAATTCGCCACAATGTTGACTGAGAGATTCCCAATTCCTGTGAACGGCGTGGAATCGACTGATTTGGCTCATTTTGAACTGAAGCAGTTACGGCTGCGATATTTTCGGTACTTTGACCGGTGCGTTGTCCCACTGGCACAAGAACATTCAATAGTGAATATATTGATTCCAATTTATCCCCTATAGCACGCAGCCTGCCTGGCGGGACGATTATTACGACCGAAAATTTAAGTAAGCGCTCTTAAAGTTGAGACCACCGACTCTGAATTTCAGTAGTAATTTTTAATAATTTCCAAACGTTGCTCGTTCGTGAACTTCACTATGGTAAAAACGTAAACTTTGACTGACGTTTTTACATTGACAGATTATAAAAAAAATTTAAGGGTGCGTTTGAATTAAACTACTACATTGTTATATCCCTATTAAAAAACCCTTTACAAATATAAAACAATGCACGAATATTAAAAACTTCTGCAATTAAATTTAAATTGTGATTATATGTCACGCAAGAATGATTTAGCATGAAAATTAAGAATCGCATCCCTTGATGCAAGAACGACCGATAAAGTCTCAAAATTGCGACCCTTGTTTCACACAGAACACACCTCGCGTTAATATTTTGCTCTGTACCACACTTCTCTCTCTTGCACATGGTCTCATTTCGGCTTGCCAAAAATAAACCATATATTGTTTTTCTGCAAATTACCATGGTGGATCATTAGTGAAGTAAGCCGGTTTTGTGTCGCAGAAATGAAGTAATAAGATTTTGTTAAATTGTATTCGGTGCTTAACGTGGAAGAATTAAAAATGGGATGAAATTGTGGCGACACAACTGCCGCATGCAGAAAAATACACTTGATTTCATAGCAAACACATCGTGGGTAAGTAAGAACAAAATAATAACAAATGTACTTACACTCTCGGTCAAGTAAATAGATTCATCAAGTTATTTTGGCTTTTTAAGAATTTTTTTCCTCAAAAGTGTGGGAGGCCCTGTTGTAAGTGTTTTTTTTTTCTTTTTTTTTCTGAGGAAGATGAAAAACTCGAAGGCTGAGATTTCCAATATAGGAAATCGAGAGACGGGTTTCCATTATGCGCACTCAGCAAACATTTTTTTTTTTATTTTTTTCTGGCTTAAAATGGCAAAAAAAGCAAATATAATATTTTTTTCTTGAGGAAATGACATTTTTTTTTGGCATGTTTTTCATTTGTTTATAGTTGAGAACAGTGTTGCCAGTTTAAGTGAAAATCACCTAGCGCTTTTAACGAAGTTACATCAGGCAGGCGCCTGTAAGAAAGTCTGGTGTATTTAAAGTATGGGGTGGGTGGCTCGCTTCGTTCGCTAACAGGATTTTAACCCTTTTTTCCGCAGGATTTAGCCGCTCACGCGACTTCGTCGCTCCGCTAAGGGTATGTCAACAACTGTCAGAAAAAAAAGTTTCCGCAGAAAAATTCTTTTAAAGTACATCTTAGTAAACCAAGTAAAAAAAAGTACACCAGTAAACTATTTTGACTGTTCCACTATTTTTTTCCTCAATTTATTGCATCTATTTTCGTTTTCACTTTGGGAGACCATGTTGTAAAAGTGTTTTTTTTTTTTTTTTTTTTTGAGGAAGATGCAAATCTCGAAGGTTACGCGGGTTGCGTGTGCGGTGCACGTTTCCAATATTTTTCATTCTTGTCGAATAGTGCGCTTCAGGCCAATTAAGGATGTCGGATTACTGTTCTTTATCCTTGTTTTTAAAAGTGGCCACAGGTGTTCAATCGGGTCCAGGTCTGGCGATTGCCACCTCAATCGCACTCCAAGACCTGAATGTTTTGATTTGAAACCATTCCATCGTTTTGTGGGATTTATGGCATAGAGCATTATTATGCTGAAAAATTATCCTTCGGTGAGACCTGTTCCCAAATATTTTACGATGAGATGCTTTTGAGGATGTCCCTAAAACATCAATATAGCTGTCGCTATTCATTCTTCCCTCGCACGTGAATAGCTCTCCTATGCCTCCTGCTGCCAAGCAGCCCTTGATTGGGTACCACACAATCGGGATGGTACTCTACTGCCTTACTCCTGCAAACGTTGACTGTGCCAGGGGTCCCGAAAATCTGTAAAGACACATTCTGATTTAGTGTTTAGTTCGGATCCATTTTTATTAAGAAATGTCTAATGTTTTCGTAAATTTGCTTTTGATTTTGATTTTAGAAGAATGTAATTTACTTACATCAAAATTTGCCCAGTCTGACCACACGATATTGCTCCAATCCTTATGCAATTTGATCCTCTAACCGTTCTCGCAGATAGCGTATCATTTTGGCGTTTCTGAAGCGAAGCAGCTAGTTCAGAAGAGGTCTTTTTCTCTAGACCTGAACCCTCGTTGGGTTTGCCAGCGTCCTCGGATAAGGCTTCCATTGACGACTGGGTTTTCAGTGAACACATCTCCAGGATGCAGGCAGACTAAACGAATGATCCCCGTCGTCTGTAAGAAATCCGCGGCTTTCTTGCTATCTCTTAGCAGAAAAGACTGCAGACAACTTACGACAAAAAAAAAAAAATCTGCTGGTTCCATCAAAGGTATGGGCTGACTTACGTGGCAAGCATTCAAAAAATTCAATCGTTTTCTCAAGATCAACTATCCATTCTGAGTTTGAACGCGTTACTATCTCGCTTCATAGACAGGAGCCAACACAGTTTTTGACGAAACTCAACTTGGTTTTTCGCGCCCCAATTGATGATTACATCAATGTCAGAGTTGAGTTTGGAAGACAATCACTTCCGCTGAGGCTCTACGATTTGGAGCCATTACCGTGGTGTCGTTAGTGAATTGGAGACTTGACTTGTGCGGTCATCCGCGAAGGAATGAATTGGATATCGAGCAACGAAAGCAGGTCGATGATGAAAAAAGAACGGAGAGAGTACTGGTGTCGAAGTGAATGCATTTAATACACCACGAAAATGTCATCGACACCATGGGCTTCAAGCTTATTAAGGAGGGCACTTTTCCACAATCTATCGAAAGCTTTGAAGTGGTGATATTTTACTGCGCCGGTAAAATAAGTAGCCAAATAAGTGCTCGCCGACGAATTCGAATACCAAATCCGGAGGTTGTTGTCTTGGTCTAAGTATTGTTATATGCTCTCTTTCACATAGGATGGTGAGGCATACGTATGTATGTCGAGACTTTTTCAATTTTGGCATTTTTGCCAAACATTGCCAACAGTAGATGTAGTTACATGATTCATTGTCTAACTTTATGTGTTTTTTTCTCCTTACAGAATCTTTGCTTTCACGCTCGTAAAGCCCATGAAAGCAATCAGAAGATTTGCTGTTGAAACTCAACAAAAATATGTTGTTAAGATCAAGACATCATTTATTAAACCATGAAACGAAGAAATCAAACTAAGAATGATGCAAGACTTATGAGATTGGATTGCAAAGGCGGTAGTACAAACGCGTATTTGGTTTATATTTTCGACAAATGTAGACTCTAGTGTTATTTGATGTCTATTAATTCTTCTATAATTCTTTGTGGTCTTCTCAGTTGACTCGTTATCCTGAATATGATTGAATATTTTGAACTAAAGAACATTGTCGTTCATAATGAACAAAAATATCTGCTGCATATCATGCAGATTGGAAAAAGTCGTTCCGAGTATATGTTGCAATCAAATCACCACATCGAGAGGTCAATATCTAGACGGTTGGATCACCAAATCGTAATTTCGGAGAAATTCCGGCAACTAAGAGAATTCAATAAAATAATACATTCGTCGCCTAGTCTGTAATCGAAGTATGCGAAGTATAATAAGTGAAAAATTGAGTCGCGCTGACCAATCCTCGAATATTTAGTCGTCGTATGAGAAAATTTCTATCACTGAAAAATTTTGCCGGCTGATCGGAGCAAGAATGTTATACTTTCATCGAAGAATTCGTAAACGAGTAACAGTTGCTACTGTTCATGTGCCATTAAAATATCGGGGACAATTGTGAAATTGAATGCGTGTCAATCGGTTACTAGACTATTTCTAGAGCATCCAGCTAATTGTGAATATTTAGTTTGGTGTCCCAAATATTGAAGCAAGCGGTCAACAAATCGTTTTTGTTTTTATCCGGATTACATAATTCATCATTCAACAATCAACATTCAATTCAATAATCAACTTTAAATTTTAGAAATAAATTTGCACCTTTTACAAAATAGTGGGTAAGTGGACTTATTTTATTGTAAAACTTGCCGAATTGTATGCATAGAGTAAGGAGTCAGTATTATATATAAATCAGTTGCACAATGAGCATTATAAATATGTAAAACATCTTCAGGTTCATTTAAAATTTAGTTATTTAATTTGGAAATGATAAAAACGTCCAGGAACTTTGCATAACACATACCGACTTAAATAAAGCTAAGCATAATGCCGACACTGTAATTCGATTTAAGTACTCATTAACGAGTTGCGTAGTAGACTGTCGGCATTAAAGCTACCTTCTATTTCCTTAATATCAGCGTGCAACTTTATTGCCCTTTCCTTCAGCATTTCTCCACTGACTGGACAGTTTTTTTTTGCGTTGCTCTACAAACCAATTGTATAATACCTTCTCCATGCGAGGAAACTTGCCTTTTCTAAGAGTCTTCCTCTTAGATGCTCC
This sequence comes from Pocota personata, assembly GCA_963082735.1. Lineage (NCBI taxonomy): Eukaryota > Metazoa > Arthropoda > Insecta > Diptera > Syrphidae > Pocota > Pocota personata. The sequence goes on along the minus strand of OY720429.1, from coordinate 37,037,003 downwards.
AATTGTCTGGTGAGAGATAATATTACGTCACTTTTTGTCTATTCCCGAAATTGTTGATTTATCTACTCCATATATTTTTGCCAAAGATGAAACACTAACGCTTTTTCCGATTTTTTCAACAATTTCAGTTTTTTCCTTTAATGATAGGAATTTCCTCGAAGACACGGTCGCACTATCAATTTATTAGCATTCAGAAACTTTTAAATACACATAAAATAGCACGCTTTCGCTAGAGGTTTTCGATTGTTCACTATTTAGAGTACTCCATGTAAAAATATAGATATTCACTATATAGAAATAATCACTATATCGGGTGTTCACTATATCCAGACACGACTGTATTAACATTTTTGCCACACTTCTTTGGTGGCTGGATAAACTCCACGAGAAGTCTGATATGAGGACTTCAGTATTTCGTTTGGTAAATGGTACTGCTACCCCATATTGTGTGGTGTGCGTTTATTAAAATTTTTCTCACACACCTTTGGTAAGTGGATAAACTCCACGAAAAATCTAGAATGAGGATTTTTAGTCTTCTATTTGGTAAATGGTACTGCTACTCCATATCGTGTGGTGTGCGTTTATTATTATTTTTGTCACACACCTTTGGTAACTCGATAAACTCCACGAAAAATCTAGAATGAGGATTTTTAGTCTTCCATTTGGTAAATGGTACTGCTACCCCATGTTGTGTGGTGTGCGTTTATTAAAATTTTTGCTACACTTCTTTGATAACTGGATAAACTAAACGAAAATTCTGGAATGATGATTTTAAGTCTTGCTTTTGGTAAATGGTACTACTTCCCCAGATTGTATGGTGTGCGTTTATTAACATTTTTGTCACACACCTTTGGTAACTGGATGAACTCCACGAAAAATCTGCGATGAGGACTGTAGTATGTCGTTTGGTAAATGGTACTACTGCCCCATATTGTGTGGTGTGCGTTTATTAACATTTTTGCCACACACCTTTGGTAACTGGATAAACTCCACGAAAAATCTGCGATGAGGACTGTAGTATGTCGGTTGGTAAATGGTACCAACCGTGGTGTGCGTTTATTAACATTTTTGCCACATACCTTTTGTAAGTGGATAAACTCCACGAAAAATCTAGAATGAGGATTTTTAGTCTTCCATTTGGTAAATGGTACTGCTACTCCATATCGTGTGGTGTGCGTTTATTATTATTTTTGTCACACACCTTTGGTAACTCGATAAACTCCACGAAAAATCTAGAATGAGGATTTTTAGTCTTCCATTTGGTAAATGGTACTGCTACCCCATGTTGTGTGGTGTGCGTTTATTAAAATTTTTGCTACACTTCTTTGATAACTGGATAAACTAAACGAAAATTCTGGAATGATGATTTTAAGTCTTGCTTTTGGTAAATGGTACTACTTCCCCAGATTGTATGGTGTGCGTTTATTAACATTTTTGTCACACACCTTTGGTAACTGGATAAACTCCACGAAAAATCTGCGATGAGGACTGTAGTATGTCGTTTGGTAAATGGTACTACTGCCCCATATTGTGTGGTGTGCGTTTATTAACATTTTTGCCACACACCTTTGGTAACTGGATAAACTCCACGAAAAATCTAGAATGAGGATTTTTAGTCTTCCATTTGGTAAATGGTACTGCTACCCCATGTTGTGTGGTGTGCGTTTATTAAAATTTTTGCTACACTTCTTTGATAACTGGATAAACTAAACGAAAATTCTGGAATGATGATTTTAAGTCTTGCTTTTGGTAAATGGTACTACTTCCCCAGATTGTATGGTGTGCGTTTATTAACATTTTTGTCACACACCTTTGGTAACTGGATAAACTCCACAAAAAATCTGCGATGAGGACTGTAGTATGTCGTTTGGTAAATGGTACTGCTACCCCATATCGTGTGGTGTGCGTTTATTAACATTTTTGTCACACACCTTTGGTAACTGGATAAACTCCACGAAAAATCTGCGATGAGGACTGTAGTATGTCGGTTGGTAAATGGTACTACTGCCCCATATTGTGTGGTGTGCGTTTATTAACATTTTTGCCACACACCTTTGGTAACTGGATAAACTCCACGAAAAATCTAGAATGAGGATTTTTAGTCTTCCATTTGGTAAATGGTACTGCTACCCCATGTTGTGTGGTGTGCGTTTATTAAAATTTTTGCTACACTTCTTTGATAACTGGATAAACTAAACGAAAATTCTGGAATGATGATTTTAAGTCTTGCTTTTGGTAAATGGTACTACTTCCCCAGATTGTATGGTGTGCGTTTATTAACATTTTTGTCACACACCTTTGGTAACTGGATAAACTCCACAAAAAATCTGCGATGAGGACTGTAGTATGTCGTTTGGTAAATGGTACTGCTACCCCATATCGTGTGGTGTGCGTTTATTAACATTTTTGTCACACACCTTTGGTAACTGGATAAACTCCACGAAAAATCTGCTATGAGGACTGTAGTATGTCGGTTGGTAAATGGTACTACTGCCCCATATTGTGTGGTGTGCGTTTATTAACATTTTTGCCACATACCTTTTGTAAGTGGATAAACTCCACGAAAAATCTAGAATGAGGATTTATAGTCTTCCATTTGGTAAATGGTACTGCTACCCCATATCGTGTGGTGTGCGTTTATTATCATTTTTGTCACACACCTTTGGTAACTCGATAAACTCTACGAAAAATCTAGAATGAGGATTTTTAGTCTTCCATTTGGTAAATGGTACTGCTACCCCATATTGTGTGGTGTGCGTTTATTTACATTTTTGTCACACACCTTCGGTAACTGGATAAACTCCACGAAAAATCTGCGATGAGGACTGTAGTATGTCGGTTGGTAAATGGTACTACTGCCCCATATTGTGTGGTGTGCGTTTATTAACATTTTTGCCACACACCTTTGGTAACTGGATAAACTCCACGAAAAATCTAGAATGAGGATTTTTAGTCTTCCATTTGGTAAATGGTACTGCTACCCCATATCGTGTGGTGTGCGTTTATTAACATTTTTGTCACACACCTTTGGTAACTGGATAAACTTCGCGAAAAATCTGGGATGATAATTTTTAGTCTTCCATTTGGTAAATGGTACTGCTACCCCATGTTGTGTGGTGTGCGTTTATTAACATTTTTGTCACACACCTTTGGTAACTGAAGAAAGAAGTTCTTATTTCTAATGAAATTAACCTTTTATTACGTATGACTTTGGTTTTACAATTAATTGTCACTTTGGTTTACAATTCTTCTGTTCCACACTTCTACGTTGACGTCGTCTGTCCTACGGGTGTACGAGACGAATCCCTTGACGTCATCTGTCCTCGAGTTTGCGAGACCAATCCTCGACTCGCCCAGGGTCCTCTTCTTAAATACCCATCGGGCGTGGGGACCCATTGTGTGCTCTGTGGGTCATCCTCTGTGGGACTTGGAGTGCGCTGTCTATTTTGGCTGCGTCTTTCTCATCTATTGTTCCGAATAAGAACTTTTGAACATATCCTATACCATTGAACAAGCCTCCTCCGCTTTATATAAGTGAATCGGTGATTGTTAAAACAACATAAGTAACATTTTTATTTGTTTACAGGAGAGACAAAAAACTTTATATTGTTGACGGCGCGGCCGCATTGACAATTTTAATTTAAAAACCTGTTTAAATGTAGCTTTGCGAGTTGTTAAAAGTTGTAAAAAAAATATTCCTAGCAAAGGAGATTAAAGAAAAACTAACTTCATTTTTTATGTTGTTTTAACACTAAACGTTTTGTTGACAACTTAAGTATTTTAAGTTATGTTGTTTTAACACTCATTTTACCTCAGAAATCTTAACAAAATCAACTAAAAGCGAATAAAAGAACACATTATTAAGTCAACATTTTATTAAAAAGAAAAAAAATTATGAACATAGAGCTCTGTTCATTAGTCTTCATATTTTAAGTTTAAGACCTCAACAACCATTAAAAAAGGATTATCGACGAAGCCCCATTTTTTGGCTAAAGTTTTAACAATTAATAACAATTATTTCTGGTGTTTATTGTCATGTGTGGTGTGGTGTGGTTTATTCTTTAGTTTTTCTTTTATCTCCGTGGCGGTGGCGGTGGCTTGGGTTTCGTCGTCGGACTGACTCAAAAGTTTTACTTTTCTCTCATTAACTTTTCTTTAAAGTGTCATATGAGTGTATTCCTACATCATTTTCGCGCTTGAAAATGGACGCGTTCAGAATACGAATCCGGAATTTTGCAATTGATCAGTTTAAGGAACCCAGACGATCGTCACGCTCTATTACATGTTTATTATTTTAACAAGGATCAAAACGTAGCTTAGAGCTAGAAATTCATTAAACAAAAATAAAGTAAAAATATAAAAAATCTCTTCTTATGATATTAAGACCAAAACTATGTTAAGTAATCTGTCAGTCAAAAGTTTCATCATCACTATGGTAATAGGGATGATTACGCCAGTAATAGTGGGCCAGTTTTTAATGTCCTCATAAAATATTTGGTTCTCTTCAGGCACATATGGTAAAAGTTTTAAAATATCCGCTATTTTTATTTTTTTTTCGTTAATCGGTCTCTTGCCCGTGTAGGCCTTTTCTATGGGAAAAGTTATGACTTCTTGAGCACAATTTTTTATAGGAAACCTTAAAAAAAGTGAATGTTGACAAGCCATCAACGAACTCCTTGCATATTACTTTTCCAATATTATCACTCGTATGTATGAAATGGGTACATTTTGAAATCTGGAAAGATACCTTTTTTTCTTTAGGGACAGACCTTCCATATGAACAAAGTAATAAGCACGTTGTTTTATAGAATTTTTGCCACCAATTTTTGAATTGCAGTACATAATTTTGTTGAATTAATTTACAGTGAAGTTTTTATGTGAATTAATAATAATCGCAGTAAGTTCCTGTATGTCATACATGTAGGAATTGATTAAAATTAAACACAAGTCACTCACATTTCCATTTTTATTGTTTTATATGATTAAATGAAATTTAGCTAAACACGGATTAAAACGATCGGGACATTTCGTCTTACATCTAGGTACCGACACGGTCTGAGTTCTGATTGCGACTGCACTCAAAATAAAATAAAGAGAGGGAGAGAGAGAGGCTGGCGTGGTGAGTTGGTTGTGGCGAATATGTTCTCTACACTGGGCGATCCTGACGCTATTCGACCCGAATACCTTGTCCACTCCTTTCCTTCATATGTTTTATTAGGACCTTCATGTTCACCTACCTTCGCTACCTGGTATCGATTCTTTCTTCTGACATAGGAAACACGGTAGGGACCTAAAAACTTTCACGAAAGCTTTCCTTGTGTCATTTGGGTTCGCTTTATTGCTACAAGGTCACCCCTTTTGTACTTAACGGGCGGTTTCCTCTTTCGATCAAAAGTGCGGGGGTTCTCTTCTTGAATTTTGCAAATATTGTTTTTAGCTATTTGACGAATTTCGTCCCTTTCATTATTTAGTTCGCGAAATACCTCTTGATCAACAATTTTACCGATACTAGTCAGAGTTGGGTTTTAGCCTCATCTCAACTCCCGTCAGCACTTTAAATGGAGACATGCCAATACTTCGTGAGACAGTTGAATTTCTGTATTTCTGTAACTTAATAACATTTTTATACCAATCGGCAAGTTTATCTAGGGACATCTTAATCAACGTGGGTATTATTATACGGTTAACCCGCTCAATTTGCCCGTTTGCCCTACGTACTCCGGTAGTTATGAGTACATGCGATATGTCTTCTGAAGCGCAATATTCTTTAAACTGAGTTGACGTAAATGCCGAGCCGTGGTCAGAAATTATCTCAGACGGATTACCAACCACATCTGATTCCTTCTTTAAGCGATCTATAACCTCCTCGCTGGAGGTGCTCTTTGTTGGATACAACCAGACGAATTTAGTGAATGCATCTATAACAGCAAAAATATGTTTGTAACGTTTTTGTGTTATTTCTAAAGTTGGTCAATATGGTATGTATGTCTGAAGCGGTTGGTCATTCTTTTCTATTGGACTTAGAAAACATTGTTGCTTTCCACTCTTCTTTTCCGCAAGGATGCATGGAATACAATTCTTGATAAACTTTTCAATTTTCTTGCGAAAGTCCGGGATAAAGTACTGTTTAAGTAAAAGGTCTGTTGTTTTCTTTATTGCAAATTGTCCTTGTTCGTGCATTTGCTTGATAATTTCATTCTCCATTGAAGTGGGAATTACTAATAAGTCATTGCCGTTGTATGTTTTCAAATATTCGTCTTCACATCGGGCTTATCTCAACTGATTTGTAACAGTAGTATTAAATACTAAAATTTCCCTGCTCAATGCATCAACATGACGCATTTGTGTACCGGATCTATGTTGTACATCAATGTCAAAATCCTGAAGATACATAGCCCATCGTGCGATTTTTAAGGGAAAATCTCTTTTTTTAATAGTGGATGCAAAAGCGTTGCAATCTGTAAAAACTTTAACTTTCTGTCCGAGTAAATAGGGTCGCCACTTTTTAAATGCCTGAACTACGGCTAAGACTTCTAATTCATAGGAATGACACCTTTTTTCAGAGTCGGTTGTCTTTCTACTCAACTGGACTGGGTGAATTACGTTATAGTTCACGTTTTTTTTCATAAAAAAAAAAAACAAAGTTTTCGTAATTATTCCTGTTCGTATCTGAATTATTGTTTTGGTAACTATTCCTGCCTGAATTGTTTTGGTTATTATTCCTGTATGTGCCTGAATCATTGTTTTGATACATATTCCCATGTGTAGCACCTGTATTATTATTTTGGGTGTATCTTTGGTTTCTGGTATTATTGTACCTATTTTGGTAGTTTGGTCTATTACTATCTATGTCATTTGATTTTAAATTTCCCTGATCTTGCTCTATGAATTTATTTATTTTTTCCCTTATTTCGGACAATTCGTGCAACTCTGTGATTGCATATGCTAAAACTCCTGAGGTTAATTCTTTCACTTTCATTATAAGCATTCCATAAAAAATATCTACTACTTTCTTACTATTATTACTAAATGCAGCATTTTATGCTATATCTTCCACAATATTTTTTATTTTAATGTCTAGTTCATAAATTGTTCGTACCTTTAACATTCCTATCTCCTTGGTGATCCTTAGTTCGTCCTTCGATGCCCTGAAGTGCTTCTTTAGGTTGCTCCAGCAGTGGTTCCAATCTTCCGGTGGGTTGATTTCCAAGAGATTCTTCGCTGCTCCCTGTATCTTTGAATTATAGATGACCTCAAACACTTGCTTTTTGTCGGCTTCCAGGGGGTAATCTGCTAGTATTTTATTTACTAAATTAACGAACGATGGTAATGTTTTTGTGGCTCCTTGGAACGTGTTTAGGAAACGAATTTCAATGTTGTCCTGTGCCATTCTCCTTTTGTCGAATAATTCGTTTCTTCGTTGGTTAATCGTGGAATTTGTTAATTCACTCAGAGTTCAATATTTATTCTCCTTAATCGGAGTTTTCAATTTCACTTTTCTTAATCGGAATTTTCCTTATGCGATTCCCTTGATCGGGATATTACGTTTTCCTTGATCGGAATTTAATTTATGCTATTCCCTTGATCGGGATATTATTAGTGCGTTTTCCTTGATCGGAATTTAATTTACACGTTTTCCTTGATCGGAATTTAATTTATGCGTTTTCCTTGATCGGAATTTAATTTATTCGTTTCCCTTGATCGGGATTTTATTAATGGTTCACTCGAGTCGAATAGTTAACACTAACCGCAAGTTCTTTTTTCTTGTAACTTTCTTAAACGAATTAAAGAAAAATCTTCGCGTACTCGAGACAGCCGACTGCGCCAATTACGTTATAGTTCAGGTTTTTTTTCATAAAAAAAAACAAAGTTTTTTTTTCTTTTATTTGTTTATTTTTTATTTCAAGTCAATTTACACAATTTTAATTAAATCTAACAGGAGAGGCCGCTGCCCAAAGCAAAAGGCTGCACCTCTCAAGTTAGTTGTCGGATTAGAACTAACTCACAAAATGATTTCGGTATCTTAATGAAACCTCATGGAAATAATTGCATTGCAATTTGACGAACTATCCCACGATTTTAATGGTTAAATTCCTAAGTTTCAAATATCCGCGCGCATGTAGGGTTAACGGGAAAAATGGGTTTATCCATTTGAGATCGGTTTTTGCAATGTATGCAAAAATGGCGTGATAAACCGTTGTTGGTTTTTATGGATACCGTTAGGCGAAGGGGGGAAAGGGGGTGTATTCGTTTGGGATCGGTTTTGCAGTGTACGCAAAAATGGCGTGGGAAACCGTTGTGATTTTTATTGTAACTGTTAGACAAAGGGGGGCGTGGGGAATAACCGGGATGTAGGTTTGGGTGTAGTCTGAGACGTAACTGGTGTAACTGTCCGTTCTCACTATTTTTCTGAAACATCACTGCAGCATATCCATGCTGCGAAGCATCAGTATGGACTTCAGTGTACGCTCCGTACTTAAACAGTTGAAGGACAGGGTCATTAGCTAATTCAGATTTCAACTGCTGAAAGGCAGACATTTGCTTTAGACCAAACATAAAATGGACATCCTTCTTCAAAAGATCTGACAAGGGCTTTGCTTTACGTGCAAAATTTGATATAAATTTCCGACATTACGACGCCAATCCTAGGAAACTGTGAACTTGTTTTGCATATTTGTTAGGTGTCGGATAATTGGTAAGGGCTTTAATCTTGTCCGTACCTGGACGGATAAATCCTCTTTCGACAGTGTGTCCCAAAAAATTAATTTTTTTCTTGAGAAAGTGACATTTTTTCCAATTAATTCTAAGACTGTGGTCTCGAGCGATCTTTAATACTTCTTTTAATATTTCGAGACCTTCATCCAAGGTTTGCGAACGAATAATCAGGTCGTCTATGAAAATAAGTATACGTTTGGCAAGAATTAGTGGTCGAAATATGGTGTTTATTTATATTGTAAAAACTGCTGGACTATTACATAATCCAAAGGGACAAAATCTAAACTGATACTGACCGTTATCAGTTACGAAACTGGTATATTTTCGAGACTGTTCAGCAACGGGAACGTGAAAGAATGCTGAGGTTAAATCTAGAGTGGTAAAAAACGTTGCGTCCTGTAGCTGATCTAATTGTTCGTCAACTAGAGGAAATGGAAAAGGATCTTTAATTATCTTTTTATTAATGCGTCGATAATCGACGCACAACCTCTTTGATCCATCCTTTTTACTGACGAGAACAACAGGACTCGCAAAGTCGAAATTAGTTTCCTCTATTATACCATCGTCTAACCAAGACTTGACCTGCGATTCTATCTCCAGCTTATGTTGGTACGGTATTCTACGAGGTGTATCATAGATCGGTGATTTATCCTGTAAAACTATTGTCATTTCAATTGGTGACTTGATAATTCTGTTTCCGATTCGACGACGAGTAAAATAACTAACCAAAAAGAAAAAAGGAATCTGCGAATGAGCGAATAATCACCAAAAAAGTTCAATAAATTTCCCACTAAACACTTGTTATCTGGAAAACGTTATAATAATTTATTTCAAGGATGTATGACCTTCATACAAAATTAACAATTAAAGAAAAAAAAAGAAAATAGATATCACCATCTGCTGTCGACTGCGTCCAAAATCTAAGTGGCCGAGACCATCATCGATTAACCATCAGCAGCCAGAATGCAACCCATGCATCCACCCACGCACACAAGCTCAAGCGAGTCATGCAAGCACTGTACATACTCCGTGTGCATTGAGATTGATTTGTGTGCGGATCGTACGATCGATGCTGGTGCGCATGGATTGGATGAATATGTTCTTGCAGATGAAACATCCGATTGAATGCATGAGTGGCGTGATACATGAGTACAGTGAGTAACATGTTATCGGAACAATTTAACAGTGATTAACAAACAAAGTCAAACAAAGAAATTAAATAACAAAGGTAAACAAACAATAGTATTAAACAAATTCTATTTGGAATGTAGTCTTTTATCAATTTTTGAACAGTGTTACGCACATCTGTGTCTTGAATGTGACTTAAGACGATCTCATTTTCTTCAAAAGCGTAGCATTTTAAAAATCAGAATCAAAGTCAAGTTTCTTAGATATATCAGAGTTGTCTTTATCGGTAAATTTCTTTGAAAATTCAGGACAGACTGGATTAACCAAGTCAACAGGCTTGAAAAATACTAATGGTGCCCTTATCGAAATAAACTCGAGCCTGCTGAAAGAGGTCATTGCCCAGAATTAAAGAAACTTTAATGAGTTCATTCTGAACAATAAAAACCTTCAAGTCATATTCGTAGTCTTCGATTTCTATATTTAGGACGCAAGAGCCAATGGTAAAATGTTCACCTCCTATGCCAGTCACAGATATCTTTTCTTCATCTTAATTTTCCCTTAATAACTCAATCGTGTCTATCCGCTTGATAGATATGTCAGCACCTGAATCAACTAATGCACTAATTAAAACATTATTGACTTTCACGTTTATAAGATTTTTGTTGATTGTCACCAGGTTAATTTCTGATTTTTTTATCGTTTGATACTGTGTATTCGAAGTATTACAACTAGAAGATTTGTGACCGTACTGGTTGCATTTAAAACACTTGAAACCCTTGCCTTTGTTAGAATCGGAAGTATGTTTCTTGTCACCGCAAATGTAGCCTTTACCTTCAAATCGTTTTGACTTAATTTTCTCGTATGTTCTAATATTCTCTTTCAATTGCTGAATTGTGTTTGCTCCATACAACAAATAAGATTCTGGCCCTTTATCACCTATACCATCAACAATGTAAGTTACTAGCGCTTCTTCCTCGACCTTGCCCTCATTGGCTAACGCTTCAATAATGCTCAAATATGGTACATCGGGAATTTCCCTATTTAACTTGTTTATACTTTCAACGAAAAACACATTGAATTGATTTGCCAATAGTTCACCATCTCTTACTAAGACATTATTAAAAACAACACCCTTTATTGTACTTTTTCTTTCCTTTAGATCGAGAAATTTTATCATTCTCCACATTGACTTCTGGTCACTCGCACCTTGAATTTTTCGAGAAACATAGTTGCTTTTTGCCTTATCAATCGCGGATTTAAACGTGTTACGCACAGTTTTGTAATTGTTCTAGTCATTTACTGAGTTAGACCATTTATTATTATTTTCTTCTCTCTCAACTCTCTCAGTTCACTACTATACCATTCATTTACGCCTCCTTCAACAACATATTTAAAACACTTAATGGAGTCAATTGCTTTTATCATATTCGAGGTGAAAAGATTTACCATAGAACTGACATCAGTGCATTCATTATTTAAAGATCCGGTATTACGATGTAGATAATTACAAAATTTATTCTTATTATATTTTACGACTTGTATTTGTCTCTTAACACGCATAACTCTATTAACCATTTGTATAGTTATTTCAACACTTTCGTGATCACTTATCTTCAGCCTATTCACAACCTCCGCCCTTACTTTTTCACTGTTTGTCACTACGTAATCAATAAGAGTTCGCGTAGTTTCACCTGTGCTGTAATGAGTTATTTTCGTTGGTTCATCGATAATTTGTTTGCATGCATTATTACTAATTATCTGCTCAATTCTGAACTTATATGTATCATTCATCAACCAGTCTATATTAATGTCCCCCATAACGACCACGTCTTTTCCACTTAAGGATATATTTCCCAAGTAATCCTTGAATTGATCACAAAAACTTGCCATAGATGAGCTTGGTGATCTGTACAGACCAGCCATTGTTACACTTTGTGTGCAAATGCTTACTCTTACTACTAACCACCACCAATCAATATTTATCGATGTGTTCTCAATAACCTCCACTTGCCATGGGTCCTTAATGTAAAACACAATTCCCCCTGTATGGGTAGATAATGAGTCACACCTCACAGATGAGTAGTTAGCAATGTCGATTTCACTATCGCCAACTTTAGTGGTCAAATGGGTCTCTGTCACACACACGAAGTCATATTTTTCAGTCAATATTATATTTTCCAGCTCATTTAAGTTATTGATTAATCCTTGTATATTCAAGGTCAGACACTTACAAGATTTTAGTTGCTAATAAGCAACCCTTTGCTTCTCTATTAGCAACTTCCTTTTAAACACCGGACAGTCAGAGCTTCTAGCGTCATGATCTACTTTAATATCATTCAGCTTTAGCTTCTCTTTAGCTCTAACACAACTTATACATCTTACAATTTCACTAACACAATCCTTTTCCTTATGCTCACCACCACATTTTACACAAGCTTCCTTCCCCTTGCAGACTTTTGCTGTGTGGTTAATTCCCCAGCACTTAAAACACCTCTTAACATTCAATTCTTCATACACAATACATCTATCCCACCCGATGTTAACTCTCTTTGCATTCACTAATTTTTTTAAATCATCACTACCTACTTCAAGAATTGCATTATACGTTTTTTTATTTTTTGGAGAAAGATACACTTTAATGCATTTGATATCTTTCAAATCTATTACACCATTTTGAGCTTTAATAGCCGCAATGACATTATCTCCATCTACGTTTTCACTTAATCCACACACTAGCACTTTTGGGTTTTTTAATTTTTGGACATGTATGTCATAGTTCTCGCTCAATGACTCCTTTATCGCTGTTTCCATTTTTTTACTAGATTCCTCATTCACACTCAATTACTACAGCTCCATTCTGCCTATTCAACGAACCATTTACATTTATGGCCAGTGACGAGGGATTTATTTTCTGTTTCATCTCTTCCCTAGTTTTCTCACTCGCCTGGCTCGTCTTAGGTTTTACTATAACTTGGGGACCCTTTTTAACTTGCGACGCATATGATTCTTTCACTTTTTCTCCATCAATATTTACACTCCTTATTTCTTTCGTCAGCTCATTAACTGATTTAGAAATATCGCTGAAATCACTTAATTTCTTTAACTCGTTAGCACTTTTCACACACGCTTCTTGTACCGATTTCATTGACTTTAGTCTTTCCATGTACCTCGACTCTATCGCTTCTAGCAAGTCTTTTATTTCCGACTCATTCTTCTTTAGAGAACTCTCGAATTCCCTCTTATATTCTTTCAAATAGTTACTATTAATCTTTACATCCTCTTGCATATCTTTCAGCACAAGGTCAACGTTCTGTATATACAGAATACAGTCATCACATATATACTTCACCCACGGGTTTATATTTAAAATGCCACTAGTATAGCTATCTAGGCCACTGCACTTTACCCCTATATGGAAAATTTTTTCGCGAACACCTGCACCTGCGTTTCTCCACGAATGGAACTTCTACACTTATTGCAATCTTGCATTTTATTCGCAAATTCTCAGTAAGCACGAAAATCTGGAATAATTATTTTATTTTAACCAATTCACTGAAAAAATATGCGACTGCACTCCACGACGGTTACTGTGGACCGAATGAACGTCTTCATCACCTTGTGCATTCAAACCGTTTCGAATTAACCGTTCCTGCAATTCGGCTTTGTTGACGTCTACTTTCAACCCCAATTCCTCCACATGTAACGACAATAAGTTAATCATATCCATTATAAAATATATATGTATGTTAAGTTAAAATTAAGCGCAAAATTTGAATTGAATTGAAATTTCCGTGTGTAATTAAAACAAATATTTATTTTTTTGGTTTTTTAGCAGTTTTTTTTTTACAATTTCACAATATTCCCTCAGATTTCGGGTGTCGAAGTGTCTAGCTTTCGGAACGGAATGGCCGACTCCAACTTGAAGTTGGTCGCAGCTCGGTTCCTGTCAACGATCAACCTGAAGTTGGGCGGGTATAATACTAGTCACTCCGAAACGAAATTTTTTGTTTTCTAATTTTATAATACTACATCTCGGCCAATCTGACAATATGATCGACCTCGATCAACTACATTAGTCTTAGTTTAACTTAACATAACTTAATTGTACAGTGACAAGCGCTGCCCCGAACAACAGTGACGTCATTGACGTTTTCTCCATAATCGGATATTCTTAGCTTCTACCACGCCATCATACGGCAACTGGGTAATTTGACAATTTTCTATATCGCGCACCGCATACCTGTCATGGGCAAAACTCTGTGGATAATGTACGGTCCCTTGAACCTAGGGATGAGTTTTTTATTTGTACCAACAGTCGTATCGACATTCCTTATAACGACGTAATCACCCTTTTTCTAAGTGTGCGGAGGACGATGGTGCTCTTCAAACTGCCTATGGTTATAATCCTGAACTCTATGTATTTCTCTAGACGCGCTTTCCCTTAGGGCACCTAAGTCTCGCTCGCTTATTGTTAGTCCTTTCTCATCTAGGAACTCAGTTAGTTTGTACACTACAATGCCTCGCTGATCAACTCCAAACAGAAGTCTACTGGGGGTAGTCCGTATTGACCTATGAACGGTATTATTCAGAGCGTATTCTATCTGTGACAGAGTTCGCACCCAGTCAGCATGCTGCAATGACTCACTTAATTTTCCTAACATCGGCGCTAAAATCCGGTTAGCCTGGGGGGAATGAACGGCGGTCTTAACATGGGTGACGTTCAAATCCTGCAAGAATGAACTGAATTCCAAGGAGGTAAAGCATGTGCCCCTATCCGTAATTACTCTCGAGGGTCGACTATAGTACTCAAAATATTTATTGAGGGAGGCACACACCTCCTTAGTACTAGTGGAAATAACGGGATACAGCTTCACATATTTGGTAAAGGCGTCAACTACCAGAAGTATATGTTTTCTTTTAGAGTCTATTGCGGGAAGGTGTCCGAAGTGCTCGAGATGAAGGGTGTGAAACGGGAGGGGTTCCTTAGGGATACTGAAGAGATTGCCTTCACTTGACTTTACAGGAGAGGAGTACATGATGCATCGGATGCAATTCTTAATAAACGTATCGATCTTATTCATCATACCTGGGAACCAATAATGCATGCGTATTTGGTTATAGCATTTCGTGACACCTAAATGACCGATTTTCTCATGAATGTGCTGAATAAGATTATTTTCCATTTCTGGAGGAACGTACAGGCAAAGTCTACCGTCTCGACATTTTTTAAATATAACTGAAAGTCAATGTCTTCCGAGTTCACTACAGAAATCACATAACACCTGCTAAGCGCATCAGCATGGGCCATGTTGGCTCCACTTCGATGCTTCACTTTGTAGTTATAATTTTCGAGTTCTAGAGCCCATCGCGCTATGCGGGGGTTTACACTTTTTTTTACTTAGTGTTAACGTAAGTCAGTTGCAATCGGTTATCACGGTGAAGGTAAATAACGATCTTTTTGGAATCGATGAACTTTTGGAAGACACGGGATATGAAACGTTGAAATACACTGGGGGCATTCTTAAGTCCAAATGGCATTCTTAAGAATTCGTATTGGCCATTTGGAGTGACAAAAGATGTAAGGTTAGTAGAACCGGAAGAAACTCTGACCTGGTGGAAACCGCTCTTGAGATCAAGCAATGTAAATATCTTTTTCCCACCAAGGTACTCTAAACAATCTTCTATTAAGGGAAGGGGGTAGTTATCACGAACAGTATATTTATTTAGAGCCCGATAGTCCACGCACCTACGTATCTCACAGATATACTCGGAAACGTCGTAGTGCAGATGTAATCGCTAAGGTCTCAAGTTCGAAGCTATGATACTTCGACTCTTGACTAGTGGTACTCTTGGAAAAGTAAGCCACTGGGTGTAACCGCTCATCATTTTGTCGTTGGAGGAGCACAGCACCATAACCCAACGAACTAGCATCACAGTGCAGTTGCGTTTCCCGAGTTGGGTCGTAAATTGCTAACACTGGAGCAGAAGTAAGGCAATCTTTCACTTGTCGGAAGGCATCTTTACACTCGGCGTTGAAAACGAATGGCTTATCTTTTTTCACAAGGTCGTATAGGGGTCTAGCTATTCTAGAGAATGAACTCACAAACCGCCGGAAGTAAGAGCTAAGGCCGAGGAAGGAATGCAACTCCTTGCTATTCCTAGGTACCGGATATTGGCGAATAGCCCTTATGTGCGAATCACTAGGTTGAATACCACGTTCAGTCACATGATACCCCAAATATTCAATAGTAGAATGTACAAAATGGCATTTAGATAACTTTAACTCAAGCCCATTTCTTGAAAGGCATTGTAACACTTCACTGAGTAAACAAAGGTGATCGGGTAAATTATCACTGGCTATAACAATATCGTCCATGTAAATAACGATCTTTTTGGAATCGATAAACTCTTGGAAGACACGGGATATGAAACGTTGAAATACACTGGGGGCATTCTTAAGTCCAAATGGCATTCTTAAGAATTCGTATTGGCCATTTGGAGTGACAAAAGATGTAAGGTTAGTAGAACCGGAAGAAACTCTGACCTGGTGGAAACCGCTCTTGAGATCAAGCAATGTAAATATCTTTTTCCCACCAAGGTACTCTAAACAATCTTCTATTAAGGGAAGGGGGTAGTTATCACGAACAGTATATTTATTTAGAGCCCGATAGTCCACGCACCTACGTATCTCACCCGACTTCTTTTTTGTCAGGACAATAGGTGATGCGTAAGGGGAGTCACTATGCCTAATAATCTGTCGGGATAGGAGTTCTTTTACGATTTTATCCACTTGGCACTTTTCCGCAAAGGACAACCGCCGTGGGGGGCAGAAGAACGGAGTATCTGTCGTGAGTCGAATTTGCATTTCGAACTCCAAGGGCGAGACCTTCGATTGATCAAAATTCGTGTAATTGTCGCTAACTATTTTTAGCACTTTGTCCCTAGTTATCAGCTCTAGCTCTGGACCTGTCCTAATATCAACTAGTTCTGGTTTAAGTTCTATAGCAAAGATCTCTGACACCTTCCTATCATCGACCATAGACGGAGGAACAGAATCGTCACTACGACACTCACTATTCTTATTGACTGGGCTGTCACCAATCGCGGATACACTTTCGCTGCAGAGTTTATTTCCACTCGGGTTAGTTAACTTATTGGTCACTGTTGTTCTATATTCTATCGCAGTAGGAGAGTAAGTGCACATATACAAACAATTTGATATTAGCTTTTTATTTCGCTTAGATGTACAAGGTTGCTCAGAAGAAATGCCAGGTGTTATTCTTAAATTAATGTTAAAAATCTGCAAAATGTCACGACCAATCAGCAGAGGCATTGGGGTGACCCCATCTGAAATGATCAAAAGGGGGACCTTATGTATTTGTTTAGCAAGTTTTAAATAGCAAAATATAGTACCATAGGTATAAATCTTCACGTCTCCCAACCCTTTATAGTGGGAGTAGGACAGGTCTCCGACTGGGATTTCTTCTGGCAACTTCGACCGGTGAATGAAACTAACCGGACTACCGGTATAAGGGAGACAATTACCTTCAATAAAATCTGTGCACTTAGTCTTATCAATAAAAGGAGCAACGCTTACCAATTGTACTGCATTTAAGGACTCTTCTAGTCCGTAGTCCTCAATATCTTCGTCATCGGTGGGGAGGGCACTCCTTATAACGCTGTCTTGTATCTTCGGCGCCTTAGGGCATTGTTTATACACATGTCCTGGGTCTGCGCAACGGAAGCATGATCCAGGTGGTCTTCTCTCCTTAGGACAATTGACGGAAATGTGGCCAAAAGAAGAACAGTTGAAGCACCTTATTTGGCCCTCTGAAGGTGTAAGGTCTGAAGTAGTTTTCTTAGCGGAAGTGGTGACTATAGATGGGCGAGGGGCGCTGGCTTTGGTGTTGGCCCGCACTTCCGTGGATGAACATCTTTTTTCATAACGCGGCAACAAGCTCTTAAGGTCTGATAGAGACTTCGCCGTATACAGGATGGACAGGTTTGCTGTGTTGTCGCAGAGCCCGTCAATGACGAACCTCTTGCCTGGTTAGGCGCTTGTCGAATTCCTCCATTAGGAGGCACTTGAGGGCATCCCAGGTGTCCACTCTGACTGTTCGGATGAGTAACTTCGCTGTCCCCTGTAGCAACCTGCGTGCACAGATGTATTTGGATCGGTCGTCGCACCCCAAGGACTGCGCCACATCATCGAAGTCGGCAAACCATTTGCGTATCGCATAAGAATCGTCGCCAGAAATTGGCGGCACAGCTTCTTCGACGTCTGTAAAGTTGATTCTTCTTCCGGAAGAACTATTCGGCTCGGATTCGGCGAGTTCTCGTCGGAGATCGGCAATTCGCTTGCGCCTCTCAAGGCGGGATAGCTCCCGCTCCTCTTCAGCATCAGAATCCGTCGCTGAAGTACGCACGTTTGCATCGGAAGTCGCAGAAGTCGAGGTGGTTGGTGTACCCAACGCGGCAGAAGTTCCAGGAACAGCACAAGCTTCAGAAACTACAGCAGTTGCGGAAGTCTCGGAAGCTACGGAGGTTGTGTTTAATTTAGGCGCATATCATCACATATATACTTCACCCACGGGTTTATATTTAAAATGCCACTAGTATAGCTATCTAGGCCACTGCACTTTACCCCTATATGGAAAATTTTTTCGCGAACACCTGCACCTGCGTTTCTCCACGAATGGAACTTCTACACTTATTGCAATCTTGCATTTTATTCGCAAATTCTCAGTAAGCACGAAAATCTGGAATAATTATTTTATTTTAACCAATTCACTGAAAAAATATGCGACTGCACTCCACGACGGTTACTGTGGACCGAATGAACGTCTTCATCACCTTGTGCATTCAAACCGTTTCGAATTAACCGTTCCTGCAATTCGGCTTTGTTGACGTCTACTTTCAACCCCAATTCCTCCACATGTAACGACAATAAGTTAATCATATCCATTATAAAATATATATGTATGTTAAGTTAAAATTAAGCGCAAAATTTGAATTGAATTGAAATTTCCGTGTGTAATTAAAACAAATATTTAATTTTTAGAAGTAGATGTTGATTTTATTTTTTTGGTTTTTTAGCAGTTTTTTTTTACAATTTCACAATATTCCCTCAGATTTCGGGTGTCGACGTGTCTAGCTTTCGGAACGGAATGGCCGACTCCAACTTGAAGTTGGTCGCAGCTCGGTTCCTGTCAACGATCAACCTGAAGTTGGGCGGGTATAATACTAGTCACTCCGAAACGAAATTTTTTGTTTTCTAATTTTATAATACTACATCTCGGCCAATCTGACAATATGATCGACCTCGATCAACTACATTAGTCTTAGTTTAACTTAACCTAAATTAATTGTACAGTGGCAAGCGCTGCCCCGAACAACAGTGACGTCATTGACGTTTTCTCCATAATCGGATATTCTTAGCTTCTACCACGCCATCATACGGCAACTGGGTAATTTGACAATTTTCTATATCGCGCACCGCATACCTGTCATGGGCAAAACTCTGTGGATAATGTACGGTCCCTTGAACCTAGGGATGAGTTTTTTATTTGTACCAACAGTCGTGTCGACATTCCTTATAACGACGTAATCACCCTTTTTCTAAGTGTGCGGAGGACGATGGTGCTCCTCAAACTGCCTATGGTTATAATCCTGAACTCTATGTATTTCTCTAGACGCGCTTTCCCGTAGGGCACCTAAGTCTCGCTCGCTTATTGTTAGTCCTTTCTCATCTAGGAACTCAGTTAGTTTGTACACTACAATGCCTCGCTGATCAACTCCAAACAGAAGTCTACTGGGGGTAGTCCGTATTGACCTATGAACGGTATTATTCAGAGCGTATTCTATCTGTGACAGAGTTCGCACCCAGTCAGCATGCTGCAATGACTCACTTAATTTTCCTAACATCGGCGCTAAAATCCGGTTAGCCTGGGGGGAATGAACGGCGGTCTTAACATGGGTGACGTTCAAATCCTGCAAGAATGAACTGAATTCCAAGGAGGTAAAGCATGTGCCCCTATCCGTAATTACTCTCGAGGGTCGACTATAGTACTCAAAATATTTATTGAGGGAGGCACACACCTCCTTAGTACTAGTGGAAATAACGGGATACAGCTTCACGTATTTGGTAAAGGCGTCAACTACCAGAAGTACATGTTTTCTTTTAGAGTCTATTGCGGGAAGGTGTCCGAAGTGCTCGAGATGAAGGGTGTGAAACGGGAGGGGTTCCTTAGGGATACTGAAGAGATTGCCTTCACTTGACTTTACAGGAGAGGAGTACATGATGCATCGGATGCAATTCTTAATAAACGTATCGATCTTATTCATCATACCTGGGAACCAATAATGCATGCGTATTTGGTTATAGCATTTCGTGACACCTAAATGACCGATTTTCTCATGAATGTGCTGAATAAGATTATTTTCCATTTCTGGAGGAACGTACAGGCAAAGTCTACCGTCTCGACATTTTTTAAATATAACTGAAAGTCAATGTCTTCCGAGTTCACTACAGAAATCACATAACACCTGCTAAGCGCATCAGCGTGGGCCATGTTGGCTCCACTTCGATGCTTCACTTTGTAGTTATAATTTTCGAGTTCTAGAACCCATCGCGCTATGCGGGGGTTTACACTTTTTTTTACTTAGTGTTAACGTAAGTCAGTTGCAATCGGTTATCACGGTGAAGGGAATTCCTTGCAGATATACTCGGAAACGTCATAGTGCAGATGTAATCGCTAAGGTCTCAAGTTCGAAGCTATGATACTTCGACTCTTGACTAGTGGTACTCTTGGAAAAGTAAGCCACTGGGTGTAACCGCTCATCATTTTGTCGTTGGAGGAGCACAGCACCATAACCCAACGAACTAGCATCACAGTGCAGTTGCGTTTCCCGAGTTGGGTCGTAAATTGCTAACACTGGAGCAGAAGTAAGGCAATCTTTCACTTGTCGGAAGGCATCTTTACACTCGGCGTTGAAAACGAATGGCTTATCTTTTTTCACAAGGTCGTATAGGGGTCTAGCTATTCTAGAGAATGAACTCACAAACCGCCGGAAGTAAGAGCTAAGGCCGAGGAAGGAATGCAACTCCTTGCTATTCCTAGGTACCGGATATTGGCGAATAGCCCTTATGTGCGAATCACTAGGTTGAATACCACGTTCAGTCACATGATACCCCAAATATTCAATAGTAGAATGTACAAAATGGCATTTAGATAACTTTAACTCAAGCCCATTTCTTGAAAGGCATTGTAACACTTCACTGAGTAAACAAAGGTGATCGGGTAAATTATCACTGGCTATAACAATATCGTCCATGTAAATAACGATCTTTTTGGAATCGATAAACTCTTGGAAGACACGGGATATGAAACGTTGAAATACACTGGGGGCATTCTTAAGTCCAAATGGCATTCTTAAGAATTCGTATTGGCCATTTGGAGTGACAAAAGATGTAAGGTTAGTAGAACCGGAAGAAACTCTGACCTGGTGGAAACCGCTCTTGAGATCAAGCAATGTAAATATCTTTTTCCCACCAAGGTACTCTAAACAATCTTCTATTAAGGGAAGGGGGTAGTTATCACGAACAGTATATTTATTTAGAGCCCGATAGTCCACGCACCTACGTATCTCACCCGACTTCTTTTTTGTCAGGACAATAGGTGATGCGTAAGGGGAGTCACTATGCCTAATAATCTGTCGGGATAGGAGTTCTTTTACGATTTTATCCACTTGGCACTTTTCCGCAAAGGACAACCGCCGTGGGGGGCAGAAGAACGGAGTATCTGTCGTGAGTCGAATTTGCATTTCGAACTCCAAGGGCGAGACCTTCGATTGATCAAAATTCGTGTAATTGTCGCTAACTATTTTTAGCACTTTGTCCCTAGTTATCAGCTCTAGCTCTGGACCTGTCCTAATATCAACTAGTTCTGGTTTAAGTTCTATAGCAAAGATCTCTGACACCTTCCTATCATCGACCATAGACGGAGGAACAGAATCGTCACTACGACACTCACTATTCTTATTGACTGGGCTGTCACCAATCGCGGATACACTTTCGCTGCAGAGTTTATTTCCACTCGGGTTAGTTAACTTATTGGTCACTGTTGTTCTATATTCTATCGCAGTAGGAGAGTAAGTGCACATATACAAACAATTTGATATTAGCTTTTTATTTCGCTTAGATGTACAAGGTTGCTCAGAAGAAATGCCAGGTGTTATTCTTAAATTAATGTTAAAAATCTGCAAAATGTCACGACCAATCAGCAGAGGCATTGGGGTGACCCCATCTGAAATGATCAAAAGGGGGACCTTATGTATTTGTTTAGCAAGTTTTAAATAGCAAAATATAGTACCATAGGTATAAATCTTCACGTCTCCCAACCCTTTATAGTGGGAGTAGGACAGGTCTCCGACTGGGATTTCTTCTGGCAACTTCGACCGGTGAATGAAACTAACCGGACTACCGGTATAAGGGAGACAATTACCTTCAATAAAATCTGTGCACTTAGTCTTATCAATAAAAGGAGCAACGCTTACCAATTGTACTGCATTTAAGGACTCTTCTAGTCCGTAGTCCTCAATATCTTCGTCATCGGTGGGGAGGGCACTCCTTATAACGCTGTCTTGTATCTTCGGCGCCTTAGGGCATTGTTTATACACATGTCCTGGGTCTGCGCAACGGAAGCATGATCCAGTTGGTCTTCTCTCCTTAGGACAATTGACGGAAATGTGGCCAAAAGAAGAACAGTTGAAGCACCTTATTTGGCCCTCTGAAGGTGTAAGGTCTGAAGTAGTTTTCTTAGCGGAAGTGGTGACTATAGATGGGCGAGGGGCGCTGGCTTTGGTGTTGGCCCGCACTTCCGTGGATGAACATCTTTTTTCATAACGCGGCAACAAGCTCTTAAGGTCTGATAGAGACTTCGCCGTATACAGGATGGACAGGTTTGCTGTGTTGTCGCAGAGCCCGTCAATGACGAACTCAATGAGGTCAGCTTCGTCAATATCGGCATGTGTGGCGATCTCTTGCATCGATAGCACATAATGAAGAAGGGTTTCTCCTCGGCGACGTGTTCGAAGGTTCAGCTGTCGATATACCTCTTGCCTGGTTAGGCGCTTGTCGAATTCCTCCATTAGGAGGCACTTGAGGGCATCCCAGGTGTCCACTCTGACTGTTCGGATGAGTAACTTCGCTGTCCCCTGTAGCAACCTGCGTGCACAGATGTATTTGGATCGGTCGTCGCACCCCAAGGACTGCGCCACATCATCGAAGTCGGCAAACCATTTGCGTATCGCATAAGAATCGTCGCCAGAAATTGGCGGCACAGCTTCTTCGACGTCTGTAAAGTTGATTCTTCTCCCGGATGAACTATTCGGCTCGGATTCGGCGAGTTCTCGTCGGAGATCGGCAATTCGCTTGCGCCTCTCAAGGCGGGATAGCTCCCGCTCCTCTTCAGCATCAGAATCCGTCGCTGAAGTACGCACGTTTGCATCGGAAGTGGCAGAAGTCGAGGTGGTTGGTGTACCCAACGCGGCAGAAGTTCCAGGAACAGCACAAGCTTCAGAAACTACAGCAGTTGCGGAAGTCTCGGAAGCTACGGAGGTTGTGTTTAATTTAGGCGCTGTGGCAGAAGTGGCGGTGGTTACGGAAGTAGTAGGTGCTCCGCTAGTCAACGTGGCAGAAGGCGCAGCCACTTCGGATTCCTCAGAAACGGTGTTTTCCATCGTTGACCGGCGTTCTTGGTCGTAGAGCGATCGCAGCTGTACAACAGAAGCGGAGGGTGGGGCTTCAATACCAGCGGCTTGCAGCGCCTCCAGCAATTGCGCCTTGTTGAACTTGTTGCTCATCTCACACGTGTTCTGGTTTATCAAAAAATTACTGGGTCATCCACACGTTGTTTTCACTTAAATTCGTGTGTGACCCCACATCTGATGTTTTAGAAGTAGATGTTGATTTTATTTTTTTGGTTTTTTATCAGTTTTTTTTTACAATTTCACAATATTCCCTCAGATTTCGGGTGTCGACGTGTCTAGCTTTCGGAACGGAATGGCCGACTCCAACTTGAAGTTGGTCGCAGCTCGGTTCCTGTCAACGATCAACCTGAAGTTGGGCGGGTATAATACTAGTACACTCCGAAACGATATTTTTGTTTTCTAATTTTATAATACTACAAATTCTTGTTTCCAACTTTAAATTGTTGGCATATAAAAACTACTTTATATTATTTAAATATTGGCAAAATAATTTAGATTTAATTCAAAACAGAACATTTTCTTTTTGACTTTAAATTGAAAAAAAAAAAAATAATAAAACTACTCATCGAACAGCAGCAGCACAGCAATGGTGGTTAAAGTTGATAGATGTTGACTTTGTTTCTTCCTTGAGTTGGTACTTTTCTCCTTTTCTCTTTTCTCTCTTCGTGTTGTGAATGACTCTTCGTGTATAGCTTAACTGTGTGAGTAAATTACTTTTCGAATGTCTCGTATGAGTATATTTTATACTCATCGTGTGTTTCGTGTGAGTATGGCATGTACTCTTCGTGTGGAATTCAAATTAACGGCGTCGTGGCGCGCCAATCAAGTTTGTTCCGTTTCTGATTTTTTTTTCTTTCACTTTGTTTAGGCACACAATTAACGTATTCTTAACTTGCTTAGGATTAAATGTTCCTTCTTTATTTTAGGTTTGCTTTACGTTAACACATAATTTTTATTTTTTTTTTCTCTTTGTTCATTCCGGGCGAGCACCCATTTTGTAGGAATTGATTAATATTAAACACAAGTCACTCACATTTCCATCTTTATTGTTTTATATGATTAAAAAAGATTCAAATACATCTTGGAATAATATAGAGATAAAATTAAATTTAGCTAAACACGGATTAAAACGATCGGGACGTTTCGTCTTACATCTAGGTACCGACACGGTCTGAGTTCTGATTGCGACTGCACTCAAAATAAAATAAAGAGAGGGAGAGAGAGGCTGGCGTGGTGAGTTGGTTATGGCGAATATGTTCTCTACATACACCCTGTCATATTTTTTAAAATTTCTTTTGATCCACCCAAATGCTCGATCACAAGGCAGAAAAGAATGTCCTCTTATAGGATATATCTGCTCAGTTTTTAAAAATTCTCTCAATTTCTACAAGGGCAGCACGTAGTAAGGTATTATTCTTATTTTGCCCTCCACATCCATCGCTGAATATACAGTGAGTCAACTTTTTGATCACGTAATGGGAAAAAAAATATTTTTTTTTTTATAACTTTTTTATTTTTTAATATAGGTAAACGTAATTTATAATAATATGAACAAAAGTATGGCACTTGATCAATTAGTTAACTTTGCTAACTAATAATTGGTACGCCCTCCTTTCGTTTTAAGAACTGCCTGAATTCGTGTGGGCATGGATTCTACTAGCGTCCGGCACTTGCTAGAGTTTATACTTTGCCAAGCAATTTGGGTTCTGTTCCACAAATCGTTCAGGTTTGGACAATCCCCTGGCATTTCTGAAATGGCCCGTTTGACCTCAAGCCACAGATGTTCGATCGGGTTGAGGTCAGGAGATTGTGGTGGCCAATCAAGCATTTGAAATGGCTTATTCTTAATTTTTTAATTTAATTTTGGTTTCATCCGACCAAACAACTTTTGCCCAGTCACTACTAGTAAAATGCTTATACTTTTTAGCAAATTCTAGCCGCAGTTTCTTGTGCCTTATTATCAAGAGTGGTTTTTTGACTTTTACCCGTCCATGAAAACCGTTTTTTCGTAAAACTTTTCTTACAGCCTCAGTCGATACATTTATGCCATCGTTCTGGTGTAGTTCCTTATTTATTTGAGCTGCGTTATCGTGCCCTCCGTACTTAATTTGTCTTAAAATACGCCTTTGTACTAGAGAAGTTAAAATTGTGAACATCTGGTTCTCCAACCTTAGCTTGTCCAATCTGCGCTGACACTCAGAAGGTGTTCATGTAGTGCCAAACTGTTTGATAAGTTTACGTGGGGCGACAGCGGGAGGAGACAACGTTACCGTGACTTCAGATTCGTGAATTGTAACGCTTGCGTTGGAGTTATCCGTTTGAACCATCCGTTGGAGACAGGATGGTGGAGATGAGGGCGGATCCACTTCGGTATCTGGGTGATGCTGAGTATGGTTTGATATTTGATCAATTTTGCTGCATATTGTTCCAATGCTATCCTCAATATCAGAAAAAGTCGACCGTACCACGGTTAATTCGTCGCCGACATCACTAATTTTATCGAAAATCACTTCGAGCATGGGATCAGGTTGCTTGGGAGATGGTTGATTGATCGAGGGGGCTTGTAAATGAAAATCGAAGTCTTCACGCATTGTGTTAATAACCTCGCACGTATTTTGGTGTGCGATAATTTGCGCATCCGATTTTGTTTTGAGATCACTTATCACAGTATTCGTCGTTACTAGATCTTGCGAAACCCAACTCAAAAAGACCAGCAATTTCTTTTTCAATGTTAACAAGTTTGGATTTAATTGCGTCGTTTGAAGACTGTACCGCAACGCCTAATTCTTCAACACATCTTATATTATTTTCAAGGCTGGACAATTTATCTGTTATATTTTTAATGAGACTTTTATGGTGGATTTCATTAGATTCACTAAGGCATTTTATCGCGAGGAGCACGTGCGACAGCGATATGTTCTTACACTCATCACAGAAGAAAAGGAGGTTGGCTGATATTTCTTTAATAAAAACCGTGTTTCTTTTATTAAGCCCGACACAAATGGCATGGAAAGATTTGCCACAGATACCGTTACAAGCAATCCAATCGACATTGCTATCATCGATTAGGCAATTAGACATTCCACAAGACATGGCAGAAAATAAGTCGTTGCGTAAGGTCACGAAAAAGTAGGACAACAAATTATACGGCGCGTCAGCGAACAGTTGTACAATCGCGAAGTGGGACAAAAAATAAGCGGGAAATTGCTTATGCGGCGAAAAATGGCAAATTAACAATGAATTAATTTGCGGAGCAAAAAGAAAAATGCGACTGAGTACGGCGACGGTTGAATAACTTTTGGAGTACGTATTAGAAATGGAACTTTGTTTCAGGAATTGATTTAGACTTTCGATTTGTGTAGGAGTTCGACCGGTTGTGCAGGTATGATTTTGGATTAGGTTCGTGTTTATAATTTTATTCTCTGTCGAGCTAGTTCAAGCTAGAGCTTGAAGCTGACTCTATTTTGTTTGATTTTTGGTTTTGGAACAGAAAATTTAGTTTTGATTTTGGTTCTGAGATTTTGTGAGGTTCTGAGATTTTGTGAGGTTCTGACATTTTGAGAGGTTCTGAGATTTTGTGAGGTTCTGGGATTTTGTGATGTTCTGAGATTTTGTGATGTTCTGAGATTTCGAGAGGCTCTGAGATTTTGTGAGGTTCTGGGATTTTGTGAGGTTTAAGCACTTTAATTCATATTCTTCACCTGACTTCGGAGTTTCCCTGATTGGAGTTTGTTCTGTTGTTATTAAATATCCTTTTTCGGCATTCGTCAATGGTGTGCCCTTGCTTTTTGCAGTATCTACACAGAATGGTACTTTGTACAGCGCTTTTTACCAGAAGCTTTAACTGGGGTATGAGCCCATTGCAAAAACTGCTTAGGATAATTTGTTTCATTTAGTAGACGGATAGCTTGGTTTGCGGATGCGTCCTGTGCTGAAGCGTTTGCATTATTTAGCTCATCGAGTAATGCATGCGCTCTTTCCGTATAGGACATGACTGACTCACTAAACATTTGCTGGAATTGAAAAATTTCAGTCTGTATCACTGGTATAGACCGGGTTTTCCTGAAGCTTTTGACTAGTGCGTCTTTTAGTTCTGGCCATGCATCATAATTACTATGTCTTACTATAGCGTTATATGCTCTGCCCGTTAATTTTGACTTCACTGTGTCAATAAGTTCCAGCTTTTGCTCTTCAGTACTTGTTTTTCTTTCTTGAAGGTCTACTAACTGAACAAAGCGGTCGAGAAGTCTTGCAGAACCGTCAAACTCAGGTATGAGCTTGATGACTTGTGAAGTATTAAATGTCATTGTGGGTCGAATGTGGGAAACCTGTGTGGTATTGGAGTTCATGTGGTTACTTCCCGAGGGAGTTTGCCGATGGGTTTCTAGCGAATTGCTTTCAGGAATAGGAGTAAGAGTACTTGCTATACTGGAATTGGATAACTCTTTGTTTTCAACCATTGACTGTTCGTCTTTTTGTGGAGAGTGTCCTACTGGCATTGGACCTGAAGTTGTGGTTTCGGATGTTATAGATTCTTCTAGCTGTCTTTTTACCTGTTTGCCACTTCTTAATGATTCTTGTATATTGACGTTAATATCCGACATATATCATCAAATGTGCCATTTAAAACGGAGAAGTAGATTTGGTTTCGGGAATGAGTGTGTGATTTGGAGTTAGTAACAAGGAGAGGAGATAGAAGACAGTAATTATTATTTTCCTTTTTTTTATATAAAACAAAATTAAATTTTTCACTAAATTAACTGGTTAATTTAGATATTTAGCATATTCTTACAATAAGAGACATATGTATTTTCCTTTCCTTAAATTTTCCTAGTTTTGCTTAAGGTAAAAAAAAAGCTTGGATCTCCATACAATGTGGATCTCCATATCCACTGAAATTACCGAAAACACCAAAGTTAGGATGCGCGTACCGAACTAAACCGTAGTGCAAATAAAAAAGGCACTATAACTTTGAATAAAACTCGAAGAAAAAACGCAAACAAGAAGAAACTAAAATTCGGAAAAAAAACGCACGCGGAGATTAGATGGTAGGCAACGATAAAATTGACTTACTTGACAGAAGCGGACACGCTAGTGGTCCTGTTCGCACACAGCTAAGCTCTCTCTTTTGGAAAGAAAATTGGACGAGGGAAAACCTCAAGCGAAAAATCGAAGGGAAATCGAAAAGATCTCTATTTAAAAGTGTTATACGTTCTGTTTGTAGTAAGTTCTCGAGTTTGTAGTAAGTTCTCGAGTATTGAATCCTCTAGATCTCTTCCATCGTATGATAAGCGATGTGAGATCTCGTTGAAGAGCAGGTCTGGCATATAATAGGCCGTTTAGACTGTTTCCGTTACTGGATGCACTTGATGCGTTAAATACTACGCGAACCTTTGTCGAAATACTCTCTGGTTAGAAAGATAGAACGTTGAAACGACGTTATCGTTTACTTTCTCGAGCGGATTAACTTAACGCATGTGGGCTAAAGTTATATATTCTTGGTTGACTTTTGAATTGAATGAAAGAGATTTTTTTGTAATGGGTCTTGAAATGGTAATGTTAATTTCCCTATTCTAGGCAGGGCTGGTTGCCAAAAAGTCTGATTTTCGGGTTACAAAGTGTCGATAGATTTTCGGGTTACAAAGAGTCAAGGGACATACGAGTATGAACCAGAATTGAGTCAACGATCTTGATACATGATCCAGCCTACGATGTGCACAATGTGATGCGTCACCGAAAGCAAAACAATGCAGTGTGTATGCATAGCATTGATGACATAATCCCCATTGACTCGGACAGCGCACAATGTATTCATGTCCCCCGTTGTTCTGCCGGCAACACAAGAAGAGATCCGGTTGCTAACCTTCTAGCTGTATTATCGTGAACAAAAAGGAAATGCAAAATGCAGAGCTTGTTGCTTATCCTAACTTTAATTTACACTATTTTATGGAATAAATTCAAAGCTAAACTAAATTCTATGTAAACCACTTCAATCACAAAAAAAAAAAATGCTGCTCCTTCGGTGCACCTCGATACCGCAGCGGCTTCAGGTGGCACCCTGGTACGGTATTAATAGGGTTACCCTATGGGGCGGAGCACCTCACTTCTTTGTCTTTTGTGTCACCTTTGTTCGGCCTCCTTTCTTATATCCCAATTAGTGGATATGTTGTGAGCTAGGGTTGGCCACGGAGGCGTCTTCGATGCGAGTAAGGAGAACGCTCGCAGTTGCTCGGATCAGCTCGTCGGACGGACGCACCTTCTTTTCCCCAATGCATTCGGTATCGCGGCATTCGAACTATAGCCATTGTTTTAGTGAAATTATTTGGTTAATAGTTTCAAGGATGGCGATGATACATTTGGCTTCAAGTTATCTCAAAAATAAAACTGCAAACACGGTCTGGTTCATACAAGAGTAGTTTTTTAATGTGTGATACTTTGACAACCCACTGAACTATAAAAAAAATAAAATTTATAACACATGTTATAGTTCAGTGGATTCTATGTATAATGACAATAGGGTATGAATGTACAATACAGGGTGTTAATTAATTTTCACTAAAATAAAAGGAGAACTACTTCTCAACATCCATCTATAACAGAATACCCAAATAAGTTTCAATTTCCTTGACTGAGACTTTGAGTTCGATACCAGTCGTTTGCATAGCGTACTTGTTAGTCTCTTCACAAAGCTTTTCCATCATGTCCTTCTTTATGAATTGACGAAAATATTCCAAGGGAGTTGGACATGGTTCTGGTGGATTCGGAAGATGGTCTCTCCACGCACTCTCTGGAACTGAAAAGAAATCTTTAACATTGATATCAACCTGAGGAGCCTCTTCAGCAGCCCCAGTGGCGCTAATATCATCACAATCGGGGAGCTGATTTTCAGAAGTAACTTTTTCTTCGTGACTTACTTACTTGATCGATAAGTTCTATTTCGTCCATATTTCCGAGTTCAATTTGATTTTCCCATCCATGTTCAAAAATTTTATTTACCTCCTCCTCATTGTTATCGTTGTTATCTTCGTGTTCGTCATCAGATTTATCCCATTTAAGCTCAAGGATCTTCTTAATAGCAGTCTCATCCAGGCGTTTCGATCGATGATGGAAAAAAGTTATAATAATTAATTCTACAGTTACTTGGTGTAGTATACAACTGACATGTCAACAAATTAAAAATTTACATAGATGCCTGGTGTCATTTTAAAATGACATGAGCATTTATGTAGTATTAATTCACTTTTATTGTCTGAATTACAATTGTTGGGAAGAAAAAAGGTTACAATTATTAATTAATTACAATGATCGCGTTGATTACTTGATGGCGACGACGACTTCCCTCTTTGGTGGTGACGATGATACTCCGTCATTCAATTTTGGTAGTCATGTTGTGGTGTTTTTGGTGCTGCCAAGTTGATGTGTGATGTGCGTCTGGTCCTGCCAAATATATTGGTTTGTGGATCCTGTTTTATGGATCCTACAACTCGGCCATCATGTGGTTCCGTCCGACGTAATTACGTGCCCTAAGTACATTACTTCTGTTTGAAGGAATTTGCACTTTGATATTTGAATTTTCAAATTCAATTTGTCTATGGCCTGGAACACCTCTATTAATTTCTTATTGTGATCTTGCAAATTCTTTCCGTAGATTACTGTATCATCGAGGTAGACTAAACACCTTATACCCTGTAATCCCGAGAGTACTGTATTCATGAGTCTCTGGAATCTTGGTGGGGCGTTGCGTAGACCAAACGGCATTCGATTAAACTCGAAATGACCGTTGTTTGTGCTGAACGCGGTTTTTTCTCTGTCCTCTTCAGTAACTTCTATTTGGTGTAAACCGTTTGCAATGTCGAAAAGTATTTAGAGTCTCCGAGTTGCCCGAGAATGTCTTCTATGTTGGGGATTGGATATGCGTCTGGAATTGTGGCTTCATTTAATTTTCTATAGTCTATTACTACTCTCCATTTTTGATTTCCCTTCTTGGGGACGACGAGTAATGGCGCATTCCAAGGCCTAGAGCTTGGTCTGTTTATGTTGTCTTGGAGCATCTTAGAATAGAATTTCACAATTTTATATTTTGTTCTTTTCTAACTTTAGCATCTAGTTAAACCACTATACTCTAATACACTAGTTGAGTAAAAACTTATGTAATATGTATATTCAAAAAAGGAAAATTCGAGCAAAAAAAAAAAAAAAATATAAAAAAACTATAAGGGACTTCAGAAAAAATTTATGATGAAACCAATTAAAATTGAACTAATAGGGCAATTCGAGAAAGCTTGTAAAAAAAAAAAATGTTTGCACTAAAAGTAGTGTCACTGCAGAAAATTTATTCCTTCTTTTTTTTTCTCACTGGGAGGTTCACTAATTAATTCGATTTAAATTGAAGGGGGAAGTAATTGATGGCACTTAAAAAAAAAATAATCTTTATGGAAATTAAAAAAAAAAAACACTGAGTCCCGCGGAGCACCTCCTACGAAGCGTTGAATTTATGTTGGGGAAGCACCCCCTCGCCGTTTTTTTACTACGGTCCACCGCCACCGCTATTACCGCCTGCGCCTCTATTACCAGTTGCACCGATATGTTCTTCGCAGCGTTCCTGGCAGGGTAACAGCTAATGACCAAAGTTTCTGCAGAGGCCCTCCGCTGCTTTTTGTTTCTATTGCCTCGAGATCTATGAGTAAAAAAATTCAATGTGTGATTCACAGGCGTTTCGCCCTTACCTATGTACCTCTGTGAACACCTCCTTCTACAAAATGCTACCCTGACTTTCTGGTTTTCCTCGGTTTATCCTTCGGGTTTATCTATTATTGAAATTTATGATGTACCATTAAACTTTTGAAATCCCGCGTCTGTGCCAAACTCACCTCTTTGAAATAAAACAAATATTCTCCATAGTGGGTCTTAGACGTCACTGTATGTTCTATGTGACTAACAAAAAAAATCTCTATACAAGGCAGCGACCAGCTGTTTCGACCCTAGCTCTGATAATGATAATCTTGGGGTCGATGCTCTAACCCGTTCTTATCTATCTGGGTTATTTATCTCCTATTGTCCTACTTTTCGTCCCCTTCTTTTTCTTTGTTCGACATTGTCCTCTCTTTGTTAGTCCGCTCCCCCTTTTTCTTTGTCGTTTGTTGTCTTTGTCAGTTATGTGTAGTGTATTCTCTTTTTTTCGGAACATTGAAATGGAAAATTTCTCTTTCTAATGTCCCACGTCTCGTTATTGTCTGTTACACAAATCGTCCGTTAAAAAAAAAAACCTGATTAATAATATACATAAATACACTAGCGAAGAATAAGAATACTACTAATTCACTTAACTAACACTCATAGTAGGACCTAAGGGGCACCTATTTATTAAACCTAAGACAAAAAAAAATCTAAACAAAAAAAAATCTCACGTAAAACAAGCGAATTTTATCTTTTCTACCCAAGCCCTGAACCACAAATAATTTCCCGATCGCCATCATTGGTTTTGCGGGAATGGGATGGGGCTTGTGCAATGGGTCCCTCATATCTGTGGACTGTGGGTGTGCGCGTTTTCTTGTACACTTTTTTTTTTTTTTTGTTGATCGGCACAGCCGAGACTGTCACAGGTCCTCGTAACAGATACCGGTAGGTATATATGTCTTACGGTATGGCTGGTCCCTGCTAACCGTGTTTTTTTTTTTTTTTGTTTCGTAAAAAAAAAAATGTTTGCAGACGCTTAGGTGTATCGGCTCGACCCAAGTCGCAGAAGTTACACACGTTAAGTCCTTTGGCTCGTCGAAATCGATTTGTATGTACACCTACCCCTGCTATTTCCACCTTGTCCTCTTCTCAATGAATATTATGGCCCCCCGCAACTTTTCTTTCTGCCTTCTATAAAAAAAAAAACTAAAATTTTTATTTTATTTACACTAAAAGCTTTAAATCACGATTTATTTTTAAAGATTTATTTATTATTAAAGACCCCTTACCGCTGGTGGGGGGAAATCTATTAGAAATAAAAAGTATTTTCTTTGCTGCCTGGTTCAAGTGAACTGAACCGTTTATTTTATTTTAATGTCTTAAATATTAAATTAATGCTAACTTTACAAATATATACAGCAGGTGTACATTCTCAGTCAGCGATATGACACCTTTGTTTTCATGGGAACATCATTTAGAAAATAAAAATGCTGACAAGCTGCAAACATAAAATGAAAATAAAGATATACTTATAATAGGAAACTTGTCTGACACCATCATCATGACAATTTGTTTCACTGGATATATGTAGAGGGTTTTCGTTAACTTTGAAAACTTATTAGATCATCCTACCGACTGCGCCAATTTTAATTTCACTAGTTATTTAGTGAATTATGTGATTAATTATAATTAATATTCAATTTAATACAATTTTTACATGTTAGGATTGGAATTTTAGTATATTGGCCATTACGCTGTTCTGTCATGACTCTGCTTATCTTTTTCTTCTCTGGGGTTTTTATCTATATCGTATTCCTGAATCTGGACGGCGTCCTTCTTATCTTCTGTTGACTATGTGTTACACACCGGAAAATTCGTGGGCTGTCGCGCCTTGAACAACTTTATACTTTTACTCTTCTTTTTTAACTAACTCTTCATTTACATGCATTTACATATGCTAATACAATTGCGTATATAGTAAGATCTATTACATTTTAATTTTCCTAAGTGGAGAAACTGATGGGCACTTTTTTATACTTGTGGACAGCCACAACTGCCTCGTTCGTGGTGCAACTGCAACTCCGATACAATTTGCACTTGCAAATAAACTAAAAAAAAAACTTGAGCAAGCCGATAGAATCATTTTTTCTCAGTTATTAGACATTTTCAAAAATTAAAAAGACGCGAAATAATGAAACACACTAATGCTTAAAACACACGTGCAGCAAAGCATCGAGTAGAGTGATTCAACCCGTTCGACTTAATGAAGGTCACTACTTTAACGACCACTTTCATGACATGGTCCATATTAAGGGACTTGGAACATAAATGTGGGATCGTACCACAACTATGATTTGCGTTTTATTGAACGCTATAAAACACTTCCACTTTATTAATAATTGGTAATTACAAGATTAGAAAACGAAAAGTCGGTTACTCTACTTCTTTGCACTGGTCTGCTCTGCTTTCTTGCCCAAGAACGACTGCTTCGTGTTTCATTATGAGAAAGAGTAAGAGAGAAAAAGAGAAAAGAAACCTTCCAGTCCTTTTAATACACATTCCCGGAGCGTGATCGGGAAATAGATCCCACATTCCCAGAGCGTGTTCGGGAACTAGATCCCACATAAATTCTCCTGATGAGTAATGCAATGAAGATTTAGTATTGAAGTATTACTGATTTTGGAGGCCTCATTTTCAATCAATTCTACTAAGCCAACCATTGCTAGAGCACCATCCGTTGTTAAGCCCGGTTTGTTATTAAGTTGTAACGAAAAGCGATTCAATGTCGATGTAACTGCCTCTAACAAATCTCTTGACTTTTTAAAATGGACATCAACACCCCTGATAAAAATTGTCAGTTGTGGTCGTAACGAGATGTTAAAATCTCCCAAGCCTTATCATAGTTCGCTGCCTCATCCGATAAACTTAATTGCAAATAGTGCATTTTTTCGATGTTAGACAGCGATTTGTTATTGTGAATTAGGGATGAAAACAGATCATGGAACGATTTCCAACTTTCGTAACTCCCAGAAAAGGTGGGAAAATAGATTTTTGGTAGTCGTACAACATTCTTATTACCAGAAATATTTGTTTTCACAAGACTTACCGATGGTTCAGCTGGTTTCTTAAGTTTATCGATGACGTCCAGCAGTGCAGTGCGGTACTCCAGGTAAGTTTCTTTTGTTTGTTCGAAAATCTCATCAAATTCCTCATCCTTTGACACCTCCTTTGAAGTCTCCTTTGCAGTGGATTCTTTTGGAACCTCCTTTGATGACACGTCTGTTGCATTTGTTATGTTGCACTCCAAACTAGCCTTGAAATTATCCTCGAGGATGTCCAACCGGGTATTGAGGTTGTTTCGTGTCCTATCCTTCGATGACCTCTTATTAAAATTCGTAAAATCTCTATGGATTTGCTTTTACAAGTTTTTTAATAGCTTGAGAGTGCTCATGGAAGAAAAAACACCAAAACCAAAAGAAAATCAGGTGAGGCTTCTTAAAAGAAATAATTCACTGCAAACTTACGTTAAATTGTTTGTAGCTCTGTAAATTTAGCCAAACGCTACAATCCAGCGGTGCAGTACAGTGCCTACGGTGTGTGTATTGTTAGCGGCTCCAAGCGGTGAAAATTTATCCAACGGTGCACCACGCAGTTCCAGCGGTGGTTGAACAGTTCCTACTGTGAA
This sequence comes from Pocota personata, assembly GCA_963082735.1. NCBI lineage: Eukaryota > Metazoa > Arthropoda > Insecta > Diptera > Syrphidae > Pocota > Pocota personata. Next base: position 37,001,029 of record OY720429.1, on the reverse strand, counting down.
TTTGTAGCGGCTCCTGGAGATGAAAATGTATCCAACGGTGCACCACACAGTTCCAGCGGTTGTTGAACAGTTCCTACCGTGAATTCGTAGCAGCTCCTGGAGATGAAAATGTATCCAACGGTGCACCACACAGTACCAGCGGTGTTGGAACAATGGAAAACAAATAAAATTATTTGCACGGCGCCTGAACCCGTTTTGCACTTAATTTTCACCTTTTTTTTTTTTTGTTTATATTGTTATTTGTCCAAATGTTTATTGTTCGATTGTTTATTGTATCACACTCTTGTTACTTTAAAACACTAAAAATTGTCCTTTATAATAATAAAAGGCTTCGAAGGACCAAATGTTCGAGTGATTAATAATTTATACTACTGCATAATTAAGAATAACATAAAAAATGATCTTAACGTTTTGAGTGTTACAATTCAAATGAAAATTTATTATTTGGCATTCTGACATTTTCATTTTGACATTGAGATTCCCAGAAGGGGAATTTATACATTTACACGAGGGAGCAATGCACTACGTTTAGACGTGATGTCAACAGAAAAAGATTCGGTGCATTTCAAGCATATGGGCTTAGTTTTAATGTCTACGAAAAAATTGTTTACAGTCCACCTTCTTATATCTTCTGTGATTCTTCTCTTCTTTGGTCCAACTTCTCTACCAGTTAACGTCATGGTAGGTCTTCGTTTTTAACGGAAAAAAATAAAACACCACGGTTAGTAATAATTAATAATAATTAAATTAAATTACATAAATAAAACGTTTCAGGGTTTCAGGAATGTTCCCGAAAATACGGGATATTTCAAATTTCTCTTAGCTATAATTTAAAAAATATGTGATACGAACGACTCATCATGTAAGGTTCTTTTTGTGATATAAAATGATGTGCATTTGACCTAGCACCACGGGCCTCGTGTTAGCCACCCATGCCTTAGAGCCTTGTTGGGGGTTGTACCATTGGGTGCACGTCGGTACCCAACCAATAAAATTTAAAACACCTTTTATGTTTAACACACGTATATGACTCTAACTTTATTAAATTAAAATATTTTAATTACAGTACCAAAAAAAAGAAGCAAGTGCGAAACCAATACAATCGAAATCGGAATGAAAAATATTTGAATGCAAGGAAGTGCATTTACAGTTATCTTAAAATGCTAGGAAGTGTTCGCAAGGAAAACAACTTGACCGATAAATTTCCCGATGCGGAATTCCGCGTGATCGGTGCTGCCAAATCTGCTACAGTTCGGTTGCTTTCGCCATATAGAAGCTCTACCGATCCAATGAAAATACATTTCAACGCAGTACATGCAAAAAAAAGAAATGTAGTTGAAAGATGTATAGGTTTTTACAAAGGTGAACAGCGCGTCATTAACTTTCTATAAAATTAACAAAATACACTGTCATAATCCTCTCAGGTCGCTGGAGAATTCTAATAGAAGAAAGAAAGCTCTTACGACCCCAGTATAATTGCAGTTTTCCCAAATGTTTGCGCTGCACTCCATAACATTTGCATTCATCACAATGTCCAAAACGATTTCGTAGTAACGGACAGTGAAGAATTGACAGTTGGTAGCACAACTTATATGGTGACCAGATAAAGACGATAGGAAAAGAAATTTAAATAAAACAACAAAGGTGTGAGATATCAAATTGATTCTGGCTTTATTTTGAAGCTGTGATACATTCGTACCATTATGTATGGAATAGCACTTCATTTAAATGACTGCCTCGGCTTCGTTGGCAGTGCTTCAAGCGGTCGGCTCAATTTTCGATGAATCGGTCCAATATGTGCGGCGTTATTCCGGCAATAGCATCTCGAATGTTGGCCTCGAGGTCGTGCAAAGTGGTTGGCATGTTAGCGTAGACTAAGGATTTGACGTAGGCGTAGCAGAAAATAATCGAGGGGTGTCAAGTCGCATGATCGCGGCGGCCAATTGATGAACGCTGATGTCCCAGTCGCCAAATTTCTCCTTCACCACTTCGAGCGTTGCGTCGCTTGTATGGCATGTAGCGCCGTCTTGTTGAAACCACAGCTCGGATATATCGATGTTGTCGAGCTCTGCCCCCAGTCGAAAGTCGATTAACATCGCTCTATACCGACGACCATTGACGGTAAAGGTCCGATGATGCCGCCGTGCCATAAACCGCACCAAGCAGTCAATCTTTGTGGATGCTTGGTCGAACACTTGTGGATTGTGGTCGCTCCAATAATGGCCATTTTGCTTGTTGACATTGCCGCTGAGCCAAAAATGGGCCTCGTCCGAGAAGATGATTTTTTGGCCAAAATCCGGATCTCCGGCCAACATTTCCAGCGCCCAATTAGCGAACTCACGGCGTTGTCTATGGTCGTCCGGCTTCAATTCTTGCGTCAGCACAATCTTATACGAATGTAGTCCCAAATCCAACCGCAAAATAAACCTGAGCTCTCATTACGTATGACGACAATCGTCTGACGATATCGTTTGGACGACAGCAGTGCTTCATGAATCATTAAAATTTATTGTCGCCTGAATACTATCGTTTTGACGATTGGTTGTTTTCCTCATGTAACTCAAGAAATGTCATTTTCCATCGTTTGAACGACAGTGTTAGCACGATAGCTATTTCACTATCGTCCTGCAGTTAATTGTGTTATAAAAGTCTTTTGTCTAGATTTTTATAAGTAAAATTTTGTTAAAAAAAAGTTTTATCATACACTGATGCATTTCATAGAAATAAAAGAGAAGAAAATTTGGAATTGTTGCGTATGCGTCGAATATGTACTTAGAGATGCATCGGATCCCTTGTTTCTTCCAACAAAGTAGTATGCATATTTTGATTAATGATTTTAATACTTGTTACTATGCAAGTTTCTCTTAATTCCATTTTCATTCAACGTTTCCGAAACTAACGATGCCAACGCCATTGACCAGAACCCAACTCCCAGCATATCCAATAGCCGAATGTAGCAGCATGCTGCAAAAATACGAGATGACATAAAATAATCGCTTTTGGTTTAATGTATTTATTAACTTAAAACGTATCTATTAACTCAAAACGTATTTATTAACTTAAAACGACATAATAAACAAAAGATTTCACTTCATTCTAAAACCAAATAACAAAAGAAATTAGATTTCATGCATAAAAAAAAAAATTGATTTGCTTTAAGAGGTTAGTCACTGCACTGGAAAATCACATAGCAGTTAATAATAAGTATTTAACAGTTAAAGTGTGTACACTAATTGCATCTCAGTTTTTATTTTCTTTATTCTCTTGAAGCTGCTTTTCTGCAATTTCGTTTCTCATTTCGAGCAACTGTACGACTTGGCGATGGAATACAGCTTCTTGCCGATTACGCTCAGTCAAAACATTCAATAGGTCCATTTGGAACTTCTTATCCGTTTCGACTTGTGATTTGAGAATCTGTAATTTTTCAAGTTCATTCTCCTTATTGCTTTGCCCTCCACGTTTATGTGTGCTAACATTCAAGTACGATGCACTTATAACAAAAAAATAATGAAATTCTTTAATATAGCAGTTCAATGCAGTGATTCAGCTTACCTTTTACCGAGTTGTGCAGCTTCGATGTCTTCGGAAACTTCCACAGAACTTTTTGTTATGTATCTGTATCTGCCTTATAAGATGCTCCGAAACATTTTGAGCTGCTTCCAGCAACAGAAACACGGAGCGGGTCATCTGGATTGCCTTTTCTTCAAGGTCTGATATTGGGACTTCTTCAGACGGCCCCCCGCCGGACTTCTGCATTGACAGCAGATTATTGCTGCATTTACGTTTCGTTCTGTACTTGAAATCAGTCCATTCCTTTAATAAATACTGTTACACTTCTGGGGGGGTTATCGGTGGCGACCCCGGGCTGTAGCTGGAAGAGGGAGGAAAAAGCAAGATTGAATCACAAAAACCAAGAAAACGCGCCGGCGAAGAAAAGAGAAAAACACTTCTTAATTCAATTTCAGCAGATTTATTTTTTGGTTCCCGAGAGGTTTTTTTTTTTTTGTTAATTTTACAAACGTTGTTGTTGTTCTAATTTGTTGTCCGTGCTGCTCCGTCCGCGTTGCTCCGTTAGTCCGGTTCTTCACCTTGATTCCCGCTACTTCGGTATTTCTCCGATTGAAACCGCGACGAACTTTGGATTCTTCCACGACGACTATCACCAGCAAAAAGCCAATCTCTCTTGCCGAACGCGCTCCTTTTAAACGCTTCCAACTCTTCACCAAAATTTCCCTCGTTGAATCTATCCGTCCTCTCTTGTCATCTCACTCGCGCCTGGAAAGATTCCAAAAAAATTATGAAAATTTCCAATTACCTTCCAGCCTTTCGGATTTTTCCTCCGCCATTTTGGAAAATTTTCTATCCCAATTTTCCACTTGTCCACCTTTTCCTTGCCATCGTCACCCATTTTTCCTGATTGCCCGTAATTTTCCCTCTCCAACGAGGGGTCTATCGTCTCGGAGAACCTGGAGTTACTCTTGTAATTGCATTCTTCCTCTTTTTGCCACTTTTCGTCGCTTTCTTGCGATTAAAACGCGCTCCTGTATTTTCCCAACCATTCCCAATTATTTCCCTTTTATCCTACAGCACACCAATGTAACCCAACCCGCAGAATATCCGAATGGGAGCGCCGCATCAAAAAGTGTACTGAACGTGCCCCGGATGACATTGCTGACAGACGTCAGAATTCCCATTCTTTTTTTTTTTTCGACAATTTATATTTTTCTTTTTTCCACCGCGCCGTGTATTTTCCGTGTTTTCTTGTGTTTTTCGGGCGTTTTCTTTTTGCAAAAGTGTTTCATTTTGATTCGGGAGTGTGTGCGTCCGTCCAACCATCGATACCGGAAAACGTTCCGACACCAAGTTCCAGGAGAGTGCGGTTCCTCTTGGCAGCAGTCCCGCGCGGTGTACTGCGTCGACTTGGAGTGTTCGTTCTTCGAATTTGAGTGTTCTTGGGTCGATAAATCCAGGTGTTTTCCCGTCTGGGAGGAGTGCGAAGTCCACCCGCACTCCAATGGAGATAATCGTCCCCACGCCACAACTTGTTGTCGGCTATATTTGGATACCCTCTGCAACAGGTGAGTGATTAAGATTTTTTTTTTTTTTTTTTTACCTTTTTTTTTTCTTATTTTGTTGCCATCATTGCCTTCCTCGGTGGGTTTTCCGCGGGTGTATTCGATCCCTTTATTCCAGTAAACGAAACTGGATTCCTCGGTGGCCTATGCCATGGGAAAGCCGACATCGTTGCTGAGAGTCGAGGGGTCCGCGGTTGTGCCAGCGCAGGTGCAGCCGTGTACAATTGCGCAAGTTGAAATCGGGGTTGTTTACTTTTGTGCGATAAATTTTTTTCCTAGGTGGATATTGCGGGTGGGTTTCTTTTCAGGCGACTGTGCTTAGATGATGTGATGGATACTGCATAAAGCATTGCAGATACCTTGGGGAAGAGAACAGGTGAGTAGTGAGATACTTATGAAATTACCTTTTTAAGGAATTTTCTTCCGATAGGTGACGGCTGATGGACATGACGGAAGTAACCCGCTGGTTCGGCGCTGAGAGTTAATGGCGATGCCAGGGCCAGCGAGATGACTTTGGAGAGGTGGTGTGTTGGTGGAGCATTGGAAGGTGCCTAAAGTTAGAGGTGAGCTTAACTACCTGTGTGCCTTTTTTTATTTATTTTAATCTCGTGTCTCCTTAGGAGGTGAAGTGAAGGCGAGGGTAGAATTTCGCTGCGGGTGACTGCACATAACCGGACGGATTATATTAGAGAGCAGTGGGCGGAGAAGATGGTAGCGGTTGATGGCAGCGGTTGATGGCAGCGGATGATGGCAGCGGTTGGTTGATGTGAGTCTTTTTTTTTTTTTTTTTTTCTTTCGTTGTAGTTTGTAGAAATAGTACTAGTAGTGGCGGTGGTTCGACCCGGTCGTTCCCCGCCTTTGTAACAATACACAACCTTATCGTAGAATCCGACGGATCGGAGATACCCTTCACTTATTCGATTCACTTTCACTTTGCGTTGGTATCGTAGAATCCGCCGGGGTCGTCATTTTACCGACGACTGTGTCGAAAAGGCAGTGCCTCGGAATGACAGCTGTTTTGTGATTAATGACAGAAGTTACAATTTGAGTTTTTGTATTTTTTTAATTAAAACAAATAAATATAAACGAAACAAATAAAAAGAATGGAAAAATGGAGGAAGGTTGGTCGTCTGTGAGCAACGGAGGATTTATTGACGAAATTTCTATCCAGGAAGGTTGGTCGTCTGATTGAAACTGAGGATCTGCTGAGAGATCTTCGACCGCCCGTGCTCTTTTTATTGGCGTCCCAAACGACAAAGCGTCTCTTACTCCCTCGGCAGACTCTTGTAGTTGAATAAGAGCAACAATTTCTTCTTCTTCCGCCGTAAAGTGGTGCATTTTATATGGACCACTACCTGTTGCTTTACTCCCTTTTTTATTAAGTAAGAGCTTTTTTTTTTTTTAAATAGGATTTATGGTCACTCCAAACCTTATAAAATTTAAGATTCTTAGCGATTTAGATATACATATTTTTATTTTATTTTTTCATTTATCTTACCTTTTTCCACTCATTCAGTTCCTTGGGTGACGGTCTTAAACTATTGAGATTTTGTTGGAGAGAATCCCAAAATTGTTTTATGTGGTCTAGTGGTCGTTTGCACACATTTCTTGCGATGTCCGGAGACTCCTTCATCGTAATAATTAGTTGTCGACATTGGTCTCGGTTTGTGGTCTTTTTCCTAAGAAATTTGTTTAAAATTAGTTATTTGTTAATTTAATTTACTTACATTTTGGATGAAAGTAGAAGTAAAATCACTTCTTTGCATAAATCATAAAAAAATTACTTTTCAAGGGAACTCCCACTGTTCCCAATCAAACACAAGTTTTATACGTTATAAAAATTCCGTTTATTCTATTCGACAGTCCGACAACGAATGCCTCCACTTGATCTCAATTACAATAATTCACTTTATTCAATCTAAACCTAAAATGCTGCGTTGCAGTTCCCACGCAGGCCCATCGCTACTGTTCATGATCAAGTAAGGTGATCCACCTGCCTGACGAATGCGCGTGCACAGCAAATCGCATTGCTTGCACTTTTTATTTTATTCGGTGGGAAGCTGAACGTGTTAACTTAGAGTACTGTTTACTTATAAAAAAAAAAAAATATAATAACAAAAATAAAAATAATTCGCAACGCTTGGCATATAATATTTGGGAGTAACATACATACCTTTCTCCAAGATGCTACAGACTTGGTCGGTAGGCCTGTGGCGTTTAGTATTTTCACAAGATCACGTCACAGCTTATTTAATGCGTGACTACTTTTTGAAACATAGTTCTTCGCCATTTCAGGATGCTCATCCATAAAATTTAACATGATCTCCATTTGTTTCGGTGTTGCTGACCTTAAATATAAACTATTGTTATTAAGTATTTATTGTAATATTCATAAATTATTGATTATTATGCACTGACATTTCTTTAAACTACAGAAAATACGAAAAAAAGACTATGAATAGCGACACAGATGTCATATTTGACATAAGGGTTGGTTCTCAGTATCACTCAAACTTTAGAAAATCTAAGTGATTGACGAGACGATAGGGATGAAGGTTCATGAAGCAAACTGCAGACGATAGCGTTGACTGGTGTCGTCCAGACGATGATCGTCGGAAAAGTTACGTGATGAGTACTCTGGTTGACTCTCTAGCGATGCCCAATTCAGCTGATCGGAGCCGAATCGACATTTCTGGGTCTTCTTTGATACTGGCCGCTACGGCGGCTATGTTTTCTTCTCTTCGCACCGATCTCTGTCACGGGGATGGCTTAAGATCCAAAATAGTGTACTCACGCTCAAACTAGCAGAAATCAGCGGATGAAGCAGTTGGCGGAAAAAATAAGGGGTGATATAAACACCCCTATCGTAGAATCCGCCGGATCGTAGATTCCCTTCACTTTCACTTTATGTTGGTATTGTAGAATCCGCCGGGGACGCCTCTTTACCGACGAGTGTGTCGAAAAAGCAGTCCCTCGGAAACACAGATGTTTTGTAATTAATGACATAAGTTACAATTTGAGTTTTTGTTTTTTTTCATTAAAATAAATAAATATAAACGAAACAAATAAAAAAATGGGTAGTAGTACTGTTTTATTTTTGGATTCTTCAGATGAAGAGTAAGAGCTGTGTTCAGAAAGACACTTGCTTGACGGGCGTGTCTAAGAGGGGCGACAAAAGACATAATGGAACTACGAGATGCAACATATGTATGTATTTGCTCGTAAAAATGTTTTCTCAATAAATTTTAAAACACTACCAAATTCTCTTGAGAGCAAATTTAACGAGAATCATAGCAGAGATCGAAATATAATAGAAAGAACAATTAGAGTCTTTATAAACCGAATTCGCAGTTTAATGGGGGCAAGAGTATTGCACTACACACTCAAAAAAGCAGTGCAAATTGTTAATATTTGTTGTGCTCTGCATAATGTTTGCATGCATTTCAAAGCATTTTGGGAAAATCCAGAAAAACCAGAAGATGATAATATTAAGAATGGATTACACTAGTTTACACAATATCAGTTGCCTGAAATATTTTAGCTGTTGCTGACTTCTGAAAGTATGCTGATTAAAAATATATACATAAGTATTTTTTTTATCAGATCTAGTTTCCGAGTTACAGGTGATTTATACTTAGTGTAAAGAGAGGCCTGAAACTATTCCTTTTCTTTATTTTTAAAATATGCAAAAAATCGCTGCTCCGCGTGCGGTCGCAAAAATTGCAAGAACCTTTATCTAGCACCGGATATTACAAAACGTCAGAATTGAGCAATTAGACCGGTGACGTTGCCTGGCTTTTCCATTTAATAATGAAGACTATAAAAGGCATTGCCAGAAAAATAAGTGGTTGAGCAACTGCAATGTCACTAGTCGAATGACGAGAATATAATTACACTACAGCTCGTCCAATTTGACGTTATGATCGACCTCGATCATCTATGATAGGTTGATATAATGCTTAGTTATTGGTTAGTGTGTTAACTTTGTAAATATTAATTTCTAATACTAATAAATGGGTGCCTTGAGACCACACATGTATAAGTATCTCTATTGTCCTAAATCACCAGTTTGACTATTATTGAAACTTGAATGTATCCACGGTCTCATATTACGTGCCTCAATAACACTATCATATGGGGTCTGGGTATTCGACAACCTTCAATATCGGTCACCACGTATCGATCGTTGGGTAATATTTTACTTACCATATATGGACCTTTATACTTTGCTCTTTTTGCACTTGGCACTTGCCAGGCTCATGCGTATTTTGGCATTTGACACACCTCCTTACCATCTTACTATTCGGAGAAGCATATCCGAATGTCTGACAGTGGTGACATTGAAGGACACCGTTCCTTCGAATTTTTCCAAATGACACTAAATGCCCCTCTACCAACTTGAGATAGCTGTACCGCAATAATTTGTAGCACTCTATTATCGCGTCAAGAGTTTACCGCAGCATACCTGAATTCGCGAACGAAATTTAGATTCTCAATCTGCATATTATTCAATTCTTTGAGGACCTCGTTTGAGTTGAAGCCAACACTGAGACCCTTCAGTAAGAATGACTGCAACTTGTCATCCTTGTGCGTGTACGAGAAATACTCCGCACCTGCTTCATTTAATAATTCATTGACCTTGTTGCAGTCATTCTTATATTCTAAACTTAAGGTTAACTAGGATAGAGATAAAATATTTTTTTTTTTTAATTTTCTCGTTTGAAAGATATAAAATACAATTTTAAAGCTTAGAGTGTAAGTACAGCTGGCAGCATTTTAACGAGTCCTGTCGGGTGGTCCGCGTTGTCCTTTTTTGCATCTGCTTACTTGGGCATGGATTGCGCCACTTTTGAATGCTCCTCGTTACAGTTGAATCGGGTTTAAGTTGCACTCTTATCGTATTCTTATGTGAACGATAAGTCTAGTCAAGCATTGGGTGAAGGCACTTTTCAAGGGACTTGTATGAACGTTTTATTTTTAACTTCAAGTGTTCTTTATTTAGATTTAGGAGGGTATTTTGCTCAATGATGGTCATGGTCTTATGTGAACAACTTATATTATTGGCAGCCACTTCACACTTTATCACTATTTTAAACAAAAGATGAGATTATTAGGGTATTTTGCTCAATGATGGTCGTGTTCTTATGTAGGCGACTTGTATCACTACAGGTTATGATTTTCACACCGGCTTATTAACTTTTATTTGCTCGGGTCATTTACTTCAGACTTTTTTAAGCTTGCTCGGGCGCGTCGCGTTGCCGGAGAAAGAAAAAAAAAAAAACAACTAATCTTCGATTTGGATAACAACTGAACACCTTTATTTGCTTCGCATATTCTTTTATACTTTTTGATTTCAGAATATTCTTAAGACTAAGTACAATTTATTAATAATCAGCAAAATTAGGGTTTACAAAATTCCAGGAAACAATCAGCAGAATGAAGTTGCAATTAATAATTTTTAAAGTTACGCTTAATTTCCTGGAAAAGCAGAACATTCTTACCTAAGCAATTCTTTGGGAAGTGAAATAAGTATGGGACAGGTGTATATGAGGGAGTATGGAAATGATGTGTTTACTTGGATGTTGATGCTCCATTATTTTCTCTCGCTGGTTGTTTACATTTTTTTTTCTTCGTCTTGTCTTCAAGCCAAATGTTCAAGAAGTGTGCGTGTTGTTGGTTTACTGTTTGTATTTTCAGATGTATTTTTTTGACTATTTTCGTCAACGGCTAGAAGAGCAAATTGGTTGTTTGTTAATGTTTTTTCATCACTTGTAACTGTTTTAGTTTTTTTTCTTTTATTAGATTAAAGTTCTGAAAGATCACTCTGTAGGTCTCTTATAATTTTTTTAAGTTCCAGACTTTCTTCTTTATAATTTTTTCTCTTTTCTATGGCCTCAATATGATGAAGAAAAATTAAATAAAACAAAGCACAACTGCTTTAAACTTATTACAAAAGTGACTTTATTTCTAAAGTTTCACTTAATTCAGTTCAATTTAATTTTAGGACGTGTAAAGAAATATGCAAAAAATCGCTGCTCCACTTGCGGTCGCAAAAATTACAACAACCTTAGTCTAGCACCGGATATTACAAAACGTCAGAATTGAGCAATTCGCCCGGTGACGTTGCCAGGCTTCTCCACTTAATAATGAAGACTATGGCGTATTGAATTAACTTCCATTTCAGTAGGCACTCTCAATCGCAAACATTTCGATCGTCCGCTGTAGTAGACCAAGCCATCCTGTAACACATAATCATTCAAATTTTCGAATTCTAATTTCTCCATAATTGCAACAATGTTTTCATCCCTACTCTGTGCAGTTTATAGTTTGAAATCAATATCTTCTCCTCCTACCGCTGCTACCACGTGACATCGACTGAGGGCGTCTACATGTCCCATTCTATTACCACTGCGATGGCTTAGAGTGTAATTATAATGCTCTAATTCAAGTGCCCACCTGGCGATTCGGGCATTAACCGTTTTCTTACTAAGGGTAAGTTTCACCGAACTACAATCAGTAATAATACGGAAAGTTATACCACTTAAATACACATGAAAACGGCGCAATGCGTAAATGATTGTATTAAGGTCAGGTGATTGTGGAGGATGTTCAAGTTTCGACCGAACATGGAAAAGCAACCACTCTTTGACGAGAAGCGAGGTATGCTTCGGGTCGTTGTCTTGCATAAATGTGGGTTGATTGGTGAACGCGCGCTCAATTCAAATTAAAAAAGGATTTATTACAATTTAATTATCATAATTCAATCTTCTAAATACTAAAATTGGGTTGGCGGTGGACGAAATAAAAGAACGACTGAATGGCACGGCGGGCGGACTTCGACTGCCTGTTGAGTCGGTACGTCGGTAAGGGAGTAGACCCCAACTTGACTTAACGAAGGAAGAACAGGGTGATCCCACATAAATATAAAATTGGATTCAAGGTCCAGCTTTTTTAAAATATTGAGATATTTGTGCCGATCCATTATCCCGTCAATGAAGTGCAACTCTCCAACTCCTTTCGCTGCCATGCATCCCCACACCATAACGGATCCCCCTCCGTGCTTAACAGTAGGGCAAATGTTTTTTATGTGGAGTGCAGTATTTGGCTTTCGCCATACTTTTGTCCGTCCATCTCGCCCAAAAACATTGAATTTACACTCATCAGTAAATATCACTCGTTCCCAGAATGCTGGATCGTCAATGTGCACTTTTTCATACTTTTTGGCGTAAGCCAATCTTTTGATTTCGTTGTTTGAGTTTATCAGCGGTTTTTTCCTAGCTATATGTGAGCTTAAACCAGCATTTTTAAGTACACGACGAACAGTTTCGGGATGCACAGTTATATTTTCAAAGGACTGCAGTTCAGCCGTAAGTTTTATGGAGTTCTGTTTTGGATTTTCCGCAAGTTTCCGCATTGGTTTCCTTTGCATCCTATCATCTAGCTTCTTCGGCCGTCCACTTCTTGGCTTGCTATCATAATTACCCGTGTCATTGTAGTTTTGTTTGAGTTTGTCTTATTGCGGGAGTCTATTCGACTAAAGTCTATTCGACTTTTGTCGATTATACAGAAGAAAATTAAGAGTGATCTCCAATCCTCTAGACATGGGTGACAATATGTATGTAAAATATGTATTTTCCATTCCGTTGCATTTTAATAATAATTGTTTTTTAATAATTATTGTATAAGCTATTAAATTCCATAGCAAATTTTCTTCATTGCTCGTTTGCCTCTTGCTTTTTGCAAATCCCTTTCGCCAAAAGCTGATTTTTTTCCATTAGGCAGATCAATTTTTCCATCTGCCGTTTATTTGTAAATTTTTTCCTTATTTTTGTAAAAAAAAAAAAATAAACCAATTTATAAAAATATATTTTAACTTGAATATAATTCCAAATATACTTACTTATTTCCCCCGTTATCCATTTTTTTCTTTGTTTGCTTTACTTTCAAACGAAAGTCTACCACTAATTTCCGATAGAAATAACGTTTCTATAAAATGTAAAAATATCAACACCAATAAAGACTCGCAATACCAATAATCGACTTTAATTCTACTGAGCTTTTGACATTTCTATCAAATAGAAAATCATCCATACCAATAGAAATTCGGAATAAAAAAACTTTCACTTTCCCTTATTTCAATAAAATAATCAAGTAATTTCGCTTCGTATGTAGACTTTTATGACATGGTGTATCTTGATTTTGCTGGCGTCGTACTCTTTGAAAAATTAGCAATCAGGTGGAACCTGTCATCGGTCTGCTTCTGCATCAGGATAGCACCAAAACCTAATGCACTTGCATCGCAATGCAATTCAGTTTCGTAGGCTATATTGTATATGGCCAACACTGGAGAAGCTGTTAGCAGCTCTTTCAGTCTATTGAACGCAGCCACACAGTTATATACAACGTTTCTCTTAATAAGGTCATTGATAGGACGTGCAATACGTGAGAAATAAGGAACAAATCGTCGGAAATCGGAAAAAAGTCCAATACACGCATTGGTATTGGATATTCGGCATTGGATATTCGGATATTGCCTTCACATGAGACCGGCAATTTCATACCCCAAATAGTCTACAGTAGAATAACCGAAGCGACACTTAGACCATGTAAGCTCAAGTCCATGTTGAACAAGGCAGTGTAATACTCTCTCAACTATATACATGTGTTCGTTTATACTCTTCGAAACAATCAAAATATCATCAATATAAACAAAAATTTCTCCACTCCGAATGAATGCTCCCAACACCGCTGAAAAACCGAAGGGGCGTTTTTAAGCCCGAACGGCATTCGTATAGACATAGGGGTAACGAACGAGGTGTATTGAATCGAGTCTGGCTCCATTCCACTTGGTGAAAACCACTCTTCAAATCTAGCAATGTGAAATACTGTTTACCCTGAAGGTATTCTAGGTCGTCATCAATTAATCGCAAGGGAAAATTATCACGTAACGTGATTTTATTTATAGCACGATAGTCCACGCACATGCGTCGTTCGCCACTCTTTCCGTACGAGAACGATAGGCGAATCACTAGGGCGAATAACTCCCTCATTAAGCAAATCACGAATTATGGTCTCAACATCCAACTTATCTTGGAAAGATAAGCGACGTGGTCCGCAATAGACCGGTGTGTCCGAAGTAAGTTTAATTTTCATCTCATAATTCAATGGCTTCACTTCATTTTCATCGCAACTATATCCATGAACAATTCTTTCATGCAATTTGTTTCGTACAGGAATTGTCAATGATTCATTGATATCAATTTCAAAACTTTTGTCATTTGTGACTATAGCACAAACCAATGGTAAACAGATTGGAAGTTCTCTGACACAATTAAAAAATAGCAACCAATGTGCAGTACTACAATCAATACAATCGAGACACTCACTACAATTCGAATTATGCTCACTAACGACATTATCAATGTACATAATTTGATCCTCTGTGCCAGAAGCACACACTGGAGGTAAACAACACTGGAGGGATAACTTTGTTCACTACACAATGGTTCAAGATGGGCAAAATCCCTCGACTCACGCCCCTTGTTTTCGATAATTCCATGGATTTGATCAATGGAACTATCCATTCCCGGTGACAGCTAAGGCAACCCCATAAAACTAACCGGACTACCGGTATCAAAAATAGCACGAATTAATTTAGATTTACTGCAAATGGCTTTACTTGGTACAACAGAGACACTTAACCAACTGCATGGAACCAATTTTGCCACTTATGTCATCTCGATCGTCAGCACAGTTATGATCACAGCCACGTTGATATATGTCGGCAGCCGCAACACAAGTCTTCTAATCAAATGGTTCTTCGATCCACATTCAAAACACCCCAAAACACGCGCCCTTTTCTCGCGGTTTCTCTGGGCAATTTCTGAATATGTGCCCACGTTGCGAACAGTTATAGCAACGTGGTGTGGCTTATTTAAAGATGCGGATATTGGCTTTGCGCGAGCTATACCATCACGGCGACTCCGTTCATAACACAGCAGCATCCCCTTCAACTCATGGACAGCACTTGCTTGATAAAATGCAGATGCATTCCCTTAACTATCGCGCAATCCTCCAACGATGATTTCAATCAGATCTCGTTCTGGTATGTTAGCATGTGTCGCAATTTCCTGCACACAAACAACGTAGTGCATCATATCTCTTCCAGGTGCGCCGTTCGAGTTGCCGATACATGAAGCAATTGAGATCGTAACTCGGACCACGTTTGCACAGTAATTGTTCGTAAGAATATTTTGGCTGCACCAGTCAATGAACGGCGACCACACAGTAATTGATACTGTTCATCCAAATTCAACGGCGTAGCCACGTTTTCGAAATCTGCAATCCACTTTTGTATGTTATACGAATCGTCACCACTAAACGTAGGCACGGCATTTTCAATAAAGCTGAACATATCATGACGACGAATTAAGGGTGTCACTTCTGGTGCACGTGATCGATTCGCAGTGTTTGCCTGTAATGCATCCAACTCCACTTGAAGTGCCAGGAAACGCTTTTTCTTTTCGAGTAACTCTAGTGCTGCATCTAAATCTTCATCCGCTGGCAATTGTCCGGGATTTTCAATTTGGTCATTTTGATGACCACCATTGGCGCCACCACTATTAGAACCACCACTATTAGCAATGCAAGCATCATTTGTATTTTCCTCGTACAATATGCGCAATTGCGCAACTGTTGCGCTTGAAGGAAATACAACTCCAGCATTCGTTAATGCTTCCACAAACAGATTTTTTGTCCAGCGCTGAATATTTGCCATTATTTTATTTTAAATACCTTACATCTGAGGTGTAAAGAGAGGCCTGAAACTATTCCTTTTCTTTATTTTTAAAATATGCAAAAATGGCTGCTCCGCGTGCGGTCGCAAAAATTACAACAACCTTTATCTAGCACCGGATATTATAAAACGTCAGAATTGAGCAATTCGCCCGGTGATGTTGCCAGGCTTCTCTACTTAATAATGAAGACATTGACAAGGCATTGCCTGAAAAATAAGTGATTGAGCAACTGCAATGTCACTCTTCGAATGGCGAGAATATAATTACACTACATTAGAAAAGAAAGAAATATGTTCTTTTTAAGAAAAAATTTATTAAAAAATAAGATTAATTATTAAGTTCCAAAAAACTTCGTTTTGAAGCTTTTCTCTTATGTATAGACTTAGAAAAATGACGCATCAGGGAACAACAATAGTCAGATGCGTATCCATATGCGTATCCATATCCCAGAAACCCTGATAACGCTCCTCTATGACGCGAAAGCTATCCAAGCATTTGATTCAAGCTCAGTCATCGAATCTATAAATTTAGTATCATTCGTAAGATACCTGATTTGGGGACCATCAAAAATACCTGCTTTAATCTTCTCCATTGTTAGCTGAGGAAATGTTCAGCAAATGTAAGAAAAACAGTTTCAATTTTTATCAAGAGCTTTAACAAACTGTTTCATTATGCCCAATTTTATATGTAATGGCGGCAGGATAATTTTGTCCCGAGGTATCAATTTTTTTTAGTCAATTTTTACCCAATGTTCTTGTTTAGCTCTGCTGTCCCAGAGACATATAAAACAGGGAAACTTAGTTGATCAGCAATGAGAAAAAGAGCAAAAAAGACAAGAAATAAAATCCAAATTTAACCACGTTATAAATGTCTTTATTTTTCGAATGTTTCGCGCTTGGTGGTTGCTAGGTAAAAGAGATCGATTATGCAATGCACCGTCGCACGAAGCGAAATTTACAAAGTAATGCCGTTATCCAGATGATTCGGCAAGTGTAACAAATAAATAGAAACGATATAGAAGCAATACATAGGGTATTATATGACATGTTTTCTGGCGATTGAAAAAAAATACAGAAAATTATGAAGATTATTGTAAGTAGTTTTTAAGATTAAATTTAAACTAATAAATTAGACAACTGTTTATAGGTTGCATTGCCAAACATTAGTGTAACCGCTTTGTTGGCCGAGAAGTATGTTCACCATTTTTAAATCAACACAAATTACCCACTCGTGTTCATGATACTTTATTTCCGTTGTGTAACAAAATGCATTTAAGACTACGTCTTGAACTGTCAATGAATAAACGCCACATTCACTTGGTTGATATTGTGTCAAACCCATTTTAATCAACAAACTTTTAATATCTGAGCAAAAAACAACATTTTCTTTTTGGGCAAAATAACTCCGTAATTCTTTATCTCTTTCCCGATATAAAGTAATTTTTGCGCCTGGTGCAAGCAAATTTTTTTCTTTTACTCGTGATGGCAACAATTCAGAAGCTTGTTTAGAAAGATTCAAATCTCTTTCAAGATCATCCAGCTCATTTTGCAAAAAGCATTGGGGTAAATTTTCAAAATCAGTATCATTTTCTGATGGTCTTGATTCTAAATCATATTGTACTATGAGTTCAGATATATTGTCATTAATCGAAACCGACGGAACTGGGAAATTAACTGAATGTTGTACGGGACGCTGCACAGACGTACCACTTGGGTACTCCCATTTAGCTCGATTTTGACTATTAATGCCCTTTATGTTAACACTACAAAAATAACAATCCTTTAGATGATTTTTTTGTTCTCGCCAAATAGTTGGGATTTCAAATTTAAATGAACTTCTTTTGCCGCTTTTCCACAATCGTAAGTATTCAACACAAGATTTACAAACACAATTAGGAGCCCATGACTTGTTATTTTTGTCCAGAGGCATGCCAAAATACAGCAAATAGGTACTTTTAACGAACTCGGAAATATTTTTTCTACAATTTTTGAACACATAGCAAAAATGTTTTGGATTGTTTAAACAACTCCTTTTTGAACCACTTATGGCAAAAAAAAACTTCGGTTAATAGTCTTAATACAGTGATATTGATTAAAATATGCGCGTGATCAACGAATAAATGCACGTAAACGTAAATGACGAATAATTAAGTAACGAGAGGTGTACAAAACAAATTAACGGTAGATTTGAAAATAATGTGTTATAAATATGTTTTATCAGCTATGAAATTCGGGGCAACAAACAAAAAGTGACATTTTGTAAAGTAGTGTTATCAAGAGGACCAGACTACACAGCCAGCACGACATGTAAATGAAAATCTGATAAAATTTAAGACTGTTAGCGATTATGTAGGATCTTCTCTAGAAATCCAAATAAAACATTTCTCTTTCAATTAAAAAAAATTACTTTAGGTGTTCGCGCTGTGATGACGAAAGAAAATTAAAGAAAAAGAAAATGAAAATGCTACTTTTGACAAATAACTTTATTGAGATAAGACAACCGTCGTCGACAAAGTTCACGCGCAGACTGCCATCAAAGAAGAACATTCGGCGCCAAAAAGTGACATTTGGCGGCAACATTAGGTTTACTATATACTTAACAAAAATAAATACACTGCTTGGCGGCGGTTAAAGTTTTACAAATTAAACAAATTAAAATTAATTTGTGTTTTTAAAAAAATATTTATTGTGATTGCCATGCAATCATCTGCCGGTATGTATCAATGTTCCTAATATAATATTACATTTACTATCATTATTGGAAAAAGTACAATATACTTCTCTTACATATTCATCCTTCCCGACGTGATGGATCTGTCGTGTAATCTTTCTTCTTGGGCATTCAGCTGCAAGATGTACCATTTCAGCACACACGTAACATGCTCCCGGTTCACGCTTCTCCTTGTGGCACTCTCCAGCCATGTATCCTAGGGAATTGCAGTTGTAATATCTGATGACTTTGGGTGGATCCCCGGTGACTGCTGCTTGTGATGTACTTCGAACTGCTGTCTTCTGTTTAGCCAACTGGATTTTACTGAACGCCTCCAAGAGCTGGTGTTTGGAGCGAAAGCATTGCATCCTTGCCTGAGAGCATAAGTATGGGTCAGGTATCCCGTCAATGAGACACTCGAGGAGTTCATCTTCCTCCATCGACAATTTGTTGGCCAATATAGTTTTCTCGTGGAAATAGTTCTGGAATGTTTCGCCAACCAACCATTTCCTTGCTTCTACTGATCTTTTCAGCGTTAAACGACTGGTGTGTCCACCGAACATTTCCTTCATATCCATCAATAATTATTTAGTTGGGATGTCCAACAGGTTTGATTTCGAGTGAAACCATTTAAGTGTATTTTTTTCATTAAGGTCGTAAGCTGATATTAAATGGAAGAAACAATCTTCTCCCGAAAACTCAGTCAAAAGATCTTTGAGGTTATTACAATTTTCTTTTGCCCCACTGTTGTTATTTGTCACTCATTCTCTTTTTAAAATGTCATTTTCTCTCTTTTGGATTTCTATTTCTTTCTTCATTACTTCAATTTCTCGCACCATCATTTTCCACTCATCTGCTTTTATTTCACTCGTTTTTTGTTTTGTAACTTATCATATGCTGTTTCCATCCTCTCATGTGCCCCATCTTCCTGTTGCTCGTCCAACTCGTCATCAGCTTCTGCATTGTTTTCGTCTTCCTGTGCAATGCTCTCTTCATATAAATTAAACAAATTAAAATGGATTTGCGTTTTTAAAAGATATTTATTGCGATTGCCATCCATATGATTTTTTTTTAGATTTTAACTTTATGCTTTGCTAGTAAGGGAGCAATTTTGAATTTCTGGGTTGTACTGACGGATCTAATAATTCTTCGAGGTTGGGAACATTTCCCATGAAGTGTTCCTTTGTCATTTTACAGTATAAAAAAAAAGGTTGCATGATGGCGGCTCTTCTTTGTTAAAAAGATACGATTTGTTAAACATTGTATGCTTGCGATAGTTTTAAGTTTTTGTTGTAGGTTACAGGTGATAAATCAAGTTTGTGTGTTCTCAGAAATGATTTTGATTGATTCCAACGATTTATTAATTTCTCTAGAATAAGTCTGAACGATTGAGTCCATATAAAGGTTGCAAATGGTGGTATTTTGTATTCTAAAGGCATTCTAGTTGCTTGGCGTGCCCCCGCGTCTGCTTTTTCATTGCTTGGAATACCTACATGTCCTGGTAACCAAATTAAATAAATACGTGGGCATTCTGAACAGAGAAAAACTCTTAGAGCTTGAATGATTGCAATACTGCTTTTGTTGTTTTTAATAGCCAGAAGAGCGCTTAGAGAGTCACTGCAGATAGTTGTTTTGTCAGTTAAATTGGTGGCATATTTAAACGCTTCTACTAGTGCCATTACTTCTCCAGTATACAAATTTTGATCAGGGATGGTAAGTTGTTGTAGTAAAATTTTGTTGTTGGTACTGTCCAGCCTATAAACGCAGTATCCGGTTGCTCCATCTTTATATGAAGCGTCCGTGTATAGAACGCAACCAAAATTGCCAGTTTCTATGATTTCAGCAAACTTTTGTCTAAAAACTTCATTTAGTGTGCTTTCTTTTGAAGTTTCTCTTAAGGAAGTATCTATAAGATATCTAGGGAACAGCCAAGGAGGTATGCTTATCCTCGAAGCTTTGATGTTGCGAATTGAGCTGAAGATGGCACTTCTGTTCTTCGAGTTTTCGGATTGACTCCAACCTGATTTGCAAATATCATGCAGAGTATGTTTTGTATTTACAATACTTTTGGAAATAAGTTTATTTTGTGCTACAACTTTCATATCTTTAAAGCTTAATATATTAGCTTCGACCAGTAATGCTTCGATAGGAGTTGAAGGTAATGCTCCTAAAGCAGTTCTTAGCACAGCATTTATTTTTACTTGCACGTTTTGGTCGTTTTGCTTAGTCCAGTGAGAATATACAGTCAAACCGTGTTGGATAGCTCCTTTTAAAAGCGTTTTTGCTATATCGATTGCATGTTCATATGAGGACCCTTGTGCTTGCTGCAAATTATTTGCTTTGCCGAGTTTTAGCTATATTATTTTTTCATGAGAATACCATTTCCAAGTTTTAGTGCAAACCAGTCCTAGAATTTTAGCATTGTTTAGAAGAGGAATGTTTGTAGGCCCTATATTTGGACAACTATGCTTTCTGTAAACATATAATGCATCCATTTTATTTATTGGCATTTTTGCTCCGGATTCCTGACACCATTTGAGTACTTTTGATACTATAGAATCTAAAGTATTTTTGACTTCATCTGGTTTTCCCGATGCTAAGATGAAAATGTTGTCGGCATAGGTAAGCATGGTTTTTATCTGTACAAGTTCTGACTGAATTATTTCAAGAGGTGGATTTACATAGACGTTGTATAACACCGTGGAGATTGGCGAACCTTGCGGTATTCCATTCTGAATGGCAGTAACAGTTGAAAGGTGTCCATTTATCTTGACAATGACTGTTCTATTTGACATAAACGAAAAAATTACCTGAAGTAGTTGGTTGTTGATTCCCCAGTCTTTTAGTTGATTGGTCACTCCATACGTAGTTACCCTTTCAAACGCTTTCTCCAAATCCATGGACAAAAGAACAGAGTGGTGACGTAAGGCTAACTCTGCTTGCACTGCATCGTCTAGCATGTGAAGCACAGTGTGGGTGCCTCTTACTGGTCTGAAGCCGTGTTGACCGCTATTGAGATGCTTTTCTTGCGTCCATTTAAGCCTGCTCCCTATTATTTTCTCGAATAATTTGGACAGTACAAAAAGAAGGGATATTGGACGGTAGCTGTCTAAAGAGTTCCGGTTCGCATTGGGCTTAGGAATTGGAATTAAATGAGCTTTCTTCCATTCATATGGATAAATACCTTCTTCCAAAATATTATTATATAACCTCACTAGCCGAGTATTACTTCTACTGATAGATATTTAAGCATTTTGAAAGAAATCTTGTCGACGCCGGGAGTTGTACATTTAGTTCTGCTTAGTGATTCCATTAACTCGTTAATTGTGATCGGGTTGATTAGCCTGTCAAGCTCACAGTTGAATGTTTCTTGAATACTGTTTTTTAGTCTTAAAACATGGTTCGGAAAGTTATTATCGGCACTGTGCCCAGCCCATTTGGTGGCAACGAGTTGGGCTATTTCACATGGGTCTAAAACAGTGGTGGAGTTATGTACGATTGCACTGATGCCTTTTGCAGAGTGGTTTCCATTAATTACCTTTACTTTACTCCATAGGATTCTAGCGTCCATTGATGGATTGATTGAAGCCAAAAACTTTTTCCATGTATCTGCCTTGGCTAATCGCACTTCTCTTTTAAATTTTGCGGCTATTTGTCGATAGGCGATTGTATTTCTGACGTTCGGCGCTCTTTTTAACTTTTTCAATTGTTTTAGATTTGAATTGAAACAAATAGGTTGAGAAGTATTGCTTGGTGGGTGTGAGGAGGGAATGGAAGTGGAAGCTGCTAATCTAATAATTTTTTTTATACCAGCTGCCTCTTTATTTACATTATTAGATATTGGTTTAGCAGCATTTGCTTGTTGAGCATTGTTTGCAATTTTTTTCCAATCGGCTTGAGATTCCATAAATAGGGAGTGGAAAATATTGAAAAATTTGCAGATTGCAGATGTTTCAAGTATGGTCGGAAAGTGATCACTACCTTCTAAAGAGTCGTGTGTTTTCCAGGTCGCATTAAGGGCAATTGAAGGTGAGGCAAGTGATAAGTCAATTGCAGTTAGCGAATTTTTTGTTGAAAAATGTGAGGGAGATCCTGAATTCAATAGTACAAGGTCAGAGTTCTGCAGTCCACATTCCACGACTGTACCAGCACTGTTTGTGTAAGGAGAGCCCCAAAGGATATTGTTTGCGTTGAAATCTCCAACGAGTACGTTGTGGGGAAGATTATTTGAAGTTAGATTCATGTATTGTTGTTGGGAAGCAATGTTTTGAGATTGTCGATAAATATTCTGCACAGTGATAGGCTGAGGCAGGTTTATTGATAGAGTTTGAGTTAAGAAGATGTCTGACGAGCTTGAGTATGTATGAGGTGTACCTGTTTTTATTAATATTGCTGTCCCATCTTTATTGTTGTCATGTGGCTTGTTGTTAAAATAAGCATATAGTCTTTGTATTTTGTAGGAACATTTTTGATTAAAATGTTTGTTTCTTGTAAAGCTATGACTGTAGGTTGGTATTTTTTAATAAGAATATCCAAATTGGGAGGATTATTAAAAAATCCATTGTAGAATTTTGAGTTGAATTTTATTATTTTGGCTGTCCATTTTTATGTAGAGGGCTTATGTTCGTTATGAATTGGTCGAGTAAGATTTTGAAGTGAAGAAGATAAGGCTGTTGTAGTTGCTAACAATTTGTTGGCTTTTGTTATTAAATAACTTTCGTTGTTACTGCAGTCCATACTAGAATTGTTGGCTTGCTCGGGTGAACTTGTTGACGAAAGATTTCAGGCTAACAGCCTCATGTCTTTAGTTTTTTCTTCTATTGAAACGTTGTCGGTTTATGTTTTTTTTATGTAAGTGTTAATTTTGTATTGGTTGTCTGTGATAATTTGATTTAGTTGTGTGCTTGATATTAGTGATGTATGTTTTGAATATTGCTGATCTTTTGTAGTAGTTGATGTTGTAGTGCTGATGTTGTTGTAGTAAATGAGTTATCTTGGTTGTTTTGATTTGTTTCTGAATCCGTTTCTTCTTTAGCTTCTTTGATTGTGCAGCGTTTTATAGTTTTTATTACCATTATGGTTTTTTCTCTGGTGAAAACTGGGCAGGATCGGTCTTTTGAGGGATGTTCAGCTGTCATACAATTGACGCAAAACTCTCGTTTGCATTCTCCTCCATGAGGGCTCGTTTCGGCACAGGTAGCACATAAACTTGATGTTTCCTTGCAATGGTTTTTAGTGTGTCCAATACGTTGGCACTTTTTACAGATTATTAGATTAGGGTAATAAGGATCTACTGCTAAACTTTGCCAACCCATTTTTATATCTTTAGGTGGCTGCGGTGCATCAAAGGTAAGAATTGCAGCTCCAGTGGCTATTTGTTTCTCATCTTGAATTTTTTACATTTTTTTTTTACTTGTATGACTCTAAACTTTTTAAGAGAATCTAAGATGTCGTCTTCTTGGAGTTCAATTATGTTATAAGAATAAATTCTTCCCTGAAAAGAGTTGAGGGATTGATGATATTTGATTTCTACAGGGATTTGGCCTAAAAATTTGGATTTTGTTAATCTGCCAGCGATTTCTTTTTTGTTGACTTGAATTAATAAGTCACCATTTCTTAGTGTTTTAATGTCTTTATATTGAGTTGTTATGGCATCGAAACCTTTTCCTATAATGATGGGATTACGATTTGCAATGGGTGTCTTGTCGGTATCTGTTGAGGAATTTGTAATAATTTAGAAACGGGAGAAATCAACTGCATTTTGCGTGGGTGAAATTAATATTGGCCATTGGTCTTTTGTGACGTTGCCTTCTCTATTGTATTTTTTCTTTTTTGTTGGGGGATTAATGGTTTACATGGGATCGTTTGCTTCCAATCCCTCAAACCGGTTTTGGTTATTCACCGCCATGGCGGTGGCTAACCAGGGGAACACTATGTGCACTTGTTTAGAATTTCTGTTCAATTAAGAAAATATTGTAAACAAAACGGGGATAAAATATAATCTCTGCTCAAGAGATTAACTGTTAACACTGATTAAGTGATTTTAACAACTAAAGTGATACGATTTCGCGCACTATAATACGTCTGCTCTCTTACAGAGGTAGCTTGGTACTACACATTAATTATTTCTTCTTTCATTATTTCTAGTTTATATTTTATTTCCAATTTACTCTTATCATTATTATTTTCGTTAAAAATTCTTAAAACTTTGTTAGTTATGTTTGTTATTCCGTTAATTTTATCGACTGACATTCGATTAATGACTGCCTATTTGTTATTATTTTCTAGGACATTATTCACTTTGTTTGTTAAAATTTCGTGGTCGTGGTGATCGGCGTTCCCTGCGATCCACTTCCTCGCACTACCGCTAAATCTAACGATCTCTTATTGACTTTATTTATCTTAAGTCTTGCTAAATGACTCCGGATTCGAAGAATCTCGTAGGATAGAATGGGATAAAGGGGATGTGAATGATTGGCATTCAATTTTAGGATTTCTTCTAGATTTGTTGTTAATATTCCATATGCTTCCATATCGATAATATGAATAATTTTGAATGACCCGTTTTGCAGTTTTGCAGGTCCTGCGTCTATTTTAACTAGTTGGGTGTTGGAGTAGTCCAGGATCTGTGTGCCTGCGGCGCACAGGGATATGAAGAACAATAACGACAGGATTCTCAGCATGCCTGTTGTGGTTTGTGGTGGAGCGGCTGACTACTGCAGTCTCCTCTTTTTCATTTTCGTCCGGTTACTCGGGGGCCTCTTTCTCCACACTTTTTATGGTTCCGGAAACACAGGGATCTTCGTTCGCACTATAGTCTTACTCTTTCATTGCTTAAGGGAATTACGAGCGCGATACTTCACTACTTGAGGGATTTAACTGTACGAACCGAAACCTGTGCCCCACATTGGGCGCCAATTAAACAAATTAAAATTAATTTGCGTTTTTAAAAAATATTTATTGCGATTGCCATGCAATCATCTTCAAGATTAAAAACAGACTGACTTAAAAATAATTTTCTTATTACTACCTAAGCTCCTTAACCTACCTTACTCTACATGCGCTTCCTCTCGGATCTCACTCTGCTACGTCCGATGCCCCAGACACGATGTCAGCATAATGTTTCCTCTGGCTACCGTGTATGTGCTGTTAACTTACACAACATATATAACGAAAAGGGTGGTTTGTCTATTACTCTGTGGTATTTTATTTCGTTTTGTCTTTATTCTTGTTCGATCTTGTCGTTCGTCTGTTAGCGTTAACGGTTCCTATGTACTTTTTAGTCGGCTACTGTGGTGAGCTTTTTCCTGTCACTGCAGTTCATGGTGTGGTAGTTTTCTTCGTTGTTGCCTGTTCGTTATATAAGTTATAAAATAATAGATTGAACCTTTAAAAAAAATATTTTCTTCTGGCAGTTTGCCAGTCCTTTATTCTGTAAATCAAACTTAAGACTAAACCTATACTAGAACTTCACATGCATTTATTGATTATCTAATTCTATGTCAGCGGAATATTGACTGCGGCTGTAAGTTCAGTTGACGATTTCCACGAATTGCTTTCCGTTGCCGATCGCAGTAATTTCCAGGTATTTTGTCTGGGCGGAAATTAGGTCGTGTGAACGACTGCCTGGTGCACTTGCTGAAAGTTAATTTGTTTCGCGTTAACTCTTCCCCCTTTAAATGCGATAGTCCTCAATCGCTTAGAAGTAAGGAATGTCATTGAACTTAGTTCGTGCAGTTCGTGTAATGGAGTCATCTGCTTTTGGTACGTCTTCGATTGGCGGAGGGATTTCAATAGTTGTCATCTCTGGTTGCTGAATAACTATTTTCGTGTTTCCCCGTTTGGTCAAGATTTTACGAGCTGCTATGATTGCGAGGAATATGCCAATGAAGGTGATTGTCCCATAGCTGATGATTGTTTGTGATTCACTTTCAAATTGGAGTAGCTGAATCTCTTTTGTGTTGTTGATGTGCATCTCGCCCATCATCTCGAGGGATAGTAGTCTGTGGAACGTATTTTCCTTTGGAGTCTGCTGTAAGATCGCTGGGAGGATGGTGTGTGTGGATGCTTCTTGCGCAACGAATATTCTATTGTTGATGGTGATATTGGTTTTTTGATACTTGATGAGAAAGGTACCAGTAAGATTCCGTAGTGTGGCTTCAGCTTCGAGGGTCCCGTTGAAGTCATTCAGCAGTATTATTCCAGGTGTTATTTCGTCAATCATAGGGATGTGCTGACTGTTCATTAAGTTACATGTGGCTATTTTGCTATTTAACAAATTTGGGATGCATGTGGAGTTTATAAGATCTACAAGGTTATTTTTATTACAAATTGAGATATAATTAATCGATTTACATTCGTTAACTAGTCCAAAAATTTCTTCTCTATTTCTTACAACTTCTTTGTAATTTATTTCTATTGCTATGCCTTTCTTTTTGACAGGCTTAAGTAAAATTTTATCGTAAATGTACGAATCAGTTATTGGAATATTAACAATGTACAAAATAGAAATTGAATTGGTTATTATTTTGATTTCAGCAAAGTTTAGAGCTTCTTCTATACTGGAAAACGGAACATTTTCTACATTCAATGTGTTAATGGCTAGGCTTATTTCTTCTTTCGATAAAACGAGTGAATTGACAATTCCTAACTTTGCCCAATGAATTGCTAAATTAATGTTTTGTAATTCTTCTTTTACAATTTTCAATTTATATTGAGTCTCGGATACAATTTCTTTGTTGATGTATTTGTTCTCTCTTAACATTGCTTCGATTTCATTCGTGATTTTGGTTAAATTATTAAGTCTTTCATTGTGTAATTTATTTATTATAACTTGATTATTAGAGTTAACAAGTAAATTGTTCATTTTCCGTTTTATTGTTATAAAGTCGTCGTGGTCCGGATTACCGGCAATCCACTTCCACGTTGAACCTATGAAATCTAAGGACCTTTTCACTTTTTTTTGCTTAAGGTTATGGATCAGGGTTTGAATTTGTTGGTATTCATGGGATAGGTAGGGAAATAGGGGATCGTTTTTTGTTGAGTTTAGTTCAAGCGTCGGGGCAATGTTGGTCACAAATTGGTCGTACTGGTCAAGGTCAATTTCGTGGATCAGCTTAAAGTTTCCGTTCTGTATTTTTACTTGTCCGGTGTGCAGTGAAACAAACTGAGAATTCGAGAAATCTAAAATTTGGATTTCTCCTGTTACGACATATAGCGCAAGTCTGAAATAAAAAGGGGTAGAAGTGTCGGTCAGTTTCGTATATTGCTTTTATGAACGGTTTTCCCTGATTCTGTTATTACCGTCGTGTTCTTGTCTTCTTTAACTATTTCTTTTTTGTATCGGAATGTTAATTTTGACCCTAGTCTCTTATTGTGCTTAACGAAAATTACATCTCCTGGATTATAAGTCTTACTTGGTTGACGTTTTTTATTATGGTATTCAATATCTTTTCGTTGTTTCTGTGTAATCTTTTCGATGTTTTGTTGGCGGGTTTTTTCGAATTCTTCAGGGGTTATTCTAGGGCTTCGGCCAAGGAAAAGCTCAACTGGTTTTTTACCAGTTGTGGAATGGACTGTGAAATTATATTCGTTTTTTGCTCTTTCGAGCAGTTCTTCAAAGGAGCGAGGGGTCTGTTCGGCTTTAAGGCATCGCATGATTTCAGAAAGAGTCGAATGAAAGCGCTCAATCTGTCCATTTACCTCACTTTTGTATGGTGGTGTTTTATAAATGCGTATTCCTAATTCATCCTCCATCATGGAAGTAATTGATGCAGAATTTAAAGCTTTTTCGTTGTCAATGACTACATTTTCAGGAATGCAAAATGAGAACAGCATTTCTCGAAGTGGTTGCCTGATGTCTGTTATAGCTCTCGATTGGATTATTTTAGTTTTAGCAAATTTAGTAAGTTTGCATATGGCAGTTAACACTAATATTTTTTCCGTTGAAAAAATGTCAAAGTGCACAGTGTGGCCAGGATAGGTTGGGATAGGAGTTGGTTCAAGGATGGGTTTGTTTGGGTGTCGTTCGTACTTGTTTGTTTTGCATGTGTGGCAATTTTTGACTAATCTTTTAATCTTTGCTGCCATGCGTGGGAAGTAAAAGTTTTCAAGCAGTTGCTTGCGGTTTTCCTCTGGATTTCGATGTGCTCTTCGATGAATTTTTAGAATTTTGTCCTCTTGCTCAGTTTCGTTCGTAATGTCTTCAACCATTGTCTGGGTAAACCTAACTTTGTAATTTGCGACATGTAATGGATAAATGTTCTGTATTCGTCCCATAACTTCTTCTTTTGTGAGTAACCCGTTTATTGTACTGGGGTTAAGGAATTTTTTTAATATATTGATGATGTCGGTGTCAGTATAACTGGGCTGAATGAAAATATGCCTATGATAGGTTGGGAATGGAATAAGGAATTGGTGATTCGTCTCATTTCCGATTTTGAGGATCAGTTGATTGCGGAAAACGTTAATGGGTGTTTCTACTGTTGGTATCAAATTATGTGATGAACTGTCATCACTGTGCTGTGTCATTGTCATTGAATTTATTTGTGTTTCTTTTCGAAGTCGTGGTAAAGCGTCGGCAACTACATTTGACCTCCCTGGTTTGTACGTCAACTCATAGTTGTATTCCTCCAGGATGGCCTTCCACCGCTTCATCTTGTGGTTTGTGTTCTTATGACTCAGCGCATACGTCAATGGCTGATGGTCCGTATAGATTTTCACTTTCTTCGATCCGTAAAGGAAATTCCTAAGCGAGTTGAGAGCCCAGATGATGGCAAGCATCTCCTTCTCGTTAGTGGCGTAACTCTCCTCTGTTTTGTTTAATGTCCTTGATAAAAATGTGATTGGTTTGCTGTCCTGAGATAGTACAGCACCGATCGCATAGTCGGAAGCGTCTGTCGTAAGTTCAAAGTCTTTGTCGAAATTTGGGTAAGTAAGAATAACTTCTTTTGAAACTAAAGATTGTTTGATTTTCTGAAAAGAGTTTATGGCTTTTGTGTCTAGTTCAATTGCTTTATTCTTAGAGAGTTGCTTGGACACGCGTCCGTCTTCCCCTCTCAAAAGGGATGTCAGGGGTTTCGCTATCTTGGCGTAGTCCATGATAAAACGGCGATAATATCCTGACATTCCTAAGAATGACCGCAAGTCTTTAAGAGTTTTAGGAACTGGTAGTTCAGCAATGGCCTGAACCTTTTTGGGGTTGGTCTTAATTCCATCTGTACCGATAACGAATCCTAGGAATTCTACTTCCTTTTGAAAAAATTCGCATTTATCTAGCTGGATCTTCATGTTGGCACGCTCTAAGGTATCAAACACGGCTTCAAGGTTATTGAGATGTTCGGTTTTATCTTTGCCGAAGATGACAATGTCATCAATGTAAACATAACACCGTTTACCAATATGTTCTCTTAAGATGTCGTCAAGAGCTCTTTGAAATACCGCTGGAGCATTTTTTAAACCAAAGGGAAGTCTGGTGAATTCGAACTTCCCGTTATTAACGGAGAAAGCCGTTTTTTCAATATCAGACTCTCTAAGTTTAATCTGGTGGAAACCGCTCTTGAGATCTATTATCGTGAACCACTTATTGTTACCGAGATTAGCGAGAACTTCATTGATCTCTGGGATAGGGTACCTATCCGCAATGCTGACCGAATTCAGTTTCCGATAGTCGATAACCATGCGATACTTTCTCTCTCCGGAGGCGTCCATTTTCTTGGGGACGATCCATACCGGGGAGTTGTAAGGTGACTTGGATGGTCGGATAATACCATCTTCCAGCAGGCTGGCTATTTGTTTCTCCACCTCTTCCTTAAGTGCTCTTGGATACGGGTACGATTTTGAATAGACTGGTTGACTAGTTGTGGTTCGGATTTCACCTTTAACAATTGTCGTATACGTCAGTTTCTCGTCTGGGTCAGAAAAGAGTTTAGTGTAAGAAATGATAGTGTTGGTAAATTTAGCAGATTCTTCTTCGCTTAAATGGGGGGTTTTAATGTTTACATTATTGACAGTTTCTGTTATATGTTGTTTGAGAGGTATGAAAATGTTGGGGTGAATTATCGTATGATTTTCTTTGGTGTGAATGACAGCGTTTAATTTCCTCAACGTGTCATTACCAATTATACCATCAAATGAGATAAGGCTGGGGAGTATAAAGAGTTGTAATTTTTCTATGCTGGGGTCTAGGAGTTGAATAAAACAATGATGAGTGATTTTTATATTTCCTCCGACTGAATTGGCATAAAAGCTTCTTTCATTCGGAAGAGGGTTTCGGATGTGACGGGGTTGAATATAATTTTTACTTGACCCCGTGTCAATAAGAAATTTAAGCGTCTGTCCACTCTTCGCGACATGTTCGAAGTACGGAAGCGAAGAGCGCTTCAATCTAAAAAATAAATGTCGTCTAGTTGTTGTGATTGGTCAAGGTAGTGGTCTTCATCTGCGTCAGTGTTATATTCTGCAAGTGTTTGTTCGTAATTGTCGTCTTCCTGGCTTATAGTGGTTTCGTATTCCTCTAGTTCCTTCTCTTCCAGGTTGGATTCTTCAGTGTGGTATACTCGTTGTAATTTTTGCGGGTGATGAACTTGTTGCGAATGTTGACGTTTTTGGGCAAACTGTTGATTGCGAGGTCTATTTTGATAATTGACATTTCCAGATTTTATAGAGTAATCGATGTCCATCGGCTTAGGAGGAAGAGGGCGTTGGTTTGGTGGTGGCCGTTGGTGTTGAAACTGGAATCTTGGTTGAGCTTGTGGCTCTCTATGGAATTGAGGCGGTTGAGGGTTACGTGGGTTGTGGAGTAACTGTGGGTAAAAGTCGCGTCTGGGAGCAGGAATAGGCATTGGGTTGGATAAAGCGTTTCTTCTGGGAGGAACCGGTGGTGGTATTTGTTGGAAAGTTCTGCGAACACCAGATTGAGAATTATGGCCCGAAAGTCCACATTTTGAAGTTTAAGACATAAGTGCAGAGCCTGAGGTAGGTCTGCAGGTTCCCTTATGCTAAGCAATCTAGGAAGGTCACCCTTCAAACCTCTCACGAAGGTATCGAGTGCCTTGTCGCGGTAGCATTGAGTCATGTTGTTTAATGATTCTTGACTCATTTCTAGAGAACCTAACTTATTTAAAATTAAAGATAAATGGTGATAGACCGTTTGATAGAATTCGGGTATCGAGCTGTTACCCTGTACAAGAGTGGTCATCTGATATTCAAGGGTGCCTAGGTCCCTCTTGTCCGCGTACTGTAGGGTTAAGCATTTGGATATCTTATCCCAACTTAAGGGGGTGTTATAGGATTCTAAGGCTATGTCTGCATGACCTGTTATTTTATTCCTAATGACGGACAGTATCCCGTAATATTTAGGAGTGCCTTTCAAATGTTCGTAGATTTTGAGAATGCGCTCCACACTCTTTTTCCAGGAGTTGAATTCCTGGGCTTCTCCGGAAAAGTCCCGAAGGCTTTTCACTACGTCCGGTATTTTGTCCATGTCAGACAGGTTTCTATCGTTAGTTACGTTAATTGGTTGGTCGATGTCGTTGTTTATGTCTGAAGCGGGATTCATAATTGAATTGAATAGCTGACGTCCTTGGATCTGTAGTGTTTGTGCCACTAGATTTGTTATGAGCTGTATCATTTCGTCATTAACTTGGTTCTGAATGGGGGGAGCGGGGGGAGCAGCGGCATTTTCTGCCGGTATTTCCAAGCGAGCAGGTCTTATTAGATTACTTGGGTTCGACATTTCGATCTTAGTATCTTCGGAATCGAGATTAAAATTGAAGCAGTGGTAAGAAAAACTGGGTCTTAGTTAATTACTTATCGATATTAAATCTAAATTGGGATTGAACAATAATTAAGAGAATGGAGTGTCTTGTTCTTATATGTTCTGAATTTGAACAATGATTGTCTTTAAGAAATTTGTATGAAAGGTGAGTCTTAGCTTTATAAATTTGAATTTAAACAGTGATTTTAAAGTATTTTGGTTTTATAGGTTTTGAATTTGAACAATGAAAAAGTGAGTCTTAAGTTTGAATTTGAACAATAAAAAAAAATATTATATGACTTACAAAAATATTAATGGTTCAGTTCTTATTTCCATAACGATTTGGGTAGGGTTTCAGGAACTGCTGATCGTCGGATAGGGCGGCTGTCCGGAACTCCTTTTTGTCCTTGTTTTACGGGGCTACTTAGGGGCCTCTTTTCCCTTTCACAACACTGTCTCTATATGGCTTGGTGTCCACTTTTTTAATTGTTCGCGCGTACTAATTTGGTTATTTAGTCTCACACGCGTTAATTTAACGAGGATTCTTGCAAGCTAATTTGATTATTTAGCTTCACACGCGTTTTTTGTTTGCGAACTAATTTGGTTATTTAGTTTCGCACACGTTTATTTATTTGCAACTAATTTGGTTATTTTAGTTTCACACGCGTTTATTTGTTTGCGAACTACTTTGGTTATTTAGTTTCACACACGTTTATTTATTTGCAACTAATTTGGTTATTTAGTTTTACGCACAATTTCCTCGAGTCAGTGAAACGACGCAGTCCCTGCTCGGGCGCCAGTTAGAAAATAATAGATTGAACCTTTAAAAAAAAATATTTTCTTCTGGCAGTTTGCCAGTCCTTTATTCTGTAAATCAAACTTAAGACTAAACCTATACTAGAACTTCACATGCATTTATTGATTATCTAATTCTATGTCAGCGGAATATTGACTGCGGCTGTAAGTTCAGTTGACGATTTCCACGAATTGCTTTCCGTTGCCGATCGCAGTAATTTCCAGGTATTTTGTCTGGGCGGAAATTAGGTCGTGTGAACGACTGCCTGGTGCACTTGCTGAAAGTTAATTTGTTTCGCGTTAACTTATACTTTACTGTCTGCGCAATTGTCGCCTGTTGGTTACCAGAGTATGTTGCTGGTGTTCGTTAGTATGTGTTTCCTGGTACGTGCTGTCTATTGTCGTCTGTCCTTTAGGGTTTGTAGGTGTATGTGAATGGCCCCATCGTAAATTTTTTTTTTTTTTCTTCTTTTTTTTATTTATCTTACCTTTTTCCACTCTCTCACTTCCTTGGTTGGCGGTCCTAAACTATTAAGGTTTTGTTGGAGAGAATTTTCCTAAGAAATTTGTTTAAAATTAATTATTTGTTTTGAGAATTATAAAAATTAAAGCATGTTAATTTAATTTACTTACATTTTGATTGAAAGTTCACTATGCGATGTATCAAAGTATTAAGGATATCTTGATCCGGATTTACTCTCCGATCGATTTAAGAAATTTGTGATTTGCTAGAGGAATCGTATAATCTGTCAGCAAGATTAAAAAGCTTTTCCCTACTTTGTGAATTTTCTACTGACATGAGGCAAACGCGTATAGAAGATGCTAATCTATTAAACCAAACGAGAGGACTATTAACGAGGTTGTTTTCGTTCGCGAGGCTTTCCATGCTTCTATGAAGTTCGGAAGGTCTTTGGTCTCCTAACTTGATTTTATTTAAAAGATCATCTAGACGACTTTCTTCGCTATCCCTATTCCTTTCAAGCAAAGCCTTTTTTTTTAAATAATTGTACTTGTCTTGTATGGGAGGAGAAATTAAAACGTCGGCGACTGATTCTGTAGTCTGGTTATTTAAAGACACGACTAAGTAATCATATTTTGTATTCGCTGAGGTTATGTTTTTGGGTCTGAACTGTGTCTCAACATGCAAAGGCCATAAATCTGGTCGATTGCTCCAGAAAGGTGAAATCTTAATTGAAATTAGTAACTTTTGTAATATTTCATTGTTGAATAATACATTTGTACATATTATTCGACGCTGCTGTCGCCGGATTAATTTCTCCCCTCATCTGGTCGTCGACTTTGCTTGCAGATGCTCTGTCAGGAATCGGCATATTAAAAAAACTTATTGAAATTCACCACCAGCAAAACAATTGAAACTATTGAAAAAAAAAATCACTCCAAACAGCAAGAGGAAAGAAAAAAATTCAAAGAGAAATTATAGCCAAGTTGCAACTGTGAAGTATCAAACGGCTAATTATAACTGTAAATTGTCAATTTGTTTTTACAAGCTGTGTGTGGACGAAGCGAGAAAGAAATATTTTACCAAATTTCAAAATGAACAAGTAGCGCGCACAAATGTCGCAAGATAATATTGAAAAAAAAAAAACAAAAAAAAAATTAAAATCCAACCGTTAATGTAACTATATAGTTGCACCCTATAAGTTAAAAGTAGTGAATGAATTTTAATTAAAAAAATACAACTTCATTTGATAGATACCAATAAGCAACTAAACAACCACAATAACTTACAGACTATTATTTATAGCTAAATGAGACGTGGGAATGAATGCGATGTGGGAATGACTGCAACGTCGATCCAGACGCTAGGTCAGCAAATTATGTAGAATCCGATGTTACACTATGCAGGTGCACCGAATGATGACATATGACGCTGTGTAGATCGGATGACGATGTCCGAGGTAATGACTGGATATGAAAGTTATTGCACGTGTTGTTTGCTGAAGATTCACTTGAGCCGTGTGTTAACTTATACACAGTACCGAAATGAAATTGAAAATTTTCAACCGCTAATATGCCGTGTAATTGCATAGCTGCAGCATGTACAACTGTACATTCTCGCGAGATGAGATTGAAACTGTTAAACCAACTGTTACACCGACATACAAGTAGAACTGTATACCGCGTACCCGTTATGCAAAATGTACTCCTATGTAATATATAATATAATACCAAATATAATACGTAATGTGTATAATGCGTAATGTATCATATACATTTTTCTTTTTAAATTGTAATTCTTGCTTCAATCATGCAAGAAAAAAAGAATATCTTATGGCTCACTGTCTATACTGCTGGTGAAGGTGCTCCAATGATATTGTTTGTGTAATGGTAGTGCTCCGCTGGTCAATGCTGTGGCGGTCCTACGCTGATCGCTGATGGTGGTCTTGGTGTTTATAATTGTTTGTTGTGGTGATGGTACTCCGCTGGTCAATGTTATTTTGGAGCGCAATTCTTGGGGGCTTGGCGCTTTTGTGGTGGTGTGACGCTTTGCGCTGCTATAGTGGTGTGTTACTTTTGCGATGGCGTGGTGGTGTGACGCTTTTGCTATGTTATGGTGGTGTGACGCTTTTGCTATGTCGTGGTGGTGTGACGCTTTGTGCCGCCGTGGTGGTGTGTTACTTTTGCGATGGCGTGGTGGTGTGACACCTCAGGAAGGCGCGGACGCGGTGGCTTTTTTTTTTTTTTTTTTTTGTCGGGTCTCCAATTTGCGCCTCCCTTGTGAGGCACAATTATCGAAAATTAAATAAACTAATTTTGAGTTCTACTTTTGCGACTTTATTAATTAAATCTGTCTTTGTCGGCTGGTTACAGAAGAAGAGATGGAAAACCATCATAGCGCTCCTTTACAACTCATGTTGGCGACTATGCCATAAAATATGAGAAAAAAAAATCTTTGGCAAGTTCCAGTGTCCACGCACCATGCAAAAAAAAAACTGATCACTTCGATGTATAGAAAATTGCTGAGCAGGAACTTAACCGTGCACTTGAACAGCAGTAAAAAAAAAAAAACGCTAGAGCAACTGTGAGAAAATAAACCACCGATTCTATCCACGTTATAAAATAGAGTTATATTTTAATGTTAAAACGTTTCTTTCTTATATACACATTGTCTAGTTAATATATACAAAAAAAATGAATTCATCGTATAAATTTTGACATTTGTTGTGGGGGCGTTGATGATGGGAAGGTACTCTAAACACGTTGAGCCTTCTTGTTTGATGACGTCACTGTAACTTGAACATTCTCCCCCCCGGTGAACGAAGTTCGCAAGTTGTCGTCTTCACTTTTGGTATACGTTGCATCTTAGTATCAATTTGTAGATGGTTTGGCAATTTTAGTTGAAGCTGGTAACCCTGTACGTGAAAGATGTCTCATATGTACATCTAAAGAGAGAACAGATTAATATTTCTTTCAGAAACATGCATTGGGTGCAACAACAAAACATAGAGCGAACGACCACAACAGAAACCAAAACAAAGAACGCAGCAGATGTGCTACGCACGTTCCCGTTGTGTGCTCTCTCGCTGACGGTGGCTTGTTTACCACTGAAGTAGTCGACCGTCTGTTGGAAGGTTGGTGTGTTGGTGTGTTGGTGTTGGATGTGTTTGAATTAAATTTGGTATTAAAACTTGTTCTTATTATATGTATTAATACAGGTGAGTATTATTATTTGATTATTGTTGTTTCATTAGATTTAGTAGATTTCATTTCCTTCATGTGTTGAATTTTAATATTTGTTTTGTTTATGTGACTTGTGTGTTTGTGTGTATGAATGGAATCGCAAGCGTGAGAATGAGTGAATGAGTGTCACTGATTTAGCGAAGTGTGTGTGTGAATGGGTGTATGATTGGAAACAGGAGTGTGATACTTGAGTGAGTGACATTGATTAGCGTGTGTGTATGAATTTGCTGTTCCGTTGTGTGTTGTGTTGGGTTACCAATTATTGGAAGCAACAGTGGTGCATAATTGTTTTGCTACACCATAGTAATTGAGGCAATGGGTTAAAATTTATTTATTTATTTTTCGATTTGTTTTGTGTAGGGAAGAAAGATGTGTGTTTGTTATCAACATCTAAGGAATTGTGCATATGTTATGAATGCAAATTTAATTTGTGAGTGTTTTCTCTTGGGTTGAATTGATAGGGAGTGGACAAAGTTTTGTGACTGGTCGTCGAAATTTCCCATGCGCGGTTTTGAGCGTGACTACCCGGGTAAGATTATCGCTTCCTGGGAATGTTTCTGCTATGCGGCCTAAGTTCCATTTTGCTGGGGGCAATCGCTCGTCCTTTAATAGAACTAGGTCTCCTACTTTGAGTTGAGGTTGTGGTTTTAGCCATTTCGGTCGTTGCTGTAGCCGTGCCAAATACTCCTGTTGCCATTGGTTCCAGAAGGATTGCAGGTGAAGTTGAATGGCCTTCCATCTTTCGACGATGTTTTGTTTTCCTCTGGTTAGATCGGCTTCCGGGACCGTGAAGATTGCTTCTCCTATTAAAAAGTGCGCTGGTGTTAAGGCTTGAAAATCGTCGGGATTCTCCGTTAATGGACAAAGGGGCCTCGAGTTTAGGCACGCCTCGATCTGTGTAAGAAGTGTTGTTAGCTCCTCGTATGTTAAGGTTGCATTCCCGGCGATCCTCTTCAAATGGTGTTTGACACTTTTAACCCCTGCTTCCCACAGTCCTCCGAAGTGGGGAGAAGCCGGGGGTATGAAATTCCATTTCGTGTCTTGCGTGGCTAGGACATCGGCAATCTCTTCTCAATCGTGTTCTGCAGACTTTAATAATCGACGCAAGTCCGCTTCGGCTCCTACAAAATTCGTACCACAGTCACTGTACATTTGGTCGGCCACTCCTCTTCGGGCTGCGAATCTTCGAAAGGCGGATAAGAAGGCTTGGGTCGTGAGGTCAGTTACCGCTTCCAAATGGATTGCTTTCGTGGCTAAGCAAATAAATATGGCGAAATATCCTTTGTGGCACTTAGCTCCTCTACCTTTCCACGTTTTGATATTAATAGGACCAGCATAATCCACACCTGTATGAAAGAACGGGCGTGACACAGTTACTCTTGGCCCCGATAACTCACCCATTAGTTGATGTGTTGTTTTGCAATGGTACCTGTAGCAAATGGTGCACTGATGTAGACATTTCTTAACTGCTCGTTTTATGCAGAAGATCCAATACTTCTTACGTAGGGTTCCGATCATCTGTTGGATGCCTCCATGCAACGTTCGCTCGTGAGCATTTCGGATTATGAGTTCCGTCAAATGGTGTCCCGGAGCTAAAATCATTACTTACTCATTTTTAAAAAGCGGTTGCATTTGCGAATTGCGTGCTGGCCCTTATTGCAGATTTTGCACGATAACTTTGCGTTGATGACCTGTGAGTGAAACGAGTTACGATGAGACATATTGCGCTGCAAGTTCGATGAACTCCGGACTGGCTGCTGATTCACCGCCTCCAAGGTACGGAAACGTGTCTCCAGGAATTGCGTAAATCCCGTAAAACTTGGCAGCTCCTTCGAATCATCTTTGGCCCCTAAACGTTCCTCCCATAATTGCTGCGTTTTGTTGGGCAGCTTTTGAAGCAACACAAAAATGAGCACCGCATCCCAATGCTTGACTGGAACCTTCAAGTTGTCTAGACTGTGGACAACTTCCGTTGAGGTATCTAATAACTCCTTAATTGAGTCAGCTCACTCCTGCACTATTGACGGTTGGTTAAATAAGCACCTTAACTGTGTGTTCACCAAGAACCGTTAATGGTCATAACGGTCCATCAATATCGACCATGCCTTCGAGTAGATGTTAGTGTTGTTGCGTGTCTACCCCAAAATACATCTTCAATTAATACACTATTG
The DNA here is from genome assembly GCA_963082735.1 of Pocota personata. Lineage (NCBI taxonomy): Eukaryota > Metazoa > Arthropoda > Insecta > Diptera > Syrphidae > Pocota > Pocota personata. Next base: position 36,962,025 of record OY720429.1, on the reverse strand, counting down.
TCTGCGGTTTGCCCGAAGCGTTTCTGTCCTATGTCTGGCGATAATTTACATAAATAAACACCGATATTATTATTACCAACTGTTGTAGTTGATGACTGAGTTTCAAATGTTAGCACTGCGGTTTTATGATTAACTTCTACTCCCACTTGTTTAACTCTGGCTGTTGTACAACTTTGTAACATAGATATTTCATCTTTAGTAACTTAAAGGCCCAACATATGAACCGGTAAATCATGATAAGGATATCTAATGACGCTAAAACTTTCACCGCCAGTGTAATGTTTTTATACTCAATTGATAAATTGTGTATTCGAAGACGATATTGTTTTGTAAACGTCCTAACACTTTTGTGCTGATTGTAACGATCCCCTGTAGGCAAGGGCACAGATCCTCGTAAACCACCCCCGGAATTTGTAGCTGTTGAATTACCGTGAACGTTTCGGCTATTACCAGGCTCAGCAACACCATTGTCAGCGTCAATAGGATCCATGTTATCTTCATTTGCTGCTGTTGATGTCTCTGTAGATGATATTTTTGATGATTTTGTATCTATAAATGAAATAATACATACTTTTTTTATTATTTTTATATAACCAAAATGGTTTTCCATTCCATTGTCGTTTTGCATGTGCTGGCATTATAATTACCTTTTGATAATGTCGGATATAAAACTGTATTAATGTTTTTTTCTACACCGTGTTTAATTGATAATCCCACTTCTCCTGCTAAGGCACCGAGCGTCCAACTTCGACGAAATTCTTCACTAAACTGCTGTATAGCTTGTTGGTCAGCTATATATATATCATCAGTAGTTTTTGCTTTGTCATACGCTTCATCATGATTTCTGGCTATTTCATCCGTTCTATTATAAGGCTTACCATTATGTAATTTATTTCCAGCACCTAAGTACTTATACTTGGGAATCCAACTGATTGCATTCAACCCATTTTTATTTATATATAGTATACCTTCACCAATACATTTTTACTTATTCTTCATACTTTTCCATATAATCAAGCAAATCACATTCAAAATAATTTTCTGCTTTTGTTATCAAATCAAGGAATGCAAGTGGATGTAATTTTTTTCCACTGATTAATTTTAATAACGGACAACTTTTCCAATAATGATATTTAATTCTAACTAAAAATTCTGGACTTTTCGGAAATGGATTAGTATTAGAAGTTACTATTACAGGGACTTTAGAAATATTCGTATCATTTTGATTCTTCTGTGATGCATTAAGTGAATCTCCTCCAAGTAAGCGTAAAAGTGTGCGTTCAACTGCTTGTTCGTAGTTAGGTTCATTCCAAAAGATTAATCGTACATCTCCACACATTTGCAAAGGAAACGAGTTATTGCGATTCCAGTGAGACATTGTACCTGTATTAACAAAGAAGTCTCTAATACAATCAAAGAATAATGTTTTTCCAGCGTTTGGAGGCGATATATAAGCGTCGGTGTTTAATTTATCTCTCTTTCGATCTAAAAATATTATCAATGAACGTACATAATCATAAACTGGTTTTTGCCATTGATTATCAAGTAAGATGATGTCAGATTTATTTTCGTCAAATTTAATCGAAGCACTCGCATATTGTGTTATTAATATATACTCTAAATAATTAAGACAGTGTTCACGGTTTAAATATTTCACATTAAAATCTTCCAATGATAAAGAATCCCAATGAGGCATAATAATTTTCGAATTATAAAAATGTTTATAATCCCGTATCCGCTTATTCACAAACTGTAATTTCACAAAAGTTATCGCCTGTTTATATTCATTTGACTGCGTATTTATGAAACGGAAGTCAGAATGAATCCAAGCATCAGTTTTATTAAAGTCTATTATCGGCACTGTCAATATTTCCATTATCTTACTTTCTATTTGTTTTTGGAGCGCTTTGCTTTTGGTGGACCTGCTAATTCCTCCGTTGTTATTGTCTTCGCTAATTCTTTCACTAACGTGTTCATCTTCTGATGTATTCTTTGGTCGAACAACATGTTGCCATAGAATTTCGTCCTCACTACTGCATGTTTCCACATTTCCTGTGTGTCTATCACTGCTGGTGGAATTAAAGTCATGTCGTACACTTTCAAGTCCACTAAATAAGTAGGTGTAATCTTTGGCGCCAACTTTTATGTACAGGGCTTCCCTTCCGTTTTCAAGGTGATACTCGACGATAGATTTAATGTCTTGTCTTCCGAGTTCTTTGACTGACACAACTGTACTAGATCTGCGTCGAGAATTGAAGAACTTGAAACACCTGCAAGACCCATTACTGAAGACGCAGTCATGGATGATGTGCAAGTGGTCCCCATGTTTAACGATGAATTTAAATATACAATTTTTCCCTCCTTCTTTAATAATTTTAACTGTTCCACCAAAATCTTCAAAGTCTTTAAGTCTCCGCACTCTAGAGAAGTAGATACTTCTTCTATTAGACTGTTCAATCTCTCTTTGCAAAGTTCGGGCGAGAGAAATTTTTGCTCCGTGAAAGTCTCGATCATCTCCAGAACTGGATCCTCCAACTTCTTCGACATCTTCAGATCCAAATCCAGTAGGTTCGTTTCCTCGTAGTTTATATTTTCCAGAAGACTGCAACCCCGTCCATTTCAGGCGAAAGTTTTCGTTTAATCGCTTCTGATTTTTTTCTGCCATCACTATTTAACAAAGTACTCCACAACGGATTCATCGAGTATTATACACAAACTGATTAAAAATCATGTCGACACTGCCTTTTATACTACCTAACCCAATAATCAATTCATATATCCACTCCAATCCAGTTCAATCCAACCTTATCTACCCAGTAACCGCAACACCTAACCGCATATCACACCCAAAATCAAAGTCCACCGCAATGCTAGGTCGACATGCTGATTGCTTGCTGAACAACTGTGTTGTTTACCGACGTGGCTTCGATACGTCTTCATCCTCGGGTATAAAATCCTGTTTGTCACTTTTTTCACTGTCTGTCGAAGTATAGCTTTCTAAAGTTTCTGTTTTCATTAAAGAAACCGGGGCCTTGGGTACAAGTAACTCGTCAGAATGTGGCTGAGGTTTCTTTACCGATGACACATCGGCATACTTAATACTTCGTTTAGATTTTTCAGAAAACCCCTTTAATTGTGTTAAACAGAAGTAACAATCCACGGCATGATTTGTTGGTTCAGTCCATGGCATTTTTTTAACTCTTCCATTGTACCAACCGTTCAAATTCGTATAACACCTTAGACAGCACACTTTAGGAACCCACTTCTTATCTTGGTTTTTCACATCGCGGTCAAAATAGGCTAAGTAACACTGTTTAATTATGTCAGAAAGAGTTTTTTTTTCGATTTTGGCGTAAATCCGCCACAAATGAAACAAAATAAGTTAGGACTGTTAACACACACGCGTGACATTTTTAAGTTTACCAATCAAACTAACGTATAAAGTAAGTTTTGTTTGTAAAACAATCTTATTTTCGAAATACCCGCGATATAAAAATCAAACTTACGGCAAAAAGTTAAAATTCATATTTCTCAGTTTCTAGACGTGATATCAAAATAAAATGCCTATATATATTTATTATTAGTCAACCTCGATATGAAACAATATGAGCCAAATCAGATATTTTTTTAGTGTTGAGTAGTGTAATCAAAGTGTGGTGATAGTGAACGATGGCAGAATGCCACAAGTGAAAAAATGCTATCCGTGGTAAAACGGACATTGCATGTGCAGGCGTATGCAAAAAGGTCTTCCACCCTACACGGGGATGCTCAGAATTGGGTCAATAGAGCAGTGAAGTTCTAAGGGAAGTTAACATGGTTAGATTTATTTGCGATGAGTGCATGATGAACATACATAATGTGAATATGGTACTGAAGTAAATGCAGGAGGTTTTAAATGCCAACACGAACCAACTGAAATTTTATAAGGAGGAGTTTGCAAATTCGCTACGAAAGAATGAAAGTGAAATTAAGAACCTTCTTGAAGCCATAGAATCTATATACACTAAAAGAATAAATGAAATGAAAACTGCGCAGGAAAAATGCGAAACAAGTATTAATAACATTAAGATTTTATGTCAGGCGTCTGAAAATTTCGGTAAAGAAAGTGAGAAAATACGAACGGAATCAAGAAACAGCAATGTTAGCATGCGAAATGGAATAAATAAAATTACCGCAACCGCAAGTAAACAAATAACAACCGTAGACAAATTGACATTTGTCGATGTCACAAAAAAGAACATGGGTGGTGAAAAGTTCCTGAGATAAGAAAAGAGTTGCCACTTATTGTAAAACCAAAGGAAAAACCAAAATAAATGAGTTGAATAAAAAAGTCGATTCTAAAAATTTGAAAATTACAAATATCGTGTGTAGACCTAGCGGTTGTGCCCTAATACGCACGTATTTTGGAACTCTAAAAAAACGATTAAAACACACCGGGATTCTTGGGCTGTCACACCTTGAATATCTTTATTCGTTGGCTCTTTTTATCGACCAACCCTTCCTTATTTACATGACATTTACATATCCTAATACAATTATGCTTTAGTAAGATCTACTACATTTTAATGTTTCTAAGTGGTGGAGAAACTGATGGGCACTTTTTTATACTTGTGGATCGCCACATCACTCTCCCTCGCAAAAATGATGGCATAAGGCTTGTTTCGTCTTTGTGAAATCTGTGAAATCAATTGTATCAGAGCAGAAATTAAACGCACTATCCACAATAATCGAGTGTACAGTTTATTATGAGTTGCTTCTATTTATAATGTCATTTATAACTTTACATTTATAACTTTACATTATAACTTTACATTATGTATTATGTATTAAAAAGAGCAAGAAAAAACTCGGGAACTGCATTTCGTGCATTTTATTGCAGTCACAGCTATCATGACTCATGAGTGCCTTCAGTCGGTGCATGTCTGTACAGGGTGTTCTTGTTGTTTCGAACATTCTCACCCCCGGTGGACGAAGTCCGCAATCTGCCATACAAAATTACACCTTTGCCCTGGACCATCTTTTGCGGCTGCAAGTTCGATGAACTCCGGACCGGCTGCTGATTCACCGCCTCCAAGGTACGGAAACGTGTCTCCAGGAATTGCGTAAATTCCGTAAAACTTGGCCCCTAATCGTTCCTCCCATAATTGCTGCGTTTTGTTGGGCAGCTTTTGAAGCAATACAAAAATGAGCACCGCATCCCAATGCTTGACTGGAACCTTCAAGTTGTCTAGACTGTGGACAACTTCCGTTGAGGTATCTAATACCTCCTTAATTGAGTCAGCTCGCTCCTGCACTATTGACGGTTGGTTAAATAAGCACTTTAACTGTGTGTTCACCAAGAACCGTTAATGGTCATAACGGTCCGTCAATATCGACCATGCCTTCGAGTAGTTCCCGTTGTCGACATTCAGGTGAGCTAACAACTTTTCTGCTTCCCCGGATACACTGGTTTTAAGATAATGCATCTTTTTTTTATTTCCGACAGGGCAGCATTGTTGTGGATTAGAGAGACGAACAAATCGTGGAAGGTGCGCCAAGTCTCATAGGAGCCCGAGAAAACTGGCAGCTTAACTTTTGGCAGGTTGATATCTGCTCCATTGGATGCAGTGGTTGTCATCTCCGACGGCCGTTGAACCTCAATGACCTGCGCTGGGGTAAGCTTATCTCTGGCATCAAGCAAATCACTCCTATACTCCACATATACCTCCCTTATATTACCGTAAACCTCTTGTACACCCTCTAATTCCTTAGTTTCTTCCCCTACACAACACAAAAATTCCTCACTCTTGTTCGCCCTATCCATAGATTGCTCCAACAACGATAAACGACTGGCTATATAATTTGAAGTACGTCGAGTCTCACTTTTCGTCTTTTTGAAGTTCGCAAAATCTTTAGTCATTTGCGTTAACAACCCTTCCAAAACCTTGCTCTTCATTATTTTTAATTTATACTATAGGTATATAAACAATAATAAAGTAAGAAAGTATTCCACTTACTTGTAATTTGGTTGCAGGTTAAATTCTTCCAGGATCCAAGGTTCAACTTTGTGGGTCCAAGGGTTAAACTCTCCAACTCCCAGAAATTTTCACACACTAATGCTGGATTTTTTCCAGACAAATTTTTGGGTTCAGCTACAGGATCGATGTGCAAGGATTCCAAGAAGTCCAACGATGGGTATCCCACGTAGAATTGTTCGGCGATCAATTATCCCCCGATGAAGTATCCAGATGTCAAAGCACTCACACACAATTTTGTTGTTTTATTTTTTTTTTGTTTACTTTTATTTTTGATTGAAATGAAAATTTTTTTTTGCAATTTACTTTTAGATTATAATTAAATCGAATTATAATTAAACTCAAATATATATTATATATATGTATGAATAAACTAGGCTTCGAAGGACCACTATGTTGGCGACTATGCCATAAAATATGAGAAAAAAAAATCTTTGGCAAGTTCCAGTGTCCACGCACCATGCAAAAAAAAAACTGATCACTTCGATGTATAGAAAATTGCTGAGCAGGAACTTAACCGTGCACTTGAACAGCAGTAAAAAAAAAAAACGCTAGAGCAACTGTGAGAAAATAAACCACCGATTCTATCCACGTTATAAAATAGAGTTATATTTTAATGTTAAAACGTTTCTTTCTTATATACACATTGTCTAGTTAATATATACAAAAAAAATGAATTCATCGTATAAATTTTGACATTTGTTGTGGGGGCGTTGATGATGGGAAGGTACTCTAAACACGTTGAGCCTTCGTGTTTGATGACGTCACTGTAACTCGAACAACTCAAATCAGGGTAATTCACAATTTGCCATAAAACAAAATAGGGAACGTTCGGAAAATTGATTTTACTGAAGGATGTGTGACAAGCTCGTTTATAATGTGCCTGCCACACGCAGTATTGGAAACGAGTATCATTGTCAATTTGGCTCCTCAATAGTTGTGCTGTCATTCTCCTTTAAACGCGTAGGGGTACTAACCCCACTGTAGGAAGTTAAATTTCTATATAAAGAAGAAATCACAAACAAAGTTATAGGTATATACATTTTGATATATTAATGTAATAACACAACTTACTTTTTCCGAGTCTTTAGATACACTTCATTGTCCTTGCTGTCTTCTTCTAGGCCTTGCAGCAGACTTTCAACAAGGCCTCTTAGACTTAGAGTGTAGTGTAGACTTAGTGTAGACTACATGTATTTGTCTTAATTCTAGGTAGTTAATTACTCTATGCTGGAAAGGTCGTAAATTTCGTAGGGAATAAGTTGCTACTCGTACGTTAACAAATGGCAATACAAAACAAAAATAAATTGATTTGGCATAATTTCCTTCCTCCAAGCTGGAACACTTATGGAGGCAGTCCAATGGAATTAAGCGTTATGGCTAAATCAGCCCACATTAGGGGTGGCCGTGGTGTAGTGATAACATCAACGCTTGTCACGCTCTTGGTTCACGGTTCAAATCCTGATCTCAGCAATCATCTATTTATTTCGTCTGAAATAAATAAAAAAGTCGATCAATTGCGAAAGCTTAGTCAACTCTACTGCGACTGATAGTGATGATGTGATGATGACATCAGCTAGAGGGAAAAAAATACTGTGAATAATGAGCAACGACAAAAAGCAAAACAAACAAGCTCCCCAGTTATCTGGACGCCACCCTTGGAGTTTACTGAAACTTAATACCACCTAAGTTTCAAACCCACTACACCAATCTTTCTTTCTCTCTCTCTCAATTTCCACAAACGCGCGTGCCCTGAAATAATTTAATGATATTCATATCCCATTTGGTGCGCGCAAATTATAAAAAAAAAAAAAATTTTTTGTTCATCCTCTGCTTTCATTGAATTGTGTTGGGCTTATAGCACTTGGCTAAATCCGAATGCTCCTCCATATAATTAATTAAAATTGTCATTTGATTCGGCGTAGCTGACCTGTCAATAACATTTGTTTACACCTATTTTTAATAAATTAATTAGTAAATATATAAAAGACAAATAAATTACTTACACTTTGTGATTTGCTTTTGATGACCGCCGGCGCCGAAAGTAATCGCAGAAAAAAAAACAATATTTTTGGCACAAATGTAATTGATGACTAGAGACCGGATTATATGCAACATAAAAACCTTGAAATATGCATGAAAAATACTTAAAATATGCATGAAAAGTGTCAAAATATGCAACATTAATTACTAAAAAAAATAGTAGTTCTATGTTTTGTATTTCTAATTCAGCATAGTATTAGTAATAGTAATACTAATTAATAGTATATAGAACGAATTTAATTAACAGTTCAAACAATCAGGTATTGCTCCAAATGTTCGGTGGTAATGTTGTGTCTTCGATCAGTCAAAATATTTTTATAACTGGAGAAGGACCGTTCCACATCCACTGAGGTAACTGGGCAGTACTTAAATTGGGGTGCTATGTTGGCACTTATCGTTTCTGGCAAAAGTTCACCCGTCCCATTGATAAAACTATTTACTTGGTACAAAGATTCAAAGTCTGGGTTATTACTTAAATTTTTTTCATATTTCTCCTTAAGTTTAGCGGGGAATACATCTGGCAATGCGGAGTTCATTCGGCGGATTTTGTTTATTAACTCATCAGATTCCATTAACGCCAAACCCTGAGTTTTGAGCTTTTTAATACTCGCAGGTATGTGGGAAAAATGAGTGCTAATCACGGCTATATTTTTTTTAATGCTCGGGTCGTTAAACGCTTCCTTGGACTGACGACTGACTGCTACAGTTTCCGTACTATCGAAGTCTGTAATTACACCTTTGATGGCCTCGAAGTATTCACTGTAAAACAGCCTCAATCCACGTTCCCCATCGAGTTACCACTGGTTCAGGAGGTAAAGGCACATTTGGTAGCTTTTCTTTAAAGGCTTTAATGCGAACAGGTGCTTTAAGAAACACTTTCTTTGTCGATGAAATGAGTCTATTTACATTGTCAAACGTTAATCGTATTTCAGCGAGACGATGTACTCCGTGAGCAAAGCATGTCACATGGATCAAGTTGGGATAGAACACTTGGAGGGCTTTGGCTGCCTTGATCATATAGGGAGCAGCATCTGAGAGAAATATAAACACTCTTCCATCTGCAGATGATTCAGGAAATATGTGTTTGATACCATCATTCACAAATCTGGCGACCGTAGAATGATTTGTCTTTACAGGCCACCAAATTGGACGAACAAGGCTCTAGTTTTAACGCATCGACAATTAAATTTGCAATGTTACGGCCACAACTGTCCGTAGTTTCGTCCGCTGAAATCCAAATAAGGCAATCCTTGAGTTCATTGCGTATCTCTTCCAAAACGTGTAGGTAAACTGTTGGAATGTAGTTTTTACGCAATGTTGATTCATCTGGTATATTTTAATTCCAGCAATATTTTCGCAGAAAAGCTTTGAAGGTAGGATTTGTAAGTTTTTGAAGAGGAATATTACTTGCAAGCAATGCTTCACATAAATCCATGCTAAAGTTGTTTTTTGGTTGGTCTGTGAAAGTGGAGTTACTGCTACTTGCCGCTGTTAAAAGTTGTTGCCGTGCGCCTTTCTTTTACAATCCTGTAATATGAACGCTTGTCTTGATATGCTGGTCTATTTGAAACTTCTTTGTGCCTGAAATATTTTTATCGCAAACTCGACAATATAAAACTTTTCCGTCGTACGCAAATTTTCCAGGAGCTATCCACGACGATACACTTTTTTTTCGAGAGGCATGGTACATATTCAACTTTTTACAAATAAGTACAAAAATAAACTGATGCAACAGACGTAGTTCTAATTGCCTAGAGGGAAGAGTTTCGCAGTAGGCGAGTGTAACGCGAAATAATATCGCCTTACCTTGTCTCACTTTAGTCTGTGTTTTAAGCGGCTCATACACACTACACAAGTGAGTGAAGAAAATCAAAAACTTTTCGCTTTTTGTGTATGCACCAGCCGAGTGAGTGAAGCGGAATATGCAATAGAGGAGCGTGTTAAATGTAACATGCGTAATTGTTTAGAGGAAAGAGTATTGCAGTAGGCGAATGAGAGGCACAAAACGGTATTTACTAATTGTCACATTTGTGGTTTGTGGTAAAATGCGATAATTAGAGACTGGATTATATGTTTGCCCTACCTTTTCCCGCGTGAATCGTGGTGTCGCCAAGTAGGTTTATAGCGAAAATATGCATCACCACTAGATTTATAATATGCAAAAATACGCAATACCGGGCAGAATGGTCAAAATATGCAAATGCATATGCAAATATGCAAATGCATATGCAAATACATATGCAAATATGCAAATGCATATAATCCGGTCTCTAGTTATTACCCTCTGCGTTTTGGGTACGTATTCAATAGCAAGATTCCTAGGCAGTATCCCGACTGCAGCTTGTCCTTCCTCTTTTTGTTGGTCTTCTGTTTTTTTCTCTTTTATCTGCAAATACCCACGCAATCCCCCAGTTTAAAATAAAATAGATAATTGCAAAAAAAAACAGCAATTCGCCTCGCAAAAATTAAAAAGAAATGTCAACAATTTGCTGACATGAGGGAGGGAGATACACCCGTCTCTCTCTCGCAAAAATATTAATGGCGATCGGGAAATTATCTGTGGTTCAGGGCTTAGGTAAAGAAAGTAGAATTCGTTTGCCCATTAATTCTTATATTATATGTTTATATATATTTTTTGCAGGTCAAAATTTTTGTTTTAGGTTACGTGAATAGGGTTCATAGGTTATATTAGGTAAATTAGTTAACAATATTGTATGTCAGGTTTAGTGTATTTATGTATATTATCGTTCAGGGTTTTAAGATTAGAATTAGTTTGTTTCGTGAAATTCTGCTCAGAATATCAAGTGCTTAACGTCGCGTTGAACTCCGCAATAGGAGAAAAAAACCAATAACCATCCTTCATCGTGCTGCCGGCACGACAACGGGGGACCTGGATAACTACCGTGAGTACCTTTTTTATTTTCCTTTAAAAAAAAAAATAGTAGATAGATATTCCTAGCAGAACTTTAGGGCCTAGTTTTAGTAGTAGTTTTAAGTTTAATCTTTATAATAAATTGATTAGGGTAATGAGCCCAACAACAAAGTTGCAGTGGGGCGTTATTACATGAATATGTGTGAATAGAAATTTTTTATTTGGTGTGTGGATGACCGGTCCGGTCGTCCTTCTGTAGATGGACGGTGACAAGACAGGACGACTACGAACAATGACGACATAACGTGACGACTGACAAACTTCTTCTACGACGGACTTAGGTCGTGGGGGAGCGCGTTTAGGGGCTATCTCTCACAATTTTTGGCCAGAGAGATAGCAATCGGTTGTGTCACCAGACACAAAGGGTGGGCAGGTCAGCTTTTGCCACTTCCACCACTCGGGTACTTGATGAACCCGTTTGGCGAGGAGAGAAAAGGGGAAGGACAAAGTGCGCGATAGGGAGTAGCTGTAGGTTAGTTTAAGATAGATAGGTTTAGATTAGGATTTAGTTTAAAACCTTGGGTTAGTTTAGGTTTAGTTAAGAATAGCTAGGGTAAGTTTCGCGGAGTCCTTCACAATCTTTCCCCTGGCCATGGGCACAAGTCCTTGGATTTTCCTTTTACTTTCTTTTTCTATTTTTTGAAGTCCGTCCGAAGTCTAAGTAGAGTAGCTTTCTTTCTTTTGTTCTTTTGATCAAAATGTCACGAGATTTTGTGTGCTGAGCAGGTGGTGTGAAGTAAGGTGGACAAGAACCACCCCGTCCGACGAGCTGAGCCGAGCAACCGCGAGAGTGCCGCCGTCCTCCTTACTCGCACCGAAGACGCCTTCGTGGCCAACCCTAGCTCACAACATATTCTACCACTAAACTCTTTGACGGATTCCCTGTGTCTCTGTTTGGGGGAGCGCGATTTTCGTTCTTTGAACTGGTCCTCTAGTTCACCTCCCAGGTCCTTCCATTTGGCGAAGGTCTTGTATTGAACGAGGTCAAATACCGCTCCTTGGAGTCTTATATTGACTATGTTAAGAAATAACGCATGTTGACCTGCATCTGTGGTGTTTGAAATTAAGATATCGCCGCATGCGATGAAGTTATTGAGATCGCTTGGGTTCCCATCAAATGTTGGGACCCTTCTATTTACATCGTTAAGACTTATTTTAGTTTCTATTACCATTATTGGATTTGAAGGACTTTGATCTTCTGTGTAAAAGGGCAAGTCTGCAAACCTCCTGTTTTTGGCGTCTCGTGAGAATTTTAGTCGGACGATAAAAATTGTTTTGAGAAAAAGGGTTTCTTTTTTTTTGTTATTAATGTTAAACGGACGAATTTTGTTTTGAGGGAATTGTTTTGTGTTTTGTATGTATGTAATACATATATGATACTATAATAATATAATGGTAATATTAAAACTATTTACTTAATAGTTACTGCTGCTGCTAATGTTGTTTAATAGTTGCCCTTACTTAGTTTTCTTGTCTCTCATTCCATTAAGGAAGAGTCCATGAAGTTCCCAATCGATTTACACAAGGTTGTGAAGCTTTAGATTGGTTGCAATTTCGCGAATTTCATCAAGTATTGATGTGTTGTACAGGCAGCTTGTGGTTGGATTAGATCCCGAATGTCCTCGGTTATAGTGGAAGCCGTCCTAATATCATCTAGGATTTCGCATATAGTAAGCCGAGTTACTGCGAGTTCATTACTGACATCATTAATTTTGTGCACCATGACAACAAGTAGCGGATCAGGTTGACAGGGAGAAGATGTTGCTATTTTTGCGAAGTGCTGCAGGTCAGACCGAAGAGAGGTGATGTCATCGTTAATTTTTTTATATGAACTGGGTTTTATGGTAGATTTTAAAAATTGTTGTAAACTTGATTCAGCAGTTGTAGTTAATATCGTTCTAGAATGTTCTCTTGTCACGAGGGAGGTTCGATGTGTCACGTTTTCACAATTTCTTTTTTTTTTTTTTTTGACGAAAGCCATTCATCCAAAATGATGACGGACTATTTAACGAAACTTATTTGTGTCGGTGATGCCAACACTAAATTTGTGCGTTGATGATGCCAACATATTGAATGTTTAGACTGGTTGTGAAAACATACTCCACAATGCTTCTGGTTCAGTTCGTATATATTTTTCTTGCACTTTTGACTAACTGGTGTGTAGCCCCAGTTACGCTAATAGTAATAGCGATGATAGACTTTTTAGTTCTATTTCACCCTCTTTTTTTATTTGGTAACGGGAATTTTTTGCAAATCCCACCGCTGCCACCAATGTTGTAACACGACACGTACCGTGCTTTCTCATATTAGAGAGAAGAGTACGGAGGCGGAGAGTTGGTAAAATAAAAAGGCTTTTGTCTTTAATTAATTAATTAATTTGTTTCTTTATTATAATTTGACTTTATGAGTATGTCAGCTATCTAAGCTGGGCTGCGACCTTCCAGTTTAATATTTACTTTAACTCTGTTTAACTCTGACTTATCCCTAAAATTTTAGAATGTGAGAAGAAAGTGTGGGACAATAAGGGAAATGCGTTTGAACCGAATGTTGTACTATTGTAGTACGTGATGGAAAAGGATGCTTTTTAGTGGAGTACTACAATGGCTTTTGTTTTTCCACATTTTAAACTCTTAACGATGTCGGAGTCAGATGCAATAGTTCTAATTCGTAAAATTAGGGGTGTTATTAAAGTAAGGATGTTTAATTGAAGAAGAAATAATATTAATTTTAGCTCTGCCGACTTTATTTAGTATTTTTTTATTTCTAAGCAAATCATCCTCATCAGCATTGAAAATCGGTGGTTGCTGCTTCAGCGAAAGCATAGTCCTCTTATGTACATCCGAAACGGTATGACGTTTCTACTAAACTTAGGACGCAAATTTACTTTGACAGCTGATGGTGTTTTAATTTTTTCAATAATCAATCAGTTTAAAATGACGACTTGCGAAAAACCTTTATTTTTGCAGGGATGGCCGAAACTTTTTAACGCAATGAACTTTGAACGTTTTCCAACATATTAGTTGGAAAAAAAATTTAATTCTGAAACAACAGGTTTTCTGAATTTTGTTTAGCTGGATCATAATTTTTGACCACTGTGCGGTCTGGCAGTCTATTTGTGGATAATAGGAGTACGGTTTAACCCGGTGTGCGGCGCACTTACCAATACGCCTATTGCCAAACTAAAGAACGATCACGTAGGATTTTTTTGACTGCAAGCTATTGAAGAGGTAATGTTATGTTATTTTATGGTATTTCGATTGCAAAGGGTAGGGTGCATAGTCATAGATACTCGTACATAGTTTACCTGAATCTGCTGTATGCAGTTTAGTTGCCAAAGTAAATCAGTTTCATTTTCAAAAATGTTGGTGACTTAGTAAGAGATGAAATGACTGTGGTGAGTTCATGGTAGCTTCGTAGTGTGTGCACGCTTGTGTTCGTGTGTGTATGGTGAATTGGTGTAGGGAAGCTGCTAATTTAGAAGGTTTTCCAACTCATCTCTTTTCTGGATGTTATTGATAGTGACTCAAAGCATTAGCAACTTGAGCAGCTTGAGAATGTCGGTAGCTCTGCAGTACCTAATCCCGAATGGATACGTCTATGGAGAAGATAAGCATTGACAATTGCCATATCGATGAAATGAAAAAAAAAATTTCAACGAAGCGCTTTTTGTTTTAAGGCGAATGTGGTATCTTCCTATTAGACTGTCCATAAAATCCACGCCTCTCATATGATAGTTGTATTCTCTAATAATCCTTGGGCAATCAACTTCAATAATTTTTTTATTTTTTCGGTCATATCGAACTAATTTTTCAGGCTGGGCTTGCGGATTCGCTTTTAGGAACGGTTTAACACCAACGTATGTTGATACAAGCCGAACATTTTTTATATCCTTCCATATTACAGTCGTTATATCTACACCATAAGCAGTGCCCATATACTCTTCCATATAACCTCTTTCCTGGGGCCCTACTCTCTATTTCGTTCCGAAAGTGAATCCTATTCGAAATTGTTTTTCGTACTAGACGCTTTTCCCACTTAAGGATTTTTCTTTGTCGAGTCTCGATTTATTTCTTTCGAGATCTGTCAAATAAACAAACCAAAACAAATACTCGTACAAATATATGTAGGTGAAAGTCGAAAAAGGAAAAATTGCGATTTTTAAAGAAAGAATTTAATATTACAAAAGAAAATGGATTCTGTTGCACTTTGGATGGACGATGGAACTAGTGAAGGACGGATTGAGCGGAAAATTATACGGGACAAATCAAATATTATGGAAATAAGTGATAAGAGGAAAACTCGATTGGGAGCAAGGATTCATATCACCGTTAACTATTATTTTAGTTTTGTTCAGAACTTTCGCCTGTCGAAGGATGCTTTTTTGTATGTTTTAAATTGTCCTTCTAATCGGACGCAAGCCTTTTCCACAAATTATGTGATGTTTGCTTCTCATCAGTGGTTATTATTGTCCCTTGGCCAAATCTGGATGTGCACACATGAACTCCAGCAAAATCTCGAATTGTTTTTGTTTCGTATGCAAACTTTTGTTTGAAGATTCCCTGTAAATTAAAATTTTTTTGCTTAAATTGTTATTATCACTAAGATTTTCTTAAAAAACTTACATTTTAAGATACTTTCAATTCGTTCCGTTGTCGCATTTGTTGTAGAAACAAATTTTCCGTATTTCAATGCTTTTGATATTAGAAAACGAGTTGCCAGGTACCGTAAAATGTGGTTTTTTTCTTGACTGTATTTCCTGAAGTTCTTAACGTAACTTGTGAGCACATTTTAACATGATTCACGGCTCCTATTTTCGATGGTTGTCACCCCGTTGCTGTGAAACAAACCTTTCTATTAAATTTTAAGCAAAACATGCCCTGTTGCGAGTCACGCCGTCGTTGGGGTGAATAGCCATGGCAAAGGGGTGACTTGCAACAACAGTAGGGTGCAGAAAACAACAAGCTAATCCACTTGCAAGGCTAAAATTATTAAATGCCTTGTAGGTGATATTAAAAGTTGCAGCCCGAAAAAATAAAAAAATAAATAAAATGAAACTAAAAAAAATAATAAATAACTCGAAGCAAAACCGTTTTATTCACAGGTGTAAAAATAAATTAAAAATCTTTCACGAAACAATTCTTAAATACCCATAAAATCAGTCGGAACTGGATCAAAATCCTCGTCCGCCATGCTGTCGTCGCTATTAATATCGAAACATCTTTTGCATATAAATCCTAGGTCATCGGCTAAGCTTAAAGCGGAAAAACATAACTTTTTGAATGTCATGCATCGTTGCCAGTTATCGTTCCGTTTCTTAAGTGTGTGACACACTCTGCACACTGAAGCATTTGATTGCCCTGGTTCTGAGATGTTGTTTGAGGCTACGTCTTCTCGTTGTTCTGCTTCTGAATTCTCCAAAAAGGCATTATCTACTTCGGGTAATTTTTTAGTCTTTGCGTTGGTATTCTTTTTCCCCTTATTTTTTTTTCTCCTTCAACGTTTTCGTTTCCGTCTACTTCGACGCTTTTTCCCGGAGCGACATCAAGTTTTTTTTTTTCTTTTGCTTTGTAGCAAGAGCCGTTTCCTCCGAGTAACGAAAAGATTTGAGCAAAGTTTCAACAGAGTCGCTGACGATGTTCGCGTCCTCGGCATTCGGTTCTTGAGCCTCTTTGGTAGGCGTTTAAGAACCTCCTGCCTATTCAAAGGAAATATACCTGTCTTTTTAAATCCGGATATTAAACTTTGCTGGGCGCTTGTTTGAATTTTAGCGTAAAGCTTGCTGAGCAATTGCGGGGAAATTGACTTTGGCAATGTACTCTCTTTGCGCCCCTCTTTGTTCTGCCAATCAGTTAACATGTCACGCCAAGCGACTTTGAGGGGATGGAAAAAGCGATATCTAACGGTTGAGTTACGTGTGTCGAATTAGCCGACAAAAATATCAAGTGGACATCTGATTCCTTGCACATGTTAATGGTATCAATCGAAAGGTGGCAACTTAAATTATCTCCAATCACGTACAATTTTCCTGGAGTCCATTTGGCATACGGAATTAGAGTTCCAATCTTCAAAAGTTATTACATCCATCCAACCCGATGCAGTCCTATTATACCTTGACCCCTTCGGGGCGCCTGTCATCCATAGGTCATACACAAATGCTGGGATCTACATATATATGATGTATGGAGGAAATAGCTGCCCTGAAGCTGTTCCAGCCATCATCAGGGAAATGGAAGATTTCGATTGATTCATGCTGTAACCTTCTTTCTACTGGGATCATCTGTTAGATTAGTCTCATCGTAATTGATTATATTTGCTGCTGGAACACCGGCTAAAGTTATTTCCAAATTATCAAAGTAATTGTTAATAACATCGGCAGAGACAAGTGCCCTAGCGCGCTTTATATTTTGAGCATATTGCTCTGATACAGAGTTATTGTGCCTTTTCAAAAATCCAAATATACACATTGTATATAAATATACAAATCGGCGCCGATGAGTAGATCTACACGAGAGGGCTTATAGAAATGAGGATCAGCAAGCTTAAGCCCAGAGAGCTCGGTCAATTCAAGAGATTTCGCATACTGGCATGGGTTGTCGACGACAAGAGCTTGAGCCGAGATACGACTCGGATTTAAGTTGGACCCTAAAGAAAAATGACACAGATACTTTGAGATTGTAGTTAAAGCTTTGTTAACGCCAGATATTTGGACGTGAACATTCGTAACAGGCAGAAACAATCGAGTCTGGGTAGCTTTGGAAATCAAACTCACTTCTGACCCCGGATCTATAAGCGCTCGTAGAGTATACTTAGTATCCTGGGAGTGAATAGTTAATATCTATTTAGCGGTTGCTAAAAGTATCTGCTTCGACGAAATCGAAAAGTGAGAGTTCACGTTGGGTACAAAGGATGAGGTAGTGGGCTGTATTAATGGCTGAGGTTTTGTGTGGGTTACCACCGTATTGGTTGCATCCAAATTCTCAGGTACGTGAAGCAGTGTGTGATGGCTTTTCTTGCACAAATTGCAATTGAATTGACTTTTACATGCTTGCGCAGAATGGTTATAAGCCAAGTAGTTTGAACACAATCGATGAGTTCGAATTGTTTGAACTCGATCCTGTACTTGAATTTGTTTAAACGTAGAACAAAAACGCAATGAATGATTTCCCTGACATATAACAGGTAGATTTAGAGAGTTTAGTATGATGCGTGTTACACTTTCGACTTGCTTGTATCTGCAAAGTACTGGAACCCTGCTTAGGTTTAGCAGAATGGCGAATGTCACTTATGGTTTCAAGTGTTTTGTACCGCGCGACTAAGAATTTATTCATATCATTCCACTTTGGAATGTCTGAAGGCTTTTCCAAACTTTGCTCCCATAGTGATAGTGTTTTTTCTGATAAACCATTTGAAATTAAGAAAGTGAGAAACGAATCCCATGAATCCGTATTAATTTCATGAGATTGCAAGGCCGGAAGGCAATCATTCACATCACTTAGAAGTTGTTTGAGCGACTTATCAGTCTCCACAAAAATATTTGAAAGATTGAACAGAATTTTCACTTGGCTATTCACCAAAATAGTGTCAGTCAAGGCAAATTTCGCCACAATATAGAACGCAGATGAAACAACTTTTGAACAGGGCTTAGCCGGGTATGGTTGAGATATACTGCCGAAAACATATCCCGAAAGGATGGCCACGATAGGTAATCCCTGTAAAATATTTCACAATCGCACGGAGGAAGAGTGAACGCATGTTTGGAATAATCTTTGCCTTGACAAGATGAAGTTTGATTCTGACTATCTTGTTGAAACTCATTTGAATCAACCCTTTCTTTAATTTCAGACGAGTTCGCTTTGGAATCATGAGAACGAAGCTTGTCTGAACAACTCAGGATAAACTCTAAACACGAAATATAAGTCTCCGTCGAGAGCTTATATTTCGACTTAACTGCAGTTAGATCTTCTTGTGATAACGGTGTGTCTTTTTCACGTACACAATTGGCGTAAGTGGCCTTTACATCTGACCATAAATCTTTTAATTCGATTTCCCTCGCTTGTAACGAGTTTAACGTTAAAGAATTTGTTGGTACTTCTTTCAAATCCGCAAATTACTCAACCAAACAATCTGAACTAAAAATGAAACTATCCATGCTTGTACCTAGTACCGTAATAACCGCGCTCGAATCAAAAGTGTATATATCTACGACCCGTTTGTACCATCTATGCATGTGATATACGACTTATGTCTTTGTTTCACCCCCGTTTCCGAATTAGCGATAGGACAGACTCTTAAACTCAACAAACTCGCAAATGGATTCAAATATAATATGTATGTATATGATATATATGTACGTATGATTTTACTTAGTTATTTATGTACTCGTATGTACAATATGCCTTTTCTTTCATTTATTGTATTTTCTTTTAATAAAATATGCATTAAAATATATCTATGGAACACATACCTTTAACAATTATTGTTAATCTGGATAGTTCACGATCCCTGTTGAATCCCGTGCGGCTGCGACTGCTTGTGGTATTGATGTCGATGGTGCTGACGATGCAAATAGATGATGACGATGATGATGTGCTGTGATGATGTTGCAACTGCTACTGCGCCACTGGAGAAAAAGTTAAGTCGGCTTGTTGTGCGACTGATGCTATGCTCGATGATGCGTGGTTGCGAGTGCTGCTGTGCAACTGCACTGTGCACTGGAAAATGTGCTGGTTGATGTGTGGTTGCGACTCTGCTGTGCAACTGCCACCGTTTAAGCAGGTCGACGTGTGGTGCGACTGCTGCTGAGGTTGCTGATGTGCAGGTTAGCGTGCTTGTAACAGTGCGTGCACTGGCGTGTGGTGTGACTGCTGCTGACTGTCTGAGCAGGTCCACGTGTGGAGCGACTGCTGTTGTAGTCGTTGATGCGCAGGTCGTGTTCCAATCTGGTTCGAATGGACCAATGTTTTGGGGAAGCCGTAGGCGATCCGCACTCAGGATGTGGTGGAACAGCAACCACTTATCAAACAATAAAACGAACCACGGAAAATGCAGCTATTTTATTAAAAGTTCTTACTAACTTTATTACGGTGTCAGTAAAAAAGAGAAAGAACAAAGCAAAAAAGATGGCTAAGATGACTCCTGGAAAAGGAGTATATAAGCAAATGAGTGAAGTGAGTGGGGATCGATCCCCACTCACTTCAGTCATCGTAATTGATTATATATATGTGGGATAATTTGCACAATAATAAATTGTTTTTTATTAAATTAATTCAAGAACTATTTTATTATAGTTTATGGAAAAAAGAAAGATACTAATTGACAAAGAAAAAAAATGTACACCGACAATAACTCTCGCACTGGTCTGCTCGCCTGCTACTCCTTTTTCTTTCTGATTCTCATGTGTAGTCTCGAAGGTTCGCTACTGCGTAGAGTGAGAGAGAGAGAAACTAAGGAAGGAGAGTACTCCGGTTGAGGTTGATTTAGTAGACACGACCGGAGCGTGTTCGGGAATTGGATCCCACATATAATTGATTATATATATGGGTGTAACGACACGTGGTGCCATCTGTGTATTCGACGCAAGATGCGCAGTGGATTGAGCTAAGGTTGCGCTGACATTAGTTCGGCTTAAACAGTTTATTTGATATATTTTTTATAGAAAGGACCTTTTTGTTTTAACATTAATTAAATTCTCCTCTAAAGGATAAATAATTCGAATTCATTAAATATTATACTATATGATACAATGCAAATTGTGAATTGTGACTACAATTTTAATCTGTACTTATATCCAGCTTATTCCTTTTTTTGTTTTGACGTTGTTAAAATATGAAAATCGTCTGTCGGCCGCTGCACTGCTATGTGGTAGACTTGCTAGTGTAAGCATATAGTCGGGCAACACCTTAAACATATTTTCTTCTAATATATTTTTCTGGGAGCATAAACTCGACCAAATGTCAACAACGTCTTCGTCGTCCTTCATTTTTATATTTTTAGAAAACATAAGCGTTCTGAACTCGGAGTTCAGAGATTCTATGTTTGTTATATTACTATCAAAATGAGGAAAATCATTTACAAGTGGAAGGATCATCGGATATCTTTCAGTTTGTATTACTTTTAGATCCAAAAGTTCTAACAATTCTAACTTTTTGACAGTTAAATCAAATCGAAGTTTTAGTTGATCACACAATTCAACATAAAATGAAACTAAATACATAAATCTACCACCGTGCCCGTATTCTGATTTGCGTTTAACTCTTCCTCATACAAAGCCGACATCAATCCAAAAAACATTTGTTTTAAGGAGTCAGCGAGTAGTTCTGCCTTTACAAAATTTGATAAAATAGTTTTAAAGACCATGAGTATACGTTGTGTGTATGCAAATTGTTTACTATTTCCAAAATATAGGACAAAAATAAAAGTGAAAATTTAAGTTCTGGATTATTTAAATTATTAAAAAATTTGTCGGCTTTTGAAATCGATTGTGATTTACCTTTTTTTTTTTTCAAAAACTATTAGACGGAAATATTTAATGAGCGCCAACCACTGCTCTAAAATGCGGTCAACAGCCATATGCAGCTCCAACCACCTAGTCTTACTTAGGCGTAAGATTTTATGTACTTCAAGGCCAAAAGCTCATTGAAATTCACAAAATTCAGTTAGTCTTTTAGAGCTATGTGCAAAATAAAAATAAACATTATGTAAGAATATTTCAATTTGATATTCCATTTTTTTATTGCGGCTGATGCGCATAAATGCAGTGAATGACAGGCACAACTTAAATAAAATATATCCTTTTTTAATTTCTGAAGTCGAGTTCTTACCCCTTACCCTAGAGACTAATTTATTCTTAAAAATGTGATTCCGGATATGCATTGGAGCCTTGGGTAATGACTCCATTTCGAACTCCTGCTAGAGCTTATCCAAGCTCAGGATAACTGTGTCTAATTTTATATATACTGTAGCAATAAGTTCTTTCTCTATTTCATGCTGTCTTTATAGCATCTCTATTGGTGTCTCGTTCTTCCTTCTTTTGGCAGGTGTTGGACATTCCTCTGCTTCGTCAGATGAACTGGAGTCATTTTTGTCTGCTATCCGTTTCTGTGTAATAGTTTTGGAGCAGTGGGGCAAATCTACTTCCCTCGCACTCACGTTGTCCTGTGTCGGTCTCAAAACGCCAAAATTGCGAGCTTTGACCCTTCAACGGCTCTGTTAATTGCAGTTATTCTTATAACATCCTCTTCCAGAGGAGAAAAAGAAGAAAGATTGCTGCTATTACATCCGGATTGATGTTTTTTCTTCTCATTTTCAGACAATTTCTTCTTTATGTGTTCTTTAAAGTCGATCCAGACCTAGTATTAAGAAAGTAAGAAAAATAAACAAACTACCGGACTTGCCTTGTATTTCCTTTACCTTCTTCCAGCTGTAGACATCCTTGGAAGGGGGTCCCAAACTGTTCAATTTGATTGCTGCGTCTTTCCAAAATGTGTTGCAATCACTTTTATTTGTAGTAAAGCCCTTGGCGGTATCGGGCTTTGTTTCCATCAGTCTCACCATAGCTTCGAACTGTCCACGATTAGTCTTGGAGTGAGTCCTACGATGCACATACATATGTTACAAAATAATCAATATTTTTGCAAATAAAAAAAAACAAACAACAATTGTACTTAGATTTTGCAACATCAGCTCGACAATAATTTCTGCTCGAATGAAAAATGACAATCAATTCGATTCGACTGACAGCTAGAATTGAGTGAGTAAATGAACAAACATCGATATCGATCGACATCAAAACCAAGAATGTCATTTGGATCGATTCCAACAAAAGTCGATCCGAATCGAGACGCAGAATGAGCATGTATATTTTTTGGTTCTAATAGTAGCAGAAAGAACTTTTAAATGCCTTACATTTATTTAAAAAAAAAAATGTTGACAGATGATCCAAAAATGAGATTGAATAAGCTCCCATGAATTGAAAAATGACATTTAATTCGATTCGAGTGACAGCTAGAATTAAGTGAATAAATGAACAAACATCGATATCGAAACCAGGAATGTCATTTGGATCGATTCCAACAAAAGTCGATCCGAATCGAGACGCAGAATCAGCATGTATATTTTTTGATCCTAATAGTAGCAGAAAGAACGTTTAAATGCCTTACACTTATTTAAAAAAAAAATGTTGACAGATGATCCAAAAAAGAGATTGAACAAGCCCCCATACATATACTAAACGTTTGAGAAAAGTACTGGAGGTTGAACATTTTTTTTGGATATTGAACAAACAAGAACTCAGTGCACTGTTCCTGAAGCAACATGAAATTGTATGGACTTACCACCTTAGAAAAGAAAACTCCAAAATTTATTTTATTATTTTAATAATTCAGTCTTTTTAAATTCAGGTAGATCAGTTTTAAAAAGTAAATAACAAAATTCAATCAACAAAAACAAACTTAAAATGAGAATAAATAAAGGAACTCTTAAAAGTTAATTTCGTTGGTTTAATAATATTTTGTAGAATTCAACGTCACATAATGACATCCAAGGGAGCATTGATTGTATATCATTCTTTTTCTCTTTAGAAAGTAAGTTTAATCCTTTTGTTGTGTTTTGTACTTTTGGCAGATCACGTTTTATTTCATTTGATTTATTTGAGCTCTTCTTCGTTTTAATAGGTTGTGGCATAACTGAATCACTAAGTATATTAGTTTCTTCCGTAACTATCACGAAATTTTATATGTGGCGATTTGGATTAAATAATTTCTCTTGCTTTGGTATATGGGATGAATTGTAGTCTGTTAGTAGCTGCGCTATAGTTAAAAAAATCTTTTGCCGTGCACTGCATAATTTTGAAGGATACATTTGCGTAATTCATGTCCTTGAGTTCACGAATAAGTGACAGAGGACTGTAGTAAAAAATATGTTTCAAATGTCTATCGATAACACTATGAACAGCGTCCAATTCTTGAATACACACAAGTTTTATTTCGTAGTGTACAGACGTGCTTTTTCTACTCTTCAAAGTTTATTTTCTTTTATATTAAACGAAAATGTCAGAAAAGTGTGCTAAGTGTGATAAAATCGTTACCAAGGATTTTATTATATGCGGTGGTATATGCGGTTTAAAATTTCATGACAAATGTGCAATTTTATCTGAAAGTGCCTTGAACTTCTTAAAGTCAAGTATCAATTTTTCATGGAAATGTAATGCTTGTGCCAGTGTTCTAGTGCTTGATTTGGTGTACAAAGTTAGTGAACTAAGCAAAATTGTTCAACAATTGCATGACGAAATAAAAAGCATTAAAAACAGTGACAAAATTAAAGTTGTGGAAGAAAGTGGTCCAGCCCCAACTTCCAATAAAGGAAAGCAAAATATAGTGCATAAAAATAACAATAAAATTCAAGTGCATCATTCTAATTCAGCGGCAACTAATACCAACAAAGGTCGCCAAGAGACTCCGGTTAGGTTTGTAAATTTCACTGACCTCTCGCCCAACACCAATTCAAACGAGTCTGTTGAACCAGTAGATGTGTGCATTGGAATATTGTTAACCATAAAAAACGCAACACAACAAAAGGTAAAGACTCTGCTTATACAGAGGTCGAGGTAATATCTGCAAAAAATTGGCTTCACCTCTCTCGTTTTTCTACCAGCACAAAAAGTTGAATATTCCAGTAAATCTTCTCTCCTGTTTTCCGCTCTACAAAAGAGATGCTGATCTGTCACCGTTGAAATTTATTAATTTCCGCCTTGGCGTCCCTTCATGTCTAATAAATGATGCACTGAATGCAGAGAACTGGCCATTGAATGTGCGTGTGAGAAATTTTCGTTCCATTCCAAAAAACGAGAGTGCAGACGGCGCTCAAACATAAACAATGAAACGAATTCTTCACATTCGCCTTTACTGTTTTCGTCGCCGTCTAACGTAATCACTGTTTACTATCAGAATGCAGGTGGAATGAGGATAAAAGTTAATGATGTTTTTTTCGCTATTTCTCTGCATGAGTATGTCATAATCGTAATCACGGAAACCTGGTTGAACAATAACTTTTCAACAGCCGTAATCTTTGATGATTAGTACACTGTGTGTCTCTGTTAATCTTAGCGGTGGGACAGCTAGACATAATGAAGTCTTTTTGGTTGCAAGCTACATACCTCCAGAAAGTCCGCTATGTGTTTACGAAGGTCACATAGCCAACGTTAAGTTTATTGCTGATCAGCTGTATGAATACCAGCACCTGATGGTCTTGGGATATTTTAACATAGATGATGTAAATTGGGAATATTCTCATGATGACAAATGTTTATTTCCCTTTAATATGACAACTGATTGTGAGTTTACGTTCATTGATTCAATGTTTTCGTTCAATTTACTTCAAAAAAATAATTGTCATAATTAGTTAAACAGAATACTAGATCTTGTGTTTGCAAATAATAATCTAAATTGTATTGTTCGAGAAATTGTATGTCCTTTAATGAAAAATTCTATTCATCATATTGCTCTATGTATAGATTTAAATGTACTACTTTTTCTAAATTTGGTTACGAAACTAGCTACAATTTTTCCAAAGCAAACTATAATGCACTAAATGATTATTTTAATTCTGTTGATTGGTTGATTATTCTTTCTGGTTCACAGCTTAAGGATACATACATGTAAAAGAGAATTCCCAGATATAAAACGCTTTTCCAAATTTACAGAACAATTTAATAATTAATTCAGGATAAATGTACAAAATTAAAGATAAAGAACTCCTATACTCGCTCCAATCGTCCACTTCGTTCTACGGTCGAGCAAGCACTGCCGTTCATCTGTTTTTCTTTGGTCTGTTAAATATCGAACACTACTACACTCGGTCACCCAAATCACTCGTCTGCCTCAGAAGAGTGTCCATCGGTTGAATCACGGTTGTAATCGATATCATAGACATCATCGCTGGAGTCAAAGCCATCTGCCCATGGTTTCATTTTATCAGCACTGGTGTTAGTTAACTTTGGTCCGTCGTGTTCCCCAACTTTCTGCACATCATAACGCTCGAACCCTTTGTCACATGTGACGCGATACGGTCCAAAAAATTTCGGACGAATCTTTAAACCGGTTCCAAACTGCACACGCTCAATAGCTACGAGGTCACCCACAGAATATTTGGTGGCTGGTCGCCGTTTTTTGTTGAAGTACTTTGAGTTTTCGGCTTGCATCTTCGCTATGGCTTCTTTGGCTTGATTTCGCTGCTCTTGCCTCGACTCGTCAAACTGGTTCTGAAATTCTTCCTCAATTATTTGCATTAAACGTAAATCTTTACCTGTCCTCATCTCAGTTCCGACCATCAGCTTAAAAGGTGTCGTTTGAATAGACCGATGGTATGTCGAATTCAAAATTTGCTGCAGCGGCTTTACGTGTTGGAACCATTTCTCGGGACTTTCCATCGAAAGTTTGGTCAAGCAAGAAATGACTGTTGAGTGAAGGCGCTCCACTTGCCCATTTCCTCGTGGTACCCCAACTGTGACAAAGTGCAGCTTGATGTCGTGGTCTTTGCAAAAACCTTGAAAGTTGTTGGAAGTAAAGGCGCCTCCTCTATCGGATATAATGCTGCGTGGGTACCCAAAAATCTCGGCAATGATCTCCATCTTCTGCAGAACTTCCTGTGAACCAAGAGCCTTCGTGGGGAAAAGCCAACAAAACTTCGTGAAAGAATCGATTATAGCCAGTATGTACCGATAGCCCTTCTTTGTGTCTTGCATCGGCCCGAGGTGGTCAACGTGGAAGGTGGCAAGAGGTGTGTCGCCTTTAGGGATCGGTTTCAGAAGGCCATCCAATTTTCCACTCTTCCGTTCGGCTAATATGCATCTAACACAGCTCGAAACGCATCTCTTAATTCGCTATTCAAGGTTGGGAATGAACAGCTCTTTTCCCAGAATCTCTTTCATTTTCTGAGCGTGAAAATGTCCCTTCTCGTGAGCTGCTCGGATTATCGAACATCGCAAAGATTCTGGAACGACAAAAAGAATAGAATTATTAACATTTTTACATAATAGCCCATTATAGACTACAAAGTCTTTATAAGGGCCCTCCTTAAGAGCGTCCAAAATCGCTTTTAAGCCATCATCACTCTGCTGCGCTTCAGAAAGCCTTTTCAAAAACTGGTTATCATTTTGCAGACACATAACTTCAGGGTTACGGCTTAGAGCATCAACATGCCTCATACTGCTTCCTGCTCGATGCTCCACCCAATAGTCGTACTCCTCCAGAAGAAGTGCCCACCTGGCAACTCGCGTTGTTAAATCCTTTTTCTTCATCGTACATTCGAACGCCTTACAATCCGAAACAATCTTGAATCGCTGACCTATTAGATAAATTCGGAACTTCTTCACGGCTTCGATCACTGCTAGGACTTCCAGCTCATAGTTCGAGTAATTTTTTTTCAGCGTCTGTTGTATTCTTGCTCATGTAGAAAACGGGATGTAAAGCATTATCGTCATCGTCGCGTTGCAAAAGCACTGCTCCATAACCTTGTCTGCTGGCATCCGCATGCAGCTCCGTTGTGACTCCATATTTAAAAATTTTCAGTACTGGTTTCGTTGATAAAGCATTCTTTAAATCTTCCAATGCCGCTAGCTCACTTTGAGAAAGTTCAAGTCGTCCACCTTTCTTGACCAACTCAGTCAGCGGTTTTGCCCTAGTAGAAAAATTAGCGATGTACTTACGAAAATAGCCAGCTAGGCCGAGAAAACTTTGCATTTGTTTAACTGTTGTTGGTGTCGGGAAGTTGACAACAGCCTTCGTCTTTGCGCTGGATGGCGCAACTGTGCCCTTATAGATCCGATGCCCAAGGAACTCTATGTCTTCTTGAAGAAACTGGCATTTTGTCCACTTAATTTTTAGTCCATTAACAGCAGCCACATCCAGCACCCTCTTTAAATTTGTTATGCCCTCTTCTAATGTCTTTGATGGCACAACGAGGTCGTCGATGTAGACAATTACGATACCCTCCCGAAGCAATTCTCTGAAAACGTAGTTAATGTACTTTTGAAAAGTAATCGGAGAGTTGCAAAGGCCAAAAGGTACCCTAAGAAACTCGTATTGGCCGCTTTGAGTAACGAACGACGTAAACCTTCTACTTTTCTCTTCTATCGCAACATGGAAAAATCCATTTTCAAGGTCCAACGTCGTGAAGTAAAGAGCGTCCTGCAGGCGGTCGATCTGATCTTCAATTACTGGAAGCGGGTACCTGTCCTTGTGGATTTTCCTGTTAAGCGCCCTGTAGTCAACGCACAGCCGGTTGGTTCCGTCTTTCTTCTTCACGAGCACGACTTGACTGGCATAGTCTGACACTGCTTCTTGCACAACACCATCTCGAATCCACTGCTCCACCTGCTCATCAATAGCCTTTCTCTCCAAAGGGGGGAATCTTCTTGGCGGCCTGTAAACTGGCTCGTCATCGATTGGAACAATTTTCATTTGCACTGGCGATTGGATTGGTTGCGTCGGAGAATAATTTGCAACTAAATCTTGCACCTTATTACGAAGCTCACTATGCAGGAAAAATGAATCGGAAGAATTAATGTTATCTTTGTAAATACCTTCAGATATCATCGCTAGGAAGCAACCGCTCTCCTCATCGTCCCTACATGTATCTCTGGAATATTCGGTGACGTCCTGGGAAATGACAATTGCATCTGTTTCTTTTTGTGACGCATTTTCATTCATCCTGGATATCGTAAGTGCTCCTCCTTCAACCTTCAAGACGGCCTTCTTGAGCAGACTCATTGCAATGATAACGTCCGGTTTGATGAAATGATTGTCGACTATGTAGAATTCCACGTCTTCAAAAAGGATTTCATCAATAAAGACATTGGCTTTGCACAGCCCCTTTGTTACGACATTTGCCCCGATGCCTGTGAGAGAAAGACGAAAATCTTTTGAATGATAGCTGGGACAAATTCTTTTCACCTGATTTTTCTTCAATACGCAAACATCGCTTCCGGTGTCGATTAATCCGCATAGAACTTCCTTGTTTATTCTAACTGGCCTTCTCATACCAGTCATCTGGAACAAGTTCGTCGATGGTTTCGTTTGCATTGGACAGTTAGGGCGCTTGTGCCCGAAATTGTTGCATCCGAAACATTTCGGACCTCTAGATTTATCTGGACACGTGTGAAATTCATGCTCTATTGAACCGCAGTTAAAACAGTTACGCCCTTTGCTTCCACCACTTTTTAGTTTAACGGGATTAACGGAATTATCGCGTACGTTCGCACTTGAGCTAGGTACAGTTCCGTCCTTTTCGCTTTTCATTTGCTCATAAATACGAAGCTTTTCTTTAAAGTCTGTCATCGTTTGCGCGCCATATAGAATCGTTTTATTAACAATCGTGTCTTTAATGCCATCAACTACGTAGCGAAAAACCGAAATATCGTCAACGTTGGCCTGACCCGCTATGTCGAGCATGCATGCGGTAAAGAAATTCCCGACATGATTCGCCGTTTTTTTTCTTTGTTTCGCGCAGCTTTCTATGCACCTCGCAACTGGACACTTTTGCCTCAAATTCCTCGGTCAATGCTGTCTTTAATTGAATATACGACACCGGCTTCGCTTCACATTCCACGTACATTTTCGCAGCACCTGAGAGCGATTTTCGACAAAAAACAAAACGTTGCACACTATTCCAATTAAATGCGCTTGCATATGATTCGAATTCCTCGATCCATTTTTTGACACTAACAGCTTCCTCACCGGAAAATTTTCTAATTATATTTTCCACGTCCGAAATATTAAATTTACCCGAACCGTGGTCTTCCATGGCCACAGAAGTTTGCAAAGCACCGTCCACGTCTATCGATTCACCGCTTCTTTGCAAATTCCTTCTTCGCCTTGAACTCATATTTTTTTTTTTTTTTTCGACCGGTTAAACTGGAAAGCTAGATCGTTGTCGTGTGTTGTTCGTTTGATTAACTGACTGCTCGATAGGCGCGCGAGAAATGAACTACTTTTTTTTCTCACTCTTTTGTGACAACGGAGTACGCGTAAAGAGAAATCTTTCGTTCCTACGGTTAATGCAACAATTCTTGTTTGGTTTGATTTGATCTACGGTTCGTTTCGTTTTTTTTTTTTTTTAATTAAATTATGGAAATTATTAATGGTTAATCTGGAGGAAATCCCGGTTGAGCCCCCATGTAATTTCCAAATTTACAGAACAATTTAATAATTAATTCAGGATAAATGTACAAAATTAAAGATAAAGAACTCCTATACTCGCTCCAATCGTCCACTTCGTTCTACGGTCGAGCAAGCACTGCCGCTCATCAGTTTTTCTTTGGTCTGTTAAATATCGAACACTACTACATACATTGAATTTTTAAGACTATTAAACCACGGATTTGCCCAATTCGTTCCTCGTATTAAAAAAAGGCGTTCTTTGAAACTACCATGGCAAAATGAAAGACTAATAAATTTAAAGAATGCTAAAAATAAATCTTTTAAATTGTTCAAAAAATATAAGTCTAAATTGTATAGTTTTGCCAATTGCGTCGCGAGTATGATTTTCTCAATAGGTTTCTCTATAAGCAATATGTAATGAACACTGAATCGCAGATTTCGAGGAATCCAAAGGGGTTTTGGACTTTTTTGAATGGTAAAAGGAAGGTACATGGTATTCATCAAAATATGGAATACGAAGGTGTTCTTTCTTGTAACACTAATTCATCATGCGAGTTATTTGCGAAGTTTTTCGAATCAGAATATGTCGACTACTCTAATCTTAATATATCCCTCGAGGATAATGT
Source organism: Pocota personata (assembly GCA_963082735.1). Classification (NCBI taxonomy): domain Eukaryota; kingdom Metazoa; phylum Arthropoda; class Insecta; order Diptera; family Syrphidae; genus Pocota; species Pocota personata. Next base: position 36,931,256 of record OY720429.1, on the reverse strand, counting down.
TACTAGTTCCAACACCTCCATAGGATCCTTACATCTTTCGATGGATGATGTTTTCCAGGGCATACAATCTATGAACTCTTGTCAAAGTGCTGGCCCTGATCGTATTCCTTTTGATGTGCTAAAAAAATGCAGTTCATCTCTGTCTTTGCCATTGAATATTGTATTCAATTTGTCATTATCTTCAGGCACATTCTCAGATGAATGGAAATTGTCATTTATAACTCCCGTTTACAAAGCTGGGCCCAGTCAAAAAATTGAAAATTACAGAGGAATAACTAAACTTTCAGCTATTCCGAAACTTTTTGAGTCAATAGTTACTAAAAAAATTTATTTCAGTATCGAAGAACAGATATCTCTGAAACAACATGGATTTATATCTGGTAGATCCACTTTAACAAACTTGACTCTATTCACTAAATACCTATTTGATTCTGTGGTATCAAGTTACCAAGTTGATGTTATTTTTACTGATTTTGTGAAGGCATTTGACTCAGTATGCCATATCATTCTTATTAACAAAATTAAGTCTTTTGGGATTCATTCCAGTTTGCTTAAATGGATCTCTAGTTATTTATTGAATAGAAAACAGGTTGTTAAGATTGGTTCTTCTCAATCTAGAGTTATTAAGGTCTTATCTGGTGTTCCATAAGGTAGCCACTTGGGACCTTTACTGTTTAACATATTCATCAATGATATCCCATTGTTGTTTCATCGTGCTAACTGTCTGTTGTATGCCGATGACCTTAAGATATTTCTACGTGTCAATAACATTTATGATTGCCTAAGTCTTCAAAATGAATTAAATGTAATAGTCGATTGGTGTCGAATAAACTGTCTTTCATTAAATGTAAATAAATGTCATTCTTTTTCCGTTCATCGTACATTGATACCTATAATTTACGACTACACAATTTCTGGGACCGCCCTGATTCGTAAAACTGAGGTTAAAGATTTTGGTGTGCTCTTTGACACAGAGCTTACATTCTCGTTTCACGTCGATTATGTAGTTGCTAAAGCAAACTCTATGCTTGGCTTTCTTAAACGTTCTTGTGCTGAATTTTCTAACCCGTATGCTCTTAAGTCCGTTTATATGTCTTTAGTACGTCCTTTCCTTGAATATTGCTCTATAGTCTGGTGTCCAAATTACTGTAATTCTATAACGCGATTGGAAAGGGTCCAAAAGTCTTTTACAAGATTTGTTGTAAAACAGCTCAAATGTAATCTTGATGATATGCCCTCGTACTCTACTAGATGTGCTTTGATCGGTTTGGATACCTTGGAAAAAAGGCGAAATGTTCATTGTATATTGTTTATTCATGATGTCTTTTCTTACCGTGTAATATGTCCTGATATACTTAGATATTTTGAATTCTATGCACCGGAAAGAATACTTCGTACCAGAAATTTTTTATTAAATCCTAGGCATGTTTATAACTATGCTCTCAATGAGCCAATAACGAAATGTGTAAAATTATTTAACTCAGTGTGTACCGAAATTGATTTATGTTATGATAGGTTCAATTTTAAATTACTATTATTGCATATATTTGCTTCTACTTGAATTTATTTATTAATTTATCTGTTATCTGTTAGAGTTAAGATCGGTAGATGGAATAAAGTAAACTAAACAAAACTAAACTAAATTCTTGAATATCCAGGTACAGAGAAGCGTTGTTCAATATATTTTACCTGTTGATTTTCTTCCAGGAATTTTAATATTGCTAAAGATGTTATTCGATTCCTGTTTTGCAGAATACAGGAGTCCGACCAGAGAATAATATCAGTTATATTATCTGGAATGTCAACCAGTACAGCTTTCAGTATTTTGATTAGTGCAGTAGCAATGTCGTTACCACTACGTCCGCTTTGAGATTCATAACCAAACTGCACAATACGTTATTTTGTTGAGATTACACAGTCCAGTCAAATTATACATGTTGAGCTTCCTTTTATAATAAAAGTTTGACACATTTGAATACGACAGTATAAAAACACTTTGCAAATCGTATGATACAACTGCCACATTTGGATCTCTAAGTTCACGATCAGCTTGTCGTCGAAGTTTACCCTTTACATTCAACTGCTTGTGATCTATGTAGTTCTTTTTATCTTTATCTGTTTGGTCTTGATTATTGTGAAATCTCGTGCAAATGTCGCACAAATCCTTTTTTGGTTTGTAGAAACTCAAATTATTCTCTGTGTTAAAGATGTTTCTGAAATAATTTAATAAATAACAGAATATTATAAAAATGTTCTTAACATGAAGTTAAATAACCAACCTGTAAGTATAAAGTGTACATTTTGCACACATCTAAATTCGATTCAAGATACTGCCTTTTAGTATTTCGCCGTACATACGAGTAATGAGAATCAATACACGGGAATCTTTCAATATGTTGTCTAACTTTTTTAAGTTTCTCCTAATCAATTTTTCGTGAATTGGTTTTGCCGTTTAGCATGGGTTTTGGAGAGCCATTGTTATTATTATTATTTGTGGAAAAAATAATAGATTCTATTTTGGGAAATATTTAATGTCGCAAAGAAAAAAACTTTGCAAACTTATACCTTCATTACTAAACAAGGACAACAAATTAATTAACAAAAACAATTACTCTTGAATGATTTCTGGTATAAATGGAACTGGTTTTACCTTGTTGCTAACCAACAGCCTCAAATGTACGGAACCTAGATTCAAGAAATTCTTTGAATTCCGCGAAAGTCGGCAGCTCCTTGGTGTCCTTCTTGGTTCCCAGTTTCTCCTCCCAAAGTTGCTGTGTCTTCGATGGTAATTTCTGCAACAGAATGTAAATGAGCATTACATCTCAGTGTTCGACCGGCACCTTCAAGTTGTCCAAGCCGTGGACTATTTCGGTTGATGTATCTAGGAGGTCCTTTATGGCTTCAGCTCTCTCCTGAGTGATTAGCGGTTGATTGAAGAAGCACTTCAGTTGAGTGTTGACCAAAAACCTTTGATGATCATACCTATCCTGTAAAATAGCCCACGCTTTCGAATAATTGCCGTTGGTAAGAGGTAAGTGCGACAATATTTTTTCAGCTTCACCCGAAATACTCGTTTTCAAATAATGGAGTTTCTGTATTTCAGATAATGAAGCATTGTGATGAACAAGGGACATGAATAAGTCTCGAAATCCTCGCCACGATTCGTAATTACCCGAGAATACTGGAACCGGAATATTTTTCAGCCTTAGGTCTGCATTGTGAGTGGTAATTGTACTATTTGATTCCACTGCGCTAACCCCACCTTTGGTTTCTGAAGTATATGGAAAGGTTATACTTCTAACTCTCAATTCACAATGTCGATTTATTAGAAATGTCACTTATAGCTAGGTGCAATACAAATATAGTGGTACAGTAATAAACAAAGTTACTGGTACATTAACATTAGAAATTCAATGAAGGGTGAGGTTACAACAGTTTCCTTCGTCTTCACTAGGTCGAGCACATCAAGAAGATCAGCCCTGTAGTCGAAATGTAATTCACGAAACCTTTCGTATATTTCTTCTACTTCTGTACATTTGTCCACCATCCAGCAGCGCCCCTGTACACACCTCATACACCTTTTCAGCAGATTCTATCGACTTTTCAAGCATGGACAGACGACCCGATATATAATTTGCCGTCCGAGTGCTTGATCACCTTTTAGCGAAGTTTGACAAATCTTTTTCCAATTGGGTTAATGCGCGCGTGAGTTTAATATGTTTCATTTTTGTTAAAATGTTTTATATTTTCACACACAAAGGAATAATAATAAAAATGCACTTACTTGACAACTCCTGGTCCAGGACAGACAATCACTTGGTTCCTTTTTAGTCCAGATGATGGGTCCACAAAACTCAGCACGTATAATATTGCCGCAGCTCCTCAAAATCGTCAGATATCCAGCGAAAATAAGCACACAATTTGCACATAGCAGTCTTTATTTAATATTAAGGTTCAGCACACGAATTGTATAAAATTGTAAAAACAAATCCACTATGGACGGGAATATTACAAAAAAAAAAATTCGTAAAAACTTGCGTGGTAATAAATTTTGTCGCAAAGAACAACTTTGTTTTTTCTTAGAATCCGGCTCGAAGGACCAAAATGTTCGGGACTTGAACTGATACGTAAGAAACGGGTAAAAAAATCTGTTAAAATTAACTGAATAAAACGCAACCACTTTCTAAAAACGTTATAACCGAATCAACTTTATTTAATTCTTTTTTTTTATTAAGTTTTTATATAATCTTTAATGACATTACAGTCTATAAAACAACAAAATTCACCACATGGGAAATTTTCATGAGTGGGTGCATTCCGCCTTTTATATCACGCTGACGTCACTATGTGATTGTTTTACGTAACGTGAACACTTTCATTTCTTCACTTCCCAAACCAAAATCACAATCGCCATCCTCAGAGTCCAGATCATTTAGAATACAGTTAGATTCCCTGAAATAATACCTTCATTACTAAACAAATTAATTAACAAAAACAATTACTCTTGAATGATTTCTGGTATAAATGGAACTGGTGACGAAAGTCTTTCTGATGTACTCGCAACGGAACTAACAATATCCTGGCTAGAAAAATATCAATAATATGAATTAGAGTTTCTACAATCTTTTTACATTTTATTACCTACCTATAAGTACTTTGTGAATTCATTGTGCAATATTTATTGCCAAATAATTTTAATAAATGTGCCAGACTGTTTTAAGAATGATAACGAACACCCGCCAAATTTTCTGTCAAACGATTAAGTACACTCAAAGAAGAAGGAGATTGAACAAAGTATCAAACTAGTGAAGTAAAGAGAATTCACTTGGATTTTGTTCAATCTCCATTTATATGGAGATTGAACAAATGTGAATTAATTAGACATTTTGTCATTTCCCATGTGAAGTGTTGGCCACGGAGGCGTCTTCGGTGCGAGAAAGGAGGATGGCGGTACGCTCGCGGTTGCTGGGCTCAGCTCGTCTGACGGGGTGATTCTTGTCCACCTTACTTTACACCACACAAAATTTCGTGCCATTGTCATTAAAAAAAAAAAAACAAAAGAGAAGAAGGAAGTTACTCTAAACAGATCTCGGACGGACTTCAAAAAAGATAGAAAAAGAAAGAAAAGGAAAATCTAAGGAAAATCCAAGGACTTGTGCCCATGGCCAGGAGAAAGATTGGGAAGGACTCCATGAAACTTACCCTACCTATCGTAAACTAAACGTAAGCTAACCTAATGTCTTAAACTAAATCCTAATCTAAACCTAACTATCTGAAACTAACCTATAGCTACTCCCTACCGCTCAAATTGTCCTTCCCCTTTTCTCTCCTCGCCAAAACGGGTTCATCAAGTACTCGAGGTATGCTTGGTGGAGGTGGCAAAAGCTGGCCTGCGCACCCTTCGTGTCTTGTGACACAACCAATTGCTATTTCTCTGGCCAATGGTTGTGAGAGATAGCCCCTAAACGTGCTTCCAAGTCACGACCTAAGTTCATCGTAGAGGAAGTCTGTTAGTCGTCACGTTACGTCGTCGTAGTTCGTAGTCGTCCTGTCTTGTCACCGTTCATCTACAGAAGGACGGCCCGACCGGCCATCCACACACAAAAAAAAAAATGTCCTATTCACCCATTTTTATGTAAAACACACCACTGAATTAAATCATTTGTTGGCTTGTCATCCTACTCCTTTTGTAATAAGAATTCAACTTAAATTTGTTACTAGAATGAATTCCTAACCTTTCTGCCAAGAATGATAAAATAATGTTCTCAAGAAAGATACGTACGGTACTCACGGTTTTTTTTATTTTCTCAGTCTTCCGTTGTCCTGCCGGCAGCACGATGAAGGATGGTGATTTCTTCTCCTATTGGGGTGGTAAACGCGACGCCAAAGACACTGTCACAATTCTTAGCAGAATTAACACTTTTTCACTATATCCTAACCTTAGTTATTTCGTTGCACCAACTTTAGGATATCAATTCATTTGAAATGTACTAGTCCATTGATAAAAAAATTAACTCTGAATCTATTTAAAATAATTTAATAAAAAAATTAACTCAAAGGAAAAGAAAAGTTTTAAAAAAGTTAACCACTGGGGTAAGGGAAGGCACTTAAAAAAAAACCCAAAAAGGAATTCCACTATGGCAGGTCCACTTCAATTAAACAACTTTTTTTTTTTTCATTAAGGGTATTTACAGACACACTGTGTCTCTTGGAGCACCTTCTGGGAAGGGTTGAATTTTTGTTAGGGGAGCACCGCTTTACGCCGTTCGTTCTTGCGGACCACCGCCACTGCTATTCACCTTCTTACCGGCCTTTGTCCTGTTGCAGTGGTGTTTCTTGAAGCAGTTCTGGCCGGGAGACGGTAAGTGGCAAAATGTTTGTGAAGTCCTGAGCTCCGCTTTTCGATAGTCACTGCCTCAGAATCTATCAGTAAAAAAAAAAAAACAATATTTGACTCACAGAAGCTCCTACCCTTCATTCTACATACCTCTGTGAATATCCTTCAATGAAATGCTCCCCCGTTTTCTATTCGATGTCTTCGGGTTTAATCTAACATTGAAATTTAATTTAAGCTACTAAATTTTTACAATTCTGCTATCTGTGCCAACTCACCTCTTTAAAAGAAACCAGAAAAAAATTCTCCACAGTAATTCTCAGAGCCCACTGTATATTTGACTACAAAAAAAAATCGTCTATCAGCTGTTCGTACTTGACTTTGTAAAATGATCCCCCTGGGGTCGATGATATAATCCGTTGTTATCTATCTGGGTTATCTGTTTCCCATTGTCCTACTTTTCCTTTGTTCTTCGGCGTAAGCTGATATCGCCTGAATGTGGGAATACCTTTATTGTAGGAAAAAGATTACGCCGCGCATCTTACACTTGGAAACGGAGTAATAAAATTCACATGAGTTTTGATAATGTAAGAATGTGCAGATGTGGAATGTGCAATGTGGGAAAATTATGATTTTAGAATTATGTGCAGTATATTTATATGTATATATGTGCAAGATGTGAAAATTAATGTGGGAATCTTAACAGGACTTGTTACAGCGTCTTGATATATAACCTCCAAGACAGAGCGAGACTACTTCTTAAATTCAAATTCAACTGCGATGATAAGTACCATTTTTTAAAATAAGAGGAGAATTATTCACCAGCCGTATACTTACATATGTATGTGGGATACCAGTTGGTAGATCTCACAATTATATCTTTAATGTAATAAAAAAAACACGGATCACTTGATAATATTAACTTTATTGGTTTAGCGTCCTTTCGCTTTGCTTGCAGTTTGATGACTGACTCACCCTTATTGAAGTTAAAAGTTAAGAGGGATAGCAAGAGAGTGTGTGCGTGGTATTCAGTGGTTGTAACTGCGTCCTTATCGCGTCGTCGGTCGTTTGTCTGTGTCGTCGTCACGTATTCCCACATGTATATCTCATCGACCGGATCTCCCAATTCTGTCTTCTTGTCCTGTGGCATTGGAAATTTTCTGACTGCCCTCGCTTTCTCCTCCGATGGTGTTATTGTTCCGTTCTCGAACTTGTATCCAAGAAAATCGATCTTTCTCTTTAGGAATTGACTCTTCGCCCAGTTAATTTTTTAGTCCGTTGTCGCTGGCTACTTTAAGGACTTTCTTTAGTTTTTCGATTGCTTCCTCCTCGTCTTTAGCCGCAATTACCAAATCATCTACATACACCTTTACAATATCGTCATTGATTAGTTTCCTAAAAACGACAGATATAAACTTCGTAAAGTTTGCCGGTGAATTGCAAATTCCAAATGGGGCCCTCAAAAACTCATATTGTCCATTATGAGTTATGAACGATGTATACATTGGCGAATTTCCCTCTACTGGCACGTGGAAAAAGCCATTGATTAAGTCGAGCGTCGTGAAAACTTGACCTACTCGTATGTAGTCTAGGATATCATCCATTAGTGGCATCGGAAAATGGTCCTTCATAATCTGGGCGTTTACTCGTCTAAAGTCACAACACATTCTCTATGCGACTAGGACTACTGCAAATGTAAATTCTGATACACTCGGCTGGATGATTCGTTCTTGTAGCCACATCTTCACTTGTTCTTCCGCAAACTCCTTATCTGCTGGTGACATCCTTCTTGGCCGCTCATATATCGGTGTCTCATCTTTCAGCATAATTTTCATTTCTATCGGCGAAGTAGCTTTCTCTTGGGGTTTGTACTCGTCTACTAGCGATTTTATAATCCTTGCCTGTGCAGTCGGTAAGTGACCGAAGTCAATTTCAACTGGCATTCTTTCTCTAGTTAGTTAAGAGTGATGTCTTACAACTGAGATAGTCGTGTGTTCAATCGATCCTAGTTGAAAATAAATAAATCGATAGAAGTTCGTACATTTTTTATTCAGCTTTTCACCAGCGCACAAAAGCTCATTACCTTAAGTGTGCAAAAAGGCTGAAACTCTGTAATAAATTGTTAAAATGGAGTGTTTTAAATGCAAAAATGTTATCAGTGGAGAATCCGGAATAAAATGTGTAGGTGTATGCGGGAAAACGTTCCATCTTAAACTTACGTGTAGTGGCCTCGAGCGGTATAGCAGTGGTGTACTAGGCACAAATCCAATGATAAAATTCATTTGCGATGATTGTGTTACGTACATACACAACGTTGATTTGGCAGTGCGGGAAATACAGGAAACCGGTCAAAAAAACGGAAATTATTTGAAACAATATAAAACTGAATTTGAAGAATCATTGAAAAAAAAAATGAACTTGAAATAAAAAATTTACTGGAGGCTATTGAAGGCAGATACACTGATAGGTTGAGAGCAATGAAAATTGCCCAAGACACTTGTGATATGAGTGTAGAAGAAATAAAAAAAATAAGTAGTTACAGTGAATGTTTTAAATTAAATCCAGAGTGACAAGATTTTTGAAGATGTAAAAAAAATAGAAAATGGTAATAAAAGTACAATAAAAAAAGGTTAAAGAAATAAAAGAAGATTTAGTGAAAGAATTAAAACAAATTAAAGAATCAGTTATGAATGGCACAAACAAAACAACACCAATACCACTAAAACAACCTACGTACGCGGAAAAAATCAAAGAAAAAAATAATGTTATTATAATAAAAATGCAAACAATAATAAAACAAGGGAGGACATTAAAAACACTATTGATCCCACAAATCTAGCCTTAAAAAGACATTCAAAACGGTGCGGTACTAATCAAGGGTGATGAAAAGTCGGTAAAGAAAATTGAAAACGAATTCAAAACAAAACATGATGCCAATTACAATGTAAAAATTCCAACACGAAAAAAGCCGCGAGTTCTTACAGTCGGTATGAAAGAGAAAATGTGTGAAGATGATCTAGTAAAATCTATAATGGGTCAAAATGAGTTAAATGATTGTGTCATTAAGTGCGTGCATATATATCTGTCGCCAAAGATTAAGTGCTACAATGCAGTTGTTGAAATGGACAGTGTTGCCTATGCGAAAGTAATGGAGAGTACTAAAGTTAGTATTAGATGGGATAGATGCCGAGTGAATCAACATACAAGTGTACTAAGATGTTTTAACTGATGTGGCTTTAATCACGCAGCAAAAAATTGTACCAAAGACAAAGTTTGTGTTAAATGTACTGGAAATCATGATGTGAAAGAGTGCAAAAACAATGAAAATAATTGTATTAACTGTTTTAGTGGCAAAACAAATCTGAAAATAGACTTAAATATCAATCATATGGCGAGTGACGTAAATTGTCCAGTTTTTCAAAGAAAACTAAAAATCGCAGAAGAACGGACTGATTACTAGCAATTAAATGACTTTAGATTAGGGTTGCCATATTTTCCCGAAACCTTATCGGGACATTTTGATGAACTTTGATTTTTAAAAGTAATCAAGCAAAAACGGGTGCGCAACTTGGGAATCAATCAATTACATAACTATTTATTTATTTATTCGTTACAAGTTTTATATCTATAGATAAATGTATACCTACGTACCGAATACAATAATTATTATTTTTTATATTTGTCAGATGATTTCACCTGCGACAATAGTTGTTGATTTGCTTTAACGAATTTATAAAATTCTTCACAACTCATGTTAAAATTAAATTTACATTGAAGAATAGCTTCCACCGTGTCGACTCCCAAGCGGTTCCTTTCGTCTGTCCACTGAGCGGACATCAACGAAAATACGCGCTCTACAGTTGCGTTATGGCCGGGAATACTGAAAATATACAGACAGATTTTCTTGAATTGAACCAGCTCGTGCGACGTCTCAATCTCAAAAACCTTCACCCATCTTTCAGTTATACTTTTTGTTTTCCATTCTTCGTTTTCTATGTTTGCTGCAATGATGTCTTTCAAAGGAATGAATTCAGGAAAACAAGCATCGCCGTTGATTGATACGCCTTTTTCGTTCATATATAAAATGCTCTCCTCTACGTTAATCCACTCCAGAACCTTGGTTAAAGTCATCCAGTCAAATGATTTGAAATGATCCAATTGAGACGCCCATTTCTCAATATAACCGATTGCAATGTTGTAGAACTTAACAACCTCCTCTTCAAATTTTTTTATATCATTTTCTAGATCGACATTTGTACTTTTTAAGCCATTTACTAGTTGTTTAGCCATCATATCAATAAAATTTGAGGCTTTACTTTCTTTCAGCATTTTTTTATTATTTTCAATGAGCTCCTTGACCTCAATGATAGTTATGTCTGATCTTTCCATTTTTAACGTCCGCTTATGAAAAAGAAAAGACTGGGAATGTATGAATGAAAAATAAACCTTCGCCAAAGGGTTCTTAAAAAACTCAATCAATAAATTCGGTGCATTTGTCTCATTCTCAAAGAATTCTTTCAGTGGTTCCCACATCTTTAAAATCCTATCGATGGCAGGCATCAGGGAGAGCCATCTAGTCCGTGAATGAGACAATAGTGTTTGAAATGATATATCTACAAGTTCGCAAAAAGTTTTTAGTCTCTCTGTTCTGACTGTATAGATTGAGAAATATTTAAAAAACTTAATGGCAATAATTTCACAATCAATCGCTAGTGTGTCTGCAGCTGATGATATTGAATTATGCAATATGTGGACAAGACAACCCACGCCTTCTATGTTTCTATTAAGTACTGTCTTTAACTTGTAAAACATATTGCACATCCCACTTCTTTGAGCTCCACCAAAATTTGTATTAGTGTTATCGGCACAGAAAGCCACAGGAAATATTTAGGTCATTTAGCGTTTTCAGATAATAATTAGTTATAGTACCTGAAGTTTGTTAGATAAACTTAAATAAAATCACAATTACAATTAAAAACCATTACCTGAAGTTTCATCCGGTAAAGCTTCCAGTCTTATTAATTTTGGTTTTATACCGTCTTTCACGTCAAAAATATTCTCGGACGACGTCGACCGACGCTACTACTGCAATTACACTGACACTTGACTTTTTGACATATTAAAACAAAAAAAACAAAGGGCGGAAGTGTGGACGTTTATTTGCAGGGTTGACGGTTGAGCGAGGTTTCGACTTCATGTATGTATATCTGTGTCGAGTTGAGTTGGTTTGACACGACTCAAGCTCGCTCTAGCAGCGTGGTTAGTCGAAATGTTGCTGAAATACCTGGACCGAATGCTGCGATTTTTCATTATGTTCTGGCGGTAAGTCGTATTGGAACTAAAATGTGTCGGGACATTTTACAGCCAAATTGTGCCAAATTGTTACCTCGTTTCGTCCTCCGCGGAATTAGCCACCCGAAAGCCCGCGTAGATCTGTTATTAAAATAAACCAAATTCCCGTATCCTACCGTGTTCCAGCATCCAGTTAGCCCTCCGTGGCCGAAATAAAACAAAAGTACACGAAAGCCCATTTATTAACTTTTCTTATACAATCCTCTTTTTTTTTATTTCAACAATCCATTATGTATGTCCCCAATGGGCAGACAACTTTAAATACAAATCAACATATCCATAAAAAAAAGAAAGAACTAGAATAACAAAATGTTCAAAAGCACTACGTGAATAAGAAAAAAATATGTATAAGTTAATAGGTGACTCCCTGTATAATCCTTGCACTGCAGCCCCAACTATGTCAGCCGCATCTTCAGCTTCGGCGGCCTTCTCCAAGACCTTTTAAACCAGTAAGTTAGAATAAGATAGTTAAGTTAGTTAAGCTGGTTTTAAGCTTTTTTTGCCTAGCAATAAGTTTAATGAATTATCAAATAAAAATTCATTTAAAAAAAAAGTATAAATCTGCAAGTTATAAACACGTAACGAATGAAATATCCGAAAATCGAGTGACTTATAGTGCCAATTTTCAAAAAGAAATTTGAATTATTGCCTGTAATAAAAAGTTTTTCGATTCTCTAATTGGTTCATTTTACTGCTCAACGAACTATATAGCGGGTTGTAAGAAAAGCATCTCCAACTAGCTCCTTCAGGCAGTGCGAACGTTTTCCAGCTGCTTCCAGTTGCATACACCAAGGTTGATTGAGGTCCGTATGCACTTGGATATGCCACTGAAAATGCTTCCTCTACATCACTTCATTCTGGGATAACTTCTCCATGAAAACGAAGAACAGGTTATTTAAAAGATGCCAATTGATAAACTTTAGTCACAAATTAGCATTTGATTGGTTTTTGTACATTTTTACTATTGTTAATGGCGATTTTTTCACAAAAAAAAGAAAAAAATTATGTGGATTCAAGAGCCATAGTTCACTTGAAATTGTGTCAAATTTGTGTACTGAAGAGCCTCCAATAGTTGATAGCAATTCATGTTGACTACTAGTAATTTTAGTAAATTGTTAATCATTCACAAGAAAAGATCACTTAAAAAAAGAATTGAGAAATATAACACAATCAATTCCAAGTAATTTTTTATTTTTTTTACTTATATATATGTTTATATTAGTTTTCACGGTACGTCCGTACAGTAAGACTCTTGCACAATTCGATTCCGAGCACCGGTTCAATTTGCGGAGTTGCAAACGGGACGTCCGCGGTACAGGCAATCACCACGTAGAACTTGTGTGTGTACAAAGTGTCTTTACGAAAAATCAGTCACTCGTATTCAATTTTTTTTTTTTTTTTCCTTTTTACTGCGTATCTTAATTCCACGCACTCCCTTAGTCCGAGCACCAGACCCAATTTACCCCACAGATCAATAACCAAAAATCAAGAAAAAAAAAAAAATTAAAATTAAATAAAATCCGCACTCTAACACTCGTTTTTTTTTTTTTTTTGTCTTTTCCTTTTTTTTCGGTATTGTTTCTTTTCTCTACCCCTATTTATTTCCCACTGAATGTTCTCCGATCACACGTCCGATCTCTGCTCTGGCTCCTTTCCAACTGCCGCCTAACCCTATATATCTCCCATTTAATGGCCAGTTATTTGATCACACGATCTTTGATCATAACAACTGACCCACGCTAACTTCTCTCTCAACCGCCGCCCGTACTTCCCTAGCTAACCCATCTCTTGTCTATCGTTGTTTTTTTTTTTTTTTTTTTTCTATTATTCTTATAAAGAAGAAAAGTTAAAAAAAAAATTGTCTGGTGGTCCTTTGGCTCGAACTTGGGACCTCTCGGTTAAGAGGCAGCGCTCCTTACCATCGGGCCACTCCGGTACGTTTGGGGCTGCCGGACGAAAATGGGAGAACTCCACGCAAGAAATGCGAAAACCTTTCAAATGCAATTTGGCTATTAAAACCATAACAATGTGTCATTTGATTGCTTTATATTGTGAAGGTCTCTAATAAGAGACATTTCACTTCTCTTATCAGAGTAATGCAGAATTAGATTCGCCTTGAATTGGGGCCACTCCAAAGGCGTTCCAAACATATTTAACACCTCATTTGCCTCACCAGTAACTTTATTTCGTATTGCTCTCATTATATATATATCATAAGACCTAATATTTCTTCAACATTATTTAAAAACTCGTAGAGTAATGTACGATTACCACTAAATTGGGGAAGAATTTGAAATGTATTAAAGTTTTTATTTATTTCATCAAAGTTTACACTGTTTACTTCACTGCCTTCATTATTGTTTGTATTGGTATGTGTTGCATTAGGATTCGAAATGCCTAAATTACTCCTTAAATTATTGCTTCCTATATCGCTTACTGTACCTACATTACTTAAATAAATACATACATATACGCATTAAGGCTTGATGCTGCTTCTAATTATATTGATTGTAGTTCCGCTAATCGAATCGCCTTAGGTTCGTCCACACAAGGTTGGTTTTTAATATATGATATATGGTACGCTATGTGCATTCGTACATAACCCGCGCACTGATGTAATAAACTCTTCCCCTATCTCATCCCTTTGTTTCTTCTTCAAAAATTTTGCACGCTCGTAAATCAGATTTCATTTTGGAACGATATACTCCTCGAATTTCCCTACGCAGACATCTTGATTGATTGTCTTCTGTCAGGTGTAATGGATTTCTTAAATAACTGTTAACAATTTTCAAAAAGAAATTTGAATTATTGCCTGTAATAAAAAGTTTTTCGATTCTCGAATATAGCAATCCGATTTTCGGATCATCATCCTCAACCGAATCGAAATACAGAGTAAGGCCCCGGAATGAATTGGTACATTTTACTGCTCAACGAACTATATAGCGGGTTGTAAGAAAAGCATCTCCAACTAGCTCCTTCAGGCAGTGCGAACGTTTTCCAGCTGCTTCCAGTTGCATACACCAAGGTTGATTGAGGTCCGTATGCACTTGGACATGCCACTGAAAATGCTTCCTCTGCATCACTTCACTTTGGGGTAACTTCGAAGACTCTCCATGAAAACGAAGAACAGGTTATTTAAAAGATGCCGATTGATAAACTTTAGTCACAAATTAGCATTTGATTGTTTTTTGTATATTTTTACTATTGTTAATAGCGATTTTTTCACAAAAAAAAGGAAAAAAATTATTTAAATTAATAAAATTAATTAATTCAAGAGCCATAGTTCACTTGAAATTATGTCAAATTTGTGTACTAAAGAGTCTCCAATAGTTGATAGCAATTCATGTTGACTGCTAGTAATTTTAGTAAATTTTTATTAATTTACAAGAAAAGATCACTTAAAAAAAGAATTAAGAAATATGTATAACACAATCAATTCGAAGTAAATTTTAATTTTTTTTATTTATATATATGTTTATATTAGTTTTCACGGTACGACTCTTGCACAATTCGATACCGAGCACCGGTTCAATTTGCGGAGTTGCAAACGGGACGTCCGCGGTACAGGCAATCACCACGTAGAACTTGTGTGTGTACAAAGTGTCTTTACGAAAAATCAGTCACTCGTATTCAATTTTTTTTTTTTTCCTTTTTACTGCGTATCTTAATTCCACGCACTCCCTTAGTCCGAGCACCAGACCCAATTTACCCCACAGATCAATAACCAAAAATCAAAAAAAAAAAAAAAATTAAAATTAAATAAAATCCGCACTCTAACACTCGTTTTTTTTTTTTTTTGTCTTTTCCTTTTTTTTCGGTATTGTTTCTTTTCTCTACCCCTATTTATTTCCCACTGAATGTTCTCCGATCTCTGCTCTGGCTCCTTTCCAACTGCCGCCTAACCCTATATATCTCCCATTCAATGGCCAGTTATTTGATCACACGATCTTTGATCATAACAACTGACCCACGCTAACTTCTCTCTCAACCGCCGCCCGTACTTCCCTAGCTAACCCATCTCTTGTCTATCGTTGTTTTTTTTTTTTTTTTTTTTCTATTATTCTTATAAAGAAGAAAAGTTAAAAAAAAAATTGTCTGGTGGTCCTTTGGCTCGAACTTGGGACCTCTCGGTTAAGAGGCAGCGCTCCTTACCATCGGGCCACTCCGGTACGTTTGGGGCTGCCGGACGAAAATGGGAGAACTCCACGCAAGAAATGCGAAAACCTTTCAAATGCAATTTGGCTATTAAAACCATAACAATGTGTCATTTGATTGCTTTATATTGTGAAGGTCTCTAATAAGAGACATTTCACTTCTCTTATCAGAGTAATGCAGAATTAGATTCGCCTTGAATTGGGGCCACTCCAAAGGCGTTCCAAACATATTTAACACCTCATTTGCCTCACCAGTAACTTTATTTCGTATTGCTCTCATTATATATATATCATAAGACCTAATATTTCTTCAACATTATTTAAAAACTCGTAGAGTAATGTACGATTACCACTAAATTGGGGAAGAATTTGAAATGTATTAAAGTTTTTATTTATTTCATCAAAGTTTACACTGTTTACTTCACTGCCTTCATTATTGTTTGTATTGGTATGTGTTGCATTAGGATTCGAAATGCCTAAATTACTCCTTAAATTATTGCTTCCTATATCGCTTACTGTACCTACATTACTTAAATAAATACATACATATACGCATTAAGGCTTGATGCTGCTTCTAATTATATTGATTGTAGTTCCGCTAATCGAATCGCCTTAGGTTCGTCCACACAAGGTTGGTTTTTAATATATGATATATGGTACGCTATGTGCATTCGTACATAACCCGCGCACTGATGTAATAAACTCTTCCCCTATCTCATCCCTTTGTTTCTTCTTCAAAAATTTTGCACGCTCGTAAATCAGATTTCATTTTGGAACGATATACTCCTCGAATTTCCCTACGCAGACATCTTGATTGATTGTCTTCTGTCAGGTGTAATGGATTTCTTAAATAACTGTTAACAATTTTCAAAAAGAAATTTGAATTATTGCCTGTAATAAAAAGTTTTTCGATTCTCGAATATAGCAATCCGATTTTCGGATCATCATCCTCAACCGAATCGAAATACAGAGTAAGGCCCCGGAATGAATTGGTACATTTTACTGCTCAACGAACTATATAGCGGGTTGTAAGAAAAGCATCTCCAACTAGCTCCTTCAGGCAGTGCGAACGTTTTCCAGCTGCTTCCAGTTGCATACACCAAGGTTGATTGAGGTCCGTATGCACTTGGACATGCCACTGAAAATGCTTCCTCTGCATCACTTCACTTTGGGGTAACTTCGAAGACTCTCCATGAAAACGAAGAACAGGTTATTTAAAAGATGCCGATTGATAAACTTTAGTCACAAATTAGCATTTGATTGTTTTTTGTATATTTTTACTATTGTTAATAGCGATTTTTTCACAAAAAAAAGGAAAAAAATTATTTAAATTAATAAAATTAATTAATTCAAGAGCCATAGTTCACTTGAAATTATGTCAAATTTGTGTACTAAAGAGTCTCCAATAGTTGATAGCAATTCATGTTGACTGCTAGTAATTTTAGTAAATTTTTATTAATTTACAAGAAAAGATCACTTAAAAAAAGAATTAAGAAATATGTATAACACAATCAATTCGAAGTAAATTTTAATTTTTTTTATTTATATATATGTTTATATTAGTTTTCACGGTACGCCCGTACAGTAAGACTCTTGCACAATTCGATACCGAGCACCGGTTCAATTTGCGGAGTTGCAAACGGGACGTCCGCGGTACAGGCAATCACCACGTAGAACTTGTGTGTGTACAAAGTGTCTTTACGAAAAATCAGTCACTCGTATTCAATTTTTTTTTTTTTCCTTTTTACTGCGTATCTTAATTCCACGCACTCCCTTAGTCCGAGCACCAGACCCAATTTACCCCACAGATCAATAACCAAAAATCAAAAAAAAAAAAAAAATTAAAATTAAATAAAATCCGCACTCTAACACTCGTTTTTTTTTTTTTTTTGTCTTTTCCTTTTTTTTCGGTATTGTTTCTTTTTTCTACCCCTATTTATTTCCCACTGAATGTTCTCCGATCTCTGCTCTGGCTCCTTTCCAACTGCCGCCTAACCCTATATATCTCCCATTCAATGGCCAGTTATTTGATCACACGATCTTTGATCATAACAACTGACCCACGCTAACTTCTCTCTCAACCGCCGCCCGTACTTCCCTAGCTAACCCATCTTGTCCATCGTTGTTTTTTTTTTTTTTTCCTTTTTTTTCTATTATTCTTAGAAAGATGAAAAGTTTAAAAAAAAAATTATCTGGTGGTCCCTTGGCTCGAACTTGGAACCTTAAGAGGCAGCGCTCCTTACCATCGGGCCAGTCCGGTACGTTGGGGCTGCCGGACGAAAATGGGAGAACTCCATGTAAGAAATGCGAAAACCTTTCAAATGCAATTTGGCGATTAAAACCATAACAATGTGTCATTTGATTGCTTTATATTGTGAAGGTCTCTAATAAGAGACATTTCACTGCTCTTATCAGAGTAATGCAGAATTAGATTCGCCTTGATTTGGGGCCACTCCAAAGGCGTTCCAAACATATTTAACACCTCATTTGCCTCACCAGTAACTTTATTTCGTATTGCTCTCATTATAAATATATCATAAGACCTAATATTTCTTCAACATTATTTAAAAACTCGTAGAGTAATGTACGATTACCACTAAATTGGGGAAGAATTTGAAATGTATTAAAGTTTTTATTTATTTCATCAAAGTTTACACTGTTTACTTCACTGCCTTCATTATTGTTTGTATTGGTATGTGTTGCATTAGGATTCGAAATGCCTAAATTACTCCTTAAATTATTGCTTCCTATATCGCTTACTGTACCTACATTACTTAAATAAATACATACATATACGCATTAAGGCTTGATGCTGCTTCTAATTATATTGATTGTAGTTCCGCTAATCGAATCGCCTTAGGTTCGTCCACACAAGGTTGGTTTTTAATATATGATATATGGTACGCTATGTGCATTCGTACATAACCCGCGCACTGATGTAATAAACTCTTCCCCTATCTCATCCCTTTGTTTCTTCTTCAAAAATTTTGCACGCTCGTAAATCAGATTTCATTTTGGAACGATATACTCCTCGAATTTCCCTACGCAGACATCTTGATTGATTGTCTTCTGTCAGGTGTAATGGATTTCTTAAATAACTGTTAACAATTTTCAAAAAGAAATTTGAATTATTGCCTGTAATAAAAAGTTTTTCGATTCTCGAATATAGCAATCCGATTTTCGGATCATCATCCTCAACCGAATCGAAATACAGAGTAAGGCCCCGGAATGAATTGGTACATTTTACTGCTCAACGAACTATATAGCGGGTTGTAAGAAAAGCATCTCCAACTAGCTCCTTCAGGCAGTGCGAACGTTTTCCAGCTGCTTCCAGTTGCATACACCAAGGTTGATTGAGGTCCGTATGCACTTGGACATGCCACTGAAAATGCTTCCTCTGCATCACTTCACTTTGGGGTAACTTCGAAGACTCTCCATGAAAACGAAGAACAGGTTATTTAAAAGATGCCGATTGATAAACTTTAGTCACAAATTAGCATTTGATTGTTTTTTGTATATTTTTACTATTGTTAATAGCGATTTTTTCACAAAAAAAAGGAAAAAAATTATTTAAATTAATAAAATTAATTAATTCAAGAGCCATAGTTCACTTGAAATTATGTCAAATTTGTGTACTAAAGAGTCTCCAATAGTTGATAGCAATTCATGTTGACTGCTAGTAATTTTAGTAAATTTTTATTAATTTACAAGAAAAGATCACTTAAAAAAAGAATTAAGAAATATGTATAACACAATCAATTCGAAGTAAATTTTAATTTTTTTTATTTATATATATGTTTATATTAGTTTTCACGGTACGACTCTTGCACAATTCGATACCGAGCACCGGTTCAATTTGCGGAGTTGCAAACGGGACGTCCGCGGTACAGGCAATCACCACGTAGAACTTGTGTGTGTACAAAGTGTCTTTACGAAAAATCAGTCACTCGTATTCAATTTTTTTTTTTTTCCTTTTTACTGCGTATCTTAATTCCACGCACTCCCTTAGTCCGAGCACCAGACCCAATTTACCCCACAGATCAATAACCAAAAATCAAAAAAAAAAAAAAAATTAAAATTAAATAAAATCCGCACTCTAACACTCGTTTTTTTTTTTTTTTGTCTTTTCCTTTTTTTTCGGTATTGTTTCTTTTCTCTACCCCTATTTATTTCCCACTGAATGTTCTCCGATCTCTGCTCTGGCTCCTTTCCAACTGCCGCCTAACCCTATATATCTCCCATTCAATGGCCAGTTATTTGATCACACGATCTTTGATCATAACAACTGACCCACGCTAACTTCTCTCTCAACCGCCGCCCGTACTTCCCTAGCTAACCCATCTCTTGTCTATCGTTGTTTTTTTTTTTTTTTTTTTTCTATTATTCTTATAAAGAAGAAAAGTTAAAAAAAAAATTGTCTGGTGGTCCTTTGGCTCGAACTTGGGACCTCTCGGTTAAGAGGCAGCGCTCCTTACCATCGGGCCACTCCGGTACGTTTGGGGCTGCCGGACGAAAATGGGAGAACTCCACGCAAGAAATGCGAAAACCTTTCAAATGCAATTTGGCTATTAAAACCATAACAATGTGTCATTTGATTGCTTTATATTGTGAAGGTCTCTAATAAGAGACATTTCACTTCTCTTATCAGAGTAATGCAGAATTAGATTCGCCTTGAATTGGGGCCACTCCAAAGGCGTTCCAAACATATTTAACACCTCATTTGCCTCACCAGTAACTTTATTTCGTATTGCTCTCATTATATATATATCATAAGACCTAATATTTCTTCAACATTATTTAAAAACTCGTAGAGTAATGTACGATTACCACTAAATTGGGGAAGAATTTGAAATGTATTAAAGTTTTTATTTATTTCATCAAAGTTTACACTGTTTACTTCACTGCCTTCATTATTGTTTGTATTGGTATGTGTTGCATTAGGATTCGAAATGCCTAAATTACTCCTTAAATTATTGCTTCCTATATCGCTTACTGTACCTACATTACTTAAATAAATACATACATATACGCATTAAGGCTTGATGCTGCTTCTAATTATATTGATTGTAGTTCCGCTAATCGAATCGCCTTAGGTTCGTCCACACAAGGTTGGTTTTTAATATATGATATATGGTACGCTATGTGCATTCGTACATAACCCGCGCACTGATGTAATAAACTCTTCCCCTATCTCATCCCTTTGTTTCTTCTTCAAAAATTTTGCACGCTCGTATATCAGATTTCATTTTGGAACGATATACTCCTCGAATTTCCCTACGCAGACATCTTGATTGATTGTCTTCTGTCAGGTGTAATGGATTTCTTAAATAACTGTTAACAATTTTCAAAAAGAAATTTGAATTATTGCCTGTAATAAAAAGTTTTTCGATTCTCGAATATAGCAATCCGATTTTCGGATCATCATCCTCAACCGAATCGAAATACAGAGTAAGGCCCCGGAATGAATTGGTACATTTTACTGCTCAACGAACTATATAGCGGGTTGTAAGAAAAGCATCTCCAACTAGCTCCTTCAGGCAGTGCGAACGTTTTCCAGCTGCTTCCAGTTGCATACACCAAGGTTGATTGAGGTCCGTATGCACTTGGACATGCCACTGAAAATGCTTCCTCTGCATCACTTCACTTTGGGGTAACTTCGAAGACTCTCCATGAAAACGAAGAACAGGTTATTTAAAAGATGCCGATTGATAAACTTTAGTCACAAATTAGCATTTGATTGTTTTTTGTATATTTTTACTATTGTTAATAGCGATTTTTTCACAAAAAAAAGGAAAAAAATTATTTAAATTAATAAAATTAATTAATTCAAGAGCCATAGTTCACTTGAAATTATGTCAAATTTGTGTACTAAAGAGTCTCCAATAGTTGATAGCAATTCATGTTGACTGCTAGTAATTTTAGTAAATTTTTATTAATTTACAAGAAAAGATCACTTAAAAAAAGAATTAAGAAATATGTATAACACAATCAATTCGAAGTAAATTTTAATTTTTTTTATTTATATATATGTTTATATTAGTTTTCACGGTACGACTCTTGCACAATTCGATACCGAGCACCGGTTCAATTTGCGGAGTTGCAAACGGGACGTCCGCGGTACAGGCAATCACCACGTAGAACTTGTGTGTGTACAAAGTGTCTTTACGAAAAATCAGTCACTCGTATTCAATTTTTTTTTTTTTCCTTTTTACTGCGTATCTTAATTCCACGCACTCCCTTAGTCCGAGCACCAGACCCAATTTACCCCACAGATCAATAACCAAAAATCAAAAAAAAAAAAAAAATTAAAATTAAATAAAATCCGCACTCTAACACTCGTTTTTTTTTTTTTTTGTCTTTTCCTTTTTTTTCGGTATTGTTTCTTTTCTCTACCCCTATTTATTTCCCACTGAATGTTCTCCGATCTCTGCTCTGGCTCCTTTCCAACTGCCGCCTAACCCTATATATCTCCCATTCAATGGCCAGTTATTTGATCACACGATCTTTGATCATAACAACTGACCCACGCTAACTTCTCTCTCAACCGCCGCCCGTACTTCCCTAGCTAACCCATCTCTTGTCTATCGTTGTTTTTTTTTTTTTTTTTTTTCTATTATTCTTATAAAGAAGAAAAGTTAAAAAAAAAATTGTCTGGTGGTCCTTTGGCTCGAACTTGGGACCTCTCGGTTAAGAGGCAGCGCTCCTTACCATCGGGCCACTCCGGTACGTTTGGGGCTGCCGGACGAAAATGGGAGAACTCCACGCAAGAAATGCGAAAACCTTTCAAATGCAATTTGGCTATTAAAACCATAACAATGTGTCATTTGATTGCTTTATATTGTGAAGGTCTCTAATAAGAGACATTTCACTTCTCTTATCAGAGTAATGCAGAATTAGATTCGCCTTGAATTGGGGCCACTCCAAAGGCGTTCCAAACATATTTAACACCTCATTTGCCTCACCAGTAACTTTATTTCGTATTGCTCTCATTATATATATATCATAAGACCTAATATTTCTTCAACATTATTTAAAAACTCGTAGAGTAATGTACGATTACCACTAAATTGGGGAAGAATTTGAAATGTATTAAAGTTTTTATTTATTTCATCAAAGTTTACACTGTTTACTTCACTGCCTTCATTATTGTTTGTATTGGTATGTGTTGCATTAGGATTCGAAATGCCTAAATTACTCCTTAAATTATTGCTTCCTATATCGCTTACTGTACCTACATTACTTAAATAAATACATACATATACGCATTAAGGCTTGATGCTGCTTCTAATTATATTGATTGTAGTTCCGCTAATCGAATCGCCTTAGGTTCGTCCACACAAGGTTGGTTTTTAATATATGATATATGGTACGCTATGTGCATTCGTACATAACCCGCGCACTGATGTAATAAACTCTTCCCCTATCTCATCCCTTTGTTTCTTCTTCAAAAATTTTGCACGCTCGTAAATCAGATTTCATTTTGGAACGATATACTCCTCGAATTTCCCTACGCAGACATCTTGATTGATTGTCTTCTGTCAGGTGTAATGGATTTCTTAAATAACTGTTAACAATTTTCAAAAAGAAATTTGAATTATTGCCTGTAATAAAAAGTTTTTCGATTCTCGAATATAGCAATCCGATTTTCGGATCATCATCCTCAACCGAATCGAAATACAGAGTAAGGCCCCGGAATGAATTGGTACATTTTACTGCTCAACGAACTATATAGCGGGTTGTAAGAAAAGCATCTCCAACTAGCTCCTTCAGGCAGTGCGAACGTTTTCCAGCTGCTTCCAGTTGCATACACCAAGGTTGATTGAGGTCCGTATGCACTTGGACATGCCACTGAAAATGCTTCCTCTGCATCACTTCACTTTGGGGTAACTTCGAAGACTCTCCATGAAAACGAAGAACAGGTTATTTAAAAGATGCCGATTGATAAACTTTAGTCACAAATTAGCATTTGATTGTTTTTTGTATATTTTTACTATTGTTAATAGCGATTTTTTCACAAAAAAAAGGAAAAAAATTATTTAAATTAATAAAATTAATTAATTCAAGAGCCATAGTTCACTTGAAATTATGTCAAATTTGTGTACTAAAGAGTCTCCAATAGTTGATAGCAATTCATGTTGACTGCTAGTAATTTTAGTAAATTTTTATTAATTTACAAGAAAAGATCACTTAAAAAAAGAATTAAGAAATATGTATAACACAATCAATTCGAAGTAAATTTTAATTTTTTTTATTTATATATATGTTTATATTAGTTTTCACGGTACGACTCTTGCACAATTCGATACCGAGCACCGGTTCAATTTGCGGAGTTGCAAACGGGACGTCCGCGGTACAGGCAATCACCACGTAGAACTTGTGTGTGTACAAAGTGTCTTTACGAAAAATCAGTCACTCGTATTCAATTTTTCTTTTTTTCCTTTTTACTGCGTATCTTAATTCCACGCACTCCCTTAGTCCGAGCACCAGACCCAATTTACCCCACAGATCAATAACCAAAAATCAAAAAAAAAAAAAAAATTAAAATTAAATAAAATCCGCACTCTAACACTCGTTTTTTTTTTTTTTTTGTCTTTTCCTTTTTTTTCGGTATTGTTTCTTTTCTCTACCCCTATTTATTTCCCACTGAATGTTCTCCGATCACACGTCCGATCTCTGCTCTGGCTCCTTTCCAACTGCCGCCTAACCCTATATATCTCCCATTCAATGGCCAGTTATTTGATCACACGATCTTTGATCATAACAACTGACCCACGCTAACTTCTCACTCAACCGCCGGCCGTACTTCCCTAGCTAACCCATCTCTTGTCTATCGTTGTTTTTTTTTTTTTTTTTTTTTCTATTATTCTTATAAAGAAGAAAAGTTAAAAAAAAATTGTCTGGTGGTCCTTTGGCTCGAACTTGGGACCTCTCGGTTAAGAGGAAGCGCTCCTTACCATCGGGCCACTCCGGTACGTTGGGGCTGCCGGACGAAAATAGGGGAACTCCATGCATGAAATGCAATTTGGCGATTAAAACCATAACAAAATATGGCACATCATGCATTTAGCCATCAAAAATTAAAACTAGAACCCAGTTGATTTACAAAAGTTGTATCATTGTTAATAACTCACATTTTATTTAAAAAAAAAAAAAATATTTTTTTTTGATAACTATACAAAATAACCAATCTTAACGTGTTTGCCATTCACTTTTGGTTTACTTTTAGATTATGAATTTTAGTCCTTCCTATTGGTAAATGGTATTGCTTTCCCATATTATGTGATGTGTTTTGCTTCTGTTTAAGTGATTCCTTAAAATATTTGACTGTCTTGTTTAGTTTTGATTAGTCGTCTGGATGTCTAGTTTGTTGCCATATTCTCCTTATTCTGTTAATTTCTCAGTAATCAATATTAAACAGCTTTTCTAAAGAAAACTTTTTATCTGTGACTGCACCCTAAAATATCAGGATGAAAAAAAAAGTACATTCTTCGAAGTAATCGCCACTAGCATTTAGTATCCAACACTCCATTATGTAGCCAACGAAGATGCGTCTCGACCAGCGAGGCATGTGTTCCGGGAGGAATATTCCATACTCCGGAAAAAGTTCTAATCTGTAAGCGAAAATCAGGTTAGTATGGTGGATGAGGGAGAACTTCGTATCCCAACTCTGCGAAGTTTTGTCATGGATCATTGCGACGTATGTGGTCTTGCTTTGTCGTGCAGGAGAATTGGTTCGCTTTTATTGACAAGAGCCGTCTATAATTAGCTTAATTTTTCTCTCGCTAGTCCACCAAACGATTGCAATAAGTATACGGTTACCATAACCTTTCGAATAAAGTTAGAATAAATTTCGCATGCTGCTTGACTTCACCGCGGTCTAGTTACTGTCCTGATCGTCTACGGTTGTCATACAAAATACACCTTTCATCACACGTAACAATCCGATTTAAAAATTGCTCGATTCTGTTACGATTGGCTAAGTACTCTTCGAAATTTATTGCCTTTAGTTAATTGGTGTGCTACCTGTCGATCAATTTTTTTTTTTATTTATCAATCTGTGGATATTCCAAACTTCCCTGTAAGACATCATACAGTCTTCGATGAATCACGTTCAGCTTCCGTCTGTAATTCGCCTCATTGTCCGTTCATTACACAACATCTCATTAAATACCTAGTTAATTACCCGAGCTGCTGTCGTTGCGATTAGTTGTCTTTTTAAATTCGAAAAGGAAAAACAGCCTAATATCTCTAGTAGTAAGCATCTCTTTGGTGGTTTTTGATAATGGCAGCACTTAATCAACTACAAAAACAATTTTCAATTAAAGAATGGTAAAAGTTAAGTATCTTCTAAATAACAAATTGGTTTAATTAATTTGTCATACAATGTCCCAAAACTATGTTCCTGAAGATGTTTTTTTTTTTTTATATGTATATATAAAGCTCATGTGCAACTGTTTTTTCGACATACGTAGATTTAATAAATTTGTATTTCCAAAATATTAGGCAAGATATTACAATATTTAAGTTCACTTTCAATATTTTCATAACACTAATTTTTTTATATCATAATAATCATTTATAGTAGCTTTATTTTTATTAAAATTATATAATTTATGCTTTTTCAAAATACTTTTAAGAACTTCCTTTTTTTCGCCGATCCACCCAGCGTGACTTCTCACTCTAGAAGAAGGAAAATCCCTCGATTCTCCTGCTTTTTTGTACTAGATCAGCTAGATCAGTCACTATGGGTTTACACTGATGAGTGGTAAGTTATGTGTACAAGAATAAATTTTATTCTTTTTTACTACACATTATTTGAAATTTGAATTTATTTGTTAATCTTAAGCTAAAAACAATATCAGTCCTGTTTATTTGTAAAAGCTTATAGCCTTGTGTATGATTTCCATGTGTAAATTACTTAACTGGAGTAAATAATTCCGCGACAATATTATTGAATTCAAAAGAAATGTAACAAATTTGTCGAGTTCTTTTGTGCAATCAGAACTAAACATTTCTCAAAGTAAAACAAAGAGAAAGAAAAAAGTCCCTAAAAAGAAAGATTACAACAAACTATAATCATAAGGGTTATGCTTATGAGTTATCAGAATCTGTTAATATTACACAATAATAAATAGATTTTTCGTAATTTTGTCGATCTATTTGCAATAGTGTCACTGCTACTCTGTCACTAACAATAATAATATTAGAGCAAAATGTAATGTTTATAAATATTTGAGCTTTTGTTGATTTATTGTATTGGAACAAACAAAAACACAACAATTATTGAAATTTCAATTTGTTTCAAATAATTTTTTTTTTTTTCTAAATTCATTTAAGGATTATAAATTATGAGAAGATTATATATACAAAATTATTTAAATTAAGATTATGTTTCATGTAACTAAAAGAAAAACAGACATTATTATAAATAGCCTTAGTAAACAATTTGAGGAAGACAAAGTCGGTTAAATCCAGAAGAAAAATCATTTTATACAATACTTTCACTAATAAAATAAAAACAGAAATGTGATATATAGAATGTATATCAAAACATGACATCTATGGTAGACTAGTTTTGTTTTATATTATAGGTATACACAGTTACACAGCTATTTTGTGTAAGTAAACAAAAAAAGGGAAAATGTTTTTATCTGATTTTGCTCCGTCCTCATTTGTTCTCATTGTTAAAATTGAAATAAAAATGTGACGAATCTGGATTTAAATTTAAGCCTTAAAAATAAATAAAAAAAATTGTAATAAAATATATTGTTTTTGTTTTTCACTTTTAGTCTTTTTTAGTATTCTGTCACCTGGATATTAAATGGAACACTTATGGACTTAACACGGTATCTGTCATAAACTTAAAATCCAAATTTACTAAAAATCCGTTAAGTCGTTTTTGAATTAGACCTCTCAGAAGTACGACTGGAAACTTGTTAAAGCACCTCGCTGCATCTCACTACTTCTTCATTCGAATTGAATCATTTTCAAACCGGTCTACGAGCATATTACATACACAATTTCATCAAAATCTGTTCAAAGCTTCAAAAAATACGAATAGACAGACACGATTAATTAAATTCAAAGTCTTAAAAAAGAAAACCGTATATGTATAACTCGCACTTGATATACATACTCTATTTTTTAATGTCTCAGGAGAATGGAAACTAAAGGGTGGTTAAGTTTTAAGGGCCGATGTTGATTTTGAATAAAACACAAATTATTTAGGAAATTACTATCATTTCTTTTTATTATGATAATATTGGTATGGTTCAATTATGTATGGAACAAAATATCGGCCAAATGGCGGCCGCAACCTCGGCGGCACACCTCCATCCGATGGTCCAAATTTTCGATGACGCTGAGGCATAATTGAGGTTCTATGCCGTTAATGTGCCGAATTATCTCATCCTTTAGCTCTTGAATTGTTGCTGGCTTATCGACGTACACCTTTTCTTTCAAATAACCCCAAAGAAAGAAGTCCAACGGTGTCAAATCACATGATCTTGGCGGCCAATTGACATCGCCACCACGTGAGATAACACGGCCATTGAATTTGTCGCGCAAAAGAGCCATTGTTTCGTTAGCTGTGTGGCAAGTGGCACCATCCTGTTGAAACCACATATCGTCCACATCCATATCTTCCAATTCGGGCCATAAAAAGTTCGTTATCATCTCACGATAGCGAACACCATTTTACAGTAACGGCCTCATTTTGGAAAAAATACGGCCCGATGATGCCGCCAGCCCATAAACCGCACCAAAAAGTCACTCTTTGTGGGTGCATTGGTTTTTCGACAATCACTCTTGGATTATCATTCGCCCAAATGCGGCAATTCTGCTTATTGACGAATCCACTGAGGTGAAAATGTGCCTCATCACTGAAGATAATTTTCTTCGAAAATTGATCATCCACTGTTGCCATTTCTTGCCACCATTGTGACCATTGACGACGCTTGAAATGGTCAAGAGGCTTTAGTTCTTGAGTCAATTGCACCTTGTAAGCGCGTAAATGCAAGTCTTTATGCATAATGTTCATCAACGACGAGCGTGAGAGGTGCAATTGTTGGGCACGACGACGAGTTGAGGTGGACGGCTCTTCAGCCACAGTATCGCGAACAGCAGCAATATTTTCTGCAGTACGAGCTGTGCGAGCATGCACTGGTGTTTTCACATCTCCTACAGACCCGGTTTGCACAAATTTTTGCACGATTTTTCCGATTGTACGCACATTTGGACGATTAAATTGACCGAAAGAATCACGAAATGCACGATATGCATTTTGATTTGAACGCCCATTTTCATAATAAGCCTGAATAACTTTAACGCGTTGCTCGATTGTGTATCTTTCCATGGTTCAAATTGAGTTAGTCTGAAATTGAGAAATGTCAAATGAAATGCAGAAAAAAACTTGACGTTTAGGTGTGGTTCACATTCAACATCGGCCCTTAAAATTTAACCACCCTTTATAAAATTGAAGCAATACCCAGAGATGGCTGTTGATTCAGGGGTGTAATCGATTAAGGTAATAAGTGATAGTCCTTTGTTAAGGGTTCCCTAAATATACGTCCAAAATGAATTTATGCTGACAGTCTGAGAAAAATGGGTGACTCCAAGTCGGAATATAAATACTGTACCAATCGGCTCGTTTGTTCAACGACAACTTGGTCATTCTCTATTGAGAGCTTCTCACATGAACTGATTTTGACTAGTTTTATCATTGAAAACGGGAAGAATCAATTCAAGTTTTGTTCATTCAGGCTGTGCAACAATCCTGCAGTTCCTTCTACAATGTTTCGGACTTTAATTCAAGTCAAGGTTAATACATAAAGCTACATAAAGGAAAGGAACTGCTAGTAATTCCTGCTTCAATGGTCAACAAAGTTTTGAAGCGCATGTATCACCAAGGACTTTTCGCTGTTAGGAAACTGAAGATCTTTTATTATGGCAGTATTATACACCCCGACTATGTCAAGTCGTAAATGCTGGTACGCGTATTTTTGGTGATAAAATAAAAACGAACTATTTTTTGATTTTTTCTCTACAACTTTGATGGCCGCCATTTGCATTTATGCAGGCCTTGAGTTGCTTTGGCCACACATCGATCGCAGCACGCACCTCGTTCATTAGAAAATTGACCACTGCATGGGCAAGTGTGCAGTTCAAAGACTCAGCATTTGGGTGTCAAGTAGAACAAACTATCGCCTCTAAAATAGACCACAGCTTGATTTGGCTATGAGCAAGTGATCAGTGTGTCTTATGTGCCTTAAGTTCCAAAAATTGTTTAATAATGCGAGACATGGATTTATGCGATATGTTCAATTCTCGTGACAGGATGTCCGCTTTCGCAACAAATTCTGATTAATAGCTTTCAACGTCTGTGTAGTGCTGTTAGTGCGAAGGCGTCCGAATATTTGTCGGTCAGTTACTCTACCATTGTCCTCAAACAATGAACTGTTCGATAAACAAAATTCCGAGTGATTTCAAGCGGTCTCAAGGTCCGGAAAATGTCGCCCCTTTTCATATTATACTTGTGAGCACCAATTACCACAATACAGATTTCAATATCGCCCCACTCCAATTTACAAACGACTTTTGTTTAAATGTTTTTGCGCGTTAACTTAGTATAAATGTCAGTCATTGAATACCTCTCAATACGGAATGGATGTGTTCAATACTCGTACTATTTTCACAACGATTGCTTTTCAACGTGTACCAGTATTTCTGACACGACTAGGTAGAGAGTAGAGTAGTTCACAACTACTATTCCTACATTCGGCACGAGTGTAAGCTCATAATTGCACTGTAACCTGACGTCACAAGTATGCCCCCGATTAACTTTTTCTACTCCCGCGATCAGATTGACGAAATATTCAGAGAAAGGCCATTCAGATAAGTTCAAACATCAACAATCGAACGGGTTCATTCGGTCCTGTTAGCACAATTTGCTTGGCAAACGAATTCGTTCGCGTTCGCCCAAAATCCACTTAAACGAACCTTAGGACTGTGGTTAGGTTAAACGCTGTCAACAGCGACGCTGCTATATGCTGGGTCGTGCGGCTAAACTTAACTCATTGCTGACTATATACCAGAAATCAATGAGTAAAGAGATATCAAACTTTCGTCCCTCTTTCCCCCAAACAACCATTTGTTTACATTGTTGTTTTTGTAGTTCAATTTTCTGTCTGTTAACACATGTGAGCAAAACAACGTGACCCTCCCGCCAAAATATGTGCGGCCATTTCGCATAGTGAAACAAGTTATTCAAGGGCTGTGTTCAAAAAGGGAATCCGTTCAATTTAATTTTTAATACTGGAACGCAGGAGCACTGCAAAACTATGCGAAATGAGGAAAACTAATAATTAGATTTAATATTACTATTAATAGGTACTGTATATTCCAATTAATTGGTCACGTGGCTTGAGGAAAAAAAAAACAATCCAATTAATCGCTGTAATATATCATAGATCCATTCGGTCAACAATATTGTTTCTTTTGTGAATGAACAGGTTCAATAAATTTAAGAAAATCGTTTCAGACCTCAGAAATCAAGAGAGAACTTAAACGTAATGAACATATCTCTTTCATAATGTTGGCGTGGTGTAGTTGATACTATGTTGGCTTGTTGAGTGGGAATTATAGGTTAGAGTTCCATCAAGAGACATTTTAGATTCTGTAGTTTTATATATGAACTATACTTTACACGCCATCTAGCTTTTAAAAGGAAACCAACTTTATAAGGAAGGACGACCATTTCCTCAGTGAGTAGCAGCCTGGTAGAGACTGGTATACGTCGATCCCAAAATAAAACCTAAAAAACGACTGTATTTTAAAAGATTAAAGTGAAAAAAGTATTAAAATCTCAGATGCGGGGTCACACATAATTAAATAAAACAAAATTGTGTGGAAGTCCCATTGATCACTAAAATAAATGCAAATTTTGTTCATTCGTTATGAGCAGAAACTTAACTCGAGTCCAACTCACTAGGTAGCTATGCTATAATAAGTCCAATCCCTATACGAGCAATACGATCTAGATCCCAACGGTACTTCAATGGATCCCAGCGATAGAACTGTTGACGAGATTAGGACTTCAGCAAAAGGAACTTCAGAAACACCAGCAGTCGAGACTGCAGGCAATGAGACCTGCGCTCAAAGGGATATGATCCGTGTCGACGAAACTTATGTGGCAAACCTCCATAAGGCGACTGCTGCTAACGATAATTCGTCTAATATATCTTGTACCCTGCGAAATCAATTAGGGATTGTAAAACCCTGCTAACCCGGTACGAGAAAAGGAGAGTTTCTAAACCAAAGTCAAATCCCAAGACCGTACCTATAACTTCAGCAAATCGAAGCATGTCATCAACGTGGACTAGTTGTAAAGTTATCAGCTGTTTTAATTATTCCGCCTACTGGCATATCACAGCAAATTATCTGAAGGAGAAGCGATTCCCAAGCACCAGTTTCGGAGTCTCCTTATGCATCCCCCATTGTTCTTGTGGGAAGAAATAGGTCGAACTAGGCAGGTGTATTTATTATCGTGTCCTTAACTAACTTCACGTCCGAGATAACTACCCCTTTTATTTTATAGAAAGTAAGTATAGTTCATAGAAAGTAATTATAGTTTATAGAATGTAATGAAAACATCGTCTATATGGATGATATTATTATCGGCAGTAAAAACTTATCGAGGCATTTTTAGCTATTGGCTCAAATCCCAAGACAGCTTGCAAGTAATTGGCTAGAGTAAAGTATACCTAAGTTCTGTTGCATTTTCAAGAATATTGTAACACAATGTAACATAATAACTACGCCCCAAAAAGATGCAACACATTCCGAAGTGTCTTTTCATTCGAGGTTCGTGTCCACAGTAAGAGACGAATTATGTCTAAGACGACGTCGCGGAATTAAAAGAGAATTATAACCGCAACAGATTATTGGCTGCAGCTGTCATCTTGGAATTATTACATCAGAAGTTTCTTGTTCCAGTGGTCGAAGAATTTGCTAGAAGTTTCTGGCTATCAGAAATGCGGCTATATAAGGACAGATGGCGATCGAGGCAGGGCAGTTGGTTTACGAACCGTACTGAAAAGTGATAATAAGCGAAGTTGTAATTTTGTGATAAATTGAAAGTTCAGAGTAAACAAGAAGAAGTAATTAGTTTGGATTTGTGAATTAAGTAATTGAAATGAAATTGAAAGAGACCTTGTAAGGAAAGAATTTGCGAAGAATAGTATAGTGTGAACTTGAATTGTTCTATAGACTAGAAAATAAAGAAATAATCTCACAGAATAACGTTTTATCTACTCGAGCCGTAGCTCGCATATTACAATACATTAACATTGTATTATTTACAGGAATTTTTTAGCGCAATAAATTGAAGTAAAATGGCTAAATTAGCTGATTCTAATCCGCTGTAGAGAACTTCGAAACCTAATCCCCAACAGTAAACATTTTGTATTATTACTAGCTTCAAGAGTTCATCAACCATCCAAGGATTAATATATTTTGTATTATTCGAACAAAAAATAGACACAGTATAAGTCTCAATCTGATAGATAGAAAGGGATAATTCCTAAGTAACTGTAGAATCACTCTCAGAAAAAAAAGACCGACAAACTTCATATTTTAAGCTTTCTTTCAATGTAATCGCTGCTATCAATATTGTTTGCTGCTATGTACTCCAAAATGCTACTCAAAGTTTACAATTATGCTGCAATTGAACAATGAAAGTGAGACGGGTGAAAGATGTAAAGCACTTTAAAACTCGTCCCCATCAATACCTTACCAATGAGCATTCTAAATTTTTCTTGAGTCCTCTGATCTAATAGATGTACTAAATATAATTCACTAAATCTTAATTATTTATTTTCCTTTAAAATATGTGTTTACAAGATTGTAATCTTAATGTGTAAAGCCATATGAATAAAAAAGAAATTGAAATTGCATTGAAAGACGATAGCACTGTTCCTGCTCAGTTCAAGAAAGTATTTGGATAATCATTTTACGATACGCTTGGAACTTTGTAAATTTATTTTTCGCATATTCGAATCTTAACTATAAGAGCATGATGAATAGATTCGCAGAATTTAAAATTGAGAGTTTCATAAATTTAAGAGCGTTTTATTATTCCTTCGTAAATACTGCACTAAAGCAATGCACGAATATTAAAACTTCTGAAATAAAATTAGAATTGTGAATATATTATATCTCATCCGATTCCGTTGAAATGGAAAAATCGTAGTTCCCTGTTTGAATCATTTGTAAGTTAGATAGACAAGACTTTTATATTAAATAATAATTGTCGCCCACGAATGATTTAGCATGAAAATTGATGCAAGAACAGTAGTGTGGAATAACTCATTAAAAATTCCGACCGATGAAGTTTCAAAATTGCGACCCTTGTTTCACACAGAACACTCCTCCCGTTGATATCTTGCTAAGTACCCACACTTGTCTCTTTCTTACACATGGTTTCATCGCGGCTTGTCAAAAATAAAGCATACATTGGTTTTATACGAAGTACGATGGTGGATTAGCAGTAAAGTAAGCCGGCTTTATGCTGCGGAGATAAAGTAATAAGTTTTTGTTAAATTGTGTTCGGTGCTTAATGTGGAAGAGTTAAAAATGAGTTGAAATTGTGGCGAGACAGCAGGTGCATGCAGAAATGTACACCTAATTTCGTAGCGAACACATCGTGGGTAAGTAAGAATAAAATAATAAGAAATGTACTTACACTCCCGGTCAAGTAAATAGATTCATGAAACTATTTCCACTGCTCCATTATTTTTTTTCTTCAATTTATTGCATCTTCTAAACTATTTTCTTTTTCATTTTGGAAGACCATGTGGGGCGGGTTTCCAATATAGGAAATCCTTTTTTTTTAATTAGTCTAA
Organism: Pocota personata; assembly: GCA_963082735.1. Lineage (NCBI taxonomy): Eukaryota > Metazoa > Arthropoda > Insecta > Diptera > Syrphidae > Pocota > Pocota personata. The sequence goes on along the minus strand of OY720429.1, from coordinate 36,896,517 downwards.
AATGGTCTAAAAAGCATTAAAACACCAATCAAACCTATAGAAGTAGGAGATATAGCCCTTATTGTGGACCCAAATAGCCATAGAAACTGTTGGTTAAAAGGACGAATAATCCAAACTAAAAGCGCATCCGTACTTACACGCAATGGCGTATACGGGAGGCCTGCGGTGAAATTAGCCATCCTCGATGTAGCCAGATCCTGCAAGGACTAGATCCGGGTTGATATATCAGGGGAGAGTGTAAGCAATTGCATGTAAGACTTACGTGTAAACATACAAGTAGATCCACCCTAAATATTAACGTCCTTTACTGACCATAATGTCTCTTACGTCTCTTAAAGCTCTCTGTTTCTAATATCGCGTAAAGCTCAACGTTAGAGAAAAAAGAAGACTTCTTTTGACATTTAGCGTTACTTGAACAACTCCATTTTGTAATTAATTTCATTAATTCGAGCCAGAGAAAATTTATTACCCCACTAATTGAATCGGAAAGTATTAGTTGAATGTAAAGTTTATCGAATTTCATGAGTAGAGAATCTACAAGCTGAAGAAACAAGTGGTTTTGCTGGATTTATAAAAGGTCTCTGTTGGCCCTCTTATTAAGCCAACAGATGATGCTTGGGTAAATACTGATACTATTACCCAATTAACCGGCATCAGCGACACGCCTACATCAACCCTAGCAACCATTAATCTAGTTATAGAAATTATTTCAGGTCAGAAGATTACGCATTTATTCCACGTTGTGCCCAACAACTTCTCTATTTCACAGGACGGTATTATAGGCGAAGATTTTTTCCGAAAATTCAACGCGCTAATAGATTATAAAGGCAACACCTTTAAATACCACTACAAAGGCAAGCAATATTTAATAGACTTTTACTACGAACACAGAACTCTTACGATCCCTGCAAGATCGGAAAAATGGATAAAGTATGGGCCAGTAAAAGAAAAAAATGATCAAATATATCTTTTTCATGAAATAACCCCACAAGTTTATTCGGCATCAATGATAACGACGCCTAAAGATGGTTATGTATTCATATCAATTTTGAACGCCAACAACGAAGACGTTAATATAGAAAACTTGAACCTTAAGTCTGAAAAAATGGACCACTACACAGTATACTCGTATTAAAATTTCATAGAAATCGGAAAATATTTCCACTTTCTAAATAAAAACCATTAAAACTTGTAATTTTTTAATTTTAACACCCTGTAAAGGAATAAATTTATGTCCATTTATGTTAAATTGGATATACTTAGCACTACAAGTCGACTAAACACAAACACCCTTTTGTTGAGTTAATAAGGAAGAAAACATGCATTTTACTAGTCAAAACCGAAAACTTCAAACATTTTTTTTCAAAAATACAACAAAAATTTCCTCTCCAAAATTTTTACATAGTATATCTTAGAATAAGCCATTATAAGTAAAAAAAAATAATTTTAAGTGAAAAGTCGATTTCCTATATTGGAAACCTCAGCCGTTTTCAATATTTTCTATTCTTGTCGTACAGAGCTCTTCAGGCCAATTAAGGATGTCGGATTACTGTTCTTTATCCTTGTTTTTAGAAGTTCCCACAGGTGTTCAATCGGGTTCAGGTCTGGCGATTGACCTGATTGTTTTGATTTGAAAACCATTCCATCGTTTTTCGGGATTTATGGCATGAAGCATTATCATGCTGACCTTTTCCCAAATATTTTACGATAGGATGCTTTTGAGGGGGTTCCTAAAACATCAATAAAGCTGTCGCTATTCATTCTTCTCATGGGCGTCGTGGCGTAGTGGTTAGTGTGTCAGATCACTACGTAAGAGGTTCCAAGTTCGAATCCCAGAAAACACCAAAAAGTTTTTTCACGATCCCACCTCTCGCGAACGTCTGACAAACATCCGAGAGTATTGTTGTCACGAGAAAGTTTCTCAAAACAAATTGCCGTTCGGATACGGCACTAAACTGTAGGTCCCTTCCATTCGTGTGAAAAATATAACGCACACAAAAAGCATTCAAAAAATTCATTCGTTTTCTCAAGATCAACTATCCATTCTGAGTTTGAACGCGTTACTATCTCGCTTCATAGACAGGAGCCAACACAGTTTTTGACGAAACTCAACTTGGTTTTTCGCGCCCCAATTGATGATTACATCAATGTCAGAGTTGAGTTTGGAAGACAATCACTTCCGCTGAGGCTCTACGATTTGGGGCCATTACCGTGGTGTCGTTAGTGAATTGGAGACTTGACTTGTGCGGTCATCCGCGAAGGAATGAATTGGATATCGAGCAACGAAAGCAGGTCGATGATGAAAAAAGAACGGAGAGAGTACTGGTGTCGAAGTGAATGCATTTAATACACCACGAAAATGTCATCGACACCATGGGCTTCAAGCTTATTAAGGAGGGCACTTTTCCACAATCTATCGAAAGCTTTGAAGTGGTGATATTTTACAGCGCCAGTAAAATAAGTAGCCAAATAAGTGCTCGCCGACGAATTCCAATTCCAAATCCGGAGGTCGTTGTCTTGGTCTAAGTATTGTTATATGCTCGACACAAGGTTTTCTCTTTCACATAGGATGGTGAGGCATACGTATGTATGTCGAAACTTATTCAATCTCGGCATTTTTGCTCTCTGAGAGTTATTTTTTAGGTTTTTTTTAGTCCAACAGCAGATGTCGTTACATGATTGATTGTCTAACTTTATGTATTTTTTTCTCTTTACAGAATCTTTGCTTTCACGCTCGTAAAGCCCTTGAAAGCAATCAGAAGATTTGCTCTTGAGACTCAACAAAAATATGTTATTAAGATCAGGACATCATTTATTAAACCATGAAACGAAGAAATCAAACTAAGAATGATGCAAGACTTATGAGATTGGATTGCAAAGGGGGTAGTACAAACGCGTATTTGGTTTATATTTTCGACAAATGTAGACTCTAGTGTTATTTGATGTCTATTACTTCTTCTTCTATAATTCTTTGTGGTCTTCTCAGTTGACTCGTTATCCTGAATATGATTGAATATTTTGAACTAAAGAACATTGTCGTTCATAATGAACAAAAATATCTGCTGCATATCATGCAGATTGGAAAAAGTCGTTCCGAGTATATGTTGCAATCAAATCACCACATCGAGAGGTCAATATCTAGACGGTTGGATCACCAAATCGTAATTTCGGAGAAATTCGGGCAACTAAGAGAATTTAATAAAATAATACAATCGTCGCCTAGTCTGTAATCGAAGTATGCGATGTATACTAAGTGAAAAATTGAGTCGCGCTGACCGATCCTCGAGTATTTAGTCGTCGTATGCGAAAATTCTGAAAATTGTGCTGACCGATCATTCGATCCTCTATGTTAAACATATCATTTTGGTGGCTGATCGGAGCAAGAACAAGGTGTTATACTTCCATCGAAGAATTCGTAAACGAGTAACAGATGCTACTGTCCGTGTCCCATTAAAATATCGGGAAAATTGTGAAATTGAATGCGTGTCAATCGGTTACTAGACTATTTCTAGAGCATCCAGCTAATTGTGAAAATTTTGTTTAGTGTCCCAAATATTGAAGCAAGCGGTCAATAAATCGTTTTTGGTTTTATCCGGATTACATAATTCATCATTCAACAATCAACATTCCTTCAATAATCAACTTAAAATTTTAGAAATAAATTTGCACCTTGTACAAAATAGTGGGTAAGTGAACTTATTTTATTGTAAAACTTGCCGAATTTTTTGCATAGAAGTAAACAGTATTATATATAAATCAGTTGCACAATGAGCTTTATAAATATATAAAACGTCTTCAGGTTCATCTAAAATTTAGAAATTTAATTTGGAAATAATAAACACGTTCGGGACCTTGACATAACATATACCGATTAAATTTATTGATTGAAGACTTCTTGCAATAACCGTGTTTTATTACCGATGATCCATATACAGTGGTCTTACTTACTTGGGTGGCGCTACAGTTCGGGGTGAACCTGGGCGTTAAAATCGCCTAACACGATTTTAACGTCATATTTAGGACATTGATAGTATGTCTAGTCGAGTCTAGCGTAGTCCTTGTCCTCTGTGGGGGCATGAACGCATATTTGGCTAATTTTGGCGAATTTCATAAGACGATGCGGATCGTCATAAGACGCTCGCTCACGTGTCTGATGCTCAAGACTTCTTGCCTAATTCTGCTCTCTGTAATAAATGTCTGTTTTTAATCATCTTTTTGCCTGGCCCATCCCATCGCAATTCCTGGATGGCTGTAAGATCTACTTTGTACCAGTCTAGAGTCTTTGCTAATTGTTCGGCTGCACGCGGCTTGTTAAGGTTAAGGGTCTACGTGCAGATCCAAAGGTCGTTGTCCTTATTTCGTTTGCCAGGATCGTCAACAGTAGGGTCATCCTTTTCTGAAGCTTGTTTTTATTTCGTAACTAATACTTTTTTGCGGGGTAGGGAAGCTGCCCCGACACACAACCTCCAATTTTGAGCGTTAGCTCCATTGTTGAAACCCCTAGGACGAAGGGCCGGTTAATAGCCGATGCCACTAACCCACTTCGGGGATGTGAGCGCTGCCATTATCCTATTAAGGGCTCATCCGCCACCATCTCTTTTCCAAGACTCTGACTAGTAGGGGTAAGGTGCGAACAGTGAGACAGTATTTTTTTTTTTTTTAATGTGGTATATCTCCGAACTATTTACTTATTTATTTATTTATAAAGACTAACAAAGTAATCTTAAATTACTAAGCTAATACAAATTTGTTTAGCTCAACTACATTAACTTAATATTTCTTTTTACTAACTTCCTCATTTTGATGCAAAATACCAACAATGACGTTTGCAACATAACGTCCTTGTATATCGATAGTTTCGTCTATCGAAACCCATACAAAATGACCTTTTAAATTCTTTTTTATCTCATTTACAAGAGAACTATAAATTGAGTCCACACAATTTTTCCTAATTGTTGACTCACTTGGCACACTTTCCTTGGTGTATTTTTTAAGAAAATCCCTCAAGGAAGGGTTGTTTAATTTATATAAAGGCATATCGGCAGCAAGAAAAGCTTCACATAAATCAAGGCAAAATTTATTCTCTGTACTGGGAAATGCAATCAGCTGTTGAGATGAACTCGCAGAGTTTCGTGTACGAAGCTGTGTGTGTTTTTGACTGTTTAGATGTTGATCTACTTGCGCTTTTTTATCGTAAGAAACAGTTTTGTTGCACACTTTACAAAATAAAACTTTCCCGTTTGTTTTAAATACATCTGCATTATCTGAAACATGTTTGTGCAAATAACCGGCCACAGAGGTCTTAACTTTCGGCATTTTATCTAAAAAAAATAACTCATTTGAAGAGAATTGTAAACAAAATATTTATTGAAATAAATTCTTACGGTTAGGAAAAACAAAATTTTAATGTTTCTCATTCCAAGTTACAATTTGTTTTGATTAGGTAGAGATAGCAAAGAGCACAGGAATGACATTGGAATAACATGACAGCTGGAATTGTGTTAAGTGCTGCCAAGTTGGTTCTTCCGGTGCGTATGCACGTTTTTCAAAGTAAACATTTTAATTTTCATGTGTTTTAAAGATTATGAAAATATAAACTAAAAATATGGATTTATTTTAAAAATATGTCTAATAAATCAAAAAATGCATTTATATGCCATTTTAAAGGAAATTTACTGATTTGAAAAACTATCTTATTTGTTTGCTTCTACGTTTATCCAAAAAAATATGTATTAACATAGAAATCCTAGCCCTGCTTATAACACACGCTTAAACCATATTCATACGCTGGATATCATCCTTTTTCAATTTTCAATTTCAATGCTTTATTTATTCCAATTTTTGCTAATAAAATTTGATGTAGACCTGCGAAGCCACATGGCTTATCTGCAGGAGATTGTGTTTAGAAAGTTGCGAAAGTTTCTAAGTTCTTTTAATATTTCATTTGTGTTTATTGTTGTTTCTATATTTTCTTTTTGTGGACTGTTTATCTCTGATCGATTCCTTTTGTTTGACTGCATATCAGGTGTTAATGGACGTGTGGAAGATTCTGATAGAGTGGTACCTAGATTTTCGCTAGCATTTCAGCAAAATTGGAACTTCCAAGATTCTCTTTTGGAGTCCATAGATCTCCATGACCTTTCGGTTACTGTGGTGCAGTCGAAGTGGAGCTGTCGGGAGCTCAAGTCAGCAAGTAGCAATTTTTCTTTACAATGGTCGCACAAGGTCATTGAACTTATTGCGTATGGTGAAATAAACAGCAATGAAAGCATAAAGGAAGATGCTGGAGTTATTAAACTTTTAGATTTTCAAGGCAATCTTTTTTTTAAAGAAAACCCTTTTACTCGTATATGCCACTTTTTTCAATTAATATTTAAAGTCACTATCTTAATTATGTTTTATTTATGCTTTTGTTTCGAAAAAACTCTTCTTTATAGGAAATTTCTAAATTAAACTGGGAGCACTCGCTGAAACCAACCGCACACTTTGATGACAATGTTTGCAATGATAATTCAACGTTCTATGCTCTACGGATTCTATGGCACTAATGAATTCTTGAATTATTCTATATTTATTTAATGTGTATAATATGATGTAACTGCACCAACCCACATTCCTTCCACAACATGGAAGTGTGGGCCGAACGATCCCTCGATGATGAAACCAAATATCTCGTCCTTTGGGATGTTACCCTGTGCTGCGATCTCCTGCATGGATAACATATACGATACGATGTTCTCACCCTTTTGCCTGGAGCGTGCCTGAACGTGTCGGTAGTCGTCCGTAATTGAGATGTTCCGTTCGAACTGTTGTAGTAGGCCCATCTTCTGTTCGGGATAGGTAGCTGCATTTGTGTTACGTAGATACACTGCTGCTGTTCCTTTCAGAAGTCGCCGTATGGCCATGAACTTGAAGTGCTCGCTTGCTGTTCTTATCAGCAGAACGTTCTCTGCTGACGGATTCTCTTGTTCGGAGATGGCAAGTCAATTCCGAAGCTGCGCGGTTGTTGCACTTTCTGGGAAGACTTCTCCTCGGGCTTCCAGTTTCTTCGCTAAGTCCTTGCGTGTCTGTACCATTTTCAGCTATTCGTAAAGTATTACTTTCTCCTTCGGGAATTTGATTTGCTTCGCTTTTTGTTTTACTTGGGTGATACGTGGTAACTCCACATCTGAGGATGTAATTGGATAAAAATAATACACTTTTTATTTGCGTGATCTTCTCACGTGAGCCAAAACGGAAGTGGTCTCTCTTTTTCTTTTATTCCCTTTTTTAAAGTTTGTTACGATGGCCTGTGGCTGTCTCGGCTGTGCCGATCAGCAAACAACAGCAGGAAGAAAAAAAATTCAATACTTGGACTTTATAATATCCACCCGCAAGCAGCGAACTCGGCAATCGTCCAGGCAATTGGGCGCTTCCATTCGTCTGTCCGTGCAGTGGGTGTACAAGAACGCACTAGTCCTTGCACACACAAACACTCCATTCCAGGGGTGGGTTTTTGTTGTTTTGTTTGGAAATTAAATCCAAAATTAATCACAAAAAAAAAGAAAAAGATTTCAACATACCTTGTTCTGTGTGGTGTCCGCAGGCAGTATCCCTACTGCAGCTTGTCCTCGTTGTTGTGCTGTTTTTTGATATTTTTGTGTGTGCAAGAAACGATCGGTGTGTCCTTGCACACACAAACACCCCATTCCAAGGGTGGGGTTTCTTCTTTTTTATTTAAATAAAACAATTACAAAAAAAGACAGCGATTAGCCTCGCAAGATAAAATAGTAATGTCAATAATCAGCTGACATAACGGAGGGAGTTACGTGCGTCACCTTCACTCACACAAGCCCCATCCCATTACCGCTAAATTAATAATGGCGATCGGGAAATTATTTGTGGTTCAGGGCTTAGGTAGAGAACACAGAATTCGTTTGTTCATTATTTTTATATTATAGTTTTATATATATTTTTTTTGTTGTTAAAAATTTTTGTCTTAGGTAGGGTCTCGTAGGTCATGCTAGTTATATTAGGTAAGTGAGTTAGGAATATTGTATGTCAGCGTTAGTGTATTTATGTATATTATCGTTCAGGATTTTTTGTTTTAAACGAACATTTTTGTAACCGACAATGACGAGACGTAGGACATTGGAAAGGGAAATTTCTCATTTCAATCTTTCGAAAAAAAGGAATACACTGATAGTGAATTTGAAACTTGGTGAAAGGAGGGTTGCCACCAGTCCAGATAGTAGTTTAACGTTGGCAGTCGGCACACTTTCCCGAAACCAATGCATTGTCTTATAAGAATTAAATTAGAATATTTCATTATGAAATTCAATATGTAATTCAAAAAATAATTCAAGGAAATAACAAACAAAAGAAAAAAACATTAACGCCTTGCGGCTCGATGACATGTGTGTTAACTTAAAGTAAAGAGATAGCTAGTGTTTATATAAAATATACATGTATGCGGTTCATTACTTCATCATATGTATATTTACTATTACACATAATATATCCTTCTCACGAACTGCCTCAATAATTTTTTCGACTTCAGCGTCCTCCATTTATTTGATTTTTAGTAAGCTGTCAAAAAAAAAGACGCGCAACAAAAGTTAAAAGTTAACCAACTTGTACCACACCACTACCACACTTTACAGCGGCTGCGGCTTATTGTGTGCCGACTACTGAATTTGTATACATTTTAACTTTTGACAGTTCGTACCAGAGCGGCTACCGCTACCACAGCGGCCTCATTGTGTTCATTGAGTAACGCTCCGATTACATTTTCACTGAATTTACATTATTTCTTTACAGCGAAATCAGAGAAAATGGCGACTATTCTACTTGAATTGAAAAAGGCACATGGCCAGCAAAATTAAAAGATAAAATTCGAATGGAGATGTGTGAGCGAGGTAGCTCGTGATGTCATCATGGTGTGTTCAACTTAAGGGTGCGTATACATGTGCATGTCTTTTTAAGGTTATAGACACAACACACCTTCATACCTCTTTTGACCTCTTTTCTATTACCTAATGCGGAACTGTTTCTGTGACCTATTTGGTTACCCAAGGCGGAACTGTTTTTGTGACTGACATGTGTGGTATAATATCATGTGGTGTCACCTCGGTGGCCTACATGTGAGTTCGCAACAGCATGTTGATCTAATTTGTTTCGGTGACCTTCGTTCAATGATAGTGTCACATTACTTTGTGGTAATTAGTTTAGACACTCGGTGCACTATGTCAGTATTATTTTTGGGAAAGAGAACGTGAAGAAGAATATAGAAGAATACAAACAACAAAGACAGTGAATCACCGCTGAACGATAGGGGAATTCACAGAACGTGTGTATGGGCACAATAGTTGCTTAAACGTTTGTCCGTTACACTGCTGCTCGTAAAATCCACATCGGTAAATGCGTCCGGGCTGGTGAATAAATTTCGGGCTTACGAAAGCCTGATGTGTTATATTCGAGGGTGTCATCGACTTTTCAAAAGCATATCCTCTCGCTTTAGCTATGTCGTAGATTGTAAACGTTTTCCCTGGATTCTACATCATGAAATTGTCAATTGCATAGTTATATGCTGTTTTGAGGTTTCAACCAGTCTTTACTGGCTGTTTCATGCTCTATCCAGAAATGTAGAATTTTTTTGCAATTAATAGTGGCTGTTTGGTACGCTAAACGTCTTACATCTTCTAAGGACAAACCATAGAACATTGAGGACCAGTTTTTATATAGATCGTAAGTGCTTCCTCCTCTTATTTAGAAAATTGCATTAAGTGAATAATTTGGGCTCATTATTACAGACGGCATCTCTTTAAAGTGTTAAACTAGCGCGAGTTAAAGATTATTTAACACTATTCTGCTTTGTAAAAAAAAATTTTTTTTAGGTTGTAGCGATGTTCCTTAACCAAAGGATTAAAATCCACCACTTCGATTTTCACTCGTAGTGTGTTATTAGTTTAGCGACTTTTGTAGCTACTGAATTTAATTTCACTACCGGATGCTTAACTTTTATCCTACCGACTGCGCCAGTTAAAGATTATTTAACACTTAAAAATAAAAAACACTTATTAATATCTTTGTTCCACTGATGCGGTTTATTGTCAATTGAAATTAAGACTGCCTGATTATTTGTCTATTCGTCTATTTATATTAGACGGTAAACAAATTTATGCCAGAGCAAAAGCCGTTACTAGCTGGTGATAGCAAGCTGCCGCTGTTCGTTGTAAGTAGGTCATCTACTAGGCGTTGCATTGGTTGGCCCGTTGTTTGCACTTGGACTTGTTGTTGATGCTGAAAATGTTCGTCCGTTATCATGGTTGTGTTGTCACTGCAGATGTTGGCCCGTTTCTTGCACTAACGCTCGTTCGTCCGTAAGTAGGTCATCTAATAGGTTTTGCATTTGTTGGACCGTTGCTTGCACTTAGATTTGTTGTTGATGGTTACAAATGTGACTCCGTTGTTTGCACTAGATGACTTCTGTTATTGATGTTGCAGGATGGATGGTTATGGGTGGTTACTATGGGTATGTAACTCGCGCAAGTGTTTGTAACGAAACTCTGTTTTGTTCAGCTGATTTTCGCAATGACATTCCTTCAGCTACGATTACCACTGATTTGTTCATAGCCGTAGAACGCGTTTTTCCGAAAGATAGACGCTCCGCCGACATAATCAACTAACAAAACAACTACCAAAAACTGTTTTTAATAAAACCAAAACCTATAAATTTTAAAGGGCGAGCAGTGAGACATGTGTCAATCTTAAAAATGTCTCACTGTCGCCCTTTGTTATTTTTCCAAAAAAACGAAAAATATTTAAAAAAAACTCAGAGTTTTCTAGAAATATTTTCTAAATTAATTGAATACACATAATAACAAAACAGTAAAAAAAAACTTGGTTAACTCACTTGAGTATTTCACAAATTTTTAGATATCCTCAATAAATACTTCTCACACTTATTTTGGATGTTGACTCCGTGAAAGTCAACGCATAACTGGTGCTGAATTGAAACAAAAATATTTCATGGGAAAAAGAAAACAACCGTTATTGCACTCTGGAATGAGGATTTTTAGTTTTCCATTTGGTTAACGGTACTGCTACCCCATATTGTGTGGTGTGCGTTTATTAACATTTTTGTCACACACCTTTGGTAACTGGATAAACTCCACGAAAAATCGGCGATGAGCACTGTAGTATGTCGTTTGGTAAATGGTACTGCTACCCCATATTGTGTGGTGTGCGTTTATTAACATTTTTGTCACACACCTTGGGTAACTGGATAAACTCCACGAAAAATTTGCACTGAGGACTGTGGTATGTCGTTTGGTAAATGGTACTGCTACCCCATATTGTGTGGTGTGCGTTTATTAACATTTTTGTCACACACCTTGGGTAACTGGATAAACTCCACGAAAAATTTGCACTGAGGACTGTGGTATGTCGTTTGGTAAATGGTACTGCTACCCCATATTGTGTGGTGTGCGTTTATTAACATTTTTGTCACACACCTTTCGTAACTGGATAAACTCCACGAAAAATCTGCGATGAGGACTGTAGTATGTCGTTTGGTAAATGGTACTACTTTCCCAGATTGTATGGTGTGCGTTTATTAACATTTTTGTCAGACACCTTGGGTAACTGGATAAACTCCACGAAAAATCTGCACTGAAGACTGTAGTATGTCGTTTGGTAAATGGTACTACTTCCCCAGATTGTATGGTGTGCGTTTATTAACATTTTTGTCAGACACCTTGGGTAACTGGATAAACTCCAAGAAAAATCTGTGATGAGGACTGTAGTATGTCGTTTGGTAAATGGTACTGCTACCCCATATTGTATGGTGTGCGTTTATTAACATTTTTGCCACACACCTTTCGTAACTGGATAAACTCCACGAAAAATCTGCGATGAGGACTGTAGTATGTCGTTTGGTAAATGGTACTACTTTCCCAGATTGTATGGTGTGCGTTTATTAACATTTTTGTCAGACACCTTGGGTAACTGGATAAACTCCACGAAAAATCTGCACTGAAGACTGTAGTATGTCGTTTGGTAAATGGTACTACTTCCCCAGATTGTATGGTGTGCGTTTATTAACATTTTTGTCAGACACCTTGGGTAACTGGATAAACTCCACGAAAAATCTGCACTGAAGACTGTAGTTTGTCGTTTGGTAAATGGTACTGCTACCCCATATTGTGTGGTGTGCGTTTATTAACATTTTTGTCACACACCTTTGGTAACTGGATAAACTCCACCAAAAATCTGGAATGAGGATTTTTAGTTTTCCATTTGGTAAATGGTACTACTGCCCCATATTGTGTGGTGTGCGTTTATTAACATTTTTGTCACACACCTTTGGTAACTGGATAAACTCCACCAAAAATCTGGAATGAGGATTTTTAGTTTTCCATTTGGTAAATGGTACTACTGCCCCATATTGTGTGGTGTGCGTTTATTAACATTTTTGTCACACACCTTTCGTAACTGGATAAACTCCAAGAAAAATCTGTGATGAGGACTGTGGTATGTCGTTTGGTAAATGGTACTGCTACCCCATATTGTATGGTGTGCGTTTATTAACATTTTTGCCACACACCTTTCGTAACTGGATAAACTCCACGAAAAATCTGCGATGAGGACTGTAGTATGTCGTTTGGTAAATGGTACTACTTTCCCAGATTGTATGGTGTGCGTTTATTAACATTTTTGTCAGACACCTTGGGTAACTGGATAAACTCCACGAAAAATCTGCACTGAAGACTGTAGTATGTCGTTTGGTAAATGGTACTACTTCCCCAGATTGTATGGTGTGCGTTTATTAACATTTTTGTCAGACACCTTGGGTAACTGGATAAACTCCACGAAAAATCTGCACTGAAGACTGTAGTTTGTCGTTTGGTAAATGGTACTGCTACCCCATATTGTGTGGTGTGCGTTTATTAACATTTTTGTCACACACCTTTGGTAACTGGATAAACTCCACCAAAAATCTGGAATGAGGATTTTTAGTTTTCCATTTGGTAAATGGTACTACTGCCCCATATTGTGTGGTGTGCGTTTATTAACATTTTTGTTACACACCTTTGGTAACTGGATAAACTCCACGAAAATTCTGGAATGAGGATTTTTAGTTTTCCATTTGGTAAATGGTACATTCTTCCACACACAACAGAACATAATCAAAAAAAAAAAAAAAAAGATTTCACCCAATCATGTGTACCTACTATCGCTCCCTCGTAAGCACAAAAGCGAAAATGGTAACGGCGATGCGATTACCATTCATCAAAACAAATGAACACACACACTCATACACGCACCTTTCTCACAATCAAAATAAAAAAAAAAATGTTTGTTCAATTATCCACGAATAAAATGCTTCAAAACTAAACTCACAATACACAAGTCAATCATAAATTACACTACACACCACCAAAACAACAACAATAATAAACAAACAATAATCCACAAATGAATAATCATACAGAAAATATAATATGTAACTCACCCCAGCAATCCAAGGGCAAACCATGAACGAAATCCAAAAAAATATTTATTGTACATAGTACCTACATAGTACCATAGATATAGGATCTCCCTGTTTAACCCCTCTGGTAACCGGTATCCTCACTTGTCCGTTTCCAGATTCTATAGTAGTCTCAACGTCCTTCAGGTTGTGTTGAATGTACCTAATAAATTTCTTATCCACGTTGACCCGCCGCAACTCAACGTCCTTCAGGTTGTGTTGAATGTACCTTATAAATTTCTTATCCACGTTGACCCGCCGCAAGGCCCTTATTAGGCTGTTGTGCGATATTGTATCGAAGGCCTTGCGGACATCAAGCGAAATCACACATAGAGGTGTTGCTGTCCTCCGACAGCTTTCTTTTATGACGCTGTGCAGCGTGGGGATGTTGGCGAAGCATCCATCCAGTTTGCTGAACCCTCTCTGGTTCCGGTGCAGTTCAACCGATTCTAGCCTGGCTGCTAGGATCTTATGGAGCAGCCTAATTATTGTGGATGAGATAGTAATAGGCCTCCAGTTGTTAATGTCTGCGGTGTTGCCGGATTTCGGAACCAGAGTGGTTCTGTTTCGCTTAAGCACAATCGGTGTATGTTCCAGAAGCTGCATGGCGTTATACACACACTCATTTTCATTAACATCATTTCCCAGTTCAATTTTATTACTGGTGGGAATGATAATCACATACACAGAACACGCATTTTTTTCGGAATACTTACTATTCCGTTTTATATGTGATCACCGACGCACTGATCACCGATGGAATTGCACGTCGCGATTAATTAATAACACTACTCAACAAAAAACAAACTTTTTATTTTATCTGAGTTCCTACTATGTGATTATAATTCCTTGTTATTGACCTAATACAAATATGTAAATAAGATTTTTACATCACATCTCATTTTCAAGATAAATTAAATTAGTCAAAAATATGATTTTCTTGCAAAATCAAGCTCACCCGTTAGGTTTTATTGATGCTTTGATTGAAAAGGCGAAGTTTTCTTGGTGCAGCTGGCTTTCCTCTTGTAGTGAGATCCTGGAGTTTCTCTAACAAGGCTGCAACAGTAATCTGCGAGCATAGCAGGCTCCCATCTGCCTTGGAAACGTTTTTCGATTGCAGCCACATCTTGATGAAAGCGTTCCCCATGTTCATCGCTATATGATCCCATATTTTCGGGGAAAAAGTCCATGTGCGAGTGAAGGAAATGCAGTTTTAATCAGTTTAATTTTTTGGCGAAAGTCAGCGGATTTGTTGTTACCAAGAAAATTCTTTGTCACGTCAATAAAAGCATCCCATGCTTGTTTTTCAGTATAGTTAAGAGTAGGGCAAACCATGAACGAAATCCAAAAAAACTATTTATTGTATATAGTACCTACGCGTACCACACTCATTTTCATTAACATCATTTCCCAGTTCAATTTTATTACTGGCGGGAATGATACTCACATACACAGAACACGCATTCTTTTCGGAACACTTACTATTCCGTTTTATATGTGATCACCGACGCACTGATCACCGATGGAATTGCACGTCGCGATTAATTAATATAATAATCAGAAAAAAAAAAAAAAAACAAATAGGACACGCACGACCGAAAAAAAAAAAGAGGCCACTACTACTCACTAGTTATCACAATCTAATTGTTCTATATGTCGTCTGTGTGTTGTCTCTGTCTGTCCAATAATGAAACTCTTCCCCATAGCCAAACAAAAAAGAATGATGAGAAAAAAGTAATGCCTGGCGGTAGAGGTGACATAGAGGTAGAAGAGAAATTGCGAACTTCGTTCACGGCCGGGGTGCGTGTTGCATCAGCAACCATTTATTATAAAGTAATTGAGTTAATGTAACGTAACCCTTAACTGAAAATAAACTAGTTTCGTTAACTTTAATTTAATTGAATGAAATTTTCATTGTTGTTGTAATAAATGTCACTTTGTTAATACTTTTTAACCGCCAATGTTGCCTTTGTTCAATAAAAATCTCGAAATTGTTAAAAGTGGAAGAAAAAGTTTTTATTTGAGAGTATTTTAGTTCTAAAAATTACAGAAAGTGTGTTAATGCAATAAACAGTGCGTTTATTAACATTTTTGTTACACACCTTTGGTAACTGGATAAACTCCACTAAAAATCTGCGATGAGCACTGTAGTATGTCGTTTGGTAAATGGTACTACTTCCCCAGATTGTGTGGTGTGCGTTTATTAACATTTTTTGTCACACACCTTGGGTAACTGGATAAACTCCACGAAATATCTGCGATGAGGACTGTATTATGTTGTTTGGTAAATGGTACTACTTCCCCAGATTGTGTGGTGTGCGTTTATTAACATTTTTGTCACACACCTTGGGTAACTGGATTGTAATAATTATGACCTTACTTCTTGCAATAAAAAAGAACACAACTATATCGTTTTAAAGTCAATCACCGACTGCGACGTTCTCTGTCGCATATTCATTGCATTTCGTTTTGCTTGCCAAAATGCAAGGCAAGAATAATTTGGTAAGCGCGTGCATACTGCCGAATTCTTGAGAATTGTTGATTGGGTTAGTTCCCAAGAGTTCAGACAGTGCGACTTAGATTACGTCTGGAAATTATTTCCAAGACGAAATATGACGCGTATCAAATTATACTGCAGGATAAACTACACGAAAAATTTGCGATGAGGATTTTTAGTTTTCCATTTGGTAAATTTGTTTACGTCACGTCCAATTACCACATTGTGACGTCAGCATGAGATAAAGGGTGGAATGCACCCACGCATGAAAATTCCCCATGTGGGGAAATTTTCCCCTTTTTGACAAATTCAACTGTCATTAAAGAAGTATAAAAACTTGAGATAAAGGGTTAAAATAAAGAATTTCGGTTATAACGTTTTAACAAGTGGTTTTCTTTTGTTCTCAGTTAAATTCGGTTAGTTTACGAAGTTTGTCCGTTTCTTTTAATTCGGTATAAGACCCGAACAGGTACTACTGCCCCATATTGTATGGTGTGCGTTTATTAAAATTTTTGTCACACACCTTTGGTACCGTCAACTTTCCAAACATTGACCGATTTCAAACTTAAAATGAACGCGAAAGCTTACCAAATATTGTTTGACTGGGCTTTTCTTCTTCAAATTTGGGGCTATGTTAATAGCTATGTATACATGGATTCAAAGTTTTCAGAAAAATATATTTAAGGGTAGTTTTGAACCAAAAACTGGGTGGTCAATGTTTCCCTGCCCTTAGTCCAACTTTGACCGGCATTTTATTCTCAGAAATTCAAAAAGTATTTGGTTAAAAATTTTAATTGTTTTATTAATTTAATAATATAGAAATGAAAAGTTTAAATCTAAAAATAACACAGGAACAAAATAATTAATATTAACTTGCATAAGCGAAAGTGGACAGAGATATATATTATTACAGATAGACAGTTATTAGAAAATACCACGTAAATGAATAATGTTAAAAAAATCATGAGATGTGGTATTTGCTATCCTATACATTTCTTTGTGCGCAAAGAATAGCAAATAGCTCATCCATTGACATATTGTCGTCATTTTGCGGTGCAATATCTTCTTCCTGGCGATCGTCAAGGTTGTTATTCTTCTTGGGCTGAATGAGTAGCAACTTCGTCGGGGATAATAGAAACGCTCTTTCCAGGTTCTACACTTAGTTTTGAACGTTTCTTACGAGGACGAACGTCTTCATGACGCATTGTTCTTAGCATTGCCAAAACTGCAGACGAAACTGTTTCCCCAATATCGTCATTAGCATTAGCTTCATCATTTGGCAATCTGTTTAAGACTTCTGAAGGGTTGAGTGGGAATATACCGCATTTTTTAAAGCCGGATGTAAGGTTGCCAGATAATCCACTCTCATTAACAAACGAGTTAACAAGCTGCTTAAGTAAATGAGGAAAAATCTCTTTGGACAGATTTTGGGCGATTTTCATTGAAGAGCACCCGGCATATTATTCTCGCCAAATCGATCCACTCTTCTCCCTGCGAAATCAAGATAGTTCTTTGCAAGAACTCGTTTCATTCGAAAATCGAAAGGAAACCCCCATTTGCTAACGGTTAAAAGAACGTTGGCTATTGCCTTTTCTTCCTCGGCGCTGAAAATCTTTGGTCTTCCAATGTCTTTTTGGTGTTTACTTTTTAGCCGGTTAATCAATATCCCTTTTGCGATTTTGAAATCCTTGGAGCATTGGTTAATAGATTTTTTTTTTGTTCGTATAAGGTCAAGGGCAATTTTTATATCTTCATCAGTGGTGGTGTTGTAACGCCTTTTTGGCTTTGCAATAGTTTTTGGTGGCATAATTTTTTCGAAAAATAAGTTGAAGCAGTCGGGAAGTTCTATAAGAAGGCGGGAAAAAGGGTGGTCAGTGTTTGCCATAAGCCGTGTCTAACTTTGACCACCCGGTCAATGTTAAACTGACAGCGGTCAAAGTTAGCCTTCATACGTGAAATCATTGAACATTTTTTTATTTTATTCCCTAAACCACTAAAAATCTTAGTTTTCTTATAGATAATTGATTGAGCTACTTACCAGTAATTTTTTTTTTTTAAATGGGTTCACTTTCAATCACTAATATAACAATGTGTGGAGCACTCAAAAACACCACTTTATTTGATTTTCTGGGCAACTGACACTAGAGATATCCCTCTAATATTTTTTCTGCAATCTACCGTTCACTAGCACGTACTAAATATTCAATTATGATTCGTTTATATTCAAATAGATGACAGTAGTACGCACTTAAACAACTTTTTTAGTTTTCGGTCGAAGTTACCCCGCCGGTCAAAGTTACCCCAGTTGAGGGTAACTGGATAAACTCCACTAAAAATCTGCGGTAAGGACTGTAGTATGTCGTTTGGTAAATGGTACTACTTCCTCATATTGTGTGGTGTGCGTTTATTAACATTTTTGTCACACACCTCTGGTAACTGGATAAACTCCACCAAAAATCTGGAATGAGGATTTTTAGTTTTCCGTTTGGTAAATGGTACTACTACCCCAGATTGTATGGTGTGCGTTTATTAACATTTTTGTCACACACCTTTGGTAACTGGATAAACTCCACGAAAAATCTGCGATGAGGACTGTAGTACAGTAAAAACTCTTATCCGGAATGTTCGGGACCGACAGTGTTCCGGATAATCGATTTTTCGGGATATTAGAGGTTAAGAGATTTCGAAAATAAAACAGTTTTTTATAAGTATTTATTTATATGATTCTCAATCTAATTCATATACATATATGTAAATATATTTCAGTGAACATTTTGCAAGTACATACAGGTGTTTTTTAAAAAGAAATATATCTATCCAAGGTTTGTTGTCTTAGCACTTTCGGTTTTTCTTTTATTTGTCTTGCAATCTGTAAAGCTGCATCACTTCTTGTTGCGAAATAAAGTTTTTTTCCTCAACAAAATTAATAAGTTTTCCAATTGAGAGGATAGCCTCAGTTATCTTAACTCCATTAGATTCAGGCAAAACTTCGATTTCTTCGTCGCTTCCATTTTGATCAGTATTTTCTTGAGGATTTAGAACCATTTCCACGATTTTGGTGTCAGTTAAAGCGTCACATGCAGGAGCCTCTGAGTCACAGCCTATCCAAGCGCTTAAAGCTTCTGCATCAATTCCTTCAAATGTTGGTTGATGTCCACCCAATGCAGTAGTATAGGTCAGGATTTCGTCAACAATTGTTGTGAGCTAGGCTTGGCCACGGAGGCGTCTTCGGTGCGAGTAAGGAGGACGGCGGCACGCTCGCGGTTGCTCGGCTCAGCTCGTCGGACAGGGTGGTTCTTGTCCACCTTACTTCACACCACCTGCTCAGCACACAAAATCTCGTGCCATTTTGAAAAAAAAAAACAAAAGAAAGAAGAAAGCTACTCTACTTTAGACATCGGACGGAATAAAAAAATTTAGAAAAGAAAGTAAATGGAAAATCCAAGGGCTTGTGCCCATGGCCAGGAGAAAGATTGGGAAGGACTCCGCGAACTTACCCTAACTATCCTAAACTAAACCTAGACTAACCTAGCGACTTAAGCTAAATCCTAAAACTAACCCTAACTATCTTAACCTAACCTAACTCTACTCCCTACTGCGTCAATTGTCCTTCCCATTTTCTCTCCCTGCCAAACGGGTTCGTCCGGCACCCGAGGAATGCCTGGTGGAAGTGGCAGAAGCTGGCCTGCCCACCCTGTGTGTCTAGTGACACAACCAATTGCCATCTCTCTGGCCAATGATTGCGAGAGATGGCCCCTGAACGCGCTTCCCAGTCACGACCTAAGTCTGTTGTAGTGGAGGTTAGTCAGTCGTTACGTTGTGTCGTCATCGTTCGTAGTCGTCCTGTCCTGTCACCGTTCATCTATAGAAGGACGGCCCGACCAGCCATCCACACACCAAATAAAAAAAAATTATTCACTCATATTTGAGTAGAAATACCCCATATACACTTTGGTTGGCTCATCGCCCTATTCAATTTATTATAAATTTTTTTTTGTCTTAAATCTACTATTCAAACCTATCCTTTCTGCTAAGAATATATATATTTTTTTTTTTTGACACAATTGACTCAAAAAGGTACTCACGGTTTTTTTTTTTTATACGGTTTTCTGGTCTCCCGGTGTCCTGCCGGCAGCACGATGAAGGATGTTGACTTTGTTCTATTATGGAGTTCAACGCGACGTTAGACACTATAGATTCTCAGCAGAATTCACAAAAAAATTAATTCTAACCTTAATTTAACTTAGTATTCAAGAATTTTAACTCAAAAATTTTAATTCAAAAAAGCAAAATCTAAACGAAATTAAAATCAAAAAATATGCAGCCTCAAAGAGTTCACTGTAGGCTCCACTCAGAAGGAGTGGTATCTAACACTTTAGAAAAATTTTAATTCTAATTTAAATTCTTTCACTTTCACTAGTGTCCCCCGGAGCACCTCCTGGAAGCGTTGAATTTTTCTTTTCTCTCGTTGGGGGAGCACCGTTTGCTTCCTTTGCTTATTGCGGACCACCGCTACCGCTACCCACTGCCTGCACCGGACCTTGTCCAGTTGCAACGGTGTGTGCCTCAACCGGCCCTGACAGAAAACTGCAAGCGACAGAATTTCTGGGGCCTACGCCACTCCGCTACACTCACTGCCTTTATGTCTGATGTCTCCTGCGTTTATCTCCTGTACTATGTGCTCCCCCAGTTTTATTTGTTGTCCTCAGGTTTGCTCTATTCTTTCCAAGAAAATCGAAAATTGACAGAAATTAATTTCTTCAGTGGGTCTTCGCCTCACTGTATTTTAGTGCTTTTTTTAAAAGCAATCGATTCATCAACAACAATAATCCATAAATGTATAATCATACAAAAAATATAATATGCAACTCACCCAAGCAATCCAAGGGCAAACCATGAACGAAATCCAAAAAAATATTTATTGTACATAGTACCTACGCGTACCACACTCATTTTCATTAACATCATTTCCCAGTTCAATTTTATTACTGGCGGGAATGATAATCACATACACAGAACACGCATTTTTTTCGGAACACTTACTATTCCGTTTTATATGTGATCACCGACGCACTGATCACCGATGGAATTGCACGTCGCGATTAATTAATAATTAAGTAATCTAATAACGACCGAAAAAAAAAAAAAAAAAAAAGAGGCCACTAGTACTCACTAGTTATCACAATCTAATTGTTCTATATGTCGTCTGTGTGTTGTGCGTTTATTAACATTTTTCTGACACACCTTTGGTAACTGGATAAACTCCACCAAAAATCTGGAATGAGGATTTTTAGTTTTCCATTTGGTAAATGGTACTACTGCCCCATATTGTGTGGTGTGCGTTTATTTACATTTTTGTCACACACCTTGGGTAACTGGATAAACTCCACGAAAAATCTGCACTGAGGACTGTAGTATGTCGTTTGGTAAATGGTACTGCTACCCCATATTGTGTGGTGTGCGTTTATTAACATTTTTGTCACACACCTTGGGTAACTGGATAAACTCTACGAAAAATCTGGAATGAGGATTCTTAGTCTTCCTTTTGGTAATTGGTACTACTTCCCCAGATTGTATGGTGTGCGTTTATTGTAATAACATTTTTGTCACACACCTTGGGTAACTGGATAAACTCCACCAAAAATTTGGGAGGAGGATTTTTAGTTTTCCAATTGGAAAATGGTACTACTACCCTATATTGTGTGGTGTGCGTTTATTCACATTTTTGTAACTGGATAAACTCCATGAAAAATCTGCGATGATGACTGTTGTTTAAGCTGAATTAAATATTTATAAAATGATTGAAACACTTTGGCAATTATTGTTCAATTAGAATTCAATTTTTATTTAATTCAATTAAATTCAATTATGGCCAATCTAAAGTAAAGGTTATGATTACGAACTGTCAAGAAACATAGAATTGTCAAATTAAGAATTAGTGCAATCTGAAATAAAAATCATTATCATTTATAACGTCAAGCAAGTTAGTCTTTTCTTTTTTACATTTGTCGTAAAGTTGTCGGAATTATCCTCATACAGCAAAGATTGTGCAAGTTACACACCCGATTCGAATATTTGGTCCTTCGAGCCGGATGCACCTCCATCTAAATGGAAGACTTTCGTTGCTAATAGGGTAGCAGAGATTCAGCGACTCACCAATTGCAGCATTTATAAGCACGTTCCCACTAAACACAGCCCTGCGGATTTGTTGTCGCGCGGACTACTCCCATCAGGTCTAGAACTGGAATGGAAACGTTTGAGTTCTGTTAAAATTACCTGTGATGAAATTGCCGACATTTGCTGGAAGCTGTGATGAGTGGAGGTCTTTTCATGATCTTTTCGTGTCTCTCATCCATGATAATGCGTCCCTGTCGGAGATTCAAAAACTGCATTTTTTAAAGTCCAGTGTAACGGGTGAGGCTGATCGTCTAATACAGCATTTAGGTATTAATCAGGGAAATTATGAAAGGGCGTGGTCAATACTCACTTCACGCTATGACCATAAACGCATCCTGGTTAACACGCAGCTAAATCTTTTTTTTGGGTAAGGAGCTGTAATTCATGAAAATTCTTCGGGTTTAAAGAAAGTCCTTGATACGTCTATAGAATGTCGTCATTCGCTTCAAAACTTAGGGCTTCCGGTTGAACATTGGGACTCAATTCTCATTTATAGCATGTTGCAGAAGCTTCCCGCAATGACACAACAACTGTGGGAAGAAAAGCTGGGAATTAAAAAGGAGTTACCCACATTTGAAGAGTTTTCCGAGTTTCTGGAAGCCAGATTTAGGGCTTTAGAGGTGGTAGTAGAACAGCAAGGACAAAAGGGTAGCAGTCAGCGTAGTACAGCAACAAAGGCGAGCTCATACCATATTATGCCTAAGCAAAAGGAGCAATTTGGGTGCAAAGTTTGCAACAAAGGTCCCCATTCCCTAAGGACCTGCAACCGGTTTCTGAAGATGGATGTAGGTGCGCGCAAAACTACGGTCAACAAGATTGGTGTTTGTGAGAACTGTCTCGCTTATAGCCATAACACGCATCAATGCCCAAGTCGAGCGCGGTGCTACTTCTGCCAACAGCAACATCATTCTCTGCTCCACTATACACATTCAACCATTCCACCCAACACAAACATACAAAACTCTAATTCACAAACACATTATGATTCACACTTTTCATCAGCTCACAACACATATAACCCTGCACATTCTCGTACACCAACTGTTTCGAATCAAACTCAGGCATATCAGGCTTCCACAATTAACGCAGAGGCTCCAGTATTTCTTCCGAACGACGCAGCAGTACCAGGAAGCAGTTCAACACTTAACACCTTCTACAGGCAGCCCAATGCAAATGTGCATGTCCTGTTAGCTACTGCGGTTGTCAGGGTTCGATCAGCCAGCGGAGAAGATATGGATTTCCGTGCTTTGGTAGATCCAGGTTCTGAAGCAACGTTTGTTACCGAGGCAGCAGCTCAAACTTTAGGCCTGAAAAAGCGTCGTACCTTTGTCGAAGTTGCTGTGTTAGACAAAGTTAGGAATGGGTCGTGTCACAACTCTGTAGAATTGACTCTAGGGTCCTTACACTCCACTTTCGAAACTAGGGTAAAGGCGTTTGTTTTCAAAACGCTAACTGGATTACTGCCATCCAAGGAGCTATCACCCAAGCAATGGAGTCATGTGAAGGAATTAACTTTGGCGGATCCTTCTCACTATAAGCCCGCTCCGGTCGACTTGCTTCTAGGCAGCGACATTGTTTCTGAAATTTTACTTCCGGACATAGTAAGAGGGGTCGATCCTGTGTCACCCATTGCTCAAAAAACGAGGTTAGGATAGATCCTATTGGGGAAGGTACCTATGCAGTCTACAGAAAGAGTTCAGAGTTTTCTTTAGGTTTTGGACATTGACACCCAACTCCGGAAGTTTTGGGAAATGGAAGAGGTTCCCTTTCAGGTCCAGGAAACTGAGGAGAATAGAGCCTGTGAACGACACTTTTTGGAAACCACGAAACAGTTGGCGAAAGGACGCTACGAAGTGACGTTACCGTTTAAAGAAGGATGTAAACCTGGGCTTGGATCCTTGAAGGAAGGCGCCTTGCGTAGGTTTCATCAGTTGGAGAGACGTTTTACAAACAACCCTACACTACACCATGAATATACAAAATGTATAAAAGAATACCTTTAACTTCATCAAATGCTTCCTCGTCTGGAACTATGTGCAGCAGTGATGTTGGCTTCACTCTTGCATTATACATCGAAGACGTTGCGCTGGGAGAACATGAAGACGTTCGCATGGTCCGACTCGGAAATTACATTGTCCTGGATCATTGCACCTCCATCTAAATGGAAGACTTTCGTTGCTAATAGGGTAGCAGAGATTCAGCGACTCACCAATTGCAGCATTTGGAAGCACGTTCCCACTAAACACAACCCTGCGGATTTGTTGTCGCGCGGACTCCTCCCATCAGGTCTAGAAGGAAACCAACTTTGGTGGAATGGCCCAGAATTTCTCCGAATGGAATGGGAATTTACCATCCCATGGCAACCGTCTCAACAGGAAACCGATGAGGAAATTCGAAATGTCCAGAGGTTTTGCGCGATCGCAACCGATGATGTAATTAGCAGTTTGATCAGCCGACACTCGACTCTTTTGACATTGGTGAGGATCATCGCTTGGTGTAAGAGATTCATCAACAATGCATGAAGACGACCTAATGATAGGGAACTTGCGACGTTATCACCCGAGGAAATCGATGCCGCTATACTGAAAGCGGTAAAAGTCGTACAAAATCAAACATTTTCAAGGGAAATTGCAGCAATAAGGAATGGGTCCACTAGCAAAATGTTCAGTTCCCTAATACCCTTTGTAGACACGGAAGGCATTCTTCGTGTAGGAGGTAGATTGCAACACTCTGAGTTGTCTTACGATCAGCGGCATCCAATCATACTCAACCCTACACATCAGTTCTCTAAACTCATAATGCGGGATTCGCATGGAAGGACGTTGCTTGGCGGAATACAGCAGATTTCATACATCCGAAACAAATATTGGCTCTGCAATCTCAAGAATTATTTGTTTTCGCTATAGGGCCAAACCAAAACAGCAGTTAATGGGGAACTTACCGGCTCCACGCGTCTGTATCTCTCGACCATTCAGCCACACTGGCGTTGACTACGCCGGGCCTATCGACAAAAAAGGCTTGGAAGGGTAGGGACTCCAAGACGTTTAAGGCTTATTTTGCCGTCTTCGTATGCCTGGCGACCAAGGCAATTCACATTGAGGCAATTCACGTTTCTAGCGGCATTCCGAAGATTCGCAGCAAGGAGAGGCTTGCCTTCGCAAGTTTTTAGTGGTTGCGGCAAAAACTTTGTTGGTGCCAACACCGACCTCAAGCGATTCTTGAAGGCAGCGCTAGGGGATTGGAAGGAGGTTACTGAATGACTGGCCAAGAATGGGACAAAATGGAATTTTATTCCACCCGGTTCTCCTCACTTTGGGGGACTATGGGAAGCGGGAGTCAAATCCATAAAGTACCACCTGAAGAGAATTGTCGGGAATGAACGATTGAAGAGCTTACCACGTGGCTGGCTCAAATAGAGGCATGTTTAAACTCACGACCGCTTTGTCCGTTGACCGACAATCCAGAAGACTTCGCAGCACTTACTCCGGGACACTTCTTAATTGGTCATTCGCTCATCGGAGTACCTCATCCGGATCAGACCGGCAAGAAAATCAGCTGTCTTGAACGGTGGCAACGTATTCAAAAATTATATCAAGTATTTTGGAAGCAGTGGAGCTCCGAATATCTCACGCGACTGCAACACCGACCGAAATGGTTGAAAATTGAGACACAACCCGAAGTTGGAGATCTAGTGCTCATAAAGGATGAACGACTGCCACCAACGAAATGGAGCTTAGCGCGCATAGTCGAGAACACGCAGGATCGGACAAACTCACTCGCGTCGTAACGTTGAAAACCCAAAATGGGGAAACAAAAAGATCCATTACCAAAATTTGCCCTCTTCCCTCTAATGATACCAATACCGAGAAAATGCTAATATAGTCTTATCGATTCACGCGCGACACTGGCTTTATTAAAAAAAATAGGGGAAAACTACTCTAATCGAACAATCATCGATATACAGTCCACTCTAACACTCATTCGCATGTACTCTCACACTCATTCGCATCCACTCTCACATTCAGTCGCAGCCACGCTCACTCATTCGCATTCACACACACTCTAGGCGACACCAAAACCTCACTCAACACTACACAACTCATTTACCAAAATTATTGAAAACCACACTCTACACTACACTAAATCTCTAAGAAAATAATATTCTACACGACACTAAATCACAATAAAAAAGGTCATCGAATGCAATTCGAAAGTCGATAAAATCGATTACACATTTGTGGCCATCCCTAAGTCGATAATTCGACACAATCATCTCTAACCCTACACCGAAACCATGAATGGAAATAATAACAAACACTAAAAGAATTTTGAATATTAACCTAAAGGAATAATAATATATCAAAATAACAACACTCACCTGGAATATCCCTGGTGCAATCACTGCACATTAAATTAAAATAAAATAAAATAAAAAAAAACAGACAAGCACTCAAAACAATTACACCACCGTCTATGACGTACATTTACGGCACTTATATCAATGGACAACAACACAGTAGTGTAAGCGCAGATTACGGCTTCTGTAATAAGAAGGCGACCAACGGCAGAAATTATAGAGGACACCTGCAGCAGAACAGGGACAGACAGTGTTGTCATTTCTTTAATCAATTCCCTGTTGATCGTGTGTCGTTTAATTATGCACATATGTGTTTTATCTTTTACTAACCCATTTATTTTCTACTTTCATGTCAGAATAAGAACAGCAAAAGAGAAAAACCAGATGATAAGGTAGTACGAGAATTTGGCTATCAGGGATGTGTCCGAAGATAATTACCCAGTGCTGAGTACATTTATTGCAACTGAAGGTGGTTTAGTTGCGAACCTAGTTCACGGGCCCGGAGAATGTTTAAGCTGAATTAAATATTTATAAAATGATTGAAACACTTTGGCAATTATTGTTCAATTAGAATTCAATTTTTATTTAATTCAATTAAATTCAATTATGGCCAATCTAAAGTAAAGGTTATGATTACGAACTGACAAGAAACATAGAATTGTCAAATTAAGCATTAGAACAATCTGAAATAAAAATCATTACCATTTATAACGTCAAGCACGTTAGTCTTTTCTTTTTTACATTTGTCGTAAAGTTGTCGGAATTATCCTCATACAGCAAAGATTGTGCAAGTTACACACCCGATTCGAACAACTGTAGTATGTCTTTTGGTAAATGGTACTACTTTCCCAGATTGTATGGTGTGCGTTTATTAACATATTTGTTACACACCTTTGGTAACTGGATAAACTCCACGAAAAATCTGCGATGAGGACTGTAGTATGTCGTTTGGTAAATGGTACTACTTCCCCAGATTGTGTGGTGTGCGTTTATTAACATTTTTGTCACACACCTTTGGTAACTGGACAAACTCCACCAAAAATTTGTAATGAGGATTTTTAGTTTTCCATTTGGTAAATGGTACTACTGCCCCATATTGTGTGGTGTGCGTTTATTAACATTTTTGCCGCACACCTTTGGTAACTGGATAAACTCTACGAAAAATCTGGATCGAGGATTCTTAGTCTTCCTTTTGGTAATTGTGACTACTTCCCCAGATTGTATGGTGTGCGTTTATTATAATAAAATTTTGTCTGGGTAGCTGGATAAACTCCACCAAAAATTTGTAATGAGGATTTTTAGTTTTCCATTTGGTAAATGGTACTACTGCCCCATATTGTGTGGTGTGCGTTTATTCACATTTTTGTCACACACCTTTCGTAACTGGATAAACTCCACGAGAAATCTGCGATGAGGACTGTAGTATGTCGTTTGGTAAATGGTACTACTTCCCCAGATTGTAT
Organism: Pocota personata; assembly: GCA_963082735.1. Lineage (NCBI taxonomy): Eukaryota > Metazoa > Arthropoda > Insecta > Diptera > Syrphidae > Pocota > Pocota personata. The sequence continues at coordinate 36,868,510 of OY720429.1, read as the reverse complement.
GGTGTGCGTTTATTAACATTTTTGTTACACACCTTGGGTAGCTGGATAAACTCCACGAAAAATCTGCACTGAGGACTGTAGTATGTCGTTTGGTAAATGGTACTACTTCCCCAGATTGTATGGTGTGCGTTTATTAACATTTTTGTCAGACACCTTGGGTAACTGGATAAACTCCACGAAAAATCTGCACTGAGGACTGTAGTATGTCGTTTGGTAAATGGTACTACTTCCCCAGATTGTATGGTGTGCGTTTATTAACATTTTTGTCAGACACCTTGGGTAACTGGATAAACTCCACAAAAAATCTGCTATGAGGACTGTAGTATGTCGTTTGGTAAATGGTACTACTTCCCCAGATTGTATGGTGTGCGTTTATTAACATTTTTGTTACACACCTTGGGTAGCTGGATAAACTCCACGAAAAATCTGCACTGAGGACTGTAGTATGTCGTTTGGTAAATGGTACTACTTCCCCAGATTGTATGGTGTGCGTTTATTAACATTTTTGTCAGACACCTTGGGTAACTGGATAAACTCCACGAAAAATCTGCACTGAGGACTGTAGTATGTCGTTTGGTAAATGGTACTACTTCCCCAGATTGTATGGTGTGCGTTTATTAACATTTTTGTCAGACACCTTGGGTAACTGGATAAACTTCACAAAAAATCTGCTATGAGGACTGTAGTATGTCGTTTGGTAAATGGTACTACTTCCCCAGATTGTATGGTGTGCGTTTATTAACATTTTTGTTACACAACTTGGGTAACTGGATAAACTCCACGAAAAATCTGCACTGAGGACTGTAGTACGTCGTTTGGTAAATGGTACTACTTCCCCAGATTGTATGGTGTGCGTTTATTAACATTTTTGTCACACACCTGGGGACGAAGATTCTTAGTCTTCCTTTTGGTATTGGTACTACTTCCCCAGATTGTATGGTGTGCGTTTATTTACATTTTTGTCACTCGATGAGGACTTTACTATGTCGTTTTGTAAATGGTACTGCTACCCCATATTGTGTGGTGTGCGTTTATTCACATTTTTGTCACACACCTTTTGTAACTGGATAAACTCAACGAAAAATCTGCGATGAGGACTGTAGTATGTCGTTTGGTAAATGGTACTACTACCCCATATTGTGTGGTGTGAGCACAGATAAAAAAATTAGCTGTTGGTTGTGCAAGTTGTGCTATATTTTCTGGAAATTTATTTATTTTTATTAAGTCCTCAATTCCACATGCTACAGATCTGCAGGGAACTTGTGCAGCAAGCTTCACATTAATTTTTTGAAATTCTGTTGGGTAAATGTGTTCCCATGTTAATTTTGGACATATTTTAGTTTCATTACATTTTTCCGTATTGTAAACTTGCTTGAAGTTTCCACATAAACTGCTGATCATGAAAACGCAGTTTATGTTTCTGACCTTTGATTTCTGCCATGATCAACAAAACCTTCAATTACACCTTTGTATTTATTGTAGGTTAGTTTTGCCTGAAGACTCATTTCGTCATTTTCTTTGTCTGACAATTTTAAAGTTATTTTTTTCTATTTCTTCTAAAACATTTTTGTTTAACTCTATAGAAAGGTTTTTAATATTAATTCATCTATGTAAAGAAGATGGGTGCGGCAAATGTAGTTCCAACTGATCTTTCAAAAAGTTGTGACCTGCAGACGAGGAAAAAAAAATACACTGCGAAATCCACTTTTCTTCTTCTGTGTATTCCCTCTTACTCTGTGATAGAATGAGTCTCGCAAATGTTCTCGTATTTTGATTCAAGCCAGATAAGAAGTCAATTTGCTCTTGTATATCTCGCTTAACAAGCGCTTGAAGGGTTTTCGTATCCTCTGGTAAGCGATGAATTTTCTTGTATAAGTTTGTTTTCGGTTTTCGACTTCCTTTTATTTTCATTCTGAGGCTTTCATTAATTTTTTTAAGTTTTTCAATTCTTTTCATATAAAAGGATTGCCTTTTTATATGGGATTCGCAGTTTGCACAAGTGAATTGAACATAATCACTTAAACGTTTTTCTGATAATATTTTTGAAGCGAGATTTAATTCTTCACCCGTAACTTCATTTGAATTCAAAGAAGCATTCGGTTTTAAATACGTTATTTTGGCTTTGCTTGGATTGAAACAAACGGAATCATCACCAGAAACGGAAATGTTTTCATAACTTCTTAAAAAGAGTGACGGATAAGCATTTAATTTAAATTTTTTTTTTTCCAATAAAGCAGCTCTTAAAATGTTTGCTGCATATAAAAGTCCTTTTAAGACTTTTTATATTGTAGTGTACCTGGCAGGATCGCCATGTAATGGGTGTATATATCAAAGTGCTTTCCCTAAGTTAAGCAGGGCGTGAACGCCATAGCAGTTGCCAGAGTTCTACTTCTATGAGTAGGGCTATAAAGCCAAAATGAGAAACGCCTTGTTTGAAAGTCAAGTTGAATCTGATTTATTTTAAAAGAATCGATCTTTATATACTAATTCCCCATCAGCATTCCCAATGCACATCGATATTTAGTGGGTCGCATGCCATCATATTTCGGCTTCTTAGTCATGACCTAAAAAGTTATATTTCTATTTCCCCAAACACTTACTACACATTGTATCGATCACACAGAGTCAAACACTTCTCAAATGACACGTTAGTAGGTCAGCTTTATGCACTGCGACATAGTGCATCGAAGTATTTTTGCCTTTCTTATGCGTCAGCACTTTGACGTGTGCCGTCAAGTGTTTTTGTTTTGTGATCGTTGACTTTATGTGATATTGCATAATTTATACAATATGTGTTCTTCTTGTGTGTACAATGTGTTCTTGGGTTTTTGTTTTGGTGGGTACACTACAATATGTTCCCGTGATTCTTCTGCTAAATCTAGCCATTCTTGATATTTATCGGTACCTATATTTGGGAAAGCAAACAATTTAATGTCTGGAGAATCATTTTCTGTTGCTTGTCAATTTGCAATTTCACACTTTATTTCTTTGCCAAGACATTTTACTCTTTTTTCGAACTATTCTATTGCTGAAAGTCTAAATTTGGTTAATAGATAGATAAGTAGATATCTATGAGCTAAATTACTCAATCAACCAGTCTTGAAACAAAATAGACCAAATCGAAACAGTGAATTTAAATAAAATTAGGTAAATGAAATTAATAAACATAATCCCATAAGAAAGGGGAACTAAAGCTGTAAACAGCGGAAAAATTATTTTACGTAATGTTCGAGACAAGATGGCAACTCCAAACATATAAAATATCGCATAAAAAAAATCCCTGTATTGTGTCAAAACCAAATTCATATACTTTGTGTCAAGTTACATCTATATAAAAAAGAACAAAGGAATAAAAGTAACATTAATTTTTATTATAACGTTGAAAGAACAAGTGTTGTTTGATTACGGACTTTTCACAGACAGTTTTTATATAGATTATTCTTGCGGTCGAACTAACGCGAACAGGTTCCAAGGCCCAAAACTTCCCGCAACGTTCGTTGTGTTCGCGCGCTTAGTTTGTTCTATTAGTCTGCGCGTAATGTATCCACTCCAATAACATTCATACTTATTATGATCATCGGCAGTGGGAATGTTAAAAGTGTCAGGTGGTGCGGCATGTGCCGAGCCTTGTTCAGGAAGTGCTGGTTGCCACATCGCTGCATCCGGATGATGTAAATGCACCGTTTCTCCTGTTGTTGTTAGCACTGAACCAACTTCAGATATGTACTGATGGATTGGTTTTGGTATGTGTAAGTCCGGTAATCGTATGACATTATATGGATCGCCATATCCACTGAATTGCTGATCACCATCTACTTGTAGTGTCTTCATTGTGTGCGCATTGTGTGCTGGTAATTGCAGAATGGGAGTTCTCTAGATAGTCGGGGATTATCCTCCAAACATATCTTATAAACTGACTCTATAAGCGAAGCGTATCCCGCATAGTCTAAGTTATGTCCAAAAAGAGTAGTTTTAGGTTTACTACCCTTTGCTTCACCAAAATACAATGTATCCTCCTTTGGTGGTGTTTCGACCGTAGATAACTGACTAGCAGCATCAGGTTTTGGTGGTTGGCGTGGTTTTTGGTTACGAGCTTTCTGAGGTCGTATACGGGAGCGAGCTTCCTCGTATCGTTCTTCTATCTCTACTTCGCCTGACCATCGGCCGGTCGTTAAAAGAGCGCATGCGCTCGATATCGCGTGGGCGGGGATTCTGGCGTCCTCCGCGGCCACGGGCGGTGGGTGGTATTCCACTCCTTGGTTGGGTCGGAAATCCTGACCTCGACTGTTGATTGTCGAATTGATTATACGCCATTTCGGCTAGAATTTGCTTTCTTTAAAAGTTTACTAAAAACGACTGCTGATGTACTTTATCTGGATCATTTTGAGCAGCAAAAAATAAAACTCAGCGAGCGGAATAATACCAGACCAGCGCGCGCCGGGGTTATCACTGTCGTGTACGGTTACCTGGACCGACAGCTTAACCAGAGTACGAAGATTCCCTACAGAATACCAGAAAAAATCCAAATATAATAAAATATAGAAAAAAAAATCAAACTCAACTTAAGACTTATGTATATATACACTCCGGGACTCGTAATTAAAAACTAAATAGATACTCGCAAATAGATATATCTATTTACGCAAAACAGAACAAATCAGTTTCAATATAATTAACTTTGAATCGTTTAAAACAAAACAAAACCACTTCAAATCTTGCACTTTGATTCACTTTATATCACACAACTTTGTTTTTAATCTGTACATTTTTGCCACACTTCTTTGGTAACTGGATAAACTCCACGAAAAATCTGGGATGAAGACTTTACTCCTAGTATTTCGTTTGGTAAATGATACTGCTACCCCATATTGTGTGGCGTGCGTTTATTAACATTTTTGACACACTCCTTTGGTAACTGGATAAACTCCACGAATGAGCATTTTTAGTCTACCCTTTGGTAAATGGTACTACTGCCCCATATTGTGTGGTGTGCGTTTATTAACATTTTTGACACACTCCTTTGGTAACTGGATAAACTGCACGAAAAATGTAGTGTTATATCCGCCGATACAACTGAACACTGAAGAAGGAAAATTAAATTGTTATATCCGCCGATACAACTGAACACTGAAGGAGGAAAATCAAATTGTGCGCCTTAACGGCTTTGTCCCTCCAGAAGCATTCCTCTATTTCGATCAGGCAGGTCTGATCCAGGATAAATCAGCGGTGCCGTTAATCTTCCACGTTGCCCGGACAACTGTGGACAGGCGGCTCAACTACAGCCGAGACGTCGCACAGAGCACTGAGGAGCGTCTCCGATTCAGTAGATCGGTATCGGGGCGCGATATTAAAGATGTGAAGAAGCAGCACCAGCAATTCTGGTGGTTACTAGAGAGAGCTCCGTCGATCCCTTTTGATCCAGGGTAGGTCCAGTACGGCAAAGTTGGTCGCCATATTTTTGTCTTGGCCGGCTTACATAGTTTTTAGGTGTCTAGGTTAAATAGTTTAAGTTTATTTATAAGGAAAAAAAATTAAATTAAACACAATTATGCATGTAGTTAAGTTAGGTTAAGACTTATTTAAAGGTAGCATTTAAGTTTTATATATAAGAGCAAATAAACAGTACCGTTACTAAGTTTTTTAAAATGAAAAATTTTTCTTAGTCATAATTGTTATTTAAGTAAAATAGTAATAAGTAATAGATTAAGTCGAAAGACATAGATAAGGATTAAGTTTAGCTTAGAGCGCCCGCATAGGGCCAGTAAGTTAGAATAAGATAGTTAAGTTAGTTAAGCTAGTTTTAAGCGTTTTTGTCTAGCATGTAAGTATAAATGAATTAAATTAATAAAAACTGAAAAAAAAAAAAATCAAATTGTTTCTTCTGCACTCTGAACTAGACTCAGTTAGACTTTATGCCTTATTGTGTCTTTGGCAATATACTTTCTTTAGTTGCTTGTTATAGTTTAGTTATTTATTTTTCACTGGATTTGTTTTTACAAGTTTGAATTTTGTTTTCACCGAATTTGTCTTTACGAGTTTGAATTTTGTTTTCACCGAATTTGTCTTTAGGGTTTTTTCTTTCGGGACTCTAGGCAGGTGCTTTATCCTTGAGATCCCACCGCTGCCACCAAATGTTATATCCGCCGATACAACTGAATACTGAAGAAGGAAAATCAAATTGTTATATCCGCCAATACAACTGAACACTGAAGAAGGAAAATCAAATTGTTTCTTCTGCACTCTGAACCAGACTGCCTCATTCATTGTTTCCACTTTTCCCCCATGTCTTCGGTTCTTTTACTTTTCGTCCTCTTTACTTTGACTGAGTGGGAACTATCACACTTAGGTGGCCCACATGTGTCGTTTTCCATTCTTGACCTCTATCCCACTTAGGTGGCCCACATGTGTCGTCTTGCATTATGACATTATAACAATATCGGTCACCGGTTGCGTTGCATGTCGTATTGTGTTTTATTATGTTACACAACAGCGTGTTACAGTACATCGGAAGTGAAAGTGGATCGCACCGTTTGAGCATGGGAATGGGATCGTGTGTGGTCTCTTGTTTGGGCGCACAACACTAGGATGAGGACTTTAGTATTTCGTTTGGTAAATGGTACTGCTACCCCATATTGTGTGGTGTGCGTTTATTAACATTTTTATAACACACCTTTTGTAACTGGATAAACTCCACGAAAAATGTGAAATGAGGATTTTTAGTCTTCCATTTGGCAAATGGTACTACTGCTCCATATTGTATGGTGTGCGTTTATTAACATTTTTGGCACATACGGCGAATGAACGAAATATATACATATATAATACCGCTTGATAAATATTTGTATAATACATACAGTCCAAAAAGTCTCCGTACAGCAGTCTACTTTTTGAAAACCTGTGAAAAACTATTAAATAAAGAAAAAAAATGATTTCGAAAATTACCGAAATTGATAGATACGAACATCAGTTTACATTTTTAGGCATAAACAATACCATTTTATTGAAAAAAAAAATAAAAAAAAAACGCAATTCACTTTCTGGTGAGGAAAAAATGTAACAAAAAAGTCTCCGTACAGTTCATTATTTTCTTTATAAAAATTAAGGTAACATAACAAAAACAATATTCAATAACTCGTTGGCCCCCCTTGTTCTTTACGACTTCTTGCAATCGATTTTTCATCGAATGGACCAATTTAGAAGTCGTATCTGTGGTGATATTGTTCCACTCCTCAAGCAAGATGGACTTCAGCTGATTTTTGTTGGAAATAGTATGCTGACGAATTTTTTTTTTTCAGGTGATCCCATAGATGCTCAATTGGATTGAGATCTGGTGACTGTGCGGGATGTTTTATCTGAGTTCGGACATTGTAAAGCAAACATTCTCTTACCAGAAACGACGTGTGCTTTGGATCATTGTCTTTTAGGAACACGAAACTTTCCCCAAGACCCAGTTTATGCGTACTTAAATGTAGATTTTCTTTTAGTATGTTCAAGTACCCATATTTATCCATCGTGCAATCTATAAATGCGAGATTTCCAACACCAGGTGAGGCCATACACCCCCATACCATTACATGACCACCGCCGTGCTTTACAGTAGGTGTTAGATTTTTCGGATTCATCTCACTGTTTGGCTTTCTCCATACCATACGACGGCCATCTGAGCTAAAGATGTTAAATTTACTCTCGTCAGTAAATATAACGCGATCCCAAAACTAGTTATCCTTCTGCAAGTACTCAATAGCGTATTCCAATCTAGCCTTCTGATTAGGTTTTCGAATCAATCACCCCAATTACGTTTGCCGGGAGTCGAAAACGCTTCAAGTAGGCTGTCGGGTCGGGTCGATGAAAAATCTAGATTCTATAGTTTCTTCGCCCGACAAGACGTGTAGTAGATTTTTTCCAACAGCTGCCACATTTTTTTTTTTTTGTTTTTGGAGAAGTTAAAAACAAATAAATAATAAAAATAATTAGAAACAAATAAAATGCTAAGTATTGAACACTTCATTAGTAGCAGCGAAGATGAAGAAAAGAAAAACAAAAAGAAACCGCTGCGTTTAAATAGGAAAACCCTGCGAACTAAGGCCAATCTCTTTGAATTGCCTGACACAAAGTAAGTTTTCTACTAAATAGTTAAAGCAAATGTAATTGTTAAATTTTTAAAATAGGTTCATGCAATACTTCAGGGTTACCAAAGACTCATGTGGTGTTATTCAGAACAGATAGCATGTCCTCTTCTACACGAAGTCTTTTTTTTATTTATCCTCGTGTTTTCTCAAACATCAGTGGGTATTGCAATGCATCGTATGAACGATGTGTTTCGGATATTCGTTGCAATTGCCCAGAGTTCCGACGTGTGAGCACAATATCGCGTGATTCCAGATTTTCGCCAACAATCACAACTGCAACCTCATCTATTGTTGGAGCGTTAAATTGGCGTTCGTGCGTTCCAGCAGGTCTTTTATCCACTCTGATCACGGCTTTATAGTCATCACTTGGCATGCGATCCAACGCTGTTTTGAATAACCGAACCAATGCATGATGTTCATGAAGTAGCTGCTGCAGATCTCGAAGTATTCCTCTTCTCATTGCCGTATTGATTGGGCGCTGATCAAGTTGATTTTCCACATTGCCCATGAAGTAGATTTGGAGGAATTTATGTTGTGCGTCTTCAAGCGGTAGCAATGATCCAATTCGATGGTGAATTTGGCCTTGGATCTGTAGATTCGGTGACGAAATTAGAATCAATGATTTTCTTTAATTTATTTAATCTTAATTTCTTCAATTAAATTTAATTTCTTTAGTTAAATTTAATTTCTTTAATCTTTCATTACCTTGAATGTCGGATTGAATCCGCGTTCATCAATAATATCTGCTCCAAATGAAGTCATTTGAAAGCATCCGTTATATTTTTGAGTGTTCGATAGAAAATGACGTGATTCTGGTGTTTCACCACAAAGCAAAGAATGCAATAGCTCTGGGCAATGGTGGTAATTTAACCTTGCCACTGAGACAGCATAATCCAGGCGTTTCTCCAGCGAACTTCAATGCACCGCAATGGTTGCACACAACCTCTATTGGGCCAATTTGAACGGAAGGATGCGAGCTGTAGTCAATTGTGCAATCGTAATGAAACGTTACTCGATTCAAATCAACACTTGAAGCACTTCTTCTTACGCGTTGATTTCGATTTTCACGTTGTTGAGTTGTTTGATTTGCTCGACGATTTTTCATTGTTAACTGAGCCGTTTCATTTGCCGCCTGTCTTTCTTCTTGTGTTTGTGATGCACGAGGTCGGGCCATACTAACACGGCGCTGTTCTCGTGCGATTTCATTCGTATTCAATTGATTGGCGATATTCCGACTTTCATTACGGGTATGATGCGAAAGATTAGATCTTCTGGCTCGCAGCATTGTGAATAACACTGAAAATGAATGTTACAAAAGAATTAAGGAATTATCGATATGATATTAACCTCACAAAATAAACATCGATGCAAACATGTGCTCAAATGTCATAACCTCTCAAAATAAACATCTTCGTTGGCAACTTACCATTTGACAATAGAATTCCACACCAAAATGATCAATCAGAATGGAATGAACAGCGAATTCGAATTGTTTTAAAAAAAAATTAATTGCACAATCTGAAATTAACGTTTGGATTGATTGTCGATGCGCACGCAATCACAAAGAACATAACCATTCACAATGTGCACTTCATCAAACTGAACTCACCTCTATGAAATCACTTTTCGTTGGTAATTTTGACAAAAATTATTTCAAAACAATGTATTAAATCAAATTGAATTACAATAACTGTCGAAAGCTGATAAAAATTTGATAAAACTTGGAAAAATACCGATAAATCGCAACGCACGCCTGCACAGCACAATAGTATGCGATGGAAAGACTGTGCAAATAATTCAGCCGTCAAAAGTTGATACACACAACGCCATCTACTGGCAATACCGTAACCAGCATTTGAAATCATGTTCGTTTTTAATGTGTGACAAAATAAAATTGTTACAAAAACAGTTGTCACACAAAAATCGCAACGCACGTCTGCACAGCACAATAGTATGCGATGGAAAGACTGTGCAAATGAATCAGCTGTCAAAAGTTGATGCTCACAACTCCATCTACTGGCAATAGCGTAACCAGCATTTGAAATCATGTTCGTTTTTAATGTGTGACAAAAAAATTGTTACAAAAACAATTGTCACACAAATTTGGTGCAAAAACAATCGTCGCAAAAAATTGTAAAAAAAAAAATTGTCACAACGTAACGTAAACATAAACGTCATCTATCATGAAGATGGCGTCGTAAAATCGCTCCATACAAAATGTATGGGAAAATGAATTTTCTTCATAAATTTTTTTTTCGGGGATTTTTCGGGAATTTTCTTGGGTATTCTTCTTGTTTGGCCGGAGACCAGTTCGAATTGGTGCGAATCATCGAAATCGGTCCAGGCGTTCTTGAGTTATAAGCGTAGTAACTAACGTCACTCTCTTTTATATATTCAAGATATATATATATATATATATATATGCAAACAACTACAAAATTGTCGATCATGCAATGGAGATATTTAAAATAACAAATACCTGTACATTTACATACATATTCGTTGATGCTGTTGAGTCTGCGAGGAGTAGTAACTTTGAGCGCTGATAAGTCTGAAGATGCTTGATGGTGAGTGATCCAACGCTGAGTGAAGATGTTATCGGGGTAGAAAGGTGGGATAGAGCGCACACCATTACTTGGTCCAACGACGTGTGAGAAAAAAGTGGTTTGGGTGTAAAGGCGGGATGGAGCACACCTTTTGTCCAACGACGTTTAGAAAAAATGATGGTTTGGATGCCAAGACGGGATGGAGCGCACACCTATGGCCTGTCCAACAACGAGTGAGAAAGGCGGGACGGAGCACACCTTTTGTCCAACGACGCACAGTGTGCAATTTTGGCAATCTAGGCGAGCAAAATTATTTCGTGTGTAATATTAAAACTTTTACTTCTTTTTGTGGTTATTACTTTTCATCAATATAATATAAACAATTTTTTTTGTTAATGAAACAAGTTTAAACAAGTAAAAATATATTAACGAATTATACATACATAAAAGAAAGATAATACAGAATAACAGATTTAGAGGTAACTAAAATACATTTTTAAATGTATGATTAATTTTTTTTTAAATGTATGATAAATATGTACAATGCTCAAGGTATGTATATAACAAGTATGTAATGTACTTTATCTGTGCATAAAATAATAAGACTTTTATCAGTGGAGGGAACAATTCTACGACTTCAGATTTTTGGTACTTCCATTTGGCATATGGTACGACATCTCCGTACATCTTTGGTAAACGACAAATTCGTCAAAATACCTGAGAGAACGATCTTTGGTCCTTCTATTTGGTAAATGATACCACTTCCCCGCACACCTTTAATAAATGATAAATTCGTCCAAATGTCTGAGAGAACAATTTTTGGTCCATTCATTTAGTAAATGGTACTGCTACCCCATATTGTGTGGTGTGCGTTTATTAACATTTTTTGCAACACTTCTTTGATAAGCAATTCTTATTTGCGCTGAAACGTACAGTGCTGTGTAAAATAATTTGTTTAAACACATTTTCTAAGAAATCTGTTTGCAAACACAAACACCTAAAATCATTTAAAAAATTAATATTTTAACAGAGAAATAGTTTTATCAATTCGAACAAAATCAAAACACAAAGTTTCCTTTCGTACAGTCTAACTTTTATTTGTCTATCTTTGGTTGTGTCTCGCACCGAGTATAATGGTAGACTGACTACTTTTACATTCATTCTCCTAAGAGAGTGGTGGAAGTATATATTTATATAAGAACAACAGTGTCCACATTTGAATGTGTATTTATAATTTAACTTAGGGGTGGCAGTTGTTGAAACGCGCGAGTGGATACGCGAGTCGATTTTTGAATTTGAAATGAAAAGACCTTTCTGTTTGGCTGTTGAGACTCCACTGTCCATCCAATCGTTTCCTATGTTTCCTCTATGTCTCATTGTTCGTACCTTACCTATTGTACCGTCAATGGGTCATCAAAGTAATTCGATCCTTGTGACGTATTCTTGCACTAATTTATTTACAAGTGGTTGCAAGAATACGTAACATTTGTAATCGACACTTTGTGACCTTTTCAGTTATTTGTTGCGGGCACTTGAGTGGGTCAGTGTGACTGCACAAGTGTGTCGCTGCTGTGGGTCAGTTGCATATTCGTGGAATGGGGTAGAGTGACATGTGTGTCGCCACAGTAGGTCAGTTGCATGTTTGCACTGAAATAGTGATATGAGTGACATGTGTCGAATTGGATTAGGTCGCTGCATCTTGTGTGGGCCGAACACACACATTCAAACACGCATTTTCCTCACAATTAAAAAATAAAAAAAAAGAGATTATCCACGAATAAAATGCCTTAAAACTAAATTCACAACACATAACTCAATCATAATTGTCACACTTTCACTCATTCAACCGATATACAAAAACGATAGATCATTCACACTACACACCACCAAATCAACAATAGTATCTACGACTAAAATTCAATAAGAAATATAATACAAGACCCATAATAATACACTAAAAAATACCAACATTTTGCACCACTAATGACTAATTTATCCCGGCACTTATTCGGCGTAAACTTTTCGGCACTATACAATTAAATTAAACTCCACCAAGAAGTAAACAAGCTAACCAACATATAGGGCTCAGTTCTTCTCGCGGTAAGGAAGAAGAGACCGCAATCGTAGGTAACTTTAAAGCAATTCTTATTTGCGCTGGAACGTACAGTGCTGTGTAAAATAATTTGTTCAAACACATTATCTTAGAAGTGGGTTTGCTAGTTGAGAAAAAAAGTTTTTTTTACTGTTTTATTTTCCTTAACACAACATTACCCTTAAAACAAGTACTTTGTTGGACTTCCTTTGGTGTTTATTACAGTCAAACAATTTCGATTCATTGACTCATAAGTCACCTCACTTCTGAATATTATTATTAATATTAAAATGCAATTTAAAATAGACAAACTCGACGTACCTAGAACTTTTATAAGCGGTTATATCCCACTTCTGATGTTGTAAACCGAACAATGAAAGCAAATTCGCTGGGCAACAATTATGTAAATCAACCGCTAATATATCGTGTAATTGTGTAACTGTAATATGTTAACTGTAACTGTTAACCAACTGTTACACCAACATACAAGTAGAACTGTATACCGCGTACCCGTTATGCGAAATGTACTCATATGTAATATATATAATATAATACCAAATGTAATACGTAAATATTTTTACTTACATATATATGGTAACTTAAGTATATGTATGTAGTGAACCTGGGGAGTGCAATGATAAGCCGCAAGTCACTTTTCTAAACGTTTTATTTTATGTAGGTAGATTATGGGTAGGTTTCAAATAAAATAAGACAAAAAGATACAACACGTCCTTCGTCTTCTGTGTTCCTTCTGATACTGCTTACTGTTCATCGTCTTCACCTCGCTGAGTTCATTATGCAGGGTGTTACCATCCCACATGTATAATATTCATTTTATATGAAATGTAGAAAGACTATGTACAATTTTTGTGATGGCGCACAGTGTGCAATTTTGGCAATCTATTCGAGCAAAATTATTTCGTGTGTAATATTAAAACTTTTACTTCTTTTTGTGGTTATTACTTTTCATCAATATAATATAAACAATTTTTTTTGTTAATGAAACAAGTTTAAACAAGCAAAAATATATTAACGAATTATACATAGATAGATGAAAGATAATACAGAATAACAGATTTAGAGGTAACTAAAATACATAAGTAAGAATACAATTTTTTTAAAAATATGATAAATATGTACAATGCTCAAGGTATGTATATAATATTTATTCTTATCTGTGCATAAATAGGTATAAGACTTTGTGCCGGAAGGACATTAGCAAATTAACTTAGCACAAGGTGCCAGTCCACAGTCGTATCTAGAGCAAAAACTAACTAACTAGTGACCCATGGTGCACTATGCCAAGAAATTAAAAGCCAACGAAAACTTAGTTCACGGAAGAGTTTTATTGTTGCCTACTTTATAGTATACTTGATAATAATTTCTTGTGTATGGACATCTCAAACGAAACCTTCCATCCAGCTGTTCTTGGTTCATTTCATCTGGTTATTGACCCTGGTTTACGGGTCCTCCAGATTGCTAATTGCATTGCTGTGTATTTGATCTATCAACAAAAAAAAAGGTTGAACTGCTATCTCCTAGCCGTCGTGCATTATTATTGTTGTATCATGCTCAGCTGGCATAGACGAATGCATAGACAAAAGCATAGACGGCGCTTAGCTATGACGCATGTGTGTGTGACTTCTTTTTGTTAGTGGGAGGAGCTTTGACCAGAAACATCGCATTTTTTTGTGTATGCATTTTTGGTGTTTTCTAATTGTCATCTTTATGTTTGCGGCGCTGTTGTTGTTGTTGTTGACCACCAGCTGATTTTGGTCATTTACTCCTGAGCTGCACATGCGTTTGCCGTCGGCACTTTGATTTGATCGCAAGGTCAGTGAAATTAATTTGCATTTGCCGGCGGCAGATGCTATGCCGGTAGTGGGTGGTTTGTTGCATTTATTGTTGTGTTGCAACAGACTTTTATCTTTTCTTTAAAATTAATTGACGATTGTTCGCTTTCGCTTGAATCGGAATGTTCTGTAGCTGATACATTTATTAAGGAATCCTCATGATTATCTGATGTGTTGAAATCAAATTGGGGTTCTTCTAATAACTCCAACATTTCTGATATAATTTTTCTTTTTTTAGATGTTTTTCTTGTAAAAAGTTCCCTGTATTTTGTATTATGTTTATTTCGTGCCTCTTGGGCTTCTTCAGATAATTGGCCAATAGGGACAATACAAGATGATGTTATATCCTTTCCATGTAATAATACTTTATGTACACTTACAGGCATTGAATACTGTAATGACCCGTGGTCTATCCAAATCTAATTATACACTGCAATGTAATGACCCGTGGTCTATCCAAATCTAGTTATACACCACACTCAATAGTTAAAAAACAATTATTTATTTCATATACTTTTATTCACATTTGCTGACACAATAACCCAAACGTGTTTCTAACTTCCCGGTCACTCTGCGACTCTCCCAGCAAGTGTGTACATGTCAAGTGCATGTGACAAGTGTCTGCGTTAGATGTGTGTGTGTGTTTTCAAGTGTGTGCATGATCAGTGTGTGTACCTGCAGCTGGCTGGTCATCATTCGCAGTTACAGATCTCCACAAATACCATGAATATTCTCTCAAATATAACGCACATTGTTGTTTTGTGTATTCGTGAAATTTATCCACATTGATTTGAAACCCACAGTTTAAGCATTCTAAAATGGTAAGAAAACGTTTAATGAGCTCCAAATTAACACCTGTTGTTTCGGAAGGTTTCTCCGCGTTCCTAAAAAATTTGCGTGCTGTATTTCTATCGTTAGTTGTTCCAGCTTTTTGTTTGGGTACATCTATCAGTAAGCCTAACTCCTTTCTAAACTTTTCTTGGACTTGCTTCTTTTTCTCTGCCAATTTCCGTTTATTTACTTCGCCACGTACTTGCCATGTTTTTATTTCTAATCTGTAGGAAATGTGCAACAAGCATTCGAAAAAACGTATCCACGAATGAAGAGGGGACAATCCAAAAGAAAGGAAATTTGCGTTATCAGTCTTTTCTGAATGCATCTTTGATCGTTCATTTCACTGGGCTTCGCCCCACATAAGTAGCAAGTTTGTTTTGAGGCACATAATGCGACAGCATTACACACTTTACCGTCTATCATACAAAATATCATTGTAGACTTGACAAAAACTTCTGTAATTTCAACTAATGTTTTTGTTGGAGAGAGTACCAAAACATCGTTTTCAATTCTATTAACTTCAGCAGCTATAACATCTGCTGATTCCTTTGCAAAAATAAACTTAATAGGACGACAATACCTGGTCGAAGATGGAGCTGGGTTCTGCCACACAATTTTATTATCTTCGGCAGTGCCAACATACATTTGTATTGGAACCATGGATATATTAAAAAGGCTTTCGTCAGTGTGTTGCTCCTCAGAAAACTTTTGTCGGTACCTAGATTGTTCAGCTCCATCACATCCCCATTTTATTATTATATGCAAAACACTGTTTTGCAGTAAATTCAAAGACCGAAGTACTTCTTCTTGAGCTGCACATAAGCGCACAACAGTGTGGTTAATAAGTTCTTGGAGTTTAATTTCAGCTGATATTTCCGTGACGATTATACCAGGCGGATAGCATAGATGTTTTGCTGCTTGAACCTTATAGTACGCTGGATAGAAGCTAAAACCTTCAGCTTTGGCTTGTAAGCGCACGATTTTGTACTGATGCGTTGAAAGATTAGCATCAACTATTAAGGCAAACGCTCGATCTGCAGATAATTCTGCTGGCTTCTGGCAAAAAGACTCGTGGGCTCTTTTTAAGGTGGTCCCTCTTCTAGGAGAAGAAACAGACAGTTCCTTAACAATTGCAGCCGAATCTTTTTTCCCTGAGTTACGTAGTTTTATTTCGGTGGCCAAAGCCAATTCCTCTTGACTTCTGTTTTGGAGAAGGTCTTTGACCTTTCGTTTTTTAGACCAATAGCTACAAGTAGCAAACTGTTTTTGTGGCCTTCCACGTTTATTTCCTGAAGTATTCTGAGAAGTACCAGGCATACAATCAGTCACAGACTCTGAGAATTGAATGTTTCTCTGAAGCCAAAAAGAATTATATTCCAAAAAACGACCGCGGTGCCTGCCAACTTTGGCCCATTTTGCTTCAATTTTTTGACACACATTTATTGTAATTTTTGGCTGCCAAGTTGATGTGTGATGTGCGTCTGGTCCTGCCAAATATATTGGTTTGTGGATCCTGTTTTATGGATCCTATATACATATATTATAATCAATGCAATAATCAATATAAGAATTATAATTGTTATTTGAAATAGTGTGATGGAAATAAACAATTGTTTTTTCTTTCATCAATTCGAAGTGTATAAACTCTTTTTTTCACTTAAATCATAATTGAAGACATCGTTGAGCTTCACTTCTGTATTAGAGGAATCATCTAATGCCCGGATAACTTTCACAGGAACATCGCCAAATCTTCTTAGAATGAATGATGATATTGTGATGTGTTCCTCCTTTTCTATAACTGTCGAATTTATATAGGTATCCAAGGCAATTTGTTTTAAAATGGACACTTTATGTATTGCTACATATTTAATGTTTTTTATCCAATCTGTTATTAGACTCATTTTAAATTACTTTGTATATTTTTTCACTTTGTAAAATATAAATTATTCAATACTTACTTCTTATATCGTACGTGTACTAGCATATTAGTAAGACCTTATATGCTCCTACGATTTAAGCTGTTTTACATACCGATTTCTTATCAGCTCTTTTGTTATCAGCATTCACTGTACAGTGTTCTTGTTCTGTTTGCTTTGCCTGCTGGCGTGCGTTCTTGGTTGAGATAGCGTATTTGTTTACTTCTGATGTGATAACCCGTTGGGTAGTCGACGGTTCTGATGTACACTCAGTAGAAAAAGTCTGCGCACAGCTATTAAAGTGAAATATATTTGATTCAAATAGAGGGATAAAACAAAATATTTATTTCACATTAAAATTATCTGAATTCAAATTAATTTTTAATACACTTTTAAAAGTATTTCAAGTACAAACAGTAACGAAAGAACAAATAAAACTTAATATCGTGTGGGGTAGCCTTTCTGTTTAATGACTTCTCTGAGTCTGTTTGGCATTGAATTAACCAGATTCAAAGTATCCTCAGGTGTGATCTTAGCCCATTCTTCCATTATAACCGTTTTCAGCATTCCCTTGATAAAATTATCCTCTGCCGAATCCTTCTTTCGAGTAAATCCCATAAATGCTCTATAGGATTCAAGTCTGGTGACTGGGGTGGTGAATGCAATTGTTTCGGGACGTTGTAGAGCAGCCAGAGTCTCACGATTTCGGATGTATGTTTGGGGTCATTGTCATGCATGAAATAATATTGACGACTAAGACCCAATTTATCCGCACTCTGATTGATGTTCGCTTTTAATATGTCCAGGTATCCATACTTGTCCATTGTAGATTCAATAAAACTCAATCTACCCACGCCAGGGCCACCCATACACCCCCAAACCATTACTACACCACCACCATGCTTAACAGTTGGAAGTTGGTTTTCTTTGTTAAGCGCGTACCAGGCTTCCTCCACACAATCTTTCGACCTTTAATACCAAAAATGCAGTACTTGCTTTCATCAGTAAATATTACCCTTTGCCAGAAGTCCAATGGCCTATTAAGGTGTTCATGCGCATATTTAAGTCTCTTTTGCCGATTGACTCTTGATATAAAGGGTTTTCTGCGAGCAACACGACCCAGCTTTTTTTTTAAATTTTTCTCGCAGTATCTGCGCAGATCTTCTTTTTAAATTGGTCTTCGACATTTTTTGCAATTTTCGATGCAGTTATTTGTGGATTTTTTTTAACTAAACCAATTAGACTGCGCTTTTCTCTTGCGGATAATTTAGAAGGGCGACCAGAACGCGGTTTTGAAAGATAATTTCCCGTTAATTTAAATGTATTTATCACTCTTTGTATAGATGAATGCGCTCTATTCAGTGTTTTGCCAATTTCTCTAAAACTTTTGCCGTCTTTCCACAACTTAACAATTATTTCTCGTTCCCTTAGACAAATTTCTTTTCCTTTACAAAATAGAATAAATGACACACAACTTCAATCAGAAAGATACTCCTGATCCTTAAGGAAAAGCGTAAACTGACCTTAGCATACACGTGTTCAAAAGATGACGTACAGTGCTGGAAAAAAGTATAAAAATTTCAAATTTTTGTAAATAATTAAAAAACAAAAGGTGGAACAAATTAAAAACTATTTATTTTCGTAAATACATTTTTCGTTCTATTTTTTAGAGAAAAAATAATTGGATACTTATTTATTGTTTTTAATATAATACATAAAAATTAAAAATTGCATTGGAAAAAAGTATAAAAATTTTGCATTTCTTCATAACCTGCCGGTATAAAAGTTATTTTGAATTAAATAAAAAGCTGCAATTGTTTTTCCAAATTAATAATTGATTTTAATAGTTAATTTTTCCGTCATTTAACTTTATTACATCAAGAAGACGACGAGGCATACTCTCAACACGACTCTTAAGTGTGTCGGTTGTTATATCATCCCAACATGCTATGATTTTCTGCTTCAATTCAGCAACTGTTCTTATTTCTGGCTTTTCCTTATCATAGACATTTCGAGCAAGAATCGCCCAAAGGTTCTCTATGGGGTTTAAGTCCGGGCTCAGTGCAGGCCAGTCGAGTAATTGAATGCCAAAGTCATTAAACCAATCGATAGTAGATCCTGTAGTATGGATCGGGGCATTAACTTACTGGAAGATGATGCCTTGATCTTCAGAAAGTGTTATGAATGGTAAAAGGTAATTTTCAAGCATATTCTTGTAGTCAACGGACTTTAGTCTTCCACTTAGAAATGCGATTTCCGACTTCATGTTGTCTTTAAATGCTGCCCAAACCATTAGAGATCCGCCATCCCCCGCTCTCCTTGAAAGAATTTTCTTATCGCGCCGCAGATCATGCCAGTAATAATTAAACCCATCAGGGCCATCCAAATTGAATTTTTTCTCATCACTAAATATTATATGATTCCATATATCTGGCTATTGGACGAATTTTTCAGCAAATGAGAGACGAGCAACTTTGTGTACTGCTTTTAAGGGGTGGCTGTACTTTAATATTTTCATATTTCAAATGATCTGCACTTTCTAACCAGTCTGGAACTGCAATTTAAGTTGAAGCGCTCAACTGCTTTTGCGGAAGAAATTCCGGTGTTAGAAATTTCTCTTAGAACCAATCTTTTAGTTCCCTCTTTGATCTTTTTAGACCGGTCGGATCTTTTCTTGCTCCCATAATTTTCGATTCCAGATTTCAAAAATGTACAAATAACACTCGAAGATCTCCCTAATTTCTTCCCGATATCTTTTTGTAAGAATACCGCATCTTTAAGGTCCAAAATGCGTTGCTGTTCAATTTCACTAAGTTGAAGTCCTCGTGGCATAATGATCTGTTGCTTTTATCAGTTCCCTGTATTTGTTTTCAATGAATTATTTATTATTATTATGTCTTGATAATCCTGAAGTCTTACACAATTATGATCTCGATCTGACTTTCGTCACGTCTTACACACTCAACTAAACTCAACTCAATGCGAAAATTTTTATATTTTTTACCAGCCACATTTATGGTTTTGCGATATTATCTGTAGTATCGTTACTTGGAATCAGCCAGCGCTTTTCCATGAAATAACATTACAGTCAATACGCAAAATAGTGAACAGTTTTTTATTATTTGAGTTTACATTTTTCTTAGAAAAACAAAAAACATGAATTTTTATACTTTCTTCCAGCACTGTAAGTTCTGACGCCAAAGACAACTGTACGCAGACTTTTTCTGCGTAGTTTTCTGTTTGTCTTCCCTTTTCGTGTGTTGTTTTCATGTACCGTTACATTTTTCCTGGTAAAGTTGACGTGCGGAGATTCTTTAGATTGAAATCATAAATATGGCATACAATGTTCTTACATTAAAAGTGTGTGCGACTATTTTTTCCAGAAAATAAATTTCTATAATATGCTGTGCGCAGACTTTTTCTACTAAATGTATGTGTGTTCATTGTTGACGATACGTAGTGTATATGTTCGTCTCTTTAGTAATTCCATGTGGAATAAATGATTATTATTTTTGTTTAAAATTCCATAGAATTTTGTTAATATTATTGGGTTTAGAGAATTCATTACTATGACTCAAAGAATTGCTTCACAAGTACAATCATACCAAACACAGAACCATAAAAATGCTACCAATTGATGTGAATAAGAATAACGCTGAAAATCTATTAGCAACCGTATATAATCGAATAAAAATAGTTCCACGTGGTAAATTTATAATCGCAGATAAAGTGCGAATAAGCAAGAACAAACATGCTTTCGAGAAAGCCTATACCCCTAATTGGACAACGGATGTTTTTGTGATTAGAAAAGTGAACCTGACTAATCCTGTAACATATGTACGTGAAGATTTCCAAGGTCAAACTATTCAAGGCAATTTCTATGAACAAGAAATACAAAAGACTGACTATACAAATACATTTCTCATAGAAAAAGTGATAAGGCAAAGGGGTAATCGAGTCTATGTTAAATGGTTGGGTGTCCCCTCCACACAAAATTCTTGGATAAATAAAACGCAATTGTTGTAAAACAAAAAGAACACAATAAAATGGACAAACGTGTGTACCATTAAATTCCAACCGCATAGCCTCGCAAACAAAACACCTTTATAAAAATAAAAAAAAACAGCTCTTCGATTTTACGGTTAGTATTTTACTAAATATCATCATCAATTATTTCATAACTGAGTAATTTTGCTTTTTCAATATAATAATGTTCAATTTTTGAATTAAAATCTGTTAAATTTAAATAAAACTATGATCATCAAGAAATCTACGTTTTTCTGCTCTGAGTTTGTAGGTTTTTATTTCCGCTCCAGTTATTATTTCATGCTCTCGTGTCCGACGAATATTATTCGAAATGATCTGTATATCATCCATGTTGTCAGCATTAAGTACAGCTTCGTTAATTGTCTCAAAATTTACTTTCTTTGATGAATAATCTAGATTAATTCCTTTTACTTTACACACAATTACTTCGATGCCATCTGTTGAACTGTAGATTTTGTAAGCATAATTTTTAGGGCCACCACTTACAAATTCAGAAATATAACTTCCGTGACCGTAGCACTCTATTTCGTCAGTCATATCACCTATGAATTCACCAGTCTGTGGGTCGGGTTCTCCTTCACGACTTATATAAATTACTGAATCGGTATCATAGTATAAAACTCTATCTTCTAACTGTTCCAGGTGACTGTACAATTTCAGCTTGCGTGGTTGTATAAGCTGCAATACACACATTTACAGTTGACAATGTCTCTGCTTCTTCTTTATACAACCAACTTACTATTATATTTTGTTCATTTATAGAGAGAATATGACAGACTACTACAGTTGGATTTGTCAACATCTGATATAAATCCGATAGACTATTAATTATACATGTTTTCTGTTGGTTTTCTCTTTGTCCGAATTTACCCCAAATGAATTCAGTATGAGTTTAGCAAAAGGTCTTTTCCAGGGTTATTGCAATTTTCTGCAAAATCAAGTTTAACATCTTCATTACTTAGGAAGTCAGCTACATATCTGTTTTTCTCTTCCTCTGTAGCGCATTTATTCGGCCATCCTGATGCCTCCTGTTTCATTTTAATGAATTTATTCATCATTTGAGTGAAAATGCCATCTGATTTTGCAATTTTATCATATTGCACCACCGAATATTCCCATATTTCGAAAATATCTACTAGCTTATACCCTTTCTCTATTACTTTTAAAACTTCGTCAATAATCCAAATTCCGTGTAAAGGTCTTTCATCATCATCATGGGTGCAATGCTCTTCTTGATATAGTTGTTCGCTGCATGTTCTACACAATGAAAAAATTTATTTATTATTTTGTTTTGCAGGTAATACCAGAAGTAATAATTGCCCTGGAGAAATTATTTTACATTTTATAAGTCCATTGGTGTTTTTTAAATCCACTTGAGAACAATCAATGGTGTGAACTTTAGGGTGATCCACTGGAAATTTCCCGTATTTGTAAACCCACGGGTATAGGGAACATACATCTATGTACTTGAGTTTTTCACCCTCCTTACATTTATAATAATTACATGTGTTGCCTGTACGTCCTCCGTAAAATGCATCGCGAGGATTTATTACGATTATTTTTTAAACATGAGTGTCCATGATAATAGCAGCCATGAAACTCAAAAACCATTAACATTCACGCCTGCTACTACAGCTTCTCGTTGCTTAGCTGCATGCTGAATGTAACAATTCCGTCTTTTTTCTTCCAAAATAAGCCACTCAATTGCCTGGAATGACTGATTTATCAGCTAGCCTGTATCCATTTCTAGGTATTAAGCCTATAGTATTTGATTTAAGCAAATTACGACGATATACCAAGTTACATGCCGATGCTATAGTTACAGCTTCCAAAAATGGTTCCACATTGCATTGATTAAGGAAAATATTTCTGAATTTTATACATGCTTCAGATAAGATCTGTACATCACTGACACAGTATTCAACAAGGTCACGTTGCATATTAAATTCATTGTGCTTATTTTCTTCGTACCATTTCAAGAATACATCTCGATCACTTATTTTCATGGCATCTGGATTGTAATACTCTACAGACAGCAATGGACCAATATAATTTTCGTTTTCTATTGTATTAAAGAAATGCGGAAATGATTGCGCTTTTATTACGCTTTTTTAATGATTGCGCTAAATCGAAAGCTTTTGGAAGAAGTGATAAAGCCATGGGAAAATACCTTAATGAATCTATGAATTTCACGTTTTCCAATTCCATGAGAATTATTTTAGTTCCTCTCATAATCAATGCTGATTGAAATTTTGTATTTTGTAAGATGTAGTTTAAAATAAATTGATGATCGTACGCCTGACCGTTATGAGCTAAAACAATAACTTTTTTAAACGATTTGCGAACGTTAAGAAAGTGTTGTAAGAACTCGATTATAACATTCTGTCCTTTTTTATATTTAGTTTGAATTTACATTTCTGACAAAATTTTAGGTTATTTTCACTCCAACATGGAAGTGGAAAACACACAAATTTGGCTCATGAAGTTTTATTGGATCAGCATAATCGTTTATCGCTTTGTCACCAATGTCCGTCTCTTGACGACTCTCCAAGTCGTAAAACACATAGAGGACATCTTTTAATTTTGGGGTTCTAGTATCAGGCTGAATATAACACAAGTGTTTTTGAGAGACGTGTTGACTGCATTTCTTGCAATAGTATTCACCATACATATGTTCTCTCTCTGTTCTATATGTGTTTAGACAATCAACACATCTTTTAACTGTTTAACACAACTTTAGCAGGTCGTAGTTATTGAAGTTTACCAGTATTTTTTCGAATTTTTTTATATTCCGAAACTTTGTCCACAAGAGCAATTGCTACAGCCAATGCTCGAGGTAAACATAGG
Organism: Pocota personata; assembly: GCA_963082735.1. Lineage (NCBI taxonomy): Eukaryota > Metazoa > Arthropoda > Insecta > Diptera > Syrphidae > Pocota > Pocota personata. Next base: position 36,844,246 of record OY720429.1, on the reverse strand, counting down.
TTATCTCTGTTTCTTATTAGAATTATTCCTTTCCGTCTTGTACATTCTTCATCGAAAGAATTGTATTTGTGTCTTCGTTCATTTCCTCGCCCTCTAGGAAGCCTTACTGCTGTGACATTTGTACCATTCCAAAGCTCAGCACAACACACAACATTTTCGAGTAATTTCATTTTCAACCAACACTACACAACACAACAGTTTATTCAACACAACATCACAATAGTCCACTTTCTCAAAATCTAACACGTCAAACAATCGCCAAATAACACCACTCATACTAATAAACATACGTACATGTAGTGGTGCGTACCTGTGCAAATGAAAGGCGACATCAACTAATTTTACGTTATAAAATTTATTATTTGGTAATCGAAGCAACAATATTATAATTCAAATTTAATAAGCGCGAGACGATGCGGATGGCTGCCGGTTGAAGACTGATATCTGATTTTGACGACTGGCTGGTTGACGGCTGCTAATCAGATCTGATGACTAACTGTGTCGCTCACGCGATGTGTTTTTTGTAAGAAGCGACAGTTGCTTGGTGTTCTCTGCTGTACTTTTGCATGTGCTGTCGTCATACCTCTGCGACAGTTATTTGGACTTCGAATGTGTGTTCCCCAATCAACCAATGTCAACACAACACTAATATATACATGTAGGATCTTCGTTCGAAGTCCAAATTAAAACTCTTTCCTTCAATTAAAAAAGAACACTTTTATTCTATTTTTTAACAACTAAATACACTGCTTGGCGGCGGTTAGAGTTTTACATATGAAAATGATGGAATGGAGTGGATGCGCGTGTTTATTTCCCAGCGGTTTGTCTACTACTGTGTGGTCTTGTATTTCGTTCGTCTTTATTCTCGTTCGATATTGTCGTTAGTCTGTTAGCGTTAACGGGTCCTATGTACTTTTTAGTCGGCTACTGTGGTGAGCCTTTTACTGTCACCGTAGTTCGTGGCGTGGTAGTTTTCTTCATTGTTGTGTGTTCGTTGTATACTTTATTGTCTGCGTAATCGTCGCCTGTTGGTTTCCAGAGTATGTTGCTGGTATTCGTCAGTATGTGCTTCCTGGTATGTGTTGTCTATTGTCGTCTGTCCAATAGGGTTTGTCGGTGTTTGTGAATGGCCCCATTCTACATACATATATTCAACAATACCACTTTTCAACACAACACTAATAAAACTCAAACAAATTTCTCATAACGAAAAAAAAAAAAAAAATATATATATAATATTAATTAAAATCAACACACATTACATTTGGGAAATTTCCCGTCCCGCATATAACACTACTGTTTTTACCACGGAATTGTATTTTGGGGTGTTAATAGAAAATGGACTTTACTTTCTTTACTTTTGAAACAAACAGATATATGTAAAAGTGTGGAAATGAAAGAACACGCACCGATATCAACGTTATAAACTTCTTTATTCGAGTGTATACTGAATTTACATTTTTGAGTATTTATGCTTTTGTCATTTAATTTCATTTTGGCGCGAATTACAATTTGCCAATGTATTGGTTTTATATATTTGAGATTTTGTGTATAAATGAATAAATTACAAATGTATTTACAAAAAACATAGAATCTGAATTAGTTGTGTTCGGTTTTAATTTAATTTAACTTTTGAAGAACTGTCAAACTGTCGTTTTTGGTTTTCTTGGTTTTAATCGCCAACACTACACATACAATCCCCTCATACAGTCCACTCAATAAAGAAATCACACACCACATTCACATTTAAATAATAAATTGACATAATTTTATTGCCAAAAGAAAAAAATAAATTTCGATTCGAAGCGATGTGAGAATGACAGATTAATGAGTTGAAGGTCAAAACGCGAATGAATATGAATAGAGAAAATATGCAAAATGGTAGGTTGCTTTGGTGTCGCACTCTTGTGGTCGATCCATGAAGTTAGTGTTATTTATTTTAGTTTTATATTTGAATTTTTAAATAACGTTCGGTTAAATGTAGAGTCCTACACACACATACTCTTCATAAACCTCTTCATTCATAAAAAACACACACACCATACAAAATAAATCAAAACATTCGTCAAATTAGATAAATATAATAAATATAATGCAATATAATAATAAAACACTTACCTGAATTCCATTCACCACACACGTACACAAAAAAAAAAGGACAAAAAAAAACTAAAGCACTACTATCAGTGATCTTATCTTTACTTTGAATATTTTCTGGAGACCGTCCACAATAAACATCAATTGTGTAAGTGTATCCACATTCATCACATAATTTAAAAACTTTAATGCCGAATTTATGTGCCTTCCCGGGCAAATATTGGCGGAAAGATAAACGTCCTCGCCAAGGAATCATTGATTCATCGATGACTAAATTCTGACCTGGATTTTTTATTTTCGTGAAATTGTTACACAGCATATTTATCAAAGGTCTTACTTTTCTAAGCCGGTCACTGCTTGTAAAATCTTCATTGTCTAAAAAGTGCCAGAATCGAAGGAGAAGTTGAAATCTATTTTGTGGCATAATTTCTGATACAAAAGTTTTAAAAATTTTCTGTTGCGACCAGTACAGCTCCATTGCAGGTAACCGTACAAGCCCCATCCACAACTTGATTCCTAAAATTTTTTTCATTTCAAATCGATCAGTATCAGTCCAAGTTTTCATTCGGCTGCTTCTCTTAAAATGATGCATCTCAATATATTGTGCAGCATTATTATTAGTTTCTTTTACCATCAAATCAATAATATTATCCGTTATAAATAATTGATAGTAATCTAAGGGTTTGAGGCTTGGAGTACACAATCCGCGATAATACTCGCTATCAGTAAATGCGAAATTGTTTTGATTCCCCGCACAAGGTCTCCAGGAAACAATAGATTCAGCTCCGAATTCTGAATTTTTACTCGTATTTGATTGATTTTCTTTACTGTCTGAACTTTCGTCTTCACTTATTGAATCACTTTTCGAATCTTCCCAACTGCAGGAATCTCTTGATTTCGTTTCACTTTCACTATCTGAACCTTTTAAAATTGATAATAATTGTTCAGTTGTTAAACACTGTGTTCCAGACACTGTGACGTCATCAGGCAAAGGGCCTCACATGGGCAATAAGAGCAATAAATTTTTACCAATATAATGGCAACATATTTGGCACATACGCTGAAGAAATTGGAAAAAGATATCTCCAATTTTTCCAAAACTGGTTCTGCTAGGCGAACAGCCAATTATCTTTCTGGTCGATTGTCTGCTTTAGAAAAGACAATGGAAGCAGCAACTGGACGACTCGAAACGGCTCTGGAGTCATTAGCAGAGAAGGAGTTAGGGGAAGTCGAGACTCGCTTCGAACAAATCCGAGAGCTCTACTTCGAACATCGTTGCAACTTATTGGACGCGATGGATAAGGTACAGCCAACTGAAAAGAAAGTAGAAAGGGATCATTCAGAATCCAAGGAAACTAGAAAGGTAGACATTCGGTTACCCAAGATCAATTTACCCGTTTTCGCTGGGAGTTATGAGTCATGGCGAGCCTTTCATGACTTATTTGTCTCGTTAATTCACCATAATTCGGCACTCTCTGAGATACAAAAAATGCACTACTTGAAAACAAGTGTGTCAGGGGAAGCGGAGAAACTTTTGGCCCACCTGGGAATTGACAACGGCAACTACCACAAGGCATGGGAGATCTTAACAGACCGTTATGATCACCAACGATTCCTAGTGAACACGCAATTGAAATGTCTCTTCAATCAGCCTTCAATAGCCCAAGAGCGATCCGAGTCCATAAAGGAATTGCTCGATACATCGATGGAAGTTGTTCACAGCTTGGAAAATCTGAAGGTTCCAGTTCAGCATTGGGACGTTGTGCTCATTTTCATCCTGCTTCAGAAGCTTCCGACGAAAACGCAACACCTGTGGGAAGAAAGGCTTGGGAGTAAGACCGACAATAAGGAACTTCCTACATTTGCCGAATTTACCCAGTTTTTGGAGACGAGGTTCCGTTCATTGGAGGCCGTTAACCAACAGCAGGCGCGACCATCAACGAATTCGGCAAGGAATGTGCCACAGCGGAGTAGTTTTTATACGTCGACCAATGCCTAGAGGTTTTCCTGCAAGCTTTGCAACAGAGGTCAACACCCTATTCGTAAGTGTGGACGATTTTTGAAGATGAGTACAGCGGACCGAATTCAGAGTGTGGGTACATTAGGGATTTGTCGGAACTGCTTAGCATATAGCCACAACACAGAGCAGTGTCCGAGCACTCGTAGGTGTTACTACTGTGAGCAGCCACATAATTCTTTATTGCATGTAGCACAGGCCAACACTTCTCATCCATCCACATTTCGGCAGTCAAGTATTTCCCATAGGTCAGGTATCTCTCAAAATCCTCCACAGAATTTTCTCACCACGATGAACACTGAAGCCTCAGTCTTTTCGCCTAACAACGGAGCACAGCCTTCCAGCAGTTCGGCCGTCAACAGCTTCCATGCTCTGCCAAGCACATCAACACAAGTTTTGTTAGCCACTGCGTTGATAAAGGTTAGGGCTTCGTCAGGTGAGACTTATTCGTTTAGAGCCTTGCTTGACTCGGGCTCTCAAGCGAGTTTTATAACAGAGTCAGCTGTCCAATTACTACGTTTAAAGCCAAGATCCACTCACGTAGAGGTATCCGGGTTGGGTTTAGTCAGCAGTGGCACTTGTCAGAGGGTTGTTGACGTCGTGCTTATGTCACATCATTCAGCCTTCGAGACATCAACAAAGGCTTTCATCTTTAAGTGGCTGTCTGGCCATCTTCCGGCCCGGACATTCCCCATTGCTCATTGGGAACACCTCGCTGATCTGGTTTTAGCAGACCCATCTTTCAACAAATCAGCAAAGGTTGATCTTCTTTTGGGAAGCGATGTTCTTGCCGAGATTTTGCTACCCGAGCTGAGAAGGCCAAAGCAGGAGGACCAGCCAGTAGCGCAAAAAACCAGATTAGGCTGGATTTTATTTGGAAAGGCTCCAGTTCAGGATCAACCCATTCGTAGTTTCTTCCAAACAACAGATGTCGACGCTCAGCTTCGCAAGTTTTGGGAACAGGAAGAGCTCCATTTGAATGGTACGAAACTTCCGAGAATGTCGCTTGTGAGGAACATTTCGTCAAACATGTGAGGCGTACTGTAGATGGGCGATACCAGGTGGCTCTACCCTTTAAGGGAGCTGCCTATCCAGTCTTGGGCAGATCACAGGAAGGTGCTTTACAACGCTTCAGGAGTTTGGAGAAACGTCTCAGCGCCAATCCTCAGCTACATGAGCAATATTCCGCGTGCCTGAAAGAATACAGAGACTTAGAACATATGAGCGAGGTAAAACAAGAAGAATTTAGATCATTACTTGCTACCCCACCACGCAGTCATTAAGGAGGCTAGTTCTACAACAATACTCAGAGTTGTGTTCGATGCATCCTTCAGAACGTCGAATGGAGTCTCATTGAACGACCAGCTGATGATAGGACCCTCACTCCAACACAATGTGACTGACATTATCCTCCGGTGGAGACTCTACCAGCACACCTTTACGGCTGACATCGAAAAGATGTACCGTCAAATCTGGGTCAGCGATCGGGCTTGCTATTTTCAACTGGTCATCTGGCGTAAGGATCCATCAGAAGAACTCAAGATCTACCGCCTTAAGACTGTGACCTTTGGAACGGCTTCGGCCCCATATCTGGCCATTCGAACATTGAAGGAACTAGCAGAAGAGTCCCGTCAATGATACCCGTTAGCAGCTCAAATGATAGATGGCGAAATGTATGTCGACGACCTTATCTCCGGCGCAGACACCTTGGAAGAAGCCAAAATTAAAATAAAGGAAGTTAGAGCAACTTTCCAATCAGCGGGATTTAACTTACGGAAGTGGACATCCAACAGGAAGGAACTTCTTCAAGGCATTCCAGAAAAGGATTGTGAATCTTCGTTTGCAGTACCTGCAGAAGGTTCGGATCAAGTCAAAACGCTAGGTATTCATTGGCTTCCTGCCACCGACGTCTTCCGCTTTCAGTATATTCCTTCAAGCAATCAACTAACAACGAAGAGATTCGTACTTTCGGCAATTGCACGCCTCTTCGACCCGTTAGGTTGGATTTCGCCATGCATAACTAAAGCGAAATGTTTTATGCAGCTTCTTTGGATCCGAAAGATGTCTTGGGACGAGCCCGTCGAACCCGCTATTTTAAAAGAATGGGACACTTTTTATAAAGATTTACAAAATATTAATAATTTAGGTCTGCCAAGGTGGGTACACACAATTGGTAGGTCACAGTGCATAGAACTCTGAACCCAAGAGAAGGCAAATTGCAGACGACGAACCCCCGGAGCCAAAACGAAAACAGCAACAGCCACCGAGTGGCGCGGCAGACAACGAACCACCGAAGCCAAAACAGACGCAGAAAAATACATCAAACGATGTTGCAGGCAAAAAGCGCTCGGAGCCAAAGCGTAAACAAAAACAAACTGCATTGATAAACACCAAGGAGAAGGATGAGACCACCGGCGTAGAGACCCCAGTGGTCAGACCTAAGAAAAAAGTTACAGCCACAAACAAGAAGCAAGCGGCAGGAGAAGAAGAATGGGTAAATACCACCAAAAAGAAGATCGCCAAAAAGAAGCAACAAGAGGTCAAAAGACCTAGACCTGACGCTATCGTCATTAAAGCGACGGGGTCCCTCTCATACGCGGAGATACTACGCAAGGTGAAGGCAGACCCCAAACTGGAAACAGTGGGAAAGGCGGTAACTAAAATCAGGAGGACACAGAAGGGAGACCTCCTTATACAATTCAAGGAGACGGGAAATAAGACAAACGAATTTAAAGGCGTCATTAGTGAAGCTCTAGCAGAGCAAGCGAATGTAAGTTCGATTACGCATCGCACTACCCTTGAGATCAAAGACATCGATGAGGTCACGACTATAGACGACGTAATCAATGCAATCGAAGCCCAGTTTGGAGTGAAAGTTTCACCGGCAGATATTTTGTCCCTGCGGAGGGCGTACGGAGGAACACAAACAGCAACGATCAGCTTTCCCGCAGTAGACGTAAGAAAGCTGTTAGAAGCAGGAAGGATTAAAATCGGCTGGGTTAACTGTCGCATGCGCGAACGAACCCTCCTTAAAAAGTGCTTCAAATGTTTAGAGTTTGGTCATCTTGCCTGGCAATGCAAAAGCGAGGAAGACCGCTCCAAGCTATGTAGGAGATGTGGAGGAGAAGGCCACATAGCGAAGAATTGCAACAAGGATCCATCCTGCATGTTCTGCAAGAAAGACCACCCGGACGCCGCGCAGCATGTAGCCGGCAGTAGCAAATGCCCAGTATTTCGGAGAGCTATTACAAGCAAAATACCATGAAGATTCTACAGATAAATCTTAATCACTGTAGAATAGCACAGGACATCCTAGCACAAACGGCCAAGGACGAAAGCGCTAACGTCAGTATATGATCAGTGAACCATATAAATGTCCCGAAGAGAACAACAATTGGATCTGCGATAAGGCAAAACAGGCGGCGATATGGATGTGTGGACGCTATGCCTTTCAAGAAACAAACGACCAAACAGTCGGCTTCGTGCGGGCGAAAATAAATGGGATCCATTTTTATAGCTGCTATGCCCGACCCAGTTTGACGGCCAGCGAGTACCAACTAATGCTGGATAATCTAACCACGGATGCGCTCCAGAGAGCCCCAGTGGTTATAGGAGGAGACTTCAACGCGTGGGCAACAGAATGGGGCAGCAGGCTCACCAACACCAGAGGACAGGTCTTATTGGAGACATTCGCTCCCCTAGCGATAGGCATTGCTAATAAGGGCCGGACAAATACTTACCGGAAGGCTGGAGTAGGGTCCATTATTGACATCACCTTTGCGAGCAACTCCATCCTGAAAACCATAAAGTGGAGGGTCAGTGAGGAATATTCACACAGCGACCATCAGGTGATAATACTGGAAATAAAAGGGAAAAAACCAGTCCAGCTCCCAAAACTTACTGGCCCAAAATGGAATGACAGATCTTTCGATAAGGATGCATTCGAAGAGATGTTGAACGGTGATCAAGCTCCAAGCGGAACAGCGGAGACCCTCGCTCACCACCTCACAGGCACCATCACCACAGCGTGCGACGCATCAATGCCTAGGAGAGCAAACACCAGGAACACATCACCGTGTTACTGGTGGAACGAGGAAATATTCGAACTCCGGGCAAAATGTCTGCAAGCCCGGCGTAAAGTCCAACGATCAAGAAGGAGGGCGGATTTCCAACAATGCCTGGACACCCTTAGACTGGCGAGACGTAGCTTAAATAGAGCCATTAAGGAAAGCAAAACTGCATGCTTTAAACGTCTCTGTCAAGAAGCCGACATCAACCCATGGGGCTCGGCATACAGAATGGTGATGACAAAATTAAAGGGCTATAGGACTCCTCAAATAACATGTCCGATAATGCTGAGATCCATAGTAGAGTACCTCTTCCCTCAAAGGCCTGCTGCTATGTGCAATATTATACGAGAAGTCAATCCAGAAGATATTCCTTTAATTACTCACGAGGAACTGCTAAGGGCATGCAGCAAGATAGGTGACAACAAGGCTCCGGGACCCGACGGCATCCCGAACAAGGCAGTAAAGGCAGCTGTAACAAAAAGACCAGACCTCTTCATAACAACAATGAAGCAGTGCCTTGAAGAAGGAACCTTTCCCGAAAAATGGAAAACGCAGCATTTGGTCCTACTGCCAAAAGGAAAGAAGCCCCCAGGAGAACCATCATCCTATCGCCCAATATGCCTGTTAGACACCATGGGAAAGATCCTCGAGAAGATAATCTATAATAGATTACTCGCAGTAGTAGAAGAGAAAGGAGCCCTCTCAGATCACCAATTTGGCTTCAGAAGAGCACGATCTACTGTTGATGCCATAAGAGCGGTAGTCGATATCGCCAAAGGTGCCATCGAAGGAGAAAGATGGCTCTACGGCACAAAGGAGTATTGTGCAGTAGTAACGCTGGACATTAAAAACGCATTTAACTCTGCGAACTGGTCGTTTATTAGAAGGTCACTTGCCAGGATGGATACGCCATATTACCTGCTACGGATAGTGACGAACTACTTCAACAACAGAAAGCTGAGGTACAATACCGATGAAGGCGTAAAATACTACAACGTAACTGCGGGAGTTCCACAGGGATCGGTTTTAGGGCCACTATTGTGGAACATCATGTACGACGGAGTACTACGATTAGCGTTACCTGGGGGAGTAACGATAATTGGATTCGCCGATGACATTGCAGTCGTGACAGTAGCTAAACAGATCCGTGCAGTAGAATCAGCTACAAATGAAGCAATTGCCCGGATAAAAGATTGGCTAGTATCCGCCGGACTAGAACTAGCTGACCATAAAACAGAAGCTGTTCTTATAACCAGCCGGAAAACTGTCGAATTCAGGTTGGTAACCAAACCATCAGGTCGAAAGAGGCAATTAAATACCTTGGAGTAATGCTGGACAACAGGCTACGGTTTAAAACGCATGTTGATTTTGTTACCAAAAAAGCATCGCAAATGCAGGGAGCTCTCGCGTATCATGCCTAACATCGGTGGACCTGGATATGCTAGAAGGATTCTACTCTCTAGAGTTATCACCTCAGTTCTGTTATATGCCGCCCCAGTCTGGGCGGAGGCACTGAGGACGAAGGAGACCAAAAGGAAACTATCGTCATCATACAGACTCTGTGCGCTACGGACAATCAGCGGCTTTCGAACCATCTCTGACGAAGCTGCATTTGTCATAGCTGGAATGGTCCCCATCGATATTCTCGCAGATGAAATGCTGAGGATATATAACAGAAGAGCATTGAGTCATCACGACGCCACTGGTATCAAGGTGATAAAAATTGAAGAAAGGGCAGCGTCAGCAGCTATGTGGCAAGCTCGTTGGGCTAATACAACAAAAGGCAGATGGACATACAAACTTATACCGACAATCCAAGATTGGATAAGTCGAAAGCATGGAGACTGCAACTACCATCTAACGCAGTTCCTGTCTGGCCACGGTGGCTACCGCAAATATCTACACCGATTCGGACACGACAACTCACCATCCTGCCCGGAATGCCCAGGTGAAGATGAGGATACGGAGCACGCAGTGTTTTACTGCACACGTTTCACGGCATGGAGAATTACTCTGCCAAGTCCGTCATTACTCCTCGACCATATGTTACGGTTGGAAGAAAATTGGATGGCAATATGTTCTTTCGTAACAACTCTACAAAAAGAGCTGCGGAGAATAGAAAAGCTAAGAAGAGCAGCAGAAGCAACAGAAGCATCAGAAGCAGCAATACAAGAAGCATAGCATGAATTGCTAACCAGCCCCGCGAAGTAATACCTAACGGCAGTCCCGCGGGGAGAGTGGTTGAAGTGTGTAGGGTGTGTGTTTAGTACGTAGGCGTATTCCTGGCATCGAGTACTCAGGTTTGCGAATCGTGCATGCTAGTAGCACTCGGGCTACTAGTATCTATGAAGATTACACATCCCTGGCGCAATCCAAAAAAAAAAAAAAAAAAAGTGCATAGAACTCCATGGTTTCAGCGACGCTTCGGAAAAGGCTTATGGAGCAGCCGTATATCTCAGGGTTGTGGACAAGGATCACAAGGTCCATATGCACTTGCTAATTTCCAAATCCAAGGTGGCACCGGTAAAGCCAGTGAGTCTGCCAAGGTTAGAGCTATGTGGGTCTGTTCTTGCAGCGAAACTTCTACACTATGTCGGTCGAATCCTAAAACGAGACGACGTCAAGATGTACGCATGGACGGATTCCACCATCGCCCTCTGCTGGATATCTGCATCACCATCCAAGTGGGAAACGTTCGTCCGGAACAGAGTAGGAGAAATTCAGCGGCTCACCGATACCAAGATATGGAGGCACATACCGACTCAAGACAATCCAGCGGACTTGGTTTCTAGAGGTATGGAACCATCGGCACTTTTAAAGGCAACGTTGTGGTGGAACGGGCCCTCATTTCTGCACCAAAAGTGGGAGTTTCAGCTTCCGAAACAGCCTTCTAGTCTCGTTACTAGTGAAGGAAGTAGACTGGTACATGTCCACCACGTGGACTTAGTAGAAGGCCCGATACACCAGCTTCTTCACCCAACGTCGAACTTAAGGCGACTTACGAGGATCGTTGGCTACTGCAAGCGTTTCATCAGTAACTTGCGAAGTGATCCTCAACGAATTGCTGGACCTCTAAGCCCGAAGGAGCTTGAAGCCGCTGCGAAGGTACTCGTTCGCTGCGCCCAATATGATATGTTTCCCGGAGGGCTATCCAAGTTAAAGGGATTAGCATCCTTAAGTCCATTCATAGACGGAGAAGGCATCATAAGGGTAGGCGGCAGACTAAAAAACGCGGACCTCTCGTTCGACCAACAGCACCCCATCATACTAGGACCGAGGCACCATTTCACAACCCTAGTCATCCGAAACGCCCATGAAAATACGCTACATGGAGGGATCCAGCTGATGATTGCGTATACCAGGAATAAGTACTGGATCATACAGACCAGGAGAGCCGTCAAAAAATATTTAAACACCTGCGTCATTTGTCACCGGTACCGAAACAGGGTAGCCCACCAATTAATGGGAAACCTAAAGTGACAGGTAGGGTGACAGTTTCTAGGCCGTTTGCCCATACAGGGGTCGACTATGCGGGACCAATCACCATTCGGTCTTGGAAAGGTCGCGGAGCTAAATGTTTTAAGGGATACCTGGCAATATTTGTCTGCCTCGCCACCAAAGCAATGCACTTGGAAGCAGTCACAGACCTTACCACCCAAGCTTTCTTAGCCGCCTTCCGGCGTTTTGCTGCTCGACGAGGTGTCTGTGGTCAGGTCTACAGTGACTGCGGAACAAACTTCATTGGAGCTGAAGCTGAACTGCATCGGCTATTAAAGGAAGCCGGACACAACTGGAAGGAAGCTGCTGAAGTTCTGGCGACACAGGGAACTAAGTGGAATTTCATTCCCCCTGCTTCTCCTCACTTCGGAGGATTGTGGGAAGCAGGAGTGAAGAGTGTCAAACACCACTTCAAACGGATCGTCGGCAACGGGACACTTACATACGAAGAGCTCGCCACGCTACTCACACAAATTGAGGCGTGCCTTAATTCGAGGCCTCTGTGTCCACTAACGGAAAATCCAGACGACTTCCAAGCACTCACCCCAGCTCACTTCTTAATAGGCGAAGCAATATTCACCGTTCCAGAACCAGATCTGACCACAGGCAAGCAAGGTTACATCGATCGGTGGAAGGCCATCCAAATGCATCTTCAGACATTCTGGAAACATTGGCACCAGGAATATCTGGCCCGCTTACAACAGCGACCTAAATGGTTGAAACCTCAACCGCAACTCAAAATAGGCGATTTGGTACTACTAATCAAGGATGATCGGCTACCTCCGGCAAGGTGGAGCTTAGGACGCATCACAGAGAGCTACCCCGGCAAGGATGACATAATACGCGTCGTCAAGGTAAGAACGCAACAAGGAGAGTACAAACGACCAATAACGAAACTATGCCCACTACCGATCAACGAAAGCGAATCAATCAACGAAGGCGACACAAACAAATAACCCAACCAATCAATTTAAAACAAATTTAAATTTAATACTTAAAATACCTAATGAATTTAAAATCAACACACCGCGAAATGCTACACGGCAACACCATTCGCTACAAAACTCAACGCACCGTACACTAAGTGAGAGCAGTCACTCAATTACATTCACTCAATTACTCAATCATCCAATACCACACTCAAGAAAACACACAATTAATTCTTTCACAACACAGGCACACACACTTCGCGTAAATCAATGGCACTTATCGTGTCTCGCTCGCGATTCATTCTCATAAATACACACACACACACACTCACACGTTGCACAAATCAGTTGACACTCATTCTCGTGTCTCATGCTCGATTCCATTCATAAACACACACACCCACAAGCCAAATAAACAAACAAATACTAAAATTCAATACACAATAAATGAAATTAAATGAATTTATAATTAAAAAACACTACTCACCTGGATTAAATCCACACATTAAAATTAAACAAAATTAACTTTACACTACGAATAAATACCACACAACCGAATCATTAACCGACGATCGACTGCTCCGGTGGTAAACAATGAACCACAGTCGGCGAAAGAGAAGAGAGCGCGCACTCATGGATATCGGGATCGTGCGTAGAATAGCTGCTACGTTCATTGTCCTCTGTCATTCTCGTTCATTTATGTTTTGTTGTTGTGTACAATGCATGTTGAAGAAATTTATCAATACGTTTTCTCTTTGCATGGTCAAATGACGAGCGGTCAGTTAGAAGATTGTTGCCAACTTTCTTTATCGCAGATTACGATAGCAAACAACTAAATTACTGAAGTATTATGATGTCGATGAGGACCGGCGCTACTTGTGAACTTCGTTCACGGGGGGAGAATGTTCCAGACACTGTGACGTCATCAGGCAAAGGGCCTCACATGGGACACACCTTGATGTCAACAACGCACCCCCCTTGATGTCAAACATCAAGCAAATCATGTACAAATCATATATAAATATTGTATATAAAAAAAAGAATTTATGAAAAAGAATACATTCCAGTTTATAACGTTTAAAGAAGCGGTGTTTAATTCATTCTTACGCTAAAATTCATTTACAGTAGATTACAGTCCATTTTTCTTACTGAAATTAAACGTTCATAGCCGAACACACTGCTTGGATGAAGATGGTAACATGTTTATAAAAATTAGGTTAATTCATGTTAATTAATGAGACACTATCCATTAACAACTACACTTCGAGGTGTCAGCGTACAACTCTCTTTGTTCTTACTACATATTTGGAACAGGAATGAAAAGGAAAACAAATAGCGGAACTTTCAGATATAATGCAAAACGTAAACAAGAACAACTTCCAGTATATTTTTCCATTAACTGTAAACAATAACTTATAAAACAACAACAATATTCAAAGGCAGGGTGTCAGTCCACATGGCCTGACAATTTTAATGAAAGGAGATTTCATGTCAGGCCATATGGACTGACGCGGCATGTTTGGCTAGTTCCTAAATTTTGATCTGGCAGTGAATTGGTTAACATTAGATTTTTCGTGCATATTTGAACAGAAAATAAATTACCTTTATATGCAATCATTTCCTCATCGACGCTTTGGAATTCTTCTTGGGAAATCTCGTTGAATTTTGTTTTTATAAAATTTAGCAATGGGCGAATTTTGTATAACTTATCATACCCAGGTTGCACCTTTTAAAGCTGAACAGAGTTATTGTTGAGATGAAAATATTTTTTAGTTTTCTCAAAGCGAGTTCTAGGCAAAGCATTTGCGATGGATGTCAATTTAAAATTTGGCGCCCATGCCATTCTATATGTCGGAACTCTTATAACAGCAAGATATAGTAATATACCAACATATCTCTTTATTTCAGACACATTACATTTTAATTCTGCTCCATCAGTTTGTACCGCATAGAGGTTTGTTTCATCACAAATCATCCGCCAGACTTCATCTGCGAAGAACTGGGCGAAATATACGATTGGTTGTTTTACCTCGTTACTACAGACTTCAGCTTTCCAACGAGTATCACATTCCATTAGCTCCCCACTTCTTCATCTCAAACTTTGCAAATCAATTTTTTCCGTCGCTTCCTGTATTACCTCTTCATCATCTTCGTTTCCGTCATCAGCTTTTCCAATTAGTTCCTCAATCAGACCACCTTCCACATTTTCGCCGTTATCAATTACACTTTGCAATGTTTCTTCGATGATAATTTCAAAATTTGCTTTTCTTTCCTGCTCCTCTTCGTCATTTTCCTCATCTTCCGAGTCATCCCAGTCAAAATTAACAATTTTTTCAATGTCTGTCTGTGTTAGACCTTTTGGACGCATCTATGAATGTATGAATTTGAAGAAATGTACGTTGTTAGAAAATTACCACACTTGACTTGAGAACGGCTACTTAATGAACACGTGCGCAGCTAACATAAAAACAATAAGCTGATAGCTTGCACAAAATATAAGTCTGCAAATTGCAAAAAACCGCAAGTCAAAAAAATTAAAATCACGGGACTTATAAGCATATGAGTACAATGTTGCCTATAGGCAACAAATGACATGAGAGGGTTAATTGTTGCTCTCTTTTTTTTCATTTACATACTCATGCTTCGCATTATACAAAGCAGGATAATCTTCATAAATTTCTATTAGCGCTTGAGTTTCTTCTCTCGTCCAAGTACACATTTTAACTCACGATCCTCATCTCACAACCGAACCAATAATGATGTTCATCCGCCAACCTCACTACTCTACGATCGAAAAATAATGATAAAATGGAATAGATACGGAACATTTCGGGTGTGGAACGTGACTGCCCACCCCGATTTTCATATTTTCTTCGTGACTGCCGCTTTCCCTTACCACTCACTCTTCTCACCCCCTAACTATAGTCATGGCGCACTCATTAATTGCTCGCTCAACTACTGCAAAGTTTGACCAATGCACCGTTTCGTTGTGCACGCAGCTAGCTGCATGTCTGTTCAAGGCATTTCACCAGTGTTGCCGGAGAGAAATATTGTAAGGTAGTACTGCAGCCAAAAAAGGGGAGTATTTTGAAAAAAAATAGTAGTACAGACATTTTGTTTTTACCACGGAAATGTAAATTTGGGGTTGTTAATGAAAATGGATGAACTTTACTTCACGATGTAAATTCGATGGACTTTACTTCCAATACTTTAGAACAAAGAAAAAATGTGTATATATGTAAAAAAAAAAAAAAAAAAAAAAAACGCACCGATCTAAACGTTACAAGGTTCTTTATTCGAGTGTACTTTGACTTTACATTTAAGAGTATTTATGTCTTTGTTATTTACTTTAGATTTTGGCAACATTCGCAGATGATACTGCAATACTAGCAGTAGGAAGAACCAATGAAGAATCCACAGAAAAACTACAAATTGGCATAAACAAAATCTGTGAATGGACTAATAAGTGGAGAATCAAATTAAACGAGTCTAAGTCAGTCCATGTTGACTTTATTAATAAAAAAATTGAATATATACCAATTATTATAAACCAAAAAATAGTTCCATGAAACCAACATGGACATATGGAATCCAACTATGGGGTTGTGCCAAAAAGACAAACATAGACAAAATACAACGTTTCCAAAATAAGGTGCTTAGAAATATAGTAAATGCACCTTGGTACATAAGAAATACTGACCTTCATCGAGACCTGAAGGTAGAAAGTGTATCTGCAGAAATTCTAAAACATGCAAAAAAACACAAAGAAAAGCTAGAAGAGCATATTGTTTGGGATTTAGTTTAATTAATCGACGATGATTCAAACAAGAACAAAAAAAAAAAAAACCAGAGAGAATCAAATTTATGTACAATATTTATTTCAATGGATATCTTACGACCTTCTGATGCCTGCTGCGACCAAAATCCAAGTGAAAGAGAATCGCTTGTTTCGAAGTTCATCTGCAGTTACACATACCAGCATCCGATTACACCTACGCAGTGCAGGAGAGCGTGCGTATGTGTCATCACAATGTAGGAGCGGGTGCGCTGATGTGTGTGTGAGTGCAAGTGCATCGCGTGATCCTCAATGCGTGCAATTGTTGTTAGGATGCAACTGCAGAAAGTGGTTCGATTCAAAGATGTACAGTGCGTCACATAATTTTTAACAAGGTAACAGATAGTAACAAACTATTTAAACGAAAATTTAACAATAATAAATAAATACAAATTAATTGAATGAGATTAGTCTTAAACACATATAAACATAGATGCATGAAAACTAATGCATAATGAAAATGAATTACGAAGGCTTAAAAGAACAAAACCTCTCGATTTACAGCTCTGTGCAAAAAAATAGCACCAACCATTTATGAAGTCTGATGAAAGAAAAATTTTAAAAGTTCATTAGAATTTAATTTTTTTTTTTTATTAAAATGTTGAAAGCTGAAGATAAGTAATTTGGAAAAACAAGAATTGATTCATTATAACAAAAACCAAAAAAAAAAATATAAGCATTTAATAAAAAAAGGTCAGTTCTGACGTGTGCAAAATAATAGCACCAAAAATAAAAATTCATAGATAAAATTAAAAATTCAGAGAAAATGTAAGGGTTTTTAGTTTTAAATTAAAGAAAGACTTTAATACTTGGTCTTGTGACCTTTATTTTTAAGCACAGCGGCGCAACGTCGTGGCATGGAGTCGACTAACCTCTGACATCGCTCAAGTGGAATATCCCTCCACGCCGCCTGCACAGCTTCCCATAACTGAAGTGTATTTTTTGGTTTTGCTTTAAATACTCCTTAACATGAGTCCAAAGATTTTCGATGGGGTTCATTTCTGGAGACTGAGCTGGCCATTCCAAAACCTGAACCCCATTCCTTGTCATAAATTCTTTGGCCAATTTGCTGGTATGCTTCGGGTCGTTGTCTTGCTGCAGGACCCATGTGAGAAGCATATTCCAGTCGGCGTAAGGGAGCATGATTTACCTCATAATATCAATGTAAACTTGGGCGGTCATTATAGGTTTGATCCAAAATATGGAACCAGTAGCATTATATGAAAAGCATCCCCATACGTTAATTTTTGCGCCGCCGTGCTTAATTGTCTTTAAAGTATATTGTGGTTTAAACTCCTGATTTTTCGGCCTCCGAACGAATGTTCTGCTACCAGGAGTCCCAAATAAAACAATTTTAAACTCATCGGTCCATAGAATATTACGCCACTTTGTTTGTGGCCAATGCAAATGATCTTTTGCAAATTTCGTTCTTTTTTGCAAGTGAACCTTCTTCAATAAGGGTGCTTTCTGGGACTTCTAGCAGGCAAACGGTTCTTTAAGAGTCTTCTTCGAATTGTAGAAGTGTCCACATTAAGATTTAAATCCTCCTTTATTTTAGTTGAGGTGATAAACGGGTCTTTGTTTGCTAATCTAATGATCCCTCGTTCATCGCTAGGCGTTAATTTCGGCTTTCTTCCTCTTGTTTCCTCGTGTTGAACAAACTTCTTTGCGTTGGAAATCATTTTATTGGAGCAGCCAACTATTTCACGAATAAATTTATAAGTATTTCCTTCAGATAGCAATTTTCTTATTAGTGATCTTTTTTCATCGGTACAATGTTCACCGCGACATATTTTAGCTGGCAGATACATTTCTTTTATGAAATATTAATTTTAAATTATTCAAATATCTTGCTTTCAAATGTTTTAATCTGAAAAAATTGATAAACACTACTTTACACCAGTAAAACTCTCTCCAGAATGACGCGGTGCTATTTTTTTGCACACTACAAATCTGCCTTCATTACGTATAACGGGGAATTCCCGTTTCTTAAAGTTCAGTTTTGAATAAATGTGTCCTTCCGTTACACCACTGAACATCAAAGAGTTATTCTACAATATATGCCACTTGTTAACGCCAGCAAAAAAACATTAAATGCATTAGAAGTTCAAAATTCAACATGGTGTTATTTTTTTGCACAGAGCTGTAACTTAATATAAGAAAAATAAAAATGTATATACTTGCTTATAAATACATACACACTCGAAATAAAGGATCACCAGGGGGTGTAACTCATACAAAGACTAAGATGTCAGAAAAAAATTGCTTATTAGCCCAAGTGATTAGATCGCAATAATGTAGGAGGTGGTTTTAGTCGGTAAAAATCCGGCATGCTGAGATCTCCTCTTCCTCTAAAAAAAAAATAAAAAATTTGCCAATGTATTTGTTTCATATATTTGGCGGATTTTGTGTATAAATGAATAAAATACAAATGTATTTACAAAAACATAGAATTTAGTGTTGTTTGTTTTATTATAATTTTATGAATATCGAGGAACTGTCAAAGTTGGTTGGTTCTTCTTGTTCTTAATCGCCAACATTCTCCCCGGCTGTGAACGGAGTTCGCAAAATAATTGCCCATAACACCTTCAATTTGAAAGTTCCATGCTTCATTTCGGGATCACCCTGTGACCTTTGCTGCAGAACCAATCTACTACATGTTGATTGCAATGTCTGCTATTACACGATGAAACTAGATGCATGCGACATCTTCGAATTCTTCTTTGTTATTTCACTCTCTGTCGCAAGCACTATTACACGGTGAAACCAGATTCATGAATCTAATTTGACAGTTCTCTTTATTTCTCTTTCGGTGTTGGCCTGTGCACTTTAAAATAAATAATCAGTTGGAAGAAAAAATATTTCTGTGATTATTTTGTTTTGAATTTTTATAATTAAATAAATAAAGAATTTATTGTAGAAAGGTTGTGTGTGTTGAAATAAAGTACCAACCAAGGAAAGAAGTAATTTATATGTTTTCGTTGTTTTTAAAGATGAATTACTCGTTTCTGGATAATCTTTTGGAATGCACGGAGAAGTTTATAGAGGAAATGGATACCTATAGTAGGGACGACGAAGAAATTGCACAGGAGTTAGTTAGCTTTTGCAAGGATGTTTCCAAAGAACTAGAAAACAAGAAGAAAAAGATGTGGGTTAAACCATGGAGGAAAGTAAGATCTGAACAAGGTTCATATAGATTTTTAACAAAAGAACTAAAACAACATGACAGACCGTCGTTTTGTAATTATTTAAGGATGAATGAGAGTACATTTCAGCTTTTGTTGTTTTAATACACAATGATATTGTTAAAAAAGACACAATCATGAGGGATGCAATTCCACCTGCAGAAAAATTAGCTGCAACTCTGAGATATTTAGCAACAGGCGAATCTTTTAAAAGCACAGGCTACCAGACTCGTCTTTCACAGCCTTTTTCAACCAACATGATACCGGAAGTTTGCAAAGCTATATGGAATAATTTAAAAACTTCATATATGAAGACAAGTTAGATTTTTAAGAATTTTATTTGTACATCAAGAAAAAATTATTTATAGGAACTATTAAGTTACTAAAAGTCACTTTCATCAATGCAGATTATTTCACTAAAAGTAGGCTGGCAGTTAATCGACTATAACCCACCTTTCTCTTGGGAGTAAAGTCATCATCATCCTCCTCAATTAAATCATCGAGGCTTGAATATTGATTTAATTGCACTGTTTCTCCTGCCTATGTAAAAAAAAAAAAAATTACTCTAACATAATAAACAAAAAAAATATATTACTTGCCTTTTCTTCTTCATAACTTGATATTGATTCCCTAGTTTTGCTCACATACGTCATCGAACCCAGCTCCACTTTTTTTACTCTTACCGATATCACGTAAATCGCGGGTATATTGACTTCGTAAAGAGTGTACTTTCCGTTTAATTGAATCGACGGTTATACTTGGAGTCATATGCTTGAGGGAATCCACAATAATTTGAAAAGAATCGGCCCTCTTCACCCTATCAATGTAATCTGGATGTTTTATAACATATAAATTTGGTTGCATTTCATATTGGCACAGAAGTTTCAAAGTGAGCTCTCTGGTCCACACAACTTCGTTTACCATTTTCGCTACAAAAAAAAAAAAACGTCTACGCGCAATAAATCATTAAAAAAAAAACTAGGTATGTTCCGGTGCATTGTATAGAATTTTCCTCTAAGCACAGCGAAACCATATGAGCGCAACGAATCATAAAAAAAAAGCTGTGTATGATCCGGTACACTGCATAGAAGTTTCCTCTACGCACAACGAAACCATATGAAGCAAAATAGTAAAGAAAAAAAAAGGACAGGAGCAAAGAGAAACGTCAAATTGTTTCACGGGAAATTTTATCCACGATTTTTTTCCGTCTCATCTTTTTCTCTCTTTTGCACTTACGTTGTTGGCAGTGTCGCATGCATCTAGTTTCATCGTGTAATAGCAGACAATGGTCACATGTAAAGAGAAATGCGATTAATGAATTGAAACATAAAAGAAACAACAATGAAATACGTGGGGTGATAAGACAAACACATTACTGGCCGATGCCTTTGATTTATCAAGGTCAGGTTTCACACATCGATTCTTTTAATGATCCTGTTTTACAATATCTCTTTTAAAGAATCTTCTATAAAATCGCTCGTCTTCACACGCCAACTGTTTCCAGTTGTTGCAGTATGACATTTGATTTTGTCGTCTTCTTTACTCCTGCTTCGGTGCTATAAGAGTGCAGGGTAGTTCAATTGGTTGTGACGTCAGCAGTGACAATAAGTTGAAAAGTTAGTGCTCATTCTTCACTAATTCAGATGACACTGTTATTTAAATGCTTTAGCTGCTCTACAATCGCATCAATTGCATCGGAATGTTTAACCCTATTTATATATTCGGGATTAGCAACATCGTACAAAACTGAGTACATTTCATAACCCAATATTAACTCCAATGTCAACTCCCGCGTCCACTTAAGTTCAGAGCTCATTTTCACTTTAATTACTCGTACAAATTACAAAGCACAAAAAAAAAAAACTGAATTCCAACTAAAAATTTTAACTAGATCCAATGCATTTGACATTTGACAGAACATGAGCACTCCGCAGATAGAAAATGGAAATGAAGCAACACACAAAACTAAGAACAGCAATCAAAGCAAACGTCAAAAAAAATAGTCGAAAAATCTACCCGCGATTGTCAGGGTAGCTGTTCTTCCATCTCATTCCCTTTCTCTTTCCCACTTATGGATTTTCAAAACATGCGCAATGAAAAAAACGATGTGTGAAACCCGACAAGGCGATTATCGGTTATTAATGATTATCTCCTGCCCTTCTCTTATTAGTACCATTATATGTGCCCGTCGTTGTCCGGTTTTCCCTTTCGCACTTGCGTTGGTTTTTGGTCTACGTTTTGTGAATGGAATGCTTTGGGCCAGTGTTGTCAGAGACTAGTAACTGAAAATCCCTCCATTTTATCCAAAACGCCCTTTTTTAACCCAAAAATCCCTTTTTAATATTTTTTTTATTTTTATTTTTAACTGGATAACAAAAGTAAGAAAAAAAGACAAGGAAACTTAAATATTTGATTTTAATTTTTACTCTACGTATATTGAATTCACATTTTTGATTTACTGAACTAGATAAAAAATAAATAAATAAATATAAAAATAAGTCTTTTAAATTCATTATAATGTTTAAAACATAAAAAAATTGCAAAATGTACTAAACTAACAATACTACATAGATACATTTGAATTAGTCTTTGGAGTACAAGTTTAAGGAGTTTAATTTACTAAAATGACCATCTTCACATTCGAAAGAAACTGCATCAACATTCCTATTTTGGAAAGCAGATTTTATAACGCAAACAGAATTTAAGCTGTTTTCCCCCAATCTATTTCATTTTTTACTTTTGATGTCTGTGACAAAGGAAAAAATACGCTCAGCGTCAGCGTTAGAATGGGGTAGTGATACCACAGGAGTGTATGCTTTTTCTAAATTTGGAAATAGTGGCTCCCCATTAACACTTAATTTTGACGCGACCACACGCCAAAAATCGACAGGCTTATAACTACAAAGCTTAATTTTTTCTTCTTCAATAAAAGAAGTTGGAAGGTCGTTCCATTCATCATTTAAAAGAAATCTGTCAATCTTAGCATATTTTGCTATTTGGTTAATGTTTATTTAAAATTTTCTTTTGTCAACGTGAATTGCTATATCCGGGGTTATGAATTCAAGCATTTTAAAAAACTTATTATTTATCGGAAACTTTTCCAATATTTTGGAAATACAGCATTTAAGAAAATCTGAAAAATGTTCTTTAAATATTTGGACCTCACCCGCTTCTAAGTTTTCGTCAATAAATTCTTGTAACTCACTATTAAGTAACATATTTTCTGAAAATAAAAGATTTTCTTCCACAACAATATCCTCAAACATAATGTCTTCCTCCTTCAACATTTTTTTAACAACATTATTTTTAAGTATTGGGTGTACATATTAATTCGGTCCGTTTTTTTGTGTTGAACAATTTTTTTTTATTGAAAAAACGTAAAAAATACATCACTCAAAGTATTGTCCGTCGAAAGCGACTACTTTTTCCCATCTCTCTGGTAATTTTCGAATACCATTTCTAAAAAATGAGTCCTCTCTGGCATCGATCCAATCATTGAGCCATTCTTCGATTTCTTCAAAAGACCCGAACCGGTGACCCCCCAAATCGTTTTGCATCCGTCGAAAAAGCCAGTAGTCGGAAGGAGAAAGTCTAGAGAATACGGCGAGTGGGGTAAGACCTCCCATTTCAGCGTTTCCAGGTAGTTTTTGACCGCTACAGCCACGTGGGGCCGAGCGTTGCAAAATCACCTTGCCATGCCTTTCGGTCGTTTCTGGCCGTTTTTCACGCAATGCACGGCTCAAACGCATTAGTTGTAGTCGATAACGTTTCCCATGAATGGTTTCGCCTGGTTTTAGCAGCTCATAGTACACCACACCCGTCTGGTCCTACCATATGCAGAGCATGACCTTTGAACCGTGGATGTTTTTCTTTGGCGTCGATGTAGACGATGATGGAACGGGTTTACCAGGCTTTGCATAGTATTTTTTCTTCTTGGGGTTATCGTAGTATATCCACTTTTCATCTCCAGTCACGATCCGGTGTAAAAATCCCTTCCTTTGATGTCTTTCAAGAAGCAGTTCCGAGGTGAAAAATCGCCTTTCGACATCTCTCGGTTTCAACTCGTACGGCACCCAGCTTCCTTGCTTTTGAATAAATCCAAATTTCGTCAATAAATTCTTGTAACTCACTATTAAGTAACATGTTTTCTGAAAATAAAAGATTTTCTTCCATGACAATATCCTCAAACATAATGTCTTCTCCCTCCAAAATTTTTTTAACAACATTATTTTTAAGTAAAATATAATTTTTGAAACGTTTACTAAAATCAGTTTTGACTGTTCGTAAAGCTTATGTACGAGAATATCTACGCCTTCAATAAAGCATCTTTAAAAAGAGAAAGTAGGATTTATTTATATTATTATTCAAAATGTTTAAAATTTTCTGCGCTTTTTTTTGTTTTGCAAAATTATACTCGTACAGAAAAAAGTGATGCAACATAGACCAGTTCTTAAGCAAACATTCAATTGGAATACAATTCATTGCAGCTTTAACGACAAGAGCTGAAGAATGGCAAATGCCTTTCATAAATATAATTTCGTGGCACGTTATATCTGCCTGGAGATGTGTGAAAAATTAATTGTATTTTCCAACCATTACCGATGCGTTGTCCGATGCTACCGCGATTATATTCGACAATGGCAGATTTCTTTTTTCAAAGCAATTTTTTAGTGCGGTATAAAGAGCAAGGCCGCTGCAGTCACTTGCATTTACTTCTAATAATTGTAAAAGCTGAGTGTTAACCTTTAAATCTTTTATATACCTAACAAGAATGCAAAATTGTTTTTTGTTGGATATGTCAACGGATTCGTCTACGAAAATTGAAAAACTAACGGTTCGCAAAATTAAATCTAACTTCTCACTCTCACTTTGAGAAATAACATTCTGTATAATTTTGGTACACTTCGATCTTTTTAAATTTAAGCTTTGGCTATCTTTGAGTCAGGAAGGATATCTTTTATCAAGGGAACCACCGAATCGACAACGCGAAAGGATACGTTGTTATCCGCAAAGTAAGCAGCAAGTTTGATTTCAGCCGCCTGGGTTCTCCTTGTATGGCTCTTATTCTCGGGCACTAAGAACTTACTTGCCAAGGGTGTACTTAAATATGATTTCGTATTTTTTACGTGTTTTGCAGTTTTGCTGTGCCTTAAAACCTCCGATTTTCCACAAATGAAAACACATCCGCAAGTTCTGCACAGGGCTTTGTTGGGTTGATTTTCCACTGGAAACAGCCACAACTTGAATTCTGGTACAGCTCTCCAGCTTTCTTGGAAGTGTTTTGAGCGCTTAGATTCCATGTTCTGACAAAATCAAAACAACAATTAATTGACCTAAACTTTGATCGAGAATTGATCAATTTTATTTGTACCTACCTTTCATATGTAGTGTATAGGGTTTTAATTTTTGGTTTTCCTCGCAGGTCTTAGTATCCAGTTTATAAGAACGACTGACGGTGACGAGCGCAATAAACAAACAAAATGTTCCGAAGCAGAGTGAAGTTAGCTACAGTTGAAATTGAATTTGGTAGCCGCTTGTCATTGTCACTATCAATCAAATGCGATTGTAATTCTGAACAGTTGAAGACAGACCAAGGGGGTGACGGCAGCACATTTGATTTTTTTTGTTTTTGTGGAACAAAAAATCTCTTTTTTCAGAACGTTCACCCTTTCGCTCTTTTGGCATCGAAAATCCCTAAAAAAGGGCGAAATCCCACGATCTGGCAGTTTCGGTCGAATGCGTTGGTGCGCGTCGTGTTGATACACAACGCAGTGTTATGTTTATGTACGATGTGCATACTATTAAGCATACGGTAAGGCATGCCGTTCGATGGTTGTAATAATGATGGGTGACGATGGGCGGCAATCAGCTGGTTATCGTTGACGAAATTGACTTGCAGCTGAAGCCCCGTTTTGTGTTGTGTTGTGTACGTATGTACAATTGTACAATAAAATGATGAAATGTATGGGTTGAGTGTATTTTGTATTGTGTTTTTTTTTTATATTTGTAATTATTAGGTGAAAAAATAAATTTTAATGAAGATTAAAGATTAAATTAAAAATTATCTTGAGCGTTTTCCTGGGTGTTGTGTTTGTAGAGATTTTGTTTTCATTAAATTAATGTGTCGTTTTCGCTGTCGGCAAAACATTGAATTATTTTCCATCTACGACCCGTTTGTACCGTCTATGCATGTGATATACGACTTATGTCTTTGTTTCACCCCCGTTTCCGAATTAGCGATAGGACAGACTCTTAAACTCAACAAAACCGCAAATTTATTCAAATGTAATATGTATGTATATGATATATACGTATGATTTTACTTAGTTATTTATGTACTCGTATGTACAATATGCCTTTACATTTATTGTATTTTCTTTTAATAAAATATGCATTAAAATATATCTATGGAACACATACCTTTAACAATTATTGCAAATCTGGATAGTTCACGATCCCTGTTGAATCTCGTACGGCTGCGACTGCTTGTGGTATTGATGTCGATAGTGCTGATGATGACGATGATGATGTGCTGTGATGATGTTGATAACGATTGCTGCTGATGATGAAATCTACTGTGATGTTCTGCAATGGCTTGTTGTGCGACTGCTGCTATGCTCGATGATGCGTGGTTGCGACTGCTGCTGTGCAACTGCACTGTGCACTGGAAAATGTGCTGGTTGATGTGTGGTTGCGACTCTGCTGTATAACTGCCACCGTTTGAGCATGTCAGCGCGTGGTGCGACTGCTGCTGAGGTTGCTGATGTGCAGGTTAGCGTGCTTGTAACAGTGCGTGCACTGGCGTGTGGTGTGACTGCTGCTGACTGTCTGAGTAGGTCCACGTGTGTAGCGACTGCTGTTGTGGTCGTTGATGCGCAGGTCGTGTTCCAATCTGGTTCGAATGGACCAATGTTTTGGGGAAGCCGTAGGCGATCCGCACTCAGGATGTGGTGGAACAGCAACCACTTATCAAATAATAAAACGAACCATGAAAAATGCAGCTACTTTATTAAATGTTCTTACTAACTTTATTACAATAAAAAATAACTGATGCTCGGGCACATCTTACTCGTTCGAGCGGTGTCTCAAAGAGAAAGAACAAAGGAAAAAAAATGGCTAAGATGACTCCCGGAAAAGGAGTATATAAGCAAATGAGTGAAGTGAGTGGGGATCGATCAACTTTGGGTGTAATCGACACGTGGTGCCATCTGTGTATTCGACGCAAGATGCGCAGTGGATTGAGCTAAAGGTGCGCTGACATTAGTTTGGCTTAAACAGTTTATTTGTTATGGTTTTTAGAGATGGCCACGATAGGTAATCCCCGTAAAATATTTCACAATCGCACGGAGGAAGAGTGAACGCATGTTTGGAATGATCTTTGCCTTGACAAGATGAAGTTTGATTCTGACCATCTTGTTGAAACTCATTTGAATCGACCCTTTCTTTAATTTCAGACGGGTTCGCTTTGGAATCATGAGAACGAAGCTTGTCTGAACAACTCAGGATGAACTCTAAATACGAAATATAAGTCTCCGTCGAGAGCTTATATTTCGACTTAACTGCAGTTAGATCTTCTTGTGATAACGCTGTGTCTTTACCACGCACATAATTGGCCTTTATATCTGACCTTAAATCTTTTAATTCGATTTCCCGCGCTTGTAACGACTTTAACGCTAAAGAAGTTGTTGGTACTTCTTTCAAATCCGCAAAGTACTCAACCAAACAATCTGAACTAAAAATGAAACTGTCCATGTCGGTATATATCTACGACCCGTTTGTACCGTCTATGCATGTGATATACGACTTATTATGTCTTTATTTCACCCCCGTTTCCGAATTAGCGATAGGACAGACTCTTAAACTCGACAAAATCGCAAATGGATTCAAATATAATATGTATGTATATGATATATACGTATGATTTTACTTAGTTATTTATGTACTCGTACAGTGGCGAGCAAAACTGGTCGGATGTTTGTCAAACCTAAGTTCATATTGCTGTTAAACTTGTAAAAATTACTCAATTTGCTTCCGGTTTTCAATTATTAATTCTTTATTTATTACTCTCATCATTGAATAACATAAAATGTAATAAAACAAACATAAAAACAAAAATTTCTTAGAAAAAACAAAAAAAGTCAATGCGTCCAGTTTTGCACGCAAGACTCAGCATACAAAAAACAACGATTTAAATAAAATCTTAGTACTTGGACCAGAGACCCTTTCTTTTTAAAACACTTTTCACTCTTCTTGGCATACTTTCCACTAATTTTTCAATTGTTGTGTTTGGTATATTGGTCCAGGCAACTTGGACTCGATCCCATAGCTCGTTCAAATTATTCGGAGGCGAATCGTGCTGACACAATGTTCTTTTAACAATTGCCCACAAATTCTCAATTGGATTGAGATCTGGGCTTTGCGCAGGCCATTTTAATGTTTTAAATGGTTGGTTTTCAAGCCACTCTTTCACTATTTTTGAGGTATGCTTGGGGTCTCCATCTTGTTGGAATACAATTTCCTCAATTGGATACGCACACTGATCAACAAACTCAGGCAAATATGTTTGCAAAATATTTAGGTAGTGTTCCTTCTTCATTATTCCTTCTATTTTATGGATAGGACCGACGTGCCACCAAGTGAAACATGCCCACGCCATTATACTACCGCCGCCATGTTTCATGGTTTGTTTGACTTGGTGTTGCTGAAGCTGCTCACCGGGTCGGTGCCAATAATAAGACTTACCATCCGATAAAAAACGATTGATCTTCGTTTCATCAGACCATATAATACGTTTCCAGTCTTCAACAGACCAGTTTTTGTGTTCTTTACAAAACTGTAATCGAGCTGATATGTTTTTCTTGGAAAGCGCAGGTTTTTTCTGCTTTACAGACGCGATTAACCCTATTCTTTTCAATGCTCTTCTGGCTGTCCATTCGCTTGTTGGTTTGTTAATGGCCAGTGTAGCTTCTTTAGGTGTTAGCTTGGAGCTTTTACGAAGCAACCGTTCCATTTCACGAGCGTCACTATCCGTCAGAATTCTTGGTCGTCCTCCAAAATCACCCGGAGACTCCAAATTATTTCTTTTTCGTACTGCTATCACTGTTGACTTTACAACGCCAGTCTTTTCAGCTATTTTGCGTGTACTTTCCTTTTTTTGCAGTAGTACAATTCGGTTTTCCAAATCTTTAGTGATTTTCTTCATTTTGCACTAATTGAACAACAATTTCACAATTTTTGGGTGTAACAATGTTAACTCTTCACCGTATTACTTCATAATGATGAAATAATTAAAGAAACGCAATAAGCTCTTGACAACTTTCATAAAGATAACGGTAAAATAATGTTTTTTGTATGCTGAGTCTTGCGTGCAAAACTGGACGCATTGACTTTTTTTGTTTTTTCTAAGAAATTTTTGTTTTTATGTTTGTTTTATTACATTTTATGTTATTCAATGATGAGAGTAATAAATAAAGAATTAATAATTGAAAACCGGAAGCAAATTGAGTAATTTTTACAAGTTTAACAGCAATATGAACTTAGGTTTGACAAACATCCGACCAGTTTTGCTCGTACAATATGCCTTTACTTTCATTTATTGTATTTTCTTTTAATAAAATATGCATTAAAATATCTCTGTGGAACACATACCTTTGATAATTATTGCTAATCTGGATTCACACGATTGTGATTTACCTTTTTTTCCAAAAACTGTTAGACGGAAATAATTAATGAGCGCCAACCACTGCTCTAAAATGCGGTCAACAGCCATATGCAGCTCCACCCACCTAGTCTTACTTAATCGTAAGATTTTATGTACTTCAAGGCCAAACGCTTCTTGAAATTCACAGAATTCAGTTTGTCTTTTAGAACTATGAGCAAAATAAAAATAAACATCATGTAAGAATATTTCAATTTGATATTAAATTTTTTTATTGCGGCTGATACACATAAATGCATTGAATGACAGGCACAACCTAAATAAAATATATCGTTTTTTAATTTCTGAAGTCTAGTTTTTACCCCCGTGAGCGCTCCCTTCATCACAGAAGCGTTGTCTGTAGCCAGGCCGATAAGATTTTTGAAAGCAATCTGGTTTCCCTTTAAAAAACTTATAATTTCATTAAATATATTCTCAGCATTAGACTGCTTCAGTCTTATATAAGTTAAAAGTTTATCAACTATCTTAGACTTGCTTTGTTCATAATAACGAACTAATAACACTAAACATGTTTGAGTAGAAACATCTGTTGTTTCATCGCAAATAATTCAAAATTTTCGTATTCGGTATTCGACGACAATAAAACACAACGTGTTTTCTTCTGTATACACTTTATATTTTTAATCCATGTTCTTTTTCAAGTTCTGTCTTATATAGTATGTTAACTAGAGTTAATTATGCAACTGTAGGGAGAGTGGAGACTTTTCGGGATGATCACATGATAGGCTCTAACGTAGTTTATTTCCATGAGAACTAAATGTAATTACAGCGGTATTAAAGAAAATTCTAACACATCTTTAATAATATGCCTACAATTTCATAGTGCAGCTAAATATTCTTCACAATTATTCATGCATTTTTGGCTGAACTGTAATGGATGTTTGCAGATGAACCTAAGTACCTACATATATCTATTCTTTTTTCTCATGACAAGAAATGTTTGAAAAACTGAAGGCAAAGTCAGGTTTCACACATCGATTCTTTTAATGATCCTGTTTTACAATATCTCTTTTAAAGAATCTTCTATAAAATCGCTCGTCTTCACACGCCAACTGTTTCCAGTTGTTGCAGTATGACATTTGATTTCGTCGTCTTCTTTACTCCTGCTTCGGTGCTATAAGAGTGCAGAGTAGTTCAATTGGTTGTGACGTCAGCAGTGACAATAAGTTGAAAAGTTAGTGCTCATTCTTCACTAATTCAGATGACACTGTTATTTAAATGCTTTAGCTGCTCTACAATCGCATCAATTGCATCGGAACGTTTAACCCTGTTTATATATTCGGGATTAGCAACATCGTACAAAACTGAGTACATTTCATAACCCAATATTAACTCCAATGTCAACTCCCGCGTCCACTTAAGTTCAGAGCTCATTTTCACTTTAATTACTCGTACAAATTACAAAGCACAAAAAAAAAAAAAAACTTAATTACAACTAAAAATTCTAACTAGATCCTTTTGTGCCGAAAGGACATTAGCAAATTAACTTAGCACAAGGTGCCAGTTCACAGTCGTATCTAGAGCAAAAACTAACTAACTAGTGACCCACGGTGCACTATGCCAAGAAATTAAAAGCCAACGAAAACTTAGTTCACGGAAGAGTTTTATTGTTGCCTACTTTATAGTACACTTGATAATAATTTCTTGTGTATGGACATCTCAAACGAAACCTTCCATCCAGCTGTTCTTGGTTCATTTCATCTGGTTATTGACCCTGGTTTACGGGTCCTCCAGATTGCTAATTGCATTGCTGTGTATTTGATCTATCAACAAAAAAAAAGGTTGAACTGCTATCTCCTAGCCGTCGTGCATTATTATTGTTGTATCATGCTCAGCTGGCATAGACGAATGCATAGACAAAAGCATAGACGGCGCTTAGCTATGACGCATGTGTGTGTGACTTCTTTTTGTTAGTGGGAGGAGCTTTGACCAGAAACATCGCATTTTTTTATGTATGCATTTTTGGTGTTTTCTAATTGTCATCTTTATGTTTGCGGCGCTGTTGTTGTTGTTGTTGACCACCAGCTGATTTTGGTCATTTACTCCTGAGCTGCACATGCGTTTGCCGTCGGCACTTTGATTTGATCGCAAGGTCAGTGAAATTAATTTGCATTTGCCGGCGGCAGATGCTATGCCGGTAGTGGGTGGTTTGTTGCATTTATTGTTGTGTTGCAACAGCATTTGACATTTGACAGAACATGAGCACTCCGCAGATAGAAAATGGAAATGAAGCAACACACAAAACTAAGAACAGCGATCAAAGTAAATGTCAAAAAAGAACCGTCGAAAAATCTACCCGTGATTGTCAGGGTAGCTGTTCTTCCATCTCATTCCCTTTCTCTTTCCCACTTATGGATTTTCAAAACATGCGCAATGAAAAAAACGATGTGTGAAACCCGACAAAGCAAATTTGTAATGAATGTAGTAGATTTTTGCGATGAGTGCATTCAGATCAAGCAATTGATTTGCAAAAATGAATCAATACAACACATCAAATTAAATTTTGATCGTTAGATAAAAATAAGTTAATAGTAGTAGAAAAAATTTGGTACGTAGCAGATGCATAAAAATAAATTAATGAAGTAGATCTACTACATATGAAGTAAATTGTCATCTCTGGATATGACTCCTTATTAGGTACCAGTGTGGCATGGTGTTGAGTATACAGTACTATTTACTTTTTTTCTGGAGATTGTTGCTAGTCATCCCGCTGTTGTTATTCACCCCATTTTACGGTAACAAAATTCCACTTTCGGAATTGTTAATCCGAAAGTAATAGATTTCATTTCGCTTTCGAAATAGAGAGTACAAAATATTCATTTTCGGAAAATTTCACTTCACGAAACGAAATACAGTGCTTTGTCAGATGACAGCTTGCAGTTGTTGATTCAAGTTGTACGAATGGTGTCCATATATCGTCTGCGAGCCCTATTATTTTGTTCCTAATAAAATTTGTAATCGAATAGAATCTACTACTGGCTTTCACTGGGTCGTAAATCTTCATGCAATTTTTCACGGTTGTACGCCAGCTTACGTAGTTGGAGCCATCAAATTCTGGTAAACACTTAACTACATCTAAGGGTTCTCCTTCCAGAATGAGTGAATTAATGATGATGACTGGGTATGGAATAACTGGCTCATCCGGTTTTAAATCCCCTAAGAGTTTGATTAACTGTTCAGCGGTGATAGAATTTATTTTATTTTGAATCCTTAACTTGCGAGATTATGTCGTTACTTTTTATTTTCATGATTTGATTAACTTGCTTTTTTTCAATCACTGAACTAAGTTATTTAATAACACTTGTTCACTGATATTTAGTTAAGGTCCCTGCTCGGGCGTTGGTTGAATTGTTTCAAAAGAAACAATTAATGAAAAAGAAATATATTTATACCTACATATTTTCCTTTTTCTTTATTTAAAAAGTAGACTCAATACACACTTAAATCTATCTTAGACGCGTGTTCGGCTGTTGAACTGATGAGCAAATATCGTGTCACACCAACGAGATATCAAAAGCAAAAAAAACCATTCGCGGTTAAAGGCAAGCAAATTCGCGGACAAGAAAAGATAGCCAACTGGACCAGGAACAACTGTTTGATTCTACGTTATAGAACGGCAAATAAAACAACTTGATTCGATTACGTTAAAAAACAGAATAATTTCTTTTATTTGGCAATTAACAATTTTGCGTATTTCATTCAATTTTAACGTTTTACGTTTGGGCATTGTTGTCGCTGAAAGCTGCATTCAGTGCTCTTCAAATAAACTGCTGATCGGCTGCCTTCAGCTCTGGAGACGTCGTAGTCTCCAACAACGCGACTTGTAAAGAATGGTGAATTCTCCGACTGGTCCCTGTAAGCGAGTCGTTATTCCACCTGAAATTCCCACACAAGAAATGTATACATTCGTTCTTCGGCTGTTATTAGTTGACAGGATTTGTTTATACAATCCAATAAGAAGATGTCAAATAAAACGAGTAATTTATTGATTATATTTTGTGTATGGGATAGAATGTTTTAACTTATATGGGATAGGATGCTTTAACTCAGGGCTTTGCTCTTTTCTTGCAGTGACTGCATTTCGCACTTATATCCACAATGTCATCATTTGTGGTCATATTTTGAAGTTTGGCATCAAGTAATGCTGCCATAGTATTCTCTATCAGGAACTTTAGGTCGGTTATTGGGATATTTCCTACAGTAGCAACTGCACTTAAAGCCGAACCTTTAGAATTTGGATATTCTGGAGATATTTTCATTATTCCCCTTTTGTTTGATTTTGCGGGTATAGCTGTGTTCTTTGCGTTCTGTTTAACTGGGGTCCGTTGCAAAGTATGTCCGTTCATTGTAAATCCCTTTGTATGTTTTTATTTTTTTTTATTTTTGCTTTTATCGAAAGATTTTCTACTCACCTTACGTTTTTACTTCAGCTTTTTATTTTCGCTTTGAATTTTTACTTTCAATTTAAACGATTGGAACTATATTTATACAAAAAGAACTGGTAGGTTTGTGATTGTTTTAGAAATCACACACTTCACTTTGATTTTATACTGCGAAGAAAAACTCAAAATTAAAACACCCTTGCTTCTCCACGTTATAATCAGCCGTGTCGTATTATTTCATTGACCGTACATACGAGTATATGAATTAATTTATTTAACTTTAAATAAAACTTAAAACTAATTTACAAGATATAGAATTCTAACAAGTGAGCCAGTTGTTACGAGGGCCTGTACCTCGCCCAACAACACAAAAAAAAAAGGAAAAGAAAAAGGCGATCCCTTGATGGTATTTGACATCGTTGTCCTCTCGTCCTGTCTTATCATGTTTCGTACTCGTACACACACACACCCCATTCCAGAGGTGGGGTTTTTTTTGGTTTAATTGGGACTTAAATCCAAAATTAATACAAAAAAAAAAAAAAGGGAAAACAAAAAGAAAAAACATACCTGCCACGCCGCTGTGTCCACCCGCAGACAGTATTCCTTCGCCAGCTTGTCCTCTTTTGTTGTGTTGTTTTTGTGTGTGCAAGAGTATTTAATCCTTAGATACATGATTTTCCAAATTTGGATTAAAAATTATCCTGACTAAGTATTGGGTCTAGAAACACTTCCTCATCAATAATTTTTAGTTTTTCAAATTGTATGTTAATAATTTGCTAAAATATAGTCTGTGCCAAATATGGCACATCATGCATTTAGCCATCAAAAATTAAAACTAGAACTCAGGTTATTTAAAAGATGCCAATTGATAAACTTTAGTCACAAATTAGCATTTGATTGTTTTTTGTACATTTTTACTATTGTAAGTGGCGATTTTTTCACAAAAAAAACAAAAAAATTATGTGGATTCAAGAGCCATAGTTCACTTGAAATTATGTCAAATTTGTGTACTAAAGAGTCTCCAATAGTTGATAGCAATTCATGTTGACTGCTAGTAATTTTAGTAAATTTTTATTCATTTACAAGAAAAGATCACTTAAAAAAAGAATTAAGAAATATGTATAACACAATCAATTCGAAGTAAATTTTAATTTTTTTTATTTATATATATGTTTATATTAGTTATCACGGTACGCCCGTACAGTAAGACTCTTGCACAATTCGATTCCGAGCACCGGTTCAATTTGCGGAGTTGCAAACGGGACTCCCGCGGTACAGTCAACCACCACGTAAAACTTGTGTGTGTACAAAGTGTCTTTACGAAAAATCAGTCACTCGTATTCAAATTTTTTATTTTTTTTTCCTTTTAACTGCGTATCTTAATTCCACGCTTCGCTGTTCCACGCACTCCCTTAGTCCGAGCACCAGACCCAATTTACCCCACAGATCAATAACCCTAAATCAAAAAAAAAGAAAAATCCGCACTCTAACACTCGTTTTTTTTTTGTCTTTTCCTTTTTTTTCCGTATTGTTTCTTTTCTCTTTTTTTTTTTTTTTTTGTTTCCGCACGCACCCCTTTTTTATTTCCCACTGAATGTTCTCCGATCACACGTCCGAACGTTCGTAAATCAGATTTCATTTTGGAACGATATACTCCTCGAATTTCCCTACGCAGACATCTTGATTGATTGTCTTCTGTCAGGTGTAATGGATTTCTTAAATAACTGTTAACAATTTTCAAAAAGAAATTTGAATTATTGCCTGTAATAAAAAGTTTTTCGATTCTCGAATATAGCAATCCGATTTTCGGATCATCATCCTCAACCGAATCGAAATACAGAGTAAGGCCCCGGAATGAATTGGTTCATTTTACTGCTCAACGAACTATATAGCGGGTTGTAAGAAAAGCATCTCCAACTAGCTCCTTCAGGCAGTGCGAACGTTTTCCAGCTGCTTCCAGTTGCATACACCAAGGTTGATTGAGGTCCGTATGCACTTGGACATGCCACTGAAAATGCTTCCTCTACATCACTTCACTCTGGGGTAACTTCGAAGACTCTCTGTGAAAACGAAGAACAGGTTATTTAAAAGATGCCGATTGATAAACTTTAGTCACAAATTAGCATTTGATTGTTTTTTTGTATATTTTTACTATTGTTAATAGCGATTTTTTCACAAAAAAAAGAAAAAAAATTATTTAAATTAATAAAATTAATTAATTCAAGAGCCATAGTTCACTTGAAATTATGTCAAATTTGTGTACTAAAGAGCCTCCAATAGTTGATAGCAATTCATGTTGACTGCTAGTAATTTTAGTAAATTTTTATTCATTTACAAGAAAAGATCACTTAAAAAAAGAATTAAGAAATATGTATAACACAATCAATTCGAAGTAAATTTTAATTTTTTTTATTTATATATATGTTTATATTAGTTTTCACGGTACGCCCGTACAGTAAGACTCTTGCACAATTCGATACCGAGCACCGGTTCAATTTGCGGAGTTGCAAACGGGACGTCCGCGGTACAGGCAATCACCACGTAGAACTTGTGTGTGTACAAAGTGTCTTTACGAAAAATCAGTCACTCGTATTCAATTTTTTTTTTTTTTTCCTTTTTACTGCGTATCTTAATTCCACGCACTCCCTTAGTCCGAGCACCAGACCCAATTTACCCCACAGATCAATAACCAAAAATCAAAAAAAAAAAAAAAATTAAAATTAAATAAAATCCGCACTCTAACACTCGTTTTTTTTTTTTTGTCTTTTCCTTTTTTTTCGGTATTGTTTCTTTTCTCTACCCCTATTTATTTCCCACTGAATGTTCTCCGATTACACGTCCGATCTCTGCTCTGGCTCCTTTCCAACTGCCGCCTAACCCTATATATCTCCCATTTAATGGCCAGTTATTTGATCACACGATCTTTGATCATAACAACTGACCCACGCTAACTTCTCACTCAACCGCCGGCCGTACTTCCCTAGCTAACCCATCTCTTGTCTATCGTTGTTTTTTTTTTTTTTTTTTTTTCTATTATTCTTATAAAGAAGAAAAGTTAAAAAAAAAATTGTCTGGTGGTCCTTTGGCTCGAACTTGGGACCTCTCGGTTAAGAGGTAGCGCTCCTTACCATCGGGCCACTCCGGTACGTTTGGGGCTGCCGGACGAAAATGGGAGAACTCCATGCAAGAAATGCGAAAACCTTTCAAATGCAATTTGGCTATTAAAACCATAACAATGTGTCATTTGATTGCTTTATATTGTGAAGGTCTCTAATAAGAGACATTTCACTTCTCTTATCAGAGTAATGCAGAATTAGATTCGCCTTGAATTGGGGCCACACCAAAGGCGTTCCAAACATATTTAACACCTCATTTGCCTCACCAGTAACTTTATTTCGTATTGCTCTCATTATATATATATCATAAGACCTAATATTTCTTCAACATTATTTAAAAACTCGTAGAGTAATGTACGATTACCACTAAATTGGGGAAGAATTTGAAATGTATTAAAGTTTTTATTTATTTCATCAAAGTTTACACTGTTTACTTCACTGCCTTCATTATTGTTTGTATTGGTATGTGTTGCATTAGGATTCGAAATGCCTAAATTACTCCTTAAATTATTGCTTCCTATATCGCTTACTGTACCTACATTACTTAAATAAATACATACATATACGCATTAAGGCTTGATGCTGCTTCTAATTATATTGATTGTAGTTCCGCTAATCGAATCGCCTTAGGTTCGTCCACACAAGGTTGGTTTTTAATATATGATATATGGTACGCTATGTGCATTCGTACATAACCCGCGCACTGATGTAATAAACTCTTCCCCTATCTCATCCCTTTGTTTCTTCTTCAAAAATTTTGCACGCTCGTAAATCAGATTTCATTTTGGAACGATATACTCCTCGAATTTCCCTACGCAGACATCTTGATTGATTGTCTTCTGTCAGGTGTAATGGATTTCTTAAATAACTGTTAACAATTTTCAAAAAGAAATTTGAATTATTGCCTGTAATAAAAAGTTTTTCGATTCTCGAATATAGCAATCCGATTTTCGGATCATCATCCTCAACCGAATCGAAATACAAAGTAAGGCCCCGGAATGAATTGGTTCATTTTACTGCTCAACGAACTATATAGCGGGTTGTAAGAAAAGCATCTCCAACTAGCTCCTTCAGGCAGTGCGAACGTTTTCCAGCTGCTTCCAGTTGCATACACCAAGGTTGATTGAGGTCCGTATGCAATTGGACATGCCACTGAAAATGCTTCCTCTACATCACTTCACTCTGGGGTAACTTCGAAGACTCTCCGTGAAAACGAAGAACAGGTTATTTAAAAGATGCCAATTGATAAACTTTAGTCACAAATTAGCATTTGATTGCTTTTGTACATTTTTACTATTGTTAATGGCGATTTTTTCACAAAAAAAAGAAAAAAAATTATGTGGATTCATAGTTCACTTGAAATTGTGTCAAATTTGTGTACTGAAGAGCCTCCAATAGTTGATAGCAATTCATGTTGACTGCTAGTAATTTTAGTAAATTGTTATTCATTTACAAGAAAAGATCACTTAAAAAAAGAATTGAGAAATATAACACAATCAATTCCAAGTAATTTTTTATTTTTTTTACTTATATATATGTTTATATTAGTTTTCACGGTACGTCCGTACAGTAAGACTCTTGCACAATTCGATTCCGAGCACCGGTTCAATTTGCGGAGTTGCAAACGGGACTCCCGCTGTACAGTCAACCACCACGTAAAACTTGTGTGTGTACAAAGTGTCTTTACGAAAAATCAGTCACTCGTATTCAAATTTTTTTTTTTTTTTTCCTTTTAACTGCGTATCTTAATTCCACGCTTCGCTGTTCCACGCACTCCCTTAGTCCGAGCACCAGACCCAATTTACCCCACAGATCAATAACCCTAAATCAAAAAAAAAGAAAAATCCGCACTCTAACACTCGTTTTTTTTTGTCTTTTCCTTTTTTTTCCGTATTGTTTCTTTTCTCTTTTTTTTTTTTTTTTTGTTTCCGCACGCACCCCTTTTTTATTTCCCACTGAATGTTCTCCGATCACACGTCCGAACGTTCGTAAATCAGATTTCATTTTGGAACGATATACTCCTCGAATTTCCCTACGCAGACATCTTGATTGATTGTCTTCTGTCAGGTGTAATGGATTTCTTAAATAACTGTTAACAATTTTCAAAAAGAAATTTGAATTATTGCCTGTAATAAAAAGTTTTTCGATTCTCGAATATAGCAATCCGATTTTCGGATCATCATCCTCAACCGAATCGAAATACAGAGTAAGGCCCCGGAATGAATTGGTACATTTTACTGCTCAACGAACTATATAGCGGGTTGTAAGAAAAGCATCTCCAACTAGCTCCTTCAGGCAGTGCGAACGTTTTCCAGCTGCTTCCAGTTGCATACACCAAGGTTGATTGAGGTCCGTATGCACTTGGACATGCCACTGAAAATGCTTCCTCTACATCACTTCACTCTGGGGTAACTTCGAAGACTCTCCGTGAAAACGAAGAACAGGTTATTTAAAAGATGCCGATTGATAAACTTTAGTCACAAATTAGCATTTGATTGTTTTTTTGTATATTTTTACTATTGTTAATAGCGATTTTTTCACAAAAAAAAGAAAAAAAATTATTTAAATTAATAAAATTAATTAATTCAAGAGCCATAGTTCACTTGAAATTATGTCAAATTTGTGTACTAAAGAGCCTCCAATAGTTGATAGCAATTCATGTTGACTGCTAGTAATTTTAGTAAATTTTTATTCATTTACAAGAAAAGATCACTTAAAAAAAGAATTAAGAAATATGTATAACACAATCAATTCGAAGTAAATTTTAATTTTTTTTATTTATATATATGTTTATATTAGTTTTCACGGTACGCCCGTACAGTAAGACTCTTGCACAATTCGATACCGAGCACCGGTTCAATTTGCGGAGTTGCAAACGGGACGTCCGCGGTACAGGCAATCACCACGTAGAACTTGTGTGTGTACAAAGTGTCTTTACGAAAAATCAGTCACTCGTATTCAATTTTTTTTTTTTTTTCCTTTTTACTGCGTATCTTAATTCCACGCACTCCCTTAGTCCGAGCACCAGACCCAATTTACCCCACAGATCAATAACCAAAAATCAAAAAAAAAAAAAAAATTAAAATTAAATAAAATCCGCACTCTAACACTCGTTTTTTTTTTTTTGTCTTTTCCTTTTTTTTCGGTATTGTTTCTTTTCTCTACCCCTATTTATTTCCCACTGAATGTTCTCCGATCACACGTCCGATCTCTGCTCTGGCTCCTTTCCAACTGCCGCCTAACCCTATATATCTCCCATTCAATGGCCAGTTATTTGATCACACGATCTTTGATCATAACAACTGACCCACGCTAACTTCTCACTCAACCGCCGGCCGTACTTCCCTAGCTAACCCATCTCTTGTCTATCGTTGTTTTTTTTTTTTTTTTTTTTTTTTCTATTATTCTTATAAAGAAGAAAAGTTAAAAAAAAAATTGTCTGGTGGTCCTTTGGCTCGAACTTGGGACCTCTCGGTTAAGAGGAAGCGCTCCTTACCATCGGGCCACTCCGGTACGTTGGGGCTGCCGGACGAAAATAGGGGAACTCCATGCAAGAAATGCAATTTGGCGATTAAAACCATAACAAAATATGGCACATCATGCATTTAGCCATCAAAAATTAAAACTAGAACCCAGTTGATTTACAAAAGTTGTATCATTGTTAATAACTCAAATTTTATTTAAAAAAAAAAAAAATATTTTTTTTTGATAACTATACAAAATAACCAATCTTAACGTGTTTGCCATTCACTTTTGGTTTACTTTTAGATTATGAATTTTAGTCCTTCCTATTGGTAAATGGTATTGCTTCCCCATATTATGTGATGTGTTTTGCTTCTGTTTAAGTGATTCCTTAAAATATTTGACTGTCTTGTTTAGTTTTGATTAGTCGTCTGGATGTCTAGTTTGTTGCCATATTCTCCTTATTCTGTTAATTTCTCAGTAATCAATATTAAACAGCTTTTCTAAAGAAAACTTTTTATCTGTGACTGCACCCTAAAATATCAGGATGAAAAAAAAAGTACATTCTTCGAAGTAATCGCCACTAGCATTTAGTATCCAACACTCCATTATGTAGCCAACGAAGATGCGTCTCGTCCAGCGAGGCATGTGTTCCGGGAGGAATATTCCATACTCCGGAAAAAGTTCTAATCTGTAAGCGAAAATCAGGTTAGTATGGTGGATGAGGGAGAACTTCGTATCCCAACTCTGCGAAGTTTTGTCATGGATCATTGCCACGTATGTGATCTTGCATTGTCGTGCAGGAGAATTGGTTCACTTTTATTGACAAGAGCCGGCTATAATTAGCTTAATTTTTCCCTCGCTAGTCCACCATACGAATACAATAAGCATACGGTTACCATAAACTTTCGAATAAAGGGATTATCTCGCCTGCTGCTTGACTTCACCGCGGTCTAGTTTTTGTCCTGATCGTCTACGGTTGTCATACAAAATACACCTTTCATCACACGTAACAATCCGATTTAAAAATTGCTCGATTCTGTTACGATTGGCTAAGTACTCTTCGAAATTTATTGCCTTTAGTTAATTGGTGTGCTACCTGTCGATCAATTTTTTTTTTATTTTATCAATCTGTGGATATTCCAAACTTCCCTGTAAGACATCATACAGTCTTCGATGAATCACGTTCAGCTTCCGTCTGTAATTCGCCTCATTGTCCGTTCATTACACAACATCTCATTAAATACCTAGTTAATTACCCGAGCTGCTGTCGTTGCGATTAGTTGTATATTTAAATTCGAAAAAGAAAAACAGCCTAATATCTCTAGTAGTAAGCATCTCTTTGGTGGTTTTTGATAATGGCAATTGTCAAGAGGAAGATAATACCTGACACACAAACACGTTTTTTTTAATTAAAGAATCGTAAAAGTTAAGTATGTTCTAAATAACAAATTGGTTTAATTAATTTGTCATACAACGTCCCAAAACTATGTTCCTGAAGATGTTTTATATATGTATATATAAAGCTCATGTGCAACTGTTTTTTCGACATACATAGATTTAATAAATTTGTATTTCCAAAATATTAGGCAAGATATTACAATATTTAAGTTCACTTTCAATATTTTCATAACACTAATTTTTTTATATCATAATAATCATTTATAGTAGCTTTATTTTTATTAAAATTATATAATTTATGCTTTTTCAAAATACTTTTAAGAACTTCCTTTTTTTCGCCGATCCACCCAGCGTGACTGCTCACTCTAGAAGAAGGAAAATCCCTCGATTCTCCTGCTTTTTTGTACTAGATCAGCTAGATCAGTCACTGTGGGTTTACACTGATGATTGGCTTACAATGTAAGGTCTAGTGGTAAGTTATGTGTACAAAAATAAATTCTATTCTTTTTTACTACACATTATTTAAAATTTGTTAATCTTAGGCTAAAATTAATATTAGTCCTGTTTATTTGTAAAAGCTTATAGCCTTGTGTATGATTTCAAGTGTAAATTACTTAACTGGAGTAAATAATTCCGCGACAATATTATTGGATTCAAAATAAATGAAACAAAATTGTCTCGTTCTTTTGTGCGATCAGAACTAAACATTTTTCAAAGTAAAACAAAGAGAAAGATAGAAGTCCCCAATAAGAAAGATTATAGCAAACTATGACATAGCAACATCTCTTTATTCAAGGCTATATCCGATGTTAAATAATGAATTATCTTAGCCTTTAAATTACAGCGTTATGCTTATGAGTTATCAGAATCTGTTAAAAATTTTTCGTAATTTCTTCGATCTATGATATTTGCATTAGTGTCACTGCTACTCTGTCACTAACAATAATAATATTAGAGCAAAATGTAATATTTGTATATTTGAGCTTTTGTTCGTTTATTGTATTGGAACAAACGAAAACACAACAATTATTTAAATTTCAATTTGAAATTAATTTTTTTTTTTTCTAAATTTATTTTAAAAATTATAAATTATGACAAGATTATATATACAAAATTATTTAAATTAAGATTATGTTTCATGTAACTAGAAGAAAAACAGACATTATTATAAATAGCCTTAGTAAACAATTTGAAGAAGACGAAACAAAGTCGGTTAAATCCAGAAGAAAAATCATTTTATACTTTCACTAATAAAATAAAAACAAAAATGTGATATATAGAATGTGTATCAAAACATGACAATCTATGTTAAAATATGGTATATTGGTTTGTTTTATATTATAGGTATACACAGCTACACAGCTATTTTTTGTAAGTAAACAAAAAAAGGGAAAATGTTTTTATCTGATTTTGTCCCGACCTCATTTGTTCTCATTGTTAAAATTGAAATAAAAATGTAATGAATCTG
This sequence comes from Pocota personata, assembly GCA_963082735.1. NCBI lineage: Eukaryota > Metazoa > Arthropoda > Insecta > Diptera > Syrphidae > Pocota > Pocota personata. The sequence continues at coordinate 36,801,068 of OY720429.1, read as the reverse complement.
GATTTAAATTTAAGCCTTAAAAATAAATGAAAAAAATAGTAATAAAATATATTGTTTTTGTTTATCACTTTTAGTCTTTTTTAGTATTCTATCACCTGGATATTAAAACGGAATCGCTTCACACCGAAACAACGCGCTGAAATAGTGACGCTGTACTTTCAAAATAGTCGTTTCGTTGTGTGAACGCAACGTGCATATTGTTGAAAATATTGTGACCAACAAGCACCGTCTGACAACACTATTCGTCATTTCGTGTCGAATTTTGTTGAGCACGGGACAGTGGGAAATCGTCTACATGACGTTTATCAACGCCCAAGACGTTCCAATGAACTGGTTGAAGCTGTAAGAGAGAGTGTTGCCGAGAACCCACATGTGTCGTATCGTCACCGCGCTCAGCATTTTGGCGTCAGTGGATCCACCTTGCGGCGCATTTTGAAGGATGATTTGCATTTGTTTCCCTATCCCTTTCCCTCCTGAGTTGTTCAAAATATTTTTTTTTTTTTTAGATTTGGGTTTCTTATTCTTTAGTAATTCAACAGCACAAAAATATATGAAATTTAAATTTTTTTTTCAACGATGTCCTGAGAAAAGGACAGTCACATTTGTGAGCTTCTAGAGTTTACCAATACCAAAAAGGGCCTTATATTAAAAAATTAAACCAAAGCTCACAATTGTGAGTCCGTGAAGGGCAAGGGCTATAAAGTGCAATGGACGTCGCTTGGAATACGGCCAAACAGTCGCTCGAATGGTTGACACTGAACCTGATTTTTGGAAGCAAATTTTGATGACCGACGAGGCCCATTTCGCACTCTCTGGCGCCGTTAACAAGCAAAATTGCCGCATTTGGGGAACGGTGAATCCACTCGAGATCCATGAAACACCATTGCATGACCAAAAAGTGACTGTTTGAGTCGGAGTTTGCGCCAAAACCATCATTGGGTCATTTTTCTCTAGAGAAGGCGAAACAGTCGATGGGAATCGATATCGGTGTATTCTCATTATGTCTGTCCACAAATGTGTGAAAAGGTCTGGTTTCAACAAGACGGTGCGCTATGCCACACTACAAATCAAACAATGCAGTTTCTGCAACGAAAATACCCTGGACGTGTGCTGTCAAAAAATGGAGACATTGACTGGCCACTCAGATCTCCAGATTTGAACCCTCTGGACTTCTTTTTGTGTGGTTATTTGAAAAACAAAGTGTACGCCAGCTAGCCTCAGACCATTGCCGAGCTCAAGGCAAACATTCGTGCCGAAATCATCGCTATACCGCCTGAGATGCTCGAAAAAGTGATGGAAAACGCAGCAAAAAGGGCATATTTTGTTTTGGTCAATAGAGGCGCTAATTGATTGAGGTTGTATTCAAAAACTAGTCCAAATAAAATGTAAATTACCAAATAAAAATACCGCATACATATATGGAAAGCGGTTTTTTTTAAAAAGTTATTCAATATTCACATACCGACATAAAAGAGTACCCAGAGATGCCTGTTGATTCAGGGGTGCTATCGACTAAGGTAATAAGTGATAGTCCTTTGTTAAAGGTTCCGTAAATATACCAGGGAACCCTATTGCTCTCGCTAGCACACCTAAAATAAATAAAAAATAAATATGCATGATCATATGAAACAATAATATAACCGGTGTCATTTTTCGAAAAACCGTTATTTTGGTCGTGGCTCCACTACAAGCAAAAGCTCGAAGAATTCTTGTTGGTTGAAAAGAACTTTTGCTAATAATCTACGAAAAATTTGTGACTCCAAGTCGAAATAAAAATACTGTACCAATCGACTCGTTTGTTAAACGACAGCTTGGTCAGCATTTTCATTTGACGCGGTTTACCCCCTTCAACTCCGGTGATTATAAGAGTATGAGAAATTCCTTCTTCGGTACAATATTCGATAAACTGATTAGACGTAAACGTTGCTCCACGATCTGATATTATTTTTGCTTGATTACCAAATATATTATACTTTTTTCTTAGACGATCTATTACTTTCTCACTTGACGTGCTCTTCGTGGGATGTAGCCACACAAACTTGTTGAAGAAATCTATGACAGTAAAAATATATTTGTAGTGTTTCTGCATTGCTTCAAGTACATCTTCTTAAATGGCCAACATAGCCTGAGGAGGTTTATAGTCTTTCTGAATCGGATTTGAGAAACAACAAAGATCCGGCCGCCTTCGAACTGTCAGAACTTCATAGGCGTTCGAAGCTATTAAAGCCAAGATTACTCAAATTTGTTGCGAAAGCGGAAAATCCTGTCACGAGAAATGAAGATTTTTGGGACTTAATGCATATAAAAGACACACCGATCACTTGCTCACTTGATCACACACCAAATCAAAGGAAAAATGGAATGAAAGATCGAAAGCTCTATGCCGAAGGAAAGCGCAAAATGGTCGCAGGGAAATTTTGTTCACGGAAGAAATAAATAAATAATTTTTACTATTGAGGAATCGTTTAGTAAGCAAAATGAATCTATGCCCAGTCGTCGAAAGAAACATCAGAACTCATTCCAGCTTATTAGGCAAAAACAACACAACGGTGGTTCTAAAACAACGTACCGGACTTCATAGCAGCAGACGATTGGTCGCCAGGTAGTCCAGACCTCAATACTGTAATATGCGAGCTACGGCTCGAGTAGATAAAACAATATTCTGTGAAATTATTTCTTTATTTTCTAGTCTATAGAACAGTTCAGGTTCACACTATACTATTCTTCGCAATTCTTTTCTTACGAGGTCTCTGTCCTCTCAAATCACTTTATCTCCTTTCAATTACTTAATTCACAAATCCAAACTAATTACTTTTTCTTGTTAAATCTCAACTTTCAATTTATCACAAAATTACAACTTCGCCCATTATCACTTTTCTAATCTCTTCGCCACAGTTTAGAAACTACTGCCCCTTCTCAATCGCCATCTGTCCTTATATAGCAGAAGTTTCTGATAGCAAGAAACTTCTAGCAAATTCTTCGACCACTGGAACAAGAGAAATTCTGATGTAATAATTCTTGCAGTTATAATTCCCTCTTATCCGTGATATCATCCGTCTCTTTCGTTGACATGAGCTGTGGAGACTTCATCGCAGACACGAACCTCGAATGAAAGGACAGTTCGGACCAAAATTCTGCCAGAATGAAAAGACACTTCGGAATTTGTTGCATCATACCTTTAGGGAGCGTAGTTATTATTATGCTACACTGCCCCCCCTCTTAGACGTGTTCGTCCCGAACAAGTGCATCCTCATTTCGTCCATTGTATCGACTCAGTCGGTCCACATGAACCACTTTCATTTTGGCCCTTGGTCCTCGCTGGATGCGGTAGACAACATCGTTGATGCGGGTTACTATTCTGTAGGGACCTTCCCAGTTCCGCTGCAGTTTAGGTGATTTCCCCTTTTGGCGATGGGGATTATACAGCCACACCAGATCTCCTTCCTGGAATCCTGACGTTGTTGCCTTGGCATCATACCTGGTCTTCATGCGGTCGCTCGTCATCTTAATCTGGCTTCTGGTCCTTTGGTGTATGTCCCTAAGCCTTTCCCTAAGGTCCGCCACGTATTCTTCTTCATTTCTGGGCTCATTGGTAGGAGATCCAAATTTCACCCCACTGGGTAAACGAGCTATTCCACCAAATAAGATTTCGAACGGCGTATGTCGAGTAGTGCTGTGCACGGAACTTCTATAGGCCATCAAAAACAAGGGAATCTGCCGGTCCCAATCCCGTTGGTAGTCACCTACGGCCTTCGAGAGATGTTCGTCCAAAGTCCTATTGAAACGCTCCACCATACCGTCCGACTGTGGATGAAGCGGGGTTGTCCTTGTCTTTTTGATTCCGAGTAGTTGACACATCTCTTGGAAGATTCTTGACTCGAAGTTCCGCCCTTGGTCAGAATGCAATTCCAAGGGCACACCGAATCTGCTAACCCAATTGTAGACGATCTGCTCCGCCACGGTTCTGGCTTCCTGGTTAGGGATCGGAAACGCTTCCGGCCACTTACTGAAGTAGTCCATCACTACGAGTATATACCGATTACCATTGTCGGTTTCCGGAAAGGGCCCTGCGATGTCAATGGCGATTCGTTCGAAAGGTGCTCCCACGTTGTATTGGTGCATCTTACCTCGAGTTTTGATTCTCGGACCCTTGCTAGCTGCACACACGTCGCATTTTCTGCACCAGTCTTCGATATCTTCCTTCGCTTTTAACCAATAAAAACGTTCTCGTACCTTTTCTAGCGTCTTATTCACTCCCAAGTGGCCTCCGGTCGCCCCGCCATGCATTTCCTGTAACACCTCCTTGACCCTTGTCCGCGGTACGACAAGCTGCATTACAAACGACTTTCCGTCGGAGGATTCCCATTTTCTTCTCAGAACACCTTCTTGGACATGGAGGGAGTCCCACTGCGCAAAATATGCCTTTAAGGTCGGGCTTCTGTGAGAGATGTCCTGATGATCCGGTTTCTCCATGTTCTCCTTCCAGGCCAGAATCGGCTCGATATCCGGGTCTTCCTTCTGAGCGTTCCGGATCTCATCTACGCTCCAGCCGGCGATAGGTTCGGCTCTCATTCTTTGGATGGAAACCAGCTCCCGTTCTTCCTGACGCGCACAATGTTTACAATCCGTTCTGCATGGTCTCCGGGACAGTGCATCCGCATTAGAGTGGAGTTTTCCTTTACGATGCTGTATTTCGTAGTCGTAGATTTGCAGCCTTTCGATCCATCTTGCGACCTGACCCTCAGGACTCTTGAACTGTAATAGCCATTTTAAGGCTGCATGGTCTGTGCGAAGAACGAACTTCCTCCCATAGAGGTATTTGTGAAATGCTTCGTAGCCAAGATCAAAGCTAGAAGTTCCCGCCTTGTCACGCAGTAGTTCCTTTCTGGCTTAGAGAGCACCTTGCTGAAGTACGCAACCACCTTCTCTTAGCCATCATGCACCTGGGAGAGTACGGCTCATACCCCGACATTACTAGCATCTGCATTCACAATGAACGTTTCCCCGGGAGTGGGGTAAGCCAGTATCGGGGCATCGCATAGCCGTTGTTTAAGTGCCTTGAAGCTCTTCTCGCACTCAATTGACCATTTGAATTGTTTTCCCTTTTCCGTCAACTGGTGCAGGCTCTGCGGTCCCGGCAAAATCCTTCACGAACCGTCTGTAGTAGGTGGCTAGGTCCAGGAAGCTCCTTAGTTGGTGTTTGTCTTTGGGGACTGGCCAGTTTTTCACCGCTTCGACCTTCTCTGGATCGGTTCTCACTAATTTCGCTGAAATTATGTGCCCCAAGTACTTGACTTCCGCTCTAAACAGGGCGCACCTCTTGGGGTTGAGCTTCAGGTGGGCACTTCGAAGCCTTTGAAACACATCCCTTAGATTGTCTCGGTGTTGCGCAAACGTTTTTCCTACGACGATGACATCATCCAAGTATACCAAACAGGTTTTCCATGTTAACCCTTGCACGACACATTCCATCAATCGCTCGAAAGTCGCCGGAGCATTGCACAGCCCGAATGGCATTACCGTGAATTGCCTAGCCCATTTCCTGCGGTGAAGGCGGTTTTCTCCAGGTCTTCTGGATGGATCTGTACCTGCCAGTAGCCACTCTTCAAGTCGAGAGTGGAAAACCATCGGGCTCCTGATAGTGTGTCTAGCGTGTCGTCAATCCGTGGCAGAGGATAGCTGTCTTTCTTGGTGACGTAATTGAGCTGCCGATAGTCCACGCAGAACCGCGTGCTGCCATCTTTCTTCTTAACCAGTACAACCGGTGATGCCCACGGACTTTTGGAACTTTCAATCAGACCTTCTTTCTCCATTGCCGACACCATCTCTGCAACTTTTGTCTGCTTTGCCAATGGAAGGCGCCTAGCAGGCTGACGAATTGGTCTAGTATCACCAGTGTCTATTCGATGTTGTACCAGGTGTGTTCGGCCGTATTCTCCGTCCTGTGAGGCAAATACATCAGCGTACTCATTGATAAGATTCTCTGCCATAGTTCGCTGCTCCTGATTCAGCTCACTGGACTGGAGAATCGTCTCTCTCGTTTCCGCTGTCCAAGGTGATGGGAGAGGTTTTGGAGCATCAATTTCAGATATTGTTGCGACGGCGGTAATCGGCGTGCATTTTCCAGTCACCTCCCCTCGCCTTAGTTTGACAGCGTGTGGTCTTGCGTTCAAAACTCTCACTGGAACCATGGTATTCTTTGGTTCGACTAACGTCTTTCCCACGATGTAGTCTTGAGAATTCTTCTCTGGGTCTGGTTCTACTATGTAGAATCGGTGGCTCCCAAGATCACCTTCCAGCTTCGTCCAAATGATTGTCTCTGAAGACGGCGGCAAAACTTTGTCTTTGCTGATGACTGTCCTGAGAGTTACGGCATTCTCGTTTCCGTACACCATCGGAATCTCCACATTTCGATACCTCAGTACTTGCATCCCGATGTCCAAGATTACTTCATTTGCTTTCATGAAGTCTATTCCGATGATGCACTCGTCGCATATAACTGCCACCAGAAGCGCATGGGAGAACGTCAGTCCCGCCAGAGTAATCGTAAGACGAACTTCTCCAAACACCTTCGCCATTTCCCCTGTTGCAGTCTTCAGGCAGTAGCTGTTGGTGTTGTGTAGCCAGGAGCTTCTGACGATATCTCTTCTTACAATGGAGGCGGTGGCACCTGTGTCGATGGTGGCTACGCACTTCTTCTTGTTGATTAGTGCCTCCACTGTCTGGTTCTTGTTACCCCGTTTGGTTTGCGAGACTTGAATGGTGGCCCTGGGGGCCTCGATTCCAGTAACCAACTTCTGCCCCGCGAAGTTGATCCTTACGCATTTCCCGACTGCTGGTTTTGGGAAGTCTGACCGACAGGATGCTTCCTCTCTGCTTCTCCCACTTCCGCAATGAGGACAATTTCCTCGTCTAGCTGCACTTCTGCACTGCCGTTGTAGGTGTCCGGTTTGGTTGCAATTCCAGCAACGAATTTGACTTCCGTGAGCTTTGTCTTCATCCATGACGGCTGTTCTCTGGCATGAGCATCCCACTTCTGACACCAATGTAATATGCGAGCTACGGCTCGAGTAGATAAAACGATATTCTGTGAAATATTGTATATTTCTTTATTTTCTAGTCTATAGAACAGTTCAAGTTCACACTATACTATTCTTCTTCTTTTCTTACAAGGTCTCTTTCCTCTCTAATCACTTTAACTCCTTTCAATTACTTAATTCACAAATCCAAACTAATTACTTCTTCTTGTTAACTCTCAACTTTCATTTTATCACAAAATCACAACTTCGCCCATTATCACTTTTCCAATCTCTTCGTGCGGTTCACAACCAACTGCCTGGTCTCGATCGCCATCTGTCCTTAAATAGCCGCATTTCTAATAGCCAGAAACTTCTAGCAAATTCTTCGACCACTGGAATAAGAAAATTCTGATGTAATAATTCCAGGATGACAGCTGCAGCCAATAATCTCTTGTTCTCTCTTATCCGTGATATTATCCGAACTGTGGAGACTAATTGCAGACACGAACCTCGAATGAAAAGACACTTCGGGCCAAAATTCTGCCAGAATGAAAAGACACTTCGGAATTTGTTGCATTATGCTACATTATGTTACAATATGTTGATTCCAATTTATCCCCTATAGCACGCAGCCTGTCTGGTATGACGATTATTACGACCGAAAATTGTAGTAAGCGCTCTTAAAGTTGAGACCACCAACCCAGAATTTCAGTAGTAATTTTTAATAATTTCCAAACGTTGCTCGTTCGTGAGCTTCACCATGATAAAAACGTAACCTTTGACTAACGTTTTTACATTGACAGATTAAAAAAAAAAGTTTAAGGGTGCGTTTGTATTAAAATACTAAATTGTTATATCCTTATTAAAAAACCCTTCACAAATATAAAACAATGCACGAATCCTAAAAATTTCTGCAATTAAATTTGAATTGTGAATATACATATGTCACGCAAGAATGATTTAGCATGAAAATTGAGAATTGCATCCATTGATGCAAGAACAGTAGCACCCGACCGATAAAGTTTCAAAATTGCGACCCTTGTTTCACACAGAACACACCTCGCGTTAATATTTTGCTCTGTACCACACTTCTCTCTCTTGCACATGGTCTCATTTCGGCTTGCCAAAAATAAACCATATATTGTTTTTCTGCAAATTACCATGGTGGATCATTAGTGAAGTAAGCCGGTTTTGTGTCGCAGAAATGAAGTAATAAGGTTTTGTTAAATTGTATTCGGTGCTTAACGTGGAAGAGTTAAAAATGGGATGAAATTGTGGCGACACAGCTGCTGCACGCAGAAAAATACAGATTTCATATCCAACACATCGTGGGTAAGTAACAACAAATTAATAACAAATGTACTTACACTCTCGGTCAAGTAAATAGATTCATCAAGTATTTTGGCTGTTTAATTATTTTTTTTTCTCAAAAGTCTGAGAGGCCATGTTGTAAGTGTTTTTTTTTTCTGAGGAAGATGAAAAACTCGAAAGACTCTTGGGGGGCATGCGCGGGCAGGTTTCCAATATGGGAAATTAGCTAAAAAAATTGTTTTTGTGTATAAAAAGCATTAAAAAAAATAAAATTGTTAATAAAAAGTTAATATAGGGTGACCAAATAAGAACTATAGGAAAGAAATTTAAATAAAACAACGGTGTGAGATATCAAATTGATTCTGGCTTTATTTTGAAGCTACATTCATGCCATTATGTATGGAATAGCACATCATTTAAATGGCCGCCTAAGCTTCGCTGGTAGTGCTTCAAGCGGTCGGTCCAATTTGTGATGATTTAGTCCAATATGTGCGGCATTATTCCGACAATAGTTGGTCTCGAGCTCGTCCAAATTGGTTGGTTTGTTAGCGTAGACTAAGGACTTGACGTAGCCCCAGAGAAAATCATCGAAGGGTGTCAAGTCCCATGACCGCGGCGGCTAATTGATGAACGCTCGCTGTGAGATGACCCAGTCGCCAAATTTCTCCTTCACCACTTCGAGCATTGCGTCGCTTGTATGGCATGTAGCGCCGTCTTATTGAAACCACAGCTCGGATATATCGATGTTGTCGAGCTCTGCCCCCAGAAAGTCGGTTAACATCGCTCTATACCGAGCGCCATTGACGGAAACGGTGTCTATTTCCTCATTTCGAAAGAAATAAGGTCCGATGATGCCGCCGTGCCATAAACCGCACCAAACAGTCAATCTTTGTATATGCATTGATGTTTGGTCGAACACTTGTGGATTGTGGTCGCTTCAGTAACGGCAATTTTGCTTGTTGACATTGCCGCTGAGCCAAAAATGGGCCTCGTGCAAGAAGATGATTTTTTGGTCAAAATCCGGATCTCCGGCCAACATTTCCAGCGCCCAATTAGCGAGCTCACGGCGTTGTCTATGGTCGTCCGGCTTCAGTTCGTGCGTCAGCACAATCTTATACGGATATAGTCCCAAATCCAACCGCAAAATAAGCTTAGTTGACTCTCTTCACCCTTTGCTATGAAAAGTAGAAAAAAAATTTGTTCTTCGAAATTCTATATTTAACTCGTGTTGCTATTACTTAATATATACAAATAAATCCTAAAACATGATAATTGCACTGGAATGGAATGGACAACAAAATAAATCCCCGTAAACGTGTTGGACTCCGCAAAAGGATCCAGTTTATTTTTTTTTTTTATCATTCTCGCCCGCAGGTATTTCTAAATTCAGTCAGTGAAGTTATTCGAATAATTATTGTAAAATTCCCGTTTTACAACACAGCACTGAGGCTTAATCATCTGAGTGAGTTCCATCGGAAGCCTCGAACGGGTTATCGGGATCATTGTGTTTAACTTTTTTGTACAAAAAACTGTCTTCCTTTTTTTCCATTCTCGTGTTTCTTAGTTAACGGAATTAGTACTTCTGCACTTGGGATATTTTCTGGACACACCTCCAGTTGCAAATCTTCCAATCCGTCATCTATATATTTGAGGGTGGCCGTGGTGTAGTGGTAATATCACCGCTTGTCACGCTGTTGGTTCACGGTTCAAATCCTAATGTCAAAAATCATCCGAGTTGCGAAAGCTAAGTCAACTATACTGCGAAGGCATAACACTGGGTGGTCATATGGCTGAAAGTGCAACTTGATCGTGATGATATCAGGAGGACGGAAAAAATACTGTGAATCATGAGTAACGACAATAAAAGCAAAACAGAAATGTTACCTAGTTATATGGACGTTACCCTTGGAGTTTACAGAAACTTAATACTACCTGAGTTTCAAACCACTACACCAAATCTCTCTTTCTCTCTCTTTCTCTATCTTCACAACGCCCGTGCCCTGTAATAGTACAAGGGTATTTATATCGCCTTTGTCGCACGCAAATTATAAAAAAAATCATTCCTAACACCCAATGCTAATCAACCCGTCTGCCTTTCTGGTATTTTCTCCGTCCAAATTTGTTTTCATCGATTCGTTCTGTTTTACCTGGCCTTCTAATATTGTCCTTTGAATCGAATGATCCAATTAAATAAATCACTATTGTCTCACGATAGTGACTATACCAATTGGAAATAGTCCTTTGAGACAGACATTTTTCATTTCTTCAATTTTCACAGTCTCGTAGGAATACTTCCTGTTATAGTAATAAATAAAACATCAGATCCAAAGGAATTTTGGCATGTTCGAACCAGGTTCCACACGCACGGCTTACTGTTTTACTTGAACTGTCTCGTCTATATATTCTCATCAAGCACTTATGCTTATGGCACCACTTCGCCGATTTTCGCTACAATCATAACTTTGTCGCGTATAAGATGATTTACATATAAAATTGTATACACAAACTACCGAATTCCCGGATCAGACGAGCTGCCCATTACTTTTTGACTTCTTCAGAATATAACCGGCGCTTTACAGTTTGTTCCTCAGTCAAAGTATTTTCGAAGGAAGTACTTGTACTGGGCTGAGATGTAAGAAAAGTTTCTTCGGCCATAGTAGCACAATTCAGGGCATGCACTCATTGCAACGGTTGAAATTATCATCATTTAGTCCACATTGCCTTTATGACTATTTTGAACTCTTCAATTGTTCTAGTTGCCTTGTTTCGTACTTTCTGACCCATAATTGACCACAAGTTCTCTATTATATTCAGTCAGTGCTATTTTCTGGCCTATCTGTTAAAGAAAACAATATTTAGGAGTGGTTTTGAGTTCAAATTTTAGGTCAAAATTTGTTTTTACTTACGTAATGAGCGTGATGACAGGGAGCGAAATCATCCTGAAATATGGGATTTGGGATGTAGCAGCTTAACTCCTCTATTGTGGGAACAACACCTTCAGAAATGATTTCTTTGCATTTCTCTGCATTTATGAAACCAAAGTCCAAAAGCAAAATACGGCCAAGACCCCAATTTGTCATGCATCCCCAAACCATAACATAAATGGTGAATGCTTAACGGTGGGAAGCAAACATTCGTCTAAATACACGTGGAACCTTTACCACTGAGCAAATGAAAGAAAACCAAAGTTTTCGGAAAAACGAAGATTTTATTATTTATCAGAATACTTAGAATTTGCGTCTGCTGGCCACGGAAACCTCAGTAAGAATGATCTGTCATACGATGCTCTGGAAGAATTCGCCTTTTTCTACACTCTCGCATCCATGCGAGTGAAGGAGCGGACTTATCAGCGCATCGTACGATCGATGACGTTTCGACTAGTCAGAGAATTTGTTAGCGTAGTGGTGTTAGCGGAGACTGTGCGGTGTTACCATTTAGCCATTTATAATTTACTAGCTTAGTTTACTCTGTGAGGAGTTGCCACATACACAAGTCTTGCCTTGGCAGTTGCGAACTGGATTTTCAGAGACATGCGCTCCAAAATCCGATCTTGCCGTGTTGTAGTTTTTTTTTTTGGGTTTTCCGCTCCCAGGTTGCCTCTCCGTATTGCCCGTCGAGGTTAATTTCTTCAAAAACCGTCTCACAGTGCTTTCAATTTCTTCGATTCGCCTTTTTGAAAATTGTTCGCCTTGAATAGCGAGAATACATCCTTTATCTGCTTCGCACAAAAACCATCGTAAAATTCCTTAACTGCTGACAAAACACGGTCGCGGGCTAGAGCACTAATGCGTTATCGAATTGAGAATTTTTCCTTTTATACTCGTAGCACTGGTGTAATCATAATGCAATGAGAAAATCAATTTTGTGTCAAATACGACCCCAAGATCTTTGACTTCAGCAAGTGCATTGCGTTTACACCATACCGACAACCTGTTTATATCCGACTGAAATCGAATGCAGTCAGCTCTATTTTTTATCCGTGCAAATAATTTTAATTCGTCCGAGAAAGTTAAAACCTCTCAGAAATTGAATATTTCGTGAACATCATTTAAAAACAAAATGAATAGCAACGGGTCCAGATGACTACCTTGTGGGACGCCATTTACTTTTATTACCCGAGATGTAAAACTATAAACTTTTACCAATTGCCTTCTATTACTTAAAAAAGTAGCATTGAAGAGTGAAAACCCAATGGTTTAAACTTAGCTACAAGTAAAGTATGATGTACTATCAAAAGCTTTTGTAAAATCTGTGTAGAGTACATCAACTTGTAAATGTCTTTCAAAACTATCAAATATATAATTAGTTAATAACGTTAAATTAGTAGTACATGACCTACCTCGGACAAAGCCATGTTGATTATTGGAAATAATTTCTTGGTTGGTTGGTTGGTTTAAGAGGGTGAGCTTATGCTCTTCACTTAGGCCTCCATTGGGCCCGTTGTGTTCCCCTCATCTATGTAACTGTAGGGAATAGTGCTGTGTTTTGGGAATTATGTGTTGAGAGGATTTAGGTCTACTAACGGGAAACTATATCGTATAGTGATAGGGGAATCGTAGTGTTCGTCTGGCGAACTCCAATATATCCCCGATTCCTTTCTTACAGAGGTGTGTAATATCGGGAAACGTTGGAGATCCCAGAATTTTCAGCCTTAGCCTCGCTGTAGCAGGGCAGTGACAGAGGAAGTGTTCTATATCTTCCTCCTCCTCTTCACAGTTGGCACAGATTGGTGTATCAGCTATCCCGAGTCTGAACGAATGTTTGTTGAGATTGATGAGTCCTGTTAACAGTCCCACCATCAATCTCAATTGTGTTCTGCTTGAGTTAAGAGCTCTTTTTGCTGTGTTGTTACTCGGTTAATTATTACAGATCTAGCCACTTTGCACGTGTCTAGATTCGTCCAGTAGTTTTTGAACTCCTATCGTATCTTTTCATTGATTATTGTTTTAATAGTTGTCAGATGGCCCCTATTGTATTATCCGGGTTCAGTTCTGTATTGCCTGCTCCTTTCCTTGCTAGTTCGTCTGCCTTTTCGTTACCCAGTACACCTTCGTGCCCCGGTACCCATGTGAGACGAACTCTATTGCGTCTGGCAAGTAAGTTCAATTTAGTTTTGCACTCCCTTACTAGTCGTTATTTCGACATGGTGTTTGTAATCGCGCTAATTGCTGCTTTGCTGTCCGAGCAGATGTCGTTTTGACTTCCTTCGCTGGTGTCTTCTGCGAGTATTTCGGTAGCCTTCATAATTGCATAGACTTCTGCTTGGAACACCAATACAAATGGTTCTAGGTGAATAGCAAGTTCAATCGGTGGGTTAGCACTGAAGATTCCAGCCCCTGATTCCCCTGATATGTTAGAGCCATCTGTATATACCGATATCCCATTGGAGTTTCTTGTCGTTCTTTCATACGTCCAATATTCTCTTGCGGGAAAAATTGTTTCGAAGTTGTTGGAGAACGTGTACGATTTCCCAACAACATCACTGGGGCAATCGATGAGGGGTGTCATTACTCTTATCATTTCCGTGATTTTTCGATGTCCCGTATTTGCACCACCGATGAAATGGCCGATAGTTCTAAGCCGTGAAGTTGAAATGCCTTCTTCGCTTCGAGGTGCACTGTTAGAGTGTTTAGTATCGCTTCCATGGCCGCGGTTGGTGTTGAGGATTGTGTTCCTGTAATACCTAGGCAGAGCATACGTTGCACCTTAGTTAGCAAGTCTCTTGCATACTTTTTGCTCATCACTTGCCACCATACAACTACACCGTAGAAGATGACAGGTTTTATTACGCATTCGTATATCCAGTGGACCTGTTTCGGTTTCAAGCCCCATGACTTCCCGATGGCCCTCCTGCATATCCAATATGCTCTCTTGGCTTTGGTGACTCTTTCTTCCAAGTTCTTTCTCCAGGTCAGTTTCCTGTCCAATATAATGCCCAGATACTTGACGCTGTCGCGGAGTTGTAGTGATACTCCTACGAGTTGTGGAATGTGAAAGTCACTAGTTTTGGTTTGCTTTGTAAAGAGAACCATTTCCGTTTTATTTGGATTTATTTCTAATCCACTCTCCTCCGCCCATTCTTTTATGATTCGAAGGGTGTTCTCCTATGATGTTCATGTGCTTACCTCTTATCAGAACGGCTAGGTCATCTGCGTACGCTACACATTTCGCACAGGTTCCATCCAGTGCTTTTAAAAGGTTGTCCATTGTGAGCAACCACAGAAAAGGATATATTATGCCCCCCTGTGGTGTTCCCGTACGGACTGTTCCCCTTCTTGTGTCGTCTCCCAGTGAAGCTGTGATAATGCGGTTTGTAAGCATGTGTGCTAGCCAATTGTTTATTATTTGGTTATTGCAGTATATCGAGAGTGCCTCCACAATTTTTTGAGTTTTCACATTGTTAAAAGCCCCTTCGATATCTAGAAAAACGCCTGCAACTAATTCCTTGGTTTCAAAAGCATCTTCTATTGTGGATACAACCTGGTGTACTGCCGTCTCAACTGATTTTCCTTTGAGATATGCATGTTGATTAGGACACAGCCGCGAATTTGTAATCTGTGTTCTGATGTAGTTATCACAGATTCTCTCCATTGATTTTAGTAAGAAGGACGTTAGGTTAATAGGTCTATAGCCCTTTGCTGTCGACAAATCTTTCCCGGGTTTCGGCAGGAACACAACCCTTCTTAACAATGCTTTCAAACAATTTTGGAATTGCAGAAAGCTTTGATATAGGTCAATAGTTTTCAACTTTTTGTCTTAAACCGTTTTTAAATATTGGAATAATATAAGAATATTTTCATTCACTAAGAAAATCTCCAGTTACAACTGACAGTTAACCAGCGACTGGTTAAAAATAATTTTAAGTGGATGAGATATGGAAGATAAACACTTTTTTAACGCTTTACCGCAGGAACTCCATCGGGGCCCGGGTTACCATTTGTCTTAAGATCCTGTAACGCATTTATTAAATCATCATCCAACGCACCAATATCCAATATTTCAGTTATATTAGAGTAATGGTCCATCGTTGATTGGACTCGAGACTCATTATATACCGACTCGAAAAAGTTAACAAATAAGTCACAAGTTTCTTTCAAATCGGCTGAACTTACATTTTCAAACCCATTACCTTAGGCAATTCTGAGGTATTTCGCCTTGAATTATTGTAATTCCAAAATGATTTACCATTACCCTTTTGTCGCAGACTTAAAGGGCAAGACGTATTGTTTCTATAAAATTCTATTCAAGAACTCATATTCTTTCCTGAATCTCAAAAAAATTTCACGATTAGAGCTCGTTTTATTTAAGATATAAGTTGAATACGCTTTTCATTTTACGTTTCGTAAATTTACTAATCTTTTATTTGACCAAGGAATTCTAAACCGATTATTACGACGCGTTTTAGGTACAAATAACTCGAAACCAGAATTATTATTATTATTAAGCTTTATTAACATATAATAAATTATAATATTAATAATACAACTAAAAATAGCACTAGCTACCAGGGCTTTCGGCTACGTTTTAATCTAAAAAGTGGACTTAAATACTATATTCTAGTTTTAGAGAGGAGAGAATGTTATATATTTTTTTGACATTAGTTTCAGAAGGTAAAGAGAGTAGGTCGAGTAATGTGGGAGACAGACTGCTGGTATTGATACCATGGTATAGCAATACTAGGTTCTATACCACATGTCTGTCACTGCAATACTACGTAAAAAGCTAGTATACCATGAAACATACTTGGTATTGAGATTCGCAAATTTTTGCTGGTATACCACCATCTTACTGATTACAGCGCCAATTTCTCTCTATTGGCTAGTCTTCGTAGCTTCTTTGACAATTCTTAGGTATGCACTTTCGCTTTTAAGTGTTTGAATTTTCTTTATATTCATCATTTGGCACAAAACTGAATCATTTTTAATCATCCTGTCTTGAATTTTCTATTTTTATTTGTTATGACAGACAACTCAAACGTCAAAGTATACTACTTAACGCCAAAGTCATCGAATACTACGAAATGCAGTCTGTCAGGGGTCGTAGTATTCACTATACCATGGTATTCGTACCATGGTATCAATACCAGCAGTCTGTCTCCACTATAAGTTAGAGTTAGAAAAATGACTACGTATTTTATCTTGTACGGTGTTACATTCGTAGATTAGATGGTGCATGGAAAGTGTCTGGTTAAAGTTGCAGAGGTGGCATTGGGGAGGACTGCTCCTGGTGATTAGGTGTTCATGCGTAAGCCTTGTGTTTCCTAACCGGAGTCGAATAAAAGCCTTGATCATGTTTCTGGGGCAATTCTGTGGATAAATGGCAGGTTTGGCGTCGGGGTTAATCGCTTTGTAGTAGTGAGCGTAGGCATTCCATGTTTCTTTATGTTTTCCACTCCAAATGTTTTGGATGCGAATCTTGATATCATTTTTATTGAAAACAGTGGGTTTTCAGAGGTTCACGAACCGCAGCCTTAGCTGCCATATCCGAATATTCGTTGCCTTTTACTCCTGCGTGCCCTGGTATCCATAAAAGTTTCAGCTTCTCATCATTGTTTATTAATGCGTCGCGGATGGGTACAATAATCGGAGTGTTATTGTTGATGTTAGTTATTGCCGTTAAAGTGGAGAGACTATACGAGCAAATGATCGTTTTGAATTTCTTTGCAAGCGCCGTGGCCCGCAAAGTAGCTACAGCCTCTGCTGAAAACACTGACGCAAAATGGGGCATCAACCCTTTGGACAAGATATCGTCATTTTCATCGACAACAGCAAATGCTGTGCCAAGTTCGGTCTTGGAGCCGTCTGTGAAAATAAACTTCCAATTGCATGTTTTTTGGGCCGATGACAATTCCAGGAAAATCTGTTGGTACACTTCGTAGGAGTAATTTCTGGGCGACTCTCTTGATTACACTGTCTCTTGGATGGTTTAACTTTATCACAACAAGTGAAGTTAGCTCATCAAATCGTTGCTTAATTGACGGAAGACCGGATTCGATAAGCATATTTCTGATGGGAGTTGATCTAAAGGCTTTTAGGCTTATTCGTATGCCAGCGTTTTAAACGAATTAATTGTGTTGACATATGCTTCTTACTGGGATGGGCCGAGGCCGATAATACCAAAAAGTATTTCTACGAGCTCTTCGACAAAACATATGAGCATATGTCCTAAGTATGACGTTAAAATCGTACTAGGTGATTTTAACGCCAAAATAGAAAAGGAGGACATCTTTGGTAGTATAATCGGAAAGCATGAATTGGATTACGAGCAACAGAAAACAGGTCGACGATGGAAAAGGAATGGAGATAGTACTGAGCCCTCGGGAACACCTGCATTAGTCGAGAATGGTGGTGGACACACTATAGAATGCTTTGAAGTGGTTATATTTTGCAGCGCCGGTAAAATAAGTAGCCAAATAAGTGCTCTCCGACGAACTCCAGTTGCAAATCCGAAAGTCGCTGTCTTTATCTATGTACCTATAAGTATTGTTATGTGATTGTTACAAGGTTTTCTCTTTCGCATAAGATGGTGAGCCATATGTTAACACAAACTGTGTAGTATGTCGAGACTTTTTCAATCTCGGCATTTTCTCCCTCTGAGAGTTACTATTTAGGCTTTTTCAGTCCAAAGTAGATGTCGTTACATCATTCATTGTTTCATCATGTTGTATCATTTGTCTAACTTTGTCTATTTTTTCTCTTTACAGAATCTCAAAACTCATAAAAGCTATCAGAAGAAATGTTGTTGAAACTTAACAAAAATATGCGCAATGATTAAGCGTTTTCGAAATGGGTGTTAATAAGGTCAAGTCTTTAAATAATTTAAAAAAAATTCAAAGGACCGAATTATAACATTCCTTATTACACCATGAAACGAAGAAAAAAAAGTTAAGAATGAAGCAAAACTTATTGTACCACCTTTGCGCATTTGGTTTATTTTTTCTACAATTATATTCTCTGAAGTGTTATTTGATGTAATAAACATCAAATAGCTTCAATAAAGAAGTCTTCTGAAAGTCATCTTTTGTGGTCTTCTCAGTTGACTCGTTATCTTGAATATGACGGAATATTTTGAACTAAAGAACATTATCGTCGATAATGAACAAAAAAATCTGCTGTACATCATGCAGATTGGACAAAGTTATTTCGAGTGTATGTTGCAATCAAATCACCACATGAAGAGCTCAATATCTCGACGGTTGGATCATCAAATCATAATTTCGGAGAAATTCGGGCAACTAAGAGAATTCAATAAAATAATGCATTCGTCGGCGAGTTTGTAATCGAAGTATGCGATGTATAATAAGTGAAAAATTGAGTCGCGCTGACCGATCCTCGAATATTTAGTCGTCGTATGCGAAAATTTCTATCACTGAAAACTGTGCTGATCGATCGTTCGTTTCTCGATATTACAGATATAATTTTGCCGGCTGATCGGAGCAAGAATAAAGTGTTATACTTCCATCGAAGAATTCGTAAACGAGTAACAGTTGCTACTGTTCATGTGCCATTAAAATATCGGGCACAATTGTGAAATTGAATGCATGTCAATCGGTTACTAGACTATTTCTAGATCGTCCAGATAATTGTGAATATTTAATTTGGTGTCCCAAATATTGAAGCAAGCGGTCAACAAATCGTTTTTGGTTTTACCCGGATTACATAATTCATCATTCAACAATCAACATTCAATTCAATAATCAACTTTAAATTTTAGAAATAAATTTGCACCTTGTACAAAATAGTGGGTAAGTGGACTTATTTTATTGTAAAACTTGCCGAATTTTTTGCATAGAAGTAAACAGTCAGTATTATATATAAATCAGTTGCACAATGAGCATTATAAATATGTAAAACATCTTCAGGTTCATTTAAAATTTTGTTATATAATTTGGAAATGATGAAAACGTCCAGGAACTTTGCATAAAATATACCGACTTAAATAAAGCTAAGCATAATGCCGACACTGTAATTCGATTTAAGTACTCATGGGTTGAAGACTTACTCGCATTGTTTCAGCCGTGTTTTATTATCACCGTTGATCCATATACAGTGGTCGTCCAATATATTAAACTATATAATGTTCAGCCCTTACGTTAAATCGAAAATTTCGTTATATCGAGCTTTTTTTAAATGCTTCATTTGGCAGAAATGAATTGGTCTTTGGAAAAAAAAACTTTGAAATGCTTTTGCTTCAATGAAATTGCTCGTTCCTAGGACAAGTGAACAGCTTCCTCTTGTAATCCCCTCATTGCCAAAACGTTGGTGCTGTTTATCTTGTTTTCTTCTGCTCAATTGATGCATACATTTGTATACATTTTAATACAATCACAATTTGTTAATTTAAAAACAATTAAAATGTTGAAATTAATATTTCGTTCAAAATCCTTTTTGCTTGATAACCTCTCTTAAACTCTGAGGTATTGACTCAACCCCGTAACCAGCCGGAAAATACTGGACATGCGCTATCAGCAAAGAGTAAAGTTAAAAAAAAGCATCGACATGTCTATAATCTGGTTTTAATTAGGTATTTAAACTTGATAGATGAGAAAATAAGCTTTTTTTTTTGTTCTGTGTATATGTATGTTTATAATTATTATGTTTTGACTAAAGTAAATTGAAACGATATTCATTCGTTGTCAGGTATACAGTGAGATCTCCCTTGAGTGGACAGCAATGGTGCATACATTTTTGTCCGCCTGGGGGAGCTGTCCGTTTAAGGGAAAACTGTAGGTACTTCGGAAGGCTGTCGGTCCGGGTAACCGTACACGACAGTGACTTCAGTACTTAATGAGTTTCGTTGTAGACTGTCGGTCCAGGTGACCATACACGACAGTGGCTTCACAAGTTAGACCTTGGTCCAGGTAACCGTACACAGGGACAACAAATCGATGGGTATTAGTCCAGGAACTCGTACTCGATACTTACTCCGACTGTTTCTAAAGTCGATGCCGCTTTCCGTTATGGCCTATTCGTAAAAAATTTATATATGTGAAATGGCCTCATAAACACGAAAATTTATCTTGGAGGAAACTATTATTAACAATTGAAGTCTAAATGGAACGCATTTTCGAGGTATTATTCACAGATAAATATCAATTTCTCTTTAATTTCCACTTTCTACCATCATATACTTTGTTTTAAAACTGTAAAATTCACGCTGCCCCCCTGCAATCCCCCTGCTTGTAGTCACTGTACCTACAAGTAT
Source organism: Pocota personata (assembly GCA_963082735.1). Taxonomy (NCBI): domain Eukaryota; kingdom Metazoa; phylum Arthropoda; class Insecta; order Diptera; family Syrphidae; genus Pocota; species Pocota personata. Next base: position 36,780,534 of record OY720429.1, on the reverse strand, counting down.
ATTAAGTTCGTGATTCTTTTTTATTAAAGTCTCCATAGACATATTTTATAGCAGGTAATCCAGTCAGCAAAAATTATTTGCATAATTGTCGCCATAAAATTCCCTTTTCACAACGTGCCATTGAGACTCAATGCGTTGAGTATTTGTCCCATCTGGAGCCACAAAAGGATTTTCAGGGTCGCTATGATTCACTTTTCTATGAATGAAGTCATGTTCACCTAGACAATCATAAACCTTCCAATAGTCAGTATGTATGATTGTCCCTGGCCTCACATGTTTCTTTATTAGCGGTATTAAGACCTAAAAAATATTATATGCACATATAACATTATGAGAAATAATATAATAATACCTCTGCGTTTCTTATTTTATCTGGACACACTTCCAGACGAAGATCCTCAGAACCATCCTCTATCTTTCCTAGGATCCAATGGCCATTCACCCGTCGACCTTTATTAAATTTTCTTCGCCCGAACTTGCTTTCGTCGATTTGAACAACGCGTTTGGTACCTCTAATTTTGCCCTCTCCTCAAGGGTTTCTATGTAATGCAAAACAATTGTCTCCCGGCAGTAATTATACTAGTCCGCAATCGTCCGATGGGATAAGCATTTATCCTCAGAGGTAAAATCTTCTATTTTCATTGTATCGTAGTTGTACTTCCTTGAATAGCCATACATTACATAAAAGCTCGAGGAAAAGACATCCAAGTTCCTGCACCCCGACTGATTTTTTTGTCCTTACATGGAGATATCAGACACTGGAAATCCCCTATGACATTGTTTCGAAATAATAACATATTATTTTATATTGCCTATTTCTGGGCAATACACCTGCCATTTTTTAAAATGATGGCTCCTGTTTTTTATTATCTTTATTTGTTTATTTCTAATAGTTATAATATAATATTTTACGGTTTTAAAACAGAGAATATGATGATAGAAAGTGAAAATTAAAGAGAAATTGCTATTTATCTGTGAATAATATCTCAAAAATACATTCCGTTTAGACGTCCTTCGGGAAATTTAATTGTTAGTACCTTTGTTAGCAATAGTTTTCCTCGCAAAAAAAATATCATTTTCATGTTTAGGATAATATAAAAACATTTTTTTTAAGTTTTTTCCAAATATTCCATAATGGAAAGCACAGCCCTAAATTCTGCTAGATTGACGATCACAATTTCCATTTTGCTCGCCAGCGTACAACAGAACCAGAGTGTGAATTGGCGAAATTAACAAAACAAACAGTATACATATGTATGCTAGAAATATTGAAATTTCCACTTCTGTTCTGTGGCACATCGTACCGTGACGGCTCCTTTTGCACGAATGGCATTTGAGCACACACAGATGAATTACGTCAATATAATATTGTCTCTTTCATTCATTGTGCTTTCCTGATCGTTTCATGCGAATAACTCACCCATCAAAATACCACACAGAGGGACCTAAGCACAGTGTCACCTAAGACTCGGTCAATGTATCAATACGCTTAGTCTCCACTCTAACATGTATATTGCATACCCTTAGGCCGTCAGAAGGACTTACATATATTTGATTGCATAAGTGTCTGACGGACTGGTTTAACATTGCATATTTGTCTGGTTAACTTATTTAACATTGCATATTTGTCTGATGGACTTCTATACCATTTTATTGCAAAACAGAAAAAAAACATTATAAGCAGTGCCAAGTCTAGGAAGTTAATCCAGTACGCTGGCTGGTATTTTACTGTCATAAATGAAAGGTAGTAGGTGTCGCTACTTTAGTTGTTGGACTAGTCCGAGGTTTTTATCCTCGTACGGACTATCAAAACAGGTTATGACAAGTCCAAGGAGTTAATCAGACAATGTTTTCTTAGATCAATAAAAAATATACTTCTCTTAAATTTTTTTCTCTTCTGTTCAAACGTTTTATTAGGTCACTTTGTAATAACATTTGTAAAAGGAAAGTGTGAAGTGTATGGTGCATAAAAAGCTTTTCTGATACATTTAATTATTTGTTTTAAATCTGAGAGTACAGTGATGTTATTAAAGTTTTTGAAATTTTAAAAAATACTACTTTATACAGTGTTGGCAAATCTACTTTGTTACAACATACATTTTTAAAACAAATAAAATCATTTATTCCTTTATTAAAAAAAAAAACCAACTGCGAGTTCAAGAAGACCTTATCTCATAACATTATTTATGTATTTCTTAAAAGAAAATTCTGAATTTTAGTTTGTTTAGTTTTAGAAAAAACTGATTTGATTTGAAAATGAGTTTGTAGATCAATTAGAAGTTGGACAAGTTTTTTTTCAATGCAAGTAAGTTTTCAATGCAAGTGTGTGCTTTCTGGTAAGAATTAATACTTGTTTCTTCTAATGAACGCCTTGCAATCGGTGACGATGGTGAACTGGATCCCCAGCAAATAAACCCTTAGCTTTGTGAGACACTCTATGATTGCAAGCACCTCCAGCTCGTAGCTGCCATCTTAAAGCTTAAATAGAAAACGGGATGAAATTCCCCGTCGTCATGTTTCTGCAACAAAACTCCACCATAGCCTATCATACTCTTCTCCCTCCTCCTTAGCGAAAATTACAATGTCATCCACATACAGCAGTAAATATCCTTTCAGCACCAAATGACAGAATATCTGATTAATGAACCGGTGAAACGTAGCTGGCGAATTACACAAGCCAAAAGGAACTTTGCGGAACTTGTACTGGCCATCCGGCGTTACGAATGCGGTGTACTTTCTACTACTTTCTGCGACATCTGCATTTTCTTGTAGATCTCCAGCTTGTGCTTTAACTCTTCGAGCGTTGAGGCTTCATAGAGTATAGTTTTGTTACCTACTATGTCTGGTATTCCATTAATGATATGCTCTATCAAGGAGGATTCGTCCACGTCCCCATGATTGCGTATCTGCGCCATCGCGTATAAGTATTCCAGTAAACTCTCCGACGGCCCTTTCTTCCTAGCCTCCAGATACTTGTGCACTTCAATGATTGATATTTTCGTTCCAAACTCCTTCTTCAAATGTGCCTTCAATTTGGTCCAGTATGTGATTCCTCCGGTGGCCTCGACTGCCAGCTTTGTGGCTCCTCTAAGTAACCTGCGCGCATACATGTACTTCTGAATGTCGTTCTACCCGCACGACGTTGCAATGGCCTCGAATTCTTCGATCCACTTGGTATATCCTCGCCCGCCTTCTCCCGAGAATTACTCAAGAGATTCTTCCACATCACGGAACACGAAATTGTTATTGTTGGCCATTGCATTTTCTTGTAATTCCACAACTTCTCCTCGCACCTCCTCGTTATCACTTGTATCGTCTTCCTCATCGCTGGTTAGTACGTTCTCCAACTTAAAATCCCCTTCTTCAAAGGTGTTATACACTCAACCAAGTCACTCTTCAAATTGTACCGGTATGGCAAGCCTTTCCTTTTCAGGAACGCTTGTAGTGTTCTTACTGTAAGATTTTGCAACTTGTCCATTCACCTATATGTGCCTACTGTACGTCTTACCACCTACTTATTTTCACTCCTCTTAACCAGCTAAGCACCCCTATTTTTTCTTTACCTTAACACTCCTGCCCTTCGGCAACTAATAAGTACTTATTCTTCTTGAGTTCCTTATCTGTTCGTCACAGTTCTTCTTCTGCACTTCTTCAATTCTCCTCTTCATCAGATTTTCTCTTCGTCGCAATTCTTCTTCTATACTTTCTTAATTCTTCTCTTTATCAACTTCTCCGTCTTCACTAGTTTTCAACCTTCTTTTCTGCTGTATTGATATTATGTTTGGCCAATTCCAGTAATAGTTTTTATTGAAAGCCACTATATTATCAGGCTTTATGAGCGGTATGATGCGATCGACCTCATTGACACTGAAGACTTTTGCCTTAATTGCGTTCTCTATGACCTTCAGTTGAAGGGTCATGTATTCAAAAGCGTCCATCCTATCTTGCGACCATCATAATTCTGTCGAATTTAAGTTTATTCTTTTCCCTGGATAATATTTCGAGTATCATGTCCAATATATCTAAACGTTTCACTCCTGATGCAAAGACCGATCTGAAATGCTCCTTGAATTCCGAGATGGTTAATTCAGATATAATCGCTGGATTCAAGATAATATGAATAGTCGTCTTCGCACCCAATGCTTTGACTAAGTACGCTAAAAATTCTTCTAAGGTGTTATAAGCACCGTTGGATGTTACGAATTTATATTTTTCTCCACCACTCATACATTTCAACACTATCGTTGAAAAGTCCATGAACATTGTACCATTAACTCCGAGTAAAGTTCTAATCATTTTTAAGTCAAATAGATCGACTTTATTATCGATCACAGGTGGACGTACTCCTATAGTTCTAGGTTCAGGATTTATCGTTCTAATGATATTGTTAACGGTGACTTCCGTAGGTTTTTTGGCTATTGGATTGGATATGGGAATTCCTCTGAGTCTATATCTTTTAGTGTACGAGGACTCTTAATCAATCTTTTTGTAAACTACGGGGGTTGAGAGCATTCAACTATGTTCTTTGTTCTTGACTTGAACTTTAATCTAAACAGAAAACCGCACACTTTCTTGCCGTAAATTCTGTTTATTTTTCAGTAAATGAAACGACCGCTTTGCAACTTTTTCTTTATTCTAAAGTGCTAAATATATATATGCGCTTTATAATGTAAATGTCAAAACTGACTTTTCGTTACGTAAATTTTAGTAGTTCTATTGCGATTGATGTTTTAAAGAAAACACAATTTTGCTGATTAATTTCCATGTATTTATTCAAACTTTTCTTGACTAATTTTACTGTACTTATTTCAACTAAATCAAATACATTTTTCACCGTCGAACTACGACTACTGACTAACTAACTCTAACCCTATCATCCCTCTCCTATTTATTCGATCTATTCCTCCTTTTCTTTTTCGTTAACTTTCGTTCACTGGTGATCTCTATGAGTCACATACGTAAATTAGAGCCCCATCTCGAATTGGCCTCTAGATCAACTCTCTTCCAGCGTGATGCGTAAAATCAGTCATTTGTCCTGTCAGTAAATATCTCAGTTGTCACTAGAAAATGGTTTAACTCTGTCGTTTGACACTGATATTGTTTTGTTATGTTTTGTAATTACAAACTACTTCGTATGGACCCTCATAAGGAGAATCCCAACTTCTTTTTACTTTGTCGTTCCTGATCAAAACGTGGCTGCATGTGTGAAGGTCCCTTGGAACGTGGGTGTGTATTTTTGTATTTCTCGTTTGAAGTGTCGTGCGTGGTATATTCTTAAAAAATTCTTTTAGTTGGTTCACAAAGTTTGATTCTGTGAAGTCATTGGCTGATACCGAGGATAAATCGTAAGGAACCTTTATATTTTCTCCGCACAGAAATTCAGAGTGTGTATGATTTCCTTTCCTTGATGGAAGTGCGAAGGCCTAGCAAAATCAAGGGGAGTTGTTCAGGCCAGTTGACTTGGATGTTTTGAGTTGGCATGGCGGTGGAACGTTTCGACCATGTCATTAGCCTGTGGGTGGTAAGCAGTCGTGCGGGTGCGGTTTGTTCCCAAGAATTTTGTTAGTTCCTTAAACAATTTGGACTCGAATTGAGATCCTTAATCGGCGGTGATTGTTTTGGGTACACCGATTCTCGAAACGTGCTCGCCGACATATTTTCTCGCAATTATTTCGACGAGAATATTTGTAGTCATTGGAGGGGGTAAGCGGACCGACAATGTCCATGTGTAGGTGTTGAAATCGATTTATGTTTTTGAATTATTTCTACCTGACACGATGAACAATTTTTCGCCCAAGAGTTTATTCATGGTTCATTTTGGGCCAGAAGTAAATTTTGCCGATTTTCTTCTGTGAAGCTCGAATTCCCGGATGAGAGAGGGAGTGAATTGCTTGGAAAATTAGCTTCCGCTTACCCACAGGTACATATGACCTGTTGGTATTTGTGGACGTTTCGCACCACAGGGAATTTTTTTAGGCAGGTATCTTAATGAACTCTAGTTTTACGTTGGAATTGCAAGGGAGATTTCGAACAAGTGTAGTAAGTTTTTCGTCACGCTTTGGTTAAGTCTTCGACTCCTGGATAGGTAAGATCCAATGCGTCAGCGTTCGGTCGCGATAAGGTGTCAGCTACGACATTTGCAGAGACCAGAATGTGTCGTATATCAGTTGTGAACTGTGATATAAAATCGAGATGTCGTTCTTGTCTTGGGGTACGGTTGGATTTGGTAAACATATTTTCGGCGGTGAGTGGTTTTTGGTCTGTGAAGACGCAGAAGTCCTGTCCTTCGACAAAATTGCGAAAGTGTTTAAGAGCCAAGTATAGCGCCAGAAGTTCCCTATAGGATGCCGAGTATCTTGTTTGCGTAAGCGAAAGCTTTTTGCTAAAAAATGCCGGGGCTCCCATACATCACCTCTTTGCTGCTGAATGACTGCACCGACAGCTTTATCGGATGCATCCGTGGTGTTGCTAATTTTAGCGTCAGGCTTAGGATGTGTAAGGAGAGCTACTTTAACGAGTTCTTGCTTTGCCTTTGTAAAGGCGTCTTGGCATACTGCGGGCCAAGTGAAATTTTTTCGTTTTGCATTGGTTTTAACGAATTCAGACAGGTGATTGTAAATTGGTGCGGGAATCTTAGCGAAGTTAGGTATGAAACGGTGGTAATAGTTTACCATACCCACAAATCTTTGAGCGCTTTTTAATGATTGTGGCTCTGGGAAATCCGCCGTCACGATGACAGCAGAATCTAGTTTTTTTCGAAGCTGCATGTTTTTTTGCACTTTTGTGCATTTACACCATGATGCGCGTGGTACCAACACATTGAGCCGTCTCGTCCGTTTGTTTGATCACTGTCTTGACTCTGAGTTTGAGAACTACTGAATTGATCTCGCCTATGCAAACTATTTTGCCTTGAACTAAAACGGGGCTTAAAACGCGTGGATTTATTGTTGTATGATGTCAATCTATTTCGGGGCGCGATTGTTGACATTTATGTTTGACACCATTGATTTAATCTCATGAATTTTCGTCTGAAGGTTTCGGTTTGTGCAGGTAAGTTCGCTTATTGTTTTCTCCGCTTTAGATGTGATAGAAAATGCTGAAGTACTCTGTTGTTGACAAACTTCGAAAATTTCGTCTGCCACGTGAATAAGTTCCTCGATTTTAGTGTTCAGGCTTGACTTTATCACGACTTGGACTAATGTGGGAAGGCGACGTTACCACAATTCTATAATTAGGTTTTCTGACACGATCATGAACTGCCCTGCTATGGTTACGAGTCGACGATAGAACTCAGACCGCTTCATATCCCCTATCTCCTCACCTGATAATAGTGCCTCGATACGCTTCCCTTCACTCATAGAGTGTCTGTCGATGAGGTGTAAGGGATCGGTGATTCTTGTATGAGAATGTCGTAAACACTTGCAACCACATCTTGGGGTAACGCCCGAACGACATAATGAAATCTTGATTGTTCAGTTACTATGTTCTTAATTGTAAATTGAGACTACTCTAAAGAACCAGACAGCTGGCATAGCTTTCCAGAAATCTGGTAGTTTAATAGCCACAGCTTCGATTAAATTGTTTGATTGTCCGCTTGGGCATTTGAGTTACCAGTCGCTGGGTCCTGTTGATTGATTGGGTGTAGGTTAGAAGAACCACTTTGGACAGAACGAGTTCGAGTTTAATTTTTTACGGAGGAAGACAACGGATGTACAAAAACAATTTTTTGGAGAAAATATTAATGGCGATGTTGGTAGATGAAACTTAATTATTACTTAATTATTTTAAATATTCTGAAAAGCGACGGAAAAGAATTATGCGGATGATTTTTTTGAAAAAAAAAAAAATATATATACGGATAATGTTTCTGAGCACGTAAAATTGTGGAGATAATATACTTGAAATTTTTTGACTAAGTTACGCAAAATAATATACAACTATCGATTAATATAGATGAATTATTTTATAAAAATTACATGCAACTATCGTAAAAATATAGGTGAAGTATTTCTTTAATATAAATATACAGTAGTGTGCAAAACATTTGCAAGTTTTTTTCAAATACAATAATTCCCTTTAATAATTGCTCTAAAGGAAGAATTCGAATAAAACCTTTAGTCAAAATTGTTACACAGAGTTTAATATTTAAAAGAAAACAAAGAAATCCCCAACATTATTTATTTTCAAATAAATTATTCTAAAAATTGTTTAGGTCGAACATTCTATCTTATATTTCGTAATAATGATATCAAATACTATTTATATGAATCTGATTTTCCTTTAGTCAATAATCAACTAGATCATAAAGCAGTTTATGTAATTTTTGAATTTTATGAATATAGTTCTGAATGCTTAACTGAAAATTGTTTCAACTTTAACTTCAGGAAGGCCGACTTCATAGCATTAAACAATTTCTACATTTCAATTGACTGGGAACATAGGTTTTGCAATAAACCTCTTAGTGACATGTATACCACTTTTAAAAATTTAATTTTTAACGGCGTTAATCAGTTTGTCCCCGTTTTTAACAAACGATCTTCTTTTAAGCTCCCATGGTTTAATAAAAGATAAAAAAATTTAGAAAACGTTAAAAATAAGGCATTGAAAAAATCGAAAAAATCAGGCAAATCAGAGGATCGAACTCGTTTTCTTCAACTCCGGAGAGAATTTGATTTTTTAAACAAATTTCTTTATCATCAGCACATAAGTCTTGCCGAAAGAAATATTAAAAAGAACAGCAAATCTTTTTGGGTGTTCTTAAATTCTAAACGACAAAGTTCTTTTCTTCCAATTGCAATGGAACTCAACGGAAAAAATTCGAATGACATTAAATCGTTCTGCAATCTCTTTGCAAAGCATTTTCAATCGAATTATAACAGAGATTTTATTTCTAATATAAACGATTGGTATTCAAACATAGTCCCTAATATATATTTTAATTTAAATTGCTTTTCGGACCAAGATGTTTATGAGGGTCTAATTGAACTCGATTCAACTAAAAAGGCTGGTGTGGATAAAATTCCCCCGCTTTTACTTTCGAAGTGTGCCTCGTAGCGCATTAAAAATCATTTTCAATAAATCTTTATTAACTGATAATTTTATCGATGATTGGAAAATATCCTTTATGAATCCAATTTATAAAAGTGGTCTAAAGCACCTAGTTAAAAATTACAGACCAATATCGAAACTCTCTGCAGTACCAAAGCTATTTGAAAAATTAGTAACTCAGAGACTATATTTCTCAGTCAAAGAATCCATAACCCCAAAACAACATGGATTTGTTAGCGGCCGCTCAACTGCCACCAATTTGTGCCTCTTTTCACATTTTTGCTTAAATTCTATAGAAACCAGAATGCAAGTCGATGTCCTTTACACAGATTTTGTTAAGGCCTTTGACAGAGTACACCATGGCCACTTATTACAAAAACTTCATAAGTTAGGACTTAATTTAAATTTTTTGGAATGGTTGAGGTCTTACTTATCTAACCGGAGACAAATTGTTCAGATTGATGGTTTTCAATCTTTTTTCATTGAGGTGGAGTCAGGTCTCCCACAAGGTAGTCACTTGGGACCACTTTTGTTCATATTGTTCGTGAATGATATTCCTGACGTTTTAAAATTTTCGGATTGTCTGATGTTCGCGGACGATGTTAAATTATTTAGCTCAATATCTTCATACAGCGATTGTCTCAAATTTCAAAACGATATTGATTTATTTTTAAATTGGCGTGAATACAACCATCTCGAACTAAACGTTTCAAAATGTAAAATCTTCAGTACCTACAGAACGTTGTCGCCCGTGGCTTTTGTTTATAGGTTTGGAAATCTACCACTTTCTAAAGTGAGTGAGGTAAAGGATTTAGGGGTTATATTTGACATCAAACTAACTTTTTCGGCGCATATCGAAAGCAAATTCTTTGTTAGGTTTCCTTAAACGAACTTCAGGGGTTTTTAAGGACGTGTATACATTAAAGAAATCCCAAAAAAAAATCGCCTATGAACATCATTTTATTGATTTTTATTTTTAAACTAAATCAAATACATTTTTCACCGCTGAACGACGACTACTAACTAACTAACTCTAACCCTATTATCCCTCTTCTATTTATTTGACCTATTCCTCCTTTTCTATTTCGTTAACTTTCGTTCACTGGTGACCTCTACATAAATTAGAGCGCTACACAGTGTCGCGAGTCCATACAAATGGTTATCATAAATACTTTTTTTACATGTTTTCGAAATATTTTATTTATTGTTACAAAAGATCACAAAAATATGAATGTTTAACAGATTTTAATATTAAAATGAACTAGATATAGTGAAATATTCACCACTACACAATAATGAACTTATAGTAATTTAAACACGTCTTTGCTCGTTTAGATCTTGTATAATTGTGTTAACCTTCAATAAATAATTTGACAGATTGATTTCTTTTTGCTTGACAGATTGATTTCTTTTGTTCCGAATTTGAAGTCTTTAACACATTTAGTATATGTGGTAATGTAGTGTGATTAAACTATTTTAATTATATTCTTCATTCAGTTTTATTTTATTTTATATTGAACAGCTACTTTAACTCCACTGTTTTTCAAGACTAAGATATTATCATGCTATGTTACCCTCACAATATTCACTGGTGAAATTGCATGAAATGCTAGGTGTCGACCCGCGGCTTACCATTAGAAGTTTCCTTTGAAATTTCTGCTGTGAGCGTGATTTTATTTACTAAAAATATTCAGTCAATTAACTGAGATAAAGAGTAACTAATAACTACTGTTGTGCGGCAAATGTTGGGCAGCAATTTAGTTGCGCCGAGAAATAAAAATCCTTTCGATTCGATTGATAATTGATTGTTGTTGTTGTTGATGATTTTATTTTCTATAAATGAAAAGCATATGATAAAAGAAAGAAAGCATACAATAAAAATCCTACTTACATCCCTAACAACTATACTGCTTTTTTCCTGCCCAAATTGTGCGGCGACCACAATACTGAAACTTCCTTTTTTTTTCAACAAAATAATCCAAAGGGAAAATACACGTCCACTCAGCCGACTTCGTGATTCCAGAATGGCACGCAGATGGCGAGGGCACAGAAACAAAACAATTGAAGAAAAGAGACAAATATAACTCTTACTAATAAGGCCAGGGATGTAGTTGCCGCACATTAGGCTCGCTTACAATAGGGAACAAAATGGAAATTCAAATAATCGTTAATAATACAAATAATAAAAATAAAATAATTCATTGAACATCGGCTCGACGACAACTACTTACATTGGTATTGAAATCTGTTTAAATCGCAACACTCGTTATTTTCTATCATATTTTATATTTAAAATAAAAATAAAAAATGTATGCTTTAATAACCTAGTCTATATATCTTATCAATCTGATAGACGGTCTAAGGCCGAACGGAATTAGACTTGTAATATTTTTTTCTTTTTTTTTTGCATGTATAAATAAAATTTAAAATCTAATCTTAACGAGTTTACCATTCACTTTTGGTATTAATCGTATTGCTTCCCCATATTATGTGATGTGCGTTTATTAACATTTTTACCACACACCTTTGACATGACCAAGAACTTTGGTCCTATTATTTGGTAACTTGTAGTGCTACCCAATATTGTGTGGTGTGCATTTGTTAACATTTTTGTAATACACTTTTGGTAATATCGCGAACTTTAGTGCTTCGATTTGAAAAGGACGTGTGGTGTGCGATTATTAACATTTTCCTACATACCTTTGGCAACTGGATAAATCCCACGAAAAATCTGAGATAAAGATTTTCGGTCCTTCCATTTGGTGGTAACTCGTACTACTACCCCATATTGTATGGTGTGCGTTTACCACACACCTTTGGTAACTGGATAAACTTCATGAAAAATCTGAGATGATTACTTTAGTATTTCGTTTGGTAAATGGTACTACTGCCCCATATTGTATGGTTTGCGTTTATTAACATTTTTGTCGTACACTTTTGGTAAAGTTGTGAACTTTGGTGCATCGATTTGGGAAATGGCACCACTGCTCCATATTGTGGGGTGTGCATTTATTAACATTTTTTTCACACACCTTTGGTAACTGGATAAACTACGAAAAATCTGAGATGAGGATTTTTAGTCTTCCATTTGGTAAATGGTACTACTGGCCCATATTTTGTGGTGTGCGTTTATTAACATACGGGTAAATTCCACGATAAATCTGAGATGAGGATTTTCAGTCTTCCATTTGGTAAATGGTACTACTGGCCCATATTTTGTGGTTTGCGTTTATTAACATTTTTGCTACACACCTTTGGCAACTGGATAAATTCCACGAAAAATCTGAGATGAAGATTTTCGGTCCTTCCATTTGGTGGTAACTCGTACTACTACCCCATATTGTATGGTGTGCGTTTTTTAACAGTTTATGTTGAAAATCTAATTAAAAGATGGGAGAACGACCAAACACAACTACTGCTGACAAAAATGGAATGGCAGAAAGAAAAGTCTGTACGTTTATGGGAATAGATTTCAGGTTATGTTCACAATACTTCAAATGTACAAGTTCATAAATGTGTAGCGCACAAAAGGTTGTGTTCAAATAATGTAGCATTCATTCTTAACAACAGTTTACCACACACCTTTGGTAACTGGATAAACTTCACGAAAAATCTGATATGATTACTTTAGTATTTCGTTTGGTAAATGGTACTACTGCCCCATATTGTACGGTTTGCGTTTATTAACATTTTTGTCGTACACTTTTGGTAAAGTTGTGAACTTTGGTGCATCGATTTGGGAAATGGCACCACTGCTCCATATTGTGTGGTGTGCATTTAGTAACATTTTTTTCACACACCTTTGGTAACTGGATAAACTTCACGAAAAATCTGAGATGAGGATTTTTAGTCTTCCATTTGGTAAATGGTACTACTGGCCCATATTGTGTGGTGTGCGTTTATTAACATTTTTGCTACACACCTTTGGCAACTTAATAAATTCCACGATAAATCTGAGATGAGAATTTTTAGTCTTCTATTTGGTAAATGGTACTACTGGCCCATATTTTGTGGTTTGCGTTTGTTAACATTTTTGCTACACACCTTTGGCAACTGGATAAATTCCACGAAAAATTTGAGATGAAGATTTTCGGTCCTTCCATTTGGTGGTAACTCGTACTACTACCCCACAGTTTTTGTGATATTTTATTTCATTCGATTTGCCTTATTTGGTTGCAAAACTAGACTTACTCTATATCCATTGGTCGCTGGTTCATATCCGGCTCGAAGGACCACTGTTTTTACCACAGATTTCTGATAAAGAAAACTCGAGTGAACTTATTTGTATATATATTTAGCGTTTTATGTATAATGTATTGATTACGATTGTATTAATTATACTATTTACAAAAACGTAGAATATACAATAGTTTTGTTTCGTGAGTTGTAAGGACTGCGTTGGAAGTATCGGGTTGAACCATTCGTTGGAGACAGGAGGGTGAAGATGAGGGTGGATCCACTTCGGTATCCAATAGTTCAGCCTAGATTGCCGTGTTGTAGTGAACATTTTGATGGTCTTGAGAAAGACCTTTTTTTTTTGTAGAAATGCGAAGTATTTGTCACGTGAGCACATGTTGCGATGTTTTCCACCAATTTTCTTGTTGAAATGCGAAGTATATGGTCACGTGGGCACGTATTGCGATGTCTTCCATCAATTTGTGTGATCTTGAAAATACCTTTTTGTATTTTGCGAATCTTTGTAAGACGCGTGGTGTGTGTGTGCTCGTCTGGCTTTGGCACCACGTGTGTGCTTAATTGTCTTTTTATATTTTTTTGATTTCCTTTTTTGGAACACTGAAGAACTATTTTTATTTTTTATTTAAGAAACACCCGGAGTTTTTTTTACACTCGGGGTCACCAATTTGTCGCGTTATCAAGATAATTAAAACACTTGCTCTTTTTATTTTACTCTTTATTCTGTACTTCTAAAATCAGTCAGCGTAGGTCACTTGGATAGTCACGGATTGTATTTGAATTGGAGCAGGTAGACGTTTCACTCCGACCTTCTGCTGACGAACCATATCTACTTTTTTAATATTCTGGAACTTAGGACAACCCCGACAGTTTACGGTGTGTCCCGAGTTCCTGCATTAAGCACACGAGAGCTGGCTCTTATCTAGCACTCCATCCTTACCCAGAGTGCATTCATATGCTTTGTGGTTCTTTCACCATTTGACACATCGAGGCTGCATTTCGTAGTTCAACGCGGCGTGCTCGAACCTTTGGCAGCGAACGCATTGCAAAATGTTCTCGCTTCTTTTTTTTATTTTTCCCATGCGACAACCTAGTAGTCTAGGACTTTGATACTCCTTAGACCATCCAGTTTGCTGTTGGGTGAGAGTTGAACTAGGAAGAACGGTAGTTCCCGCTTCTCCCTTTTGGACCTACATAGCTGTGATAAATGGCTTTACCCCTACGAATTGGATCGCGTCGCACTCCTTCTCCTTAATCAGCTTAAGGAGCGTTTAGGGTCGGTAGACGGTTCTATCCCCCTGTGAAGGAGAAGAACTTAACTACGTCGTCGTGTCCCTCAATAAATCTTTAATTTTTTTGTATTGTTCCACTGTATTGCAGTGGATAGCATGCCTATCTTCATTCAAACGATTAATAACAAAATTATTACCTATGACCGACTTACAATTACTTCTTCATTGTTCGTGCGGAATGTACAAGCTGTGTGCCCACCTTTTAGGGGCTTTGCCGCACAGCCATCCACGTCAAGTCTCTTCAATGATTCCTCACCGCATACTGTCGAATGTTTCCTTAGAATTCAGTAAAATTTTAACGAATTCCAAATCGATCTGAGCTCCTTTTATTATCGATGGTCTTGTCAAAAGCAGATTAAACTCGTCGTTCCTTACCTTCGGTATGGAAAGAGTGTAGAGTAGGAGTAAGCCATTCGTATTGTAATATTCTTGCTTGGGTTCGTAATAAAACTATCTTCCGTGTATTTTGTAACAATTTATTTAATACAAAAAAATCACTGTCAATTTCATAAAATTTCACTTTATTCCCAATTGTTCCCGTAATCGCACTTTTTACTTTACTTTTCTGTTCACAAATTCACTTTTCTGTTTATTTTCAGTTCTCTTTTTACTGTACAAAAGTCACTATAAAACTGCTTAAAACTGACTGACTTTCCCCTGTTGATCGTCGGTGTATTTATACCAGATCCAATAACTTACAGAACATTTCCGAACACAGTTGTGAAACGTCTTCTGGAACATTTCCGAACACAGTTGTGGAACGTGTAATGTGGAGCAATCTGATATGCATGATCGCAGTTTTGGTAATGCAGTGCGAAAAGTATTTTTTCTGGATGCTACAGTATAAATGTATGGAGATCCATATTCTATGGCCTGAATTTCGTCTGCATACGGCAAATCTTTGTTTACATACTTAACCAATATGCAGACATTTTTACAAGCACTTATGTCCGTACTTTCATCAACCAGGATAGAATAGTTGTTTTCACTTAATTCATTGACCAAATTGTCCGTTTCAAACTTTGCTATCACTTTGGAAATTATTTTTGTACACTTTTTCCTTCCTAGGCTTAAATCGGCAATTATTTTGGAGTTTGGAACAATTTCTTTTAGTAGAGGAATCAAATGTTCCAATGTGTACAATGCTATGTTGTGTTCGGCCATAAAAGCTGCCAGTTTTATCTCCGCACTTTTAACCTGTGTTTCGTGCTCTGTTTCCGTGTTTTTTTTTTTTTTTTGAAAAACTGGTTACTGAAGATGTCGAAGCAATTTCTTGTAAATTACGCAAATGTTTGGAGCCTTTGCTATGTTGTTCAATTTCACTTTTTCCACATATAAATGTGGCATTGCATGCTTTGCAGGATGTCTTTGATTCGTCGTTTGCCACTGGAGAAAGCCATCCCTTGAATTCTACGATTTTCATTCATGAATCGAGAAAAGTTTTTTTTTTAGTTTTTTGTTTTGAGACATCTAAAATACAGTAATTTTTTTTGTTGTTTACAACTATTTAAAACACACTATATTAGCAAACACAACAAAACACACACAATTGCAAATGCAATTGAAAAGAAATGAAGAACAAGAGCCGGTAACCGGCGAGTGTAAGGAAAGGAGAAAGAAAATAATGTTCGAGGAAATACTTTTCTGTGGTAGATTTATTGTATTACCGGCGATGTAGATAGATAGGAACACTTTATTCTTTCGACCAAATTTCTGGTCGAAATTCAAGTTGTTTCCTTCTTTTTTTTTGAGTTGACGGAATTTCCCTCATAATTGCACTAGAGAAATACTTTTTTCCCTTTCTCCCTTTAGTCGTTTTTTTTTCATGGTTTTTCCCTCGAAAAGGTAAATTTACCTCGACATACCAACACTGATCCGGCTGAGGGACAATGACAACGATGGGAGAGAGAGAGAGATGAAGGTGAGAAAGGAGATTAAGTTAGGTTAGACCGAAGACATCTCCCGATCCCACACTACTTTCCTTTAATTCGAAAATAGATTTTTAATTATAACACAACAATGAATCGAACGGCATACAAATTATTACAATCTGCAAAGTTCGAATTTTGATTTGACCTTCTTTCGAAAATACTTTGCGAAGTTCGAATTTTACTTGACCTCTTAGAAAAAAAAATATCTGCAAAGCTAGCTACCTTTTGAAATTATTTACAATCTGCTTTGAATTCGAAAATTAATTTCGAATCGGCATACAATAATGGATCGAACGACTTACAAGTTACTGCAATCTGCGAAGTTCGAATTTTGATTTGCCATTCTTTTGGAAAAACTCACTTTCTGCAAATCTATTTTTCGAAGTTAGAGTTTGAAAATAGATTTATAATCATCACACAATAATGAATCGAACGACGTACAAGTTATTGTAATCTGCCAAGCTCGCATTTTGATTTGGCCACTCTTTTTGTCCACACTAAATTTTCACTAGAGCTCAACACTCTAATAACATGTCTAACAGTAACTGGAAGACTCATATCAGCACGAATTTGTGAAGCTGTCATACCATTGTTACCTGCTTTATGTTTAATCAATCGTTTTTGGCGCTCTGTAATGGTTGGTTTTCTGCAGCTTCTTTTTATGGAATTGTATTTGTCCCCCAATTTGACATAATTATTTATAAGGCACAATGATCTGTCCATTTTCTTGGATATTTGACTGTTTGACAAACCAGTCTCCTTGTAGGCACCAGTTTTTGCTCTTTTGGCAATTGTCAAAACGGTACGCGAGTTATGGTCGTTGGAAGCTTGCCGATAAAAAAAAAACAATTTTTTTTTTTCTATTTTGCTTCACGATCGACTTTATTGATTGAATCCTAACTTAGAACTAACTTAACAAATTTTTCCATACTTAAGATTACTTTACTTTTTGTTTATCCGTTTGCTTGCGATGCAATTTGACAATAAATAGTGAACTCAATTGGGCAATGCAATTTGATAGTAAATAATGAACTCGGTTGGGCAATGCAATTTGATAGTAAATGGGGAACTCAATTGAACTCACTTTTAACAATGCAATTTGATAGTAAATGGTGAACTCAATTGAACTCACTTTTAACAATGCAATTTGATAGTAAATGGTGAACTCAATTGAACTCACTTTTAACAATGCAATTTGTTTATGACATCCAATCTATTGGAATGCCATGAATGGTATTGGGCGACAGGGTCGACGTAACCCGCGTGACATATTTTTCCTACATTCAAAATCAACTTTTTTTTTACCAAAGTCTAGTGCTTAAGCCTTTATACAACTTACCTCTTTGCAAATGGTTAGTAAAAAAAAGCTTAAATAATACCCAAAGAATATTTTGTGCGCTGAACTTATCCCAAAACATCGAAAAACACAACTGCGAAATTGTATTAAGTACCAGACCATTTGTCTTCGTGCAACGGTACATTGCTGGTCGTCATTAGTGAAAACAAGCCAAGTTGCGTTTGTAGAACACAATTCAGTATTGCCAAAGCAGAATATTACGCAAATTTGGAAGGAACTTATAAATATGTCCTCCACTGTATGTGTGTTAAAAGTAGCGAATTTGAAGTTTAAGAATTTACGAAATACCTGCGGCAATATAGATCATTCTCAACACGACGAATCTGAAGCTGCTCCTCAAGGTTTTGTGAGGTACTTTTGCAATTTTTGCAGAGTGCAGAGTAGCGTCCACATTAGAGGTCTTCTGTTTTTTTGACTGCCGTATTGAAAAGTCGTCATAGAGCGAGCCGTCGCCACTTTCATCATGCATTTCCAAAAATGCATCAGGCTCATCAGCACCCTGCCCATTTCTTTTATTTAAACTCCGAGAATAAGTGTCCCTCAAATCCTTCCACTGTTTTTAATAACAAAGACTGAATCATAGGAATATGTACTTACACAGCAATCCAAATTCCTCACTAATAACTTTCTACTCCTGTGCCATTTTTTTACGTTTTTATATACTCGTAATGGATGCCACAAATTCCTTATTTCTTTATTTTTCACTAATTCTACCAGTTTTTCAACGTCTTTCTCTTCCATTTTTTTTATCGGTTTTTCTTGCGTCGCGCCACAAAATTTAAAAGTTAACCAACTCGTACTATCGCCACATCGATGCGTTACCGCTACAGCTACTCATTGTGTTCACAGTATTGAGTTTGTGCGTATTTCAACTTTTGACAAGTCGTACTACAGCTACTACCACACCATTATGTTTCGGCAGTTCTTCGGTTGCTTGTTCTTCGGTTGCATTGTGGTGACTTCCAGAAGAGGAGAAATGAGTGTGGCCATCAGTTCGCCACATCAGTTTTCATAGTGCATGCTTGTGTGTGTGGTGAACTGATAGTGGTTTTGTAGTGTGGGGGCATGCTTGATCTGATGATGCTGGCATAGTGTGGCTTCGCTTGAGTGCGGGTTATGGTATTGCTGTTGTGGAAAAGCTGCCCGAGGGTGGTGGATCGGGAATGTTGTACGGCGACCTCGTGTGGCGAGGTCATTTCGCTACAGAATTCGTCTATGTCGGAACTAAACCGTTAAAAAATTAAATATGTCTGTTTGGTCCAGCTTGAGATGGGAAAGAATCAATAAATTTATCATTTTAGCCTCTACAAGAAGTAGGAATGGTGGTTTTTGTGATTTAACTCCTTGTGTATCATTATTTTAAATCATGGAGTCACTATATTGCTTGAAACTGGCGTGTTAATAAAAGAAACTGCGACTCTAAATGATGGTTTTTTGCCAATACCTGATCCCACACCGCTTACCGAGTCTGGAGATAGTGTGTTCTTTGCACTTGTTCGGGATGAAACATTTGCTCTTCATAATATATTACGTCCCTTCGGAGGAACCCACATAACACATCTATTATGCCGAAATGAAAGAAAAACTAGAAGTGTTTTAAGTTATATAATATTGATGTTTATTGAGTCACGATCTTCAAAAGACTAGATTTTCTACTCGATGCCCTGCACACGACACACTCTCAATCCACACTTCGTGGTAATGGAATGGAGTTTTGAGAACTTCGCCGGAGTGAACATCGACTTCTACCATTTGATGAAGTTCCAGGTATTCTTTGATACATTTTGTGTATTCACGGTGTAGTGTAGGGTTGTTTGTAAAACGTCTCTCCGTAGCACTCCTTAATTTGGTCGAAAAGCTTTTCGCACTCTTCCTGGTCTTGAGGTTCCTTTGACGACACCACATTATTTTCCAGAATGTCGATTCTTGCTGTGATGTAATTTTTAGTTCTATCCGCCTCAGATCGTTTTTTGAAATTCAGGAAATCCTTTAGAATCTGTGCCAAAATATTCTTCAGCAATTTTTCCGTTGCACTCATTGCACCGCAGAGAGAAAAAAAAATCCACGTAAGAAATATGAAAATATTCAGGCAACACACACTCTATTCACTTATTCATTTTTATTTTCAGCGCTCTGTTGCGTATCCTGTTACGGTGAACGGGATGGGTTGCTGTATGCAGCGAACGGTCCCACGATGCGGTTCCAGTTGCAGTACACCGGACAGTTGCAGTATGACGTACAGTATTATGCGGATTGTTAACGGTGCGGGAACCCGTTTAGCACTTTGCAGTAATGTTTTTACAAAAAAAAAAAAAAGTCACCCAATTCACCAAATTGGCAATGTAAAATTCAAACAAAAACTGTACTGTAGCTTTCAGCAGACTGAATCACTTGTTCTTTATTTTGCAGGTGTTGAAAAATTCACAAGAGCTATTCAAATGGCAAAGGTCACAAAATTCAAAAACAAAAAAAAAAACATGCACTTTAAGTTATCGCCCAATAAATTATTCGGTTCTTTGTTCTTAGGCTCGAATAGACCAATGTTTGATGCGGGTTTGAAACTTGCACGATCCTCTTTTATGTGGGGATAATTCTGATAACTTTATGAAGAATGTAAAAGAAAAGACTAACTTGCTTGACCTTATAAATGATAATGAATTTTATTTCAGATTGCTCCAATTCTTAATTTGACAATTCTATGTTTCTTGACAGTTTGTAATAACATTTACTTTAGATGCACCTTAATTGAATGTAATTGAATTGAATTAAAATTGAATTCTAATTGAACAATGATTAGCAAAGTGTTTCAATCATTTTATAAATATTTAATCCAACTTAAACAACCATCGAAATTGAACTTTTTTTCATCTGAGAAAACCACGTAACGCCATTTTTCTTGCCAAGCCATATGGTGCCGCGAAAATTCCAACCGCATACATTTTCGCTGATGGTTTAACGGTGGCTTCTTTTGAAGTTTCAGCCGTTTTAGATGATTGGCACAATCAACAGCTCTTCTAACTGTCGAAACACTAGCACTAAAACCTGCTTTTTGTTTTATTTTCGAAGCTGAGTCACAAGAATTGGAAGCACATCGCAGAATTGCTGATGAGCCGCTGTTGTTTTCCCGTACGATTCTTTGTTTTTCAAGTAAGCATAGATCACATTACGCCCGGTTAATCCTAAGTCGATCTGAGCCTTTTCAACACTGTTAATGGATTTCCCTCTACCCATGTTTCTCCAAATTTCAATTTAACAATTAATTTCACTTAGAACACGTCAACAATTGCTTAAACGTGTCAATCTTCACAGAATTCACATAAACAATGAAGATAATGACCATGTACCTATTCAGTTGACGCAAAAAAAAAACTGCATTTTTCGGAATGGAATGCTTGTAAGAGAGTTAGAGAAAAAATAACGGTGCTTTTGGAATTATTCTTTCTCATTTCTTTTCCCAACATCATAGACAAACAGTTAGCAGCATGAAATAATAAATTCATGCACGTTATTTGCAAATAATGAATCACAAACTTTCGAAAATTGTTGTACCTATTCAGTTGAAGCGGAGTGTATATACATTTAATTGCAATAGAAATTAATGAAAATTAAGTCTACTCACCAGGTTTATTGCGTAATCCATGTGATCTTTCTTTGGAGTAATACTCCAGCAGTAACAAAAAAAAAAAAAAAAACACCTTCCACGGTCATTGACAACTTGGAGTTGTCAGTTGTGACAGCTACGAACTCGAAAGAAGATTCTCGTAATATGTCGTTTTCTTTGAATGTTACCATTTTCCGCTGCCATTTGTCTGATGATATTTTCCTGTTTCAAAAACATTTGAAATTGTAGAAACTTCACAATTAAATTTATGGGTAATATCTTTCCTTTTTGCACCATTTTTCGAGAATCTCAATTTTCTGTTTAATTGACAGAGATTATTCTCTTTTGTTTGCTGTAACGCTCATTTCAGTGCTTTACTTTATGTACATTAATGTTCACTTAATAAAAACAAAATTAAAAATTATTAGGAATAAAAACGAACAACACACACAGTTTAACTTATGATGACAGTTTCTATTTTATTGTGTTGCTAGGCTTTCCAAAAAAATTAAAAGGAAAAAATGCACTGATTGTGTGCTTGTATGCATGTGGCCAAATACACACAAACTCACGAGACAATGGTACACATGCACATACATATTTTAAAAACCTTCATTAATAAATGTGATTATAGCGGAAAAGAAACCGTATTAATTTATGTTTGCGGATTCATTGTCATGTGACTATCCGATTTGTGCTTCTAAGCGATGTGATACTAAAAGCTTTGTTTCAGTACAAATTGTGAGGAAAAGGCAAGTGGTTTGAGAATTTTTTGATACAAATCGACATGTGCCATTAAGAGATGTGATTATATACGGGTTCGACTGTACCATAGAAAGGGCATAAGGAAAATCACTCGACAAACACACAATGTACAAGCATTTTATGGTATATTTTCGATATATACATATGTATATGCATGCACACACACCACAGATAATGCGTCCATTGGCATAAGGCATTGTAAAATCTGAAGAGTAAGTAAATAAGGGAGAATTAAGAAAATAGAAAACAAAATCAGTCGAATGATTTTTGTGCGAAGAATCGAGACATCTCGAGACATTTTCATAATCGATTATAAACGATTCTTTAATTCGAGCGCCCATCACTAATGGGAATTCCTACTACAATAGTCTAAAAGAAGTAAGTGCCGCTATATGAAATTCTCTTGTGTCCAAACATTTGCGTCGCAAAACACAAGATGCGAATTTCGACTTCTACTCTAAATGGGGATTTCCCAACTGTATTGGAAGCATCGACGGCAAACATATTCGTTGTAAATGTCCACCACATTCTGACATTCAACTACAGGCACTTTTATTCAATCGTGTTACAAGGCATTGCTTCAGCTGACTATAGGTTTATTGCCATTGAAGTTGTAGAGTTGAGTAAACAGAGTGATTTGCATAGACGCATCGAAAAAATCGGTCTTGTCACCGTTCATCTACAGAAGGACCGTCCGACCGGTCATCCACACACCAAATAAAAAGATGTCCTACGCACACATATTTACGTATAAATAGACCACTGAAATTTTAGTCGGCACATCGCCCTTTCAATTTATTATAATATATGAAAACTTAAAACTACTATTAAAACTAACACCTAACCTTTCTGCTAAGAATATCACTTTTTTTTTTTCTCAAAAGGAAAATACAAAAAGGTACTCACGGTTTTACTCCATTTTTTTTCTTTAGTCCCTCGTTGTCCTGCCGGCAGCACGAAGAAGGATGATCCTCTCCTATTGCAGAGATAAAAAAAAAAAACGCGACCGCAAACAAAAAAAACACCGAACCACAATCCTTAGCAATAATAAAAAATCTCTTCCTTAAGGGAATTCACTGTAGCAAATCACTTCAGTAATAATTAAAAAAAAAAATGTTTTCTCTAAATGGAGATTACACACTGTTGTGTCCCGTGGAGCACCTCTTGTAACGTTGATTTTTCTTTGTTGGCGGAGCACCGCTTGCTGCCATTCCTTATTGCGGACCACCGCTACCGCTACCATCGTATGCACCGGACCTTGTCCAGTTACAACGGTGTGGTTCTCAACCGGCCCTGGCAGGAAAACGGCAAACGACAGGATTTCTGGGGCCTACGCCACTCTGCTACACTCACTGTGGAATGAATAACTTAATTCTAATTTACAATGATTTGCCTAAACCTAAAATGCAACGTTGCATTTCCCACGCAGACTCATTCAACTGGAGCATGAAAGACGATCGCTGATAGCGGATGCGCGTGTGGATCCTCACCTGAAGTATGTAAGGTGATCGCTGACAGCGGATGTGCGTGTGCAGGCGAATCGCATCGCTTGCACTTTTCTTCAGGGCATGTAGACTGTCGAATGTGTTAACTTTTATGATAAATTCTTTGATATTCGTGTTTACAGCTTCAGCAGAGCGTTCAGATCCAATCTTGAATCTAACAGTTTAACAATAACTGTGCCATTTTCACTATCAAAAATATTACACAGAAAGACTTATTCAATACGATGTCAGAGCTCTCATCGATTACTGAAAAACTATTTGTTTTTTAGTTTTTCGATAAGTTCTTCCGTTTCATTTCTGCCAAAACATTTTTTATAATGCTGGTATATATTTTCCTTCCCAATTTTTTTTTTTTTTTTTTTTGATTCTTGAGTTTCTCTTATTTCCACACACATACGGAACGGGAACGCGCACTGATTTGTATTTTGGGAGTTAAGGCAGATATTTTATGCTTACCATCACACCGCTGCCTGCAAATGTTGTATAGTGCGGGAACGAAGGAGAAAAAAAAACGCAGTTGCTTTAAGTAACACACTAGTGATTTATTATGTGGATTATTGGTTATAATGATTATCTTCGACTCTACTAGTTATAATGATTATCTTCGACTGACTGTTCATCATTTTCCATGTTTCCTCCATGCCGCTCGCTTCATTCTCGTATCGTAGTAGAGATTAGCAGAGTAAACCGATCCGTGTGACCCATTCTTGCACCTGTTTTTTTTATACAAGTGGTCGCAAGAATACTTGATATTGAATACTCTGTGACCTTTTCGTTTATTTGTTGCGGGCACTCAAGTGGGTCAGTGTGACGGCGCTTGTGTTTTCGGCGCAGTGGGTCAATTGCAATGTTTGCACATTTGCTAAACTGGGTTATCGGCGCTTCGGCTGAACGGGGCTGAAATGTCTTGTGCTGGCACAGCAATGTGTGTGGGCACAACATCATTTTGCACACTCACACATTCTATACAAATGTACAATACATAATTCAGCAATCCAACACACCAAACAAGATCTTCCTCTCACTCGTACACATTCGCCTACGACGCTACCGATCTGTTTACCTACACACGAGAGGTGTGTCGTCATCGTGTTTTTTTTGTATGCACTTAAATTTTCTCCCATAATAAAGAAAAAAAATATATATATATTATATATTAATAATTTATTCCATGAACTAATGAAGTATTTGAAGTTTCATTGTTACGCACATCACAATCACACATCACATGTAACATAATGGTTGAACCCGTAACCATGATGCCGCTCAATGGAATTCATTCATGACGATCTCCATTCAAACAACACAGCGATGACGTCACACACAACAAACACAAAATATGAGATTTAAAAACATCTCAACTTTTGATTGCATTAAGTATTATCTGTTTGGTTTTACACTAATAGCACTACTTTTCACTTACTATTGTATTATATATTTAACAGAATATAACAAAACACTGCAGTGGATGCCATCAACCATCACAAAAAAAAAAAAAAAAAAACCGACGCGTCATAAACACAACATTGATCCGGCTCGAAGGACCACAAATGATTTTAACTAAACGAAATAAAATGAAAGCACACTCGTCACAATGGTTAACAGAGAGTAGTTTTTATTGGACTTAGATCTCCTTTTATATATGTACATTTGACAGGTTGAACTTATGCCTTCTTCTTCATGTGCTAATACCTACAGTGTGTGAGAGAGAGCACATCCAGCATTCCATACCTCGAAGACACACGTACCAACTTTCAAGGCACGTATCATGTGTTGCGCATGCGTTAACAGTCCAAGTGGAAGGAAGTGTTCCACAATTTGAAGACGATTTCCTCTGCGAAAAACATGCTTAGTTTAATTTAGAAATTGTGTACTTCCCCTTCAATACAGACAGTTCAGGTCTGCTGTTTTGCTTTGACTGGCTTTGAATTTTTAACGAAGGAAGCATTTTTTTATGGAACTTGGTGTCACCATGTTTAATGAGCTCAGATTTTTTACATGTTTCGCACTTGCATTTAAATAAATCATCTTCCAATTTGGTCAACCATCTTTTGAAACAATCCGCCTCCAACCACCCATCGTTGACCTTTTATTTACGGTACTTTTTTTGTCTACCGTTCTTAGAATTTGTTTCTTTCTTACTACCGGCAGAATTTGACCCTGACGTGGAGTTTATTTCGATTCTAAGAAGCTATCCTCGTTAAATAGATGGCTAGAAAATTACCAGGAAGAAAACACAAAAAGTTGAGGGTAAGATATCATTTAGGCATTCATGAAATCATTAATTAAAACTCTGGAGGAATTCGAATATAGAACAAAAAATTAGCCGGGAGTTTATAATATTGAAAGTACCTACATTTATGCTAATTTTAAAAATCTGTCGCTTTTTCCCTACGGGTTCATTTTTGAGCTGAAAATACCTACATGTTGGGGTTTTCGTCTACATTTACTGTCACTGCCGACTGGCTATGAGCAGCGCTGAAGGAGTCGAAGGGATGTCACGGAATAAAACAATGGGCCTATTCCGTTAAACGCTCCTTGACCCAAGCTCCAATTCCAAAAACTTCCAAAAAATGCGCGGGGCATTTGATCATTCACATTTCAACATGAGTGTATTGAGCACGACTCAGTGTCAACTGGTTCGGTTTATCTTGGGATCGATTACACTTAAATTAAAGTGAGCGCTTTACATTGCAATTTTATGACACGGATAAAGCTAATTTTATTTATATTATATATATTTATTAAAATATTCTTTTATAAATTGTTCATGTTATTTCTGGTTATTTTGTCTTTTATGTAGTTCTTATAATGTACACTAATCCTGTATAATAAAGGGTGATTTAATTGGAGTATACAATTTAAATCTGGCACTACTGTGGCTCTGTCAAAGGTAAACAGCTGATATTTGACATTTGTAAATACCAAGTATTAACATTTTTAATTATGGACCGGTATACAAGAGAACAATGCATTTTAATTGATAAAACCCATCTTCGAAGTGGGAAATAATTGAACCAACGCTATTCGTGCAAATTATAATATATATTTTAAGCATCTCAAAGAAAACACGAAAATTGCTCGCAGTTTAACTATTTCAACTTTATTCGTTAACGGTTGGAACAAGACTCTCTCTTATCATCTCTTACTTCTAATTTACAACCTATCTTAACATTCGTTGACTTGCGAATATTATGTTGACCCATCAACCTAGTCAACAGCATGAGCGGAAATTGGTTCATGCGAATAACCGCACCAAGCAAGCGGATTTGCTTTTGGTTTAATTTGGTATGCAGTTGGGAGCTTCGCATCAGCTTCTGGCTGTTCACAGCTTTGGTTATTGTTGGCGCCAGAGGCAGGAAAAGAATATTCGCTTGTTTAGTTAGGATTTATTTCTTTTTCGAAATAAATAGAAACTTAAATACCTAATACAATAATTGTTCTTATAATTAATGTGTATCCCGAAGTTAATTTTCAATCCCGGGATTCCGGGATTTGGAAAAATTAATCCCCTGATTGGACAGAATATTTTTTTTTTTGTAAAAAAAAAAGAAATCAAACCAAAAATTGATACACGACCACACGGGTCAAAAAATTGATGTCATATTTTTAACAAAAAAAATCAACTTCCGATAATTGCTCACAAAAATTTAGAAATTAATTATAAGTGCCTTATCTTTTGAGATAAAAAACAGCGTAACTATTATGCTCTGCATTTTTTTTAATTATTAAAATGAATCAAAAGGAACAGAATTTAAGAAATTTATTTAAATTAATAAGAACTTAATTGCTAAAAAACAAACAAATATTTACACTCCATATATATTTATTCTTGTTCTTGGTCTTCATCCGACCTTTGGAAATAAAACCACGGGAAAATAAAGAGAGTATCATCCCCAAGCCGGCTTCTAAATTTGTTGCCAATATAACTGGCCGCTGAAAACGCTCGCTCTGCTTCTACGCTTGTTGGTGGAATGGACAGTAAATACTTGTGAACTAAATCCAGATGATGTTCTCGGGTACCTCCATTTTTAAAGAGATTCAACTCTTTTCTTAGGCACGCTGTTAAATCCGATTCTGTTTGTGTTTCTGGTAAAATGGTTTGCATACTTTATCCAGAGTGTCAGTATCAGTTTTTAAAAAGTAATCATACATATTCCGTTTAACCGGTGGTCCTGCCGTTTGCTTCTCTCTTGATTGTCGAAGCAATACTCAGTTGGATTTATGGATGTCTGAGAAGTGCGTGTGTAAGCCTTTAGTTGAACCTCCCAAAGCCTTTAGGACAGCCTTATATTTTTTACACTGTATACTTTTTCCATCTTTTGATGTGTAAAAATGATGCCAAATTGTTGGTGACGGGTCAGATTCACAATCTTTTTTATGCTTGGTAAAATGAGTTTCACTTGACATTTTTGAAGTTACACAATAATTATAGGGACTAGTACTTTATTTAAAACGCATGCGAGAACACCACAAACACAATAGGAAGTTAACCATAACTAAACTTGTTTCTCGTACAGTGTTTTTATGTCGCACTTGCAGCATCGCTCGCTTTTGTTCAAAAATACTTGTTTCTCTTTCGTCCGGGATCCCGGGATTGATTTGTCTAATTATAATACTTATACATACGCTTTTTCTTTTTTCTTTTGGAAAGCTCGTGGTCGTCAACTTCTTTGTTCAATGGCCGTCAGAGAGATCGTCTACCCGGAAATCGCTGCTAGTCGCCTACCTACCTTCGTGCTGCCATTTGCCCATGCATCGCTGTGCTGCCATTTGCCCATTTACCACTGTGCTGCCAAGTTCGGTAACAGTATGTAAGTCGTATTGCGAAATAATGTCGGTATACATAACCGTCCATCCCGTGCCGTGGTTAAGAAATTTATGGAAAATTCGATCGAACCGGGTCGGTGTTGGATGTGCAAAGCCCAGTGCATCCTTGTAGTGGGCGGTCAACATTATTATATATGTATGTGGGATCACACTTTTAAAACGTTATAATTTCACTTTATTCATAAATAATTCTTGCACTCCTCCTATTCTTGGCTCAATGGTAGTTTGAAGACTGACTGGCTTTAGCTCTCTACAGTCTAGTCCGTGGCGTTTCTTCACTCTCGCTTGTCGGTGTTTGTACATGTGTGTATCTTCGTTTATCGTTCATTGGTACATTGGTGCGTGTGTGTATTATGTAGTTCTGTGTCGTGTGCTGTTCGTTCTATTGTGATCGTCCTCTTCGTTTGATTGGGTGTATATTATGTACTTTGTTGCGCTGTCTGTTATGTGCCGCTTGGTCATCGATCTTTATATTGTGTTCTGTTAGCTGGTATCGTCTGCCTATTTGTCTGTCTAGACCCAATCCCACATGTATGTATAAAATAATGGAATAATCGTTAATGAACAAATGTTTCTATGGGAAAATGCTGAAGTGTGGATTGAGTGTGGGTGTGCAGTGTGAACAAATGTTTCTATGGGAAGGTGCTGACATGAAGAGTACTCACAAAAAAAAAAAAAAAAAAAAATAAAAAAAAAAAAAAAAAAAATAAAAAAAAAAAAAAAAAAAAAAACAAAGGAAAAAGTATATTCCCCTACACATGCAATTGCTTAATGCCGGATTTATTACTTCATCTTCATCAAATATATTATTGCCAGGACCGAGATAATTATATCTTGGCAATGTATCATATATCCCTTTTTTGGCATTTCGAAGCAGGCATTTAATTCAAAATCAGTTATATATAAAAATGATTGAAGATTGAAACAATTATAATTTAACAGATACTTTCTTTATTTATTTATTTATTCACTTATTTAGGTTTAATGCAAGCACAAACAAACTTAGAGCAAAACTTAATATATAAAACATTGAATAACTTATAGTTTCTACACAAAAACACGTCGTGCAGTACCACTACAAAATTCAACCAAAACCAATGCCAAAAACCATCTCCTCTTTCTTTTCTTGATTCCCACGACAAGATTGCATGATTGCATTTTTATGACCTTTAGACGGTTACTTAACCCTTTACTGCATGATTTATTTGTTCTTAAAAAAAAATATATTGTTATGTATTTCGTCGACCTGATTACGATATAAATGATAATGATTTGTCCTTTTTTGAGATTTTGCTCAATTTGTATATATATCATGTGTGATATATCATGCAGATAAAATAACCTTTTTTGGTGTCTCAAAATAAATTTTATTTCAGTATTCTATTCTATAAATATTCTTATGCTCACACTTGTAGCAAAATTAAAACAAATTGTGTAACTAAAAAACAAACCATAAAAAATTCAAAATTATGTTATTACATGAAAATAAAATATTTGTACAATACATAAATAAATAAAATTTTAGATGCTCCAGCGGAGAAAATTCATTTGGTGTGGAAATCTTGAAAACAATTTCTGTCTTTGAAAGCGCAGTTTCACATTTTGAACATTTTGCAAATGTTAATTTTACACAACCAGGCAGCTTGCACGTTAAACGTTGAGGCATCCAAAAAGGCAAATGGTTAAAACCATCTAGCCTTACTTCTTTTGACGGAACAGGTGCTGAAGTTGCTTTTCTTCGTTTTTCCTCAATTTGCCTACCCAATTCGGTCGATGGCGTTCCACGCTTCGACACTTCACCACCCAAACGACAAAGGGTTTCCGACACCGAACTCTTGAAATCGGCTGGGGACATGATTTTTCCTTTGGTTTTTTTTTTTTTTTTTTGTGTTTCGACACGCCTAGTTTTTAATTATATCTTTAATATGAATGTGTTACGAGGCCCTAGAGACTGCAGCGAAATGAAAACACACAAAAAAAAAAAAGTGGTTGAGGTGACACTAGGTACCGAAGGCGACTAGTCATCATGTCCTCAACGCAAAACACACACACAGAACACACAAAGAAAAAGAAAGGGAGACCCACCGGCTTCATGTGAAGGGTCACTGGCACAGATCTCCATTCTGGAGGAATCATGGGGGTACTTCGTCCATGCATTGCCTTGCATTTAAAGGTACAAATCCGAAACGTTGAGGGTGGCTCCAATTGCCGAATTGCCGCACGAAAAGTTTTTAAAGTTAATAAAAAGCTACCGGAAAAACTATAGTTTTACTACAGTACTACAGCAGCAAACTTTGTATAAAAAATCAAAAGAAAATAACAAAACAAAAAAAAAGTACGACCACCGACCATCGTGTTTAAACGCGAAATGAGGAAATGTGTTTTGTTTTGACATTCGCATCTGCACTAGTGGCCCTGTTCGCACACATCTAAGCTCTCGCTCTGGAAAAGAAAATTTGACAAAACCACAAGCTAAAGATCTGTTATACGTTCTGTTGGTAGTAATTTCCGCAGTATTGTCATTACTAAATAGATTTTGGGTTAATTAGGGAAGGTTATTTATATTAATGTAAGGTATGTGCGTTATTTTATTGTCCAAGGAATCCAATAAAGGGCCACATCCACAAGGATTGGCCATGGCCCATGCTGATTGGTTTGCCTATACGAGTGAAATTACTGCGCTTCGGTTCACGGTTCATGGATCTAACGTAAACAACATAATAACCAATTCCATCCGACATCAGTGGAAGGAAAAATTCTATGACTTCAGATTTTTGGTACTTCCATTTGCCATATGGTACGACATCTCCATACATCTTTGGTAAACGACAAATTCGTCAAAATGTCTGAAAGAACGATCTTTGGTCCTTCTATTTGGTAAATGATACCACCTCCCCGCAGAACAATTTTTGGTCCATCATTTAGTAAATGGTACTGCTACCCAATATTGTGTGGTGTGCGTTTATTAACATTTTTTGCAACACTTCTTTGATAAGCAATTCTTATTTGCGCTGAAACGTACAGTGCTGTGTAAAATAATTTGTTTAAACACATTTTCTAAGAAATCTGTTTGCAAACACAAACACCTAAAATCATTTAAAAATTTAATATTTTAACAGAGAAATAGTTTTATCAATTCGAACAAAATCAAAACACAAAGTTTCCTTTCGTACAGTCTAACTTTTATTTGTCTATCTTTGGTTGTGTCTCGCACCGAGTATAATGTTAGACTGACTCTACTTTTACATTCATTCTCCTAAGAGAGTGGTGGAAGTATACGTTAAATGAAGTGAATGTATTTTACTTAAAAAAGAAAACTTTATTTCTTGAATACCAAACGACAACTGAACAATGATAATAACTTAGAGACTACTATTTATACCTTAATGCGACGTGGGCGACGTGGGAATGACTGCAACGTCGTTCCAGACGCTAGGTCAGCAAATTATGTGGAATCTGATGTTGCACTATGCAGTGCGCCGAATGTGCTGACATATGCGCTGTGTAGATCGGATGACGATGCCCTGGGTAATGATTGGAAGTGAAGGTTACTGCACGTGCTGTTGGCTGTTTGTTGAGATTCGCTTGAGCCGTGTGTTAACTTATATATTTATATAAAAACAACAGTGTCCACATTTGAATGTGTATTTATAACTTAACTTTTAGGGGTGGCAGTTGTTGAAACGCGCGAGTGGATACGCGAGCCGATTTTTGAAGTTGAAATGAAAAGACCTTTCTGTTTGGCTGTTGAGACTCCACTGTCCATCCAATCGTTTCCTATGTTTCCTCTGTGTCTCATTGTTCGTACCTTACCCATTGTACCGTCAATGGGTCATCAAAGTAATTTGATCCATGTGACGTATGCTTGCACTAGTTTATTTATAAGTGGTCGCAAGAATACGTAACATTTGTAATCGACACTTTGTGACCTTTTCGGTTATTTGTTGCGGGCACTTGAGTGGGTCAGTGTGACTGCACAAGTGTGTCGCCGCTGTGGGTCAGTTGCATATTCGTGGAATGGGGCAGGGTGACATGTGTGTCGCCACAGTAGGTCAGTTGCATGTTTGCACTGAAATAGTGATATGAGTGACATGTGTCGAATTGGGTTAGGTCACTGCGTCTTGTGTGGGCACAACACAGTGTATGCGCAACATTTATTACTGCATGTGTGCGTGTGTATGTATTTATAACGTAAACTAAGTGTGGCAGTGTTTGCGCTACAGACGTCGTGTCAGCATCATACGGCTGGAGCGTGTGTGGGTGCATGGAGAAACTGTTGCGCTTGCAGGTGTACCGTGTCTGTGTCCCGTATGAACAGCTTCTGGGTGCATGATGAAAATGTTGCGCGTGTAGGTGTAGAGTTCTATGGAAAAGAATGTGGAAAACAATGTGCATTATCTTAGAAGTGGGTTTGCTAGTTGAGAAAAAAAGTTTTTTTTACTGTTTTATTTTCCTTAACACAACATTACCCTTAAAACAAGTACTTTGTTGGATTTCCTTTGGTGTTTATTACAGTCAAACAATTTCGATTCATTGTCTCATAAGTCACCTCACTTCTGAATATTATTATTAATATTAAAATGCAATTTAAAATAGACAAACTCGATGTACCTAGAACTTTTATAAGCGGTTATATCCCACTTCTGATGTTGTAAACCGAGCAATGAAAGCAAATTCGCTGGGCAACAATTATGTAAATCAACCGCTAATATGTCGTGTAATTGTGTAGCTGTAACATGTTAACTGTAACTGTTAACCAACTGTTACACCAACATAAAAGTAGAACTGTATACCGCGTACCCGTTATGCGAAATGTACTCGTATGTAATATATATAATATAATACCAAATGTAATACGTAATTATTTTTACTTACATGTACCAAATAAAATAAGATAAAAAGATGCAAGAAAAAAAAAAAAAAATTTGATCGTCTTCTTGCTTCGCTTTTCTTCGTCTTCTGTTCGCAGCACGTCCTTCGTCTTCTGTGTTCTTTCTGTTCATCGTCTTCACCTCGCTGAGTTCATTATGCAATGTGTTACCATCTCATATATATAATATAAATTTTGTATGAAATATGGAAAGACTATGTACAATTTATATTTATAATTTTATTTTTGATTCAATCCTGCAAGAAAAAAATCTTATGACTCACTGTCTATACTGCCTTCACCAGCAGTGCTGATGTTGTTTTTTTTTTAATGGTGGTGCTCCGCTGATCGTTGCTGGTGCTCTTGGTGTTTGTAATTGTTTGTTGTGGTGATGGTGCTCCGCTGGTCGCTGTTGGTGCTCCGCTGGCCAATGTTTTTTGTTTATTTTTGGAGCGCAATTTTGAGGTGGCGTGACGCTTTCGTGGTGGTGTGACGCTTTGTGGTGGCTTGACGCTTTTATTTTGGCGTAACGCTATTGTGGTGGCTTGACGTTTTTGTAGTGGAGTGGTGGTGTGACGCTTTTGTTATGGCGTGGTGATGTGACGCTTTGTGCCGCCGTGGTGGCGTAACGCTTTTGTGATGGCGTGGTGGTGTGTCGCTCTTGTAGCGCCTTTGTGTTGTGATGCCTTAGAACGGCGTGGTGACTTTTTTGATGTAATATCAAAGCAAAGTTTTAGGTTTCTTTTTTTTTTCTTTTTTATTCTTCGTCGGGGTCACCACTTGTGATGTGGCTTTTTGTCGGGCTCACCAATTTGTGACTCCCTTGTGGGGACACAACTATTAAAACTAAAGAAACTACTTTTAGTTTTACTTTTGCGATCTTTTATTTTTACAGTCACCGCCTGGTTACAGAAGAAGCGATCGAAA
Source organism: Pocota personata (assembly GCA_963082735.1). NCBI lineage: Eukaryota > Metazoa > Arthropoda > Insecta > Diptera > Syrphidae > Pocota > Pocota personata. Next base: position 36,746,214 of record OY720429.1, on the reverse strand, counting down.
ACCATCATGGCGCTCCTTTATAATTCAAATCAGTCTAATTCACAATTTGTCATACAAAATAGGGAACGTTCAGAAAATTGCTTTTTACTGAAGGGTGTGTGACAAGGTCGTTTATAATGTGCATGCCACAATGAGCAATCCTAAATCGACTCCAGATTTTTGGTACTTCCATTTGGCATATGGACTAATGTCTAAGAGGACGATCTTTGGTCCTTCCATTTGGTAAATGATACTACCTCCCCGCACGCCTTTAATAAATGATAAATTCGTCAAAATATCTGAGAGATCGATTTTTGATCCATTCATTTAGTAAATGGTACTGCTACCCCATATTGTATGGTGTGCGTTTATTAACATTTTTTGCCACACTACTTTGATAACTTGAAACCTTTGATCTTAGGACTTAAGTAGGTAACTTTAAAGCAATTCTTATTTGAGCTGGAACGTACAGTCCTGTATAAAATTATTTGCTCAAACACATTTGTTGACGCCAGAGGCAAGAAAAGAAAATTTCGCTCCTTCAGTAGATATTTATTTCATTCTCGAAATAAACAGAACTTAAATACCTAATACAATTATTCTTATAATTAATATGTTACAATGTGTAATACTACTTATACATACGCTTTTTTTTCTTCTTTTCCTTTGTCCTTTTTGGCTTGCTCGTGGTCGTCACTTCGTTCTGCAAAGATCGTCCCTTCAATGGCCGTCAGACAGATCGTCTGCCGGAAATCGCTGCTAGTCACCTACCTACCCTCGTGCTACTTGCCCATGTATCGCAGTGCTGCCATTTGCCCATGTACCACTGTCCTGCCATTTACCCATGTACCACTTAGGCGAGTGCTGCCAAGTTCGGTAACACTCCCCCCCGGTGACCTGGCCCTAAGCTCTGGTCACCGTCCTTCGCGAACTGCTGCAGATCCAACACCGCCAGCTTTACTGTCGGCCGAGTGTATATCCCAGATGACGTTTGCACAACTGCACTTCGTATGGCTCCATCACCACTTCTTATGGTTTTGAGGACCCGTCCCATCGGCCAGGTGCTCCTTGGATTGTTTGGGTCAACTATAATCACGATATCGCCTTCCTTTATTGATGGCGGTGAGCTGAACCATTTACTTCGACGCGTCAGGTCTGGCAAATATTCGCGGACCCATCGAATCCAGAAGGAGTTTACGTACTTTTCACTCATGAGCCAGTTCTTCTTCATCGTCGCACCGTCGCCAAACATCTCACCCTTTATTTTAAATCCGCTGGATGAGCCCAATAAAAAGTGGTTTAGGGTGAGCGCCTCATCGCCATCGTTTTCAATTGGAACATAGGTGAGTGGTCGTGAGTTTACTATACTTTCCACCTCCGCCATCATACTGAGCAATAGTTCGTCTCCTGGGTTTCTAGTCGGAGAAATCTCTCCGAGTGTTTTCTTAACAGAGCGAATCAACCGCTCCCAACTCCCGCCCATGTGGGGAGATTGTGGTGGTATGAAGTTCCACTTAAACTGCATCTCGAACTCCTTGGCCAAGGCCCCCACATTCAGCCCTTTCGTCGCCTCTTTCAACTCTTCGCTAGCCCCTCGAAAGTTTGTCCCATTATCGGAGAATATCTCTTTCGGCATACCTCTTCTCGCGATGAAACGCTTAATACCCAGGATGCACGAGTCGCTTGTGAGACTATGTGCGATCTCAATGTGAATGGCACGAACTGTTAGGCAGGTGATCAACATTCCCCATCTCTTTTCCTTGTGCCTGCCCACCTTAACATAGAGTGGGCCGAAGTAATCAACTCCAACATATGAGAAGGCCCGCGTGAATGACATGAGCCTTGCTGCCGGAAGTGGAGCCATGATCGGCGGTCTTGGAACTACCCGTTTTTTCTCACAGTAGTTGCAGCCTCGTTGATGATTCCTTAGGACAGTTCTCAAGTTCGGGATGTAATATATCTGTCTGATCTCGTTGACGACAGTTTCATTATTCGCATGATAGAACCGAATGTGAAAATGACGTATGATGAGGTTGGTTATATAGTGCGATTTTGGGAGGATCACGGGTCGCCTAGCTTGTTGAGATACGTTGGGCGCGGCGTCTATACGCCCTCTCATAAGTATGACTGCATTCTCGTCCAAATAGGGGGATAGCTTGTATAGTACACTTGATTTCTTTAGCTCTGTACGTCCGTCTCGAAGCAGCCGGTACTCCTCTCTAAAGCCTTCTCTCTGGCACTCTCTATACAAGTAGTTTTCCGCTCGGAACCGTTCTGCTTCTGAAAACAAGTCTGTTCCCTTTAACATACCCCTTTTACAGATGATGTCGATAAAACGAAACATAAACATTGTGACCCGTAGAAGTCGATTCCATCGCGAGAAGCGTCTGTAGTCAATCATGGGGTTGGTGTCGCATGCCCTTTGCAGAACGCAACATATTTTTACCTCATGGTCTTCTACCGGTTGTTGGCACGTCCCTCGGCTGGGTTGCGGCCAGTTCTGTTCTGGTTGGTAGAGAAAATCCGGGCCGTTGAACCACCTGCTATTTGAATGGAATTCACCAGTACTCTTTTGCTTAGTGGCATCGTCAGCTACGTTGTCTTTGGTAGGAACCCACCTCCACTCTCGTCCATTGGTGCACTCGAGAATTTCACCAATTCTGTAGGCTACGAACTGCTTATATTTTCGATGTGGGGATGTTACCCAACATAAGACTATCCTGGAATCTGTCCAAAAAAATGTATCGTTGATGGTGATTGAGTGACTGCTGACTATCATTTTTGCCAATCTTGTGCCCAAAACTGCTGCCTCCAACTCCATACGTGGTATCGATATACTTAACAGGGGACCGACTCTTGTTTTTGCACCAATTAGAGCGCATTCTACTGAGGATCCGGATGAAACTCGGAAGTATGCAACAGCGGCATAGGCAGATTCCCCAGCATCAACGAAAACATGTAATTGTACACGAGTCCTACAATTGAACGTCAATTTTGAGAGGTATGGTCTTCTTATGTTGATCTCTCGTGCCCTTGGAATAAGAGCAAGCCATTCTTTCCATCTTTCAAAATGCGATCTGGATATCTTTTGGTCCCACTCAACCGATGCGCGCCATATGTCCTGGAGAAGTATCTTTAGAATAACTGTGAAATGTGCTATTAAGCCTAGCGGATCAAAAATACTCATCAGGGTTTTTAGCACCTCCCTTTTGGTGGGAATAGCATTCTCTTTCATAATGTCTTCTTTTATTTTATTTGCCTTGAGTTTAAATAGGAACTTATCTGCTGTGGGCGACCACCACAGGCCGAGTAACTTTTCCGCGTTATCTGCGGGGCTTAGCCTCATGAAGTGCTTATTTTGACTTGGTGACTTTTCTTCGAGGGCGTTTAACACCTTTTGAGAGTTGGAAAGAAAATTGCGGATTTCGAATCCGCCCTGCTTATGAATGTACCTTACTTCTTTGGCAAGCTTTATAGCCTCTTCCTCTCCGTCTACGCTATCAAGATAGTCATCCACATAATGATTCTCGATAATAGCTTCGGTTGCCCTGGGAAACTCTCCAGCAAATCTTCTTGCGTTCTTGTTTTTTATATACTGCGCACAGTAGGGGGAGCAGGTGGCACCGAATGTCATGACCTTCATCTTGAACTCCTCGACCTTGCTTGTGATGTTGTTGCGCCACAGGAATCTTTGTGCATCTTGATCTTCTTCGACTATTCGGACTTGGTGGAACATCTCCCGGATATCTGCCGCAAGAGTGATCTTCCTTTCCCTGAACCGGAAAAGTATCGCTATCAGCGCTGGCACTTCATCGGGACCTGTTAGCAGAACTGAATTGAGCGATAGTCCTTCTACTTTCGCCGCTGCGTCCCAAACAATACGAACCTTGTCAGGTTTGTTTGGATTACAAACTGGAAATATTGGTAAGTACCAGGTCCGTCTGGTGGCGTTGGATATTTCCGTTAAATTCAACTTTGCTGCATAACCCTTTTTGACGTACTCCTTTATCTGTTGATCAATCCTGGATAGCATTTCTGGTTCCCGGGATAGTCTCTTTTCGAGGCACATTAGTTTCTTCTCGGCCATCTGCTTGCTTTTTGGCAGTACTACTTCATTATATTTCCATAGTAGTGGAACTGCATATCTTTCTCCGTCGAATATCGTTTTGGCTTCGAGCATTTGAATCGCTCTGTCATTGATGGCCGCTGTTGGTTTCCGAAAATTTGTTATCCCTGCTGTATCAATCGCAAAGTAATCTTTCATCAGATTGTCCATCTTAGCGTTTATGCTACTCTTACACTCACACATGTGGAAGTGGTGGTCTACTTCCGATGCTGATTTGCTGCTACCACTAAGCATCGATCCAAATATAGTCCAACCTAGCCTCGTTTTTATTGCCACGGGTCGGTTCTTGCCTCCTTCTACTGACTTAAGGGGGATTCCTAAGGTCCAATGCTGAAGCCCTAGTAGTATACGTGGCCTAGCGTTTTCGTAGGATATTAGAGGCACATTCCCCAGATGCTCATATCTGGCTGAAAGGTTCTTGGCGTCGACTGATTGTTTGGGAAGTTCTAGTGCCTTCACTGTATGGACATTTGGCAGTGGGAACCTCTTGTGGGCACCTGGAGCTGATACTTCCAGATTGATCTTTCGCGAATCTTCCTCGTTCCGGTGAGTATTTCCCGTCCATCTGAGGCATAGCGGCTCGATTTCACCATCAGCATTCAGCAATTGCGCGAGCTCCTCGTCGATTAGTGTCACTGACGACCCGTCATCCAGAAAGGCGTACGTATTCACTTTACTTCCTCTGAAATACAAAGACACTGGAAGGATCTTAAAAAGAAGCGAGCTTTTGCCCTGGCGGTTCACGGTGCAACTAAGATGTTTCCCATTGATTGCATTATCGTCGCTATTTGCGGTGGTTCGATTAGTAGTGGTTGTTTGGTCGTGCCTATGTAGCAGCCTGTGGTGCCTGTACCTGCACCCATCAACTCCACAGACCTGCGTTGATGAGCACCTGTTTCTACCATGGCATCGTAAGCACGTACGACAGACTGAGCGTCGCTTTACGACCGTCCACCTCTCTTGCAGACTCATGTTCAAGAATAGTTCGCATACTGCGCAGGACTTGCAGTCATTGTCGCAGACGGAACATCTCCGATCTTCCTTACGGGGAGCACTTCCTTCTTTCTTCTCGTGAATGTTAACGAATCCTCTCGGCTTTCTGGCTGTCTTACGTTCTGAATGATCCCAAGGTGGTATCGTATTTGTAACTTCGGCAGCGGCGTTGGCTATTTTCGAAAGCCAGTCGCTAAACGTATTTAATTAGTGTTGCTAAGTCCCTGCTTATAAATGCCCCAGTCCAACTTCAATTGTGTTGGCAACCTATCGACAAGCTCTTGCAGTAGACAAGGGTTATTTAAGTGTGAGACAAGACCCGCCGACTTTATGGTACCGCACACATTAGCTACGGAGATGGCAAAGTTAATAACGCTTTCTAACTTATCGGCTTTGAGCGGCTGCTCATTTCGGAGTTTCCCTAACAATGTCTGAATTATCACCTCTGGACGACCGTATAACATGCGCAAGGTTGAAATAACATTATCAATTTGATCCGGATGCATCAATCGAAATCGTACCTTTTCGAGTGCCTCACCTGCAAGGCAGCGCTGCAGTCGATGGAGGTTTTCAAAATTACTGTATGCGCACATCTTCGTAGAGTTCTCGAACCAGCTAATAAAGAGCGGCCATTCTTCTGGTCGCCCTGAAAACTTGACGTACTCTTTTGACATTATTTGTCTTGCAGCTAATTGATTTTTGTTTAGCTTTGGGACAGCCGAAGAATCCGGTGAGGCTTCTGGGAAAGTTGCAGAGGGCTTGGAGGCTTGTGCGCACGGATGCGGAGAAGGATGTCCATGCGGAAGCTTAGGATTAGTATCCACCTTAGGCACCTCTCTACAGCGAACCTTTCGACAGAGGGGTATAGTGCTATTTACCCAGTCTGCCACGCGATTGTTTTCGATTGACTCTGCGCTATTCGGGTCGTCCTCGTCGTCTGTGGTAACCTGCTCGAGAATCTCGTATTTTCTTGTTAGGTAATCCTGCTCGCGTTGCTCTCGAAGTTTTACCTCTTCTTCTAATTTCTTCATTAGAAGATCTGCGTGCTTATGGACTGACCTAGAACCGGCTTTTGTTGCTGACTTTACAGATTGATGCTCATGGACTGGCTTTGTTGCAGTCTTCAGGGGGGAATGGCTAGGGGCTAGTAACTTTAGAGACGACTGCTGCGGTGGAGGTGGGGGAGCATGGTTCAAATTTGGTTTCAGACGCGAACTCGAAATGATTTGACCTACTCTCTCTTCGCACGTCGAATTTAAAAACAATTGCTGTTTCGGGAGTGGGGAGATATGGCTGGAGTTTGGATTCGGTCGCGAATTTGACATGGCCTGACTCTGTTCCCTTTGTTCTTTAACTCGGCATGCTTCGCACACCCAACTATCGCGGGTCTTTATGCTTTCATCGACCTTCGCGCAAGTGTAGTGGTACCATTTGTCGCATACGTCGCATGCTACCATATTGTCGAATGCATCGGGCTCGGGGCATTGAGCACAGTTAAAGAGGGCAGATGGCGTAGGGCTATTATTTGATATGTGTGACATATTCACTTACCTGTGCTCCTATGGGTAGTGGGATGCGGACAGTGGAGGCATATACGGCAGGTGTTGAGGCGATGGCGATTGCGTAATTGCAGCTGGTATTGTTGGTCGCTTCAGGCGACGGCTTGTGGCTGCTAACAGACTTTCGTTCTCTCGTTGGTCGCTTCAGGCGACGGACTATGACACAAATGGATATCGTTTCCTCGTTGGTCGCTTCAGGCGACGGCTATGATATCAATTTGGATATCGATCCCTCGTTGGTCGCTTCAGGCGACGGCGTATGATATAAATTTGGATATCGATCCCTCGTTGGTCGCTTCAGGCGACGGCTTATGATATCAATTTGGATATCGATCCCTCGTTGGTCGCTTCAGGCGACGGCTTATGATATCAATTTGGATATCGATCCCCCGTTGGTCGCTTCAGGCGACGGCGTATGATATCAATTTGGATATCAATCCCTCGTTGGTCGCTTCAGGCGACGGCGTATGATATAAATTTGGATGACGAATTATCAAATCGTATTTAAGAATGTTGACGCCAGAGGCAAGAAAAGAAAATTTCGCTCCTTCAGTAGATATTTATTTCATTCTCGAAATAAACAGAACTTAAATACCTAATACAATTATTCTTATAATTAATATGTTACAATGTGTAATACTACTTATACATACGCTTTTTTTTTCTTCTTTTCCTTTGTCCTTTTTGGCTTGCTCGTGGTCGTCACTTCGTTCTGCAAAGATCGTCCCTTCAATGGCCGTCAGACAGATCGTCTGCCGGAAATCGCTGCTAGTCACCTACCTACCCTCGTGCTACTTGCCCATGTATCGCAGTGCTGCCATTTGCCCATGTACCACTGTCCTGCCATTTACCCATGTACCACTTAGGCGAGTGCTGCCAAGTTCGGTAACAACATTTTCTCAGGAATGGGTTTGCAAACACCTAAAATCATTGAAAAATTTTATGTAAATCTGAAATTCCAGTTAAAAAATAAACAGGATAAAGATAAGTTAAGAAAAAAAGACAATAAACTATTGTAAAATTAATAATTGTTTTCTTATTGTTTAATATTGTATAACAACGAGCGAAAATTAATACCGATTACATTAATCGGACGACGATGAGAAAAAAAAACGAAGAAAAATCAAAAGAGCCTTTCTAACAACGTTATAATTTTAATGTTACCAAGTGGCTGGTCCAGATCAAAAAGAAAGACAATGAGAAATCCACTCAGCAGCAACCAGCTACGCACACCTCTCTGCACAAGTATGCAGCTTTACGAACAGTTAGAGCAAAAACAACAAAAAAAAAAAAAAAATAGCCAGATTGAATCCTGATAGCGGTTCTGATAAGGCGAAACAAAAGCGATGAGTGTAGAACTGTTAAGAGTGCGATTGTAATGTGTGGGTGCTGCTGAGTGGATAGCTAGTACAGTGAGGAACAATGATTCATATGTAAATAGAAATTGGTTTGCTTACAATGTGAATGGAAGTAAATTAAATTAAAAAATTAATTTGAATTGTTACATTTACAAGTTTAAAGGACAAATAAGAATGAATCCAAAACAAATATCCTTTACAACATTATTTTGCAACAATTATGTAAAAAAAAAATATAATTCAAGACAAAGCCTTTATGTAGAACCAACTGTGGTTGGTTGTGGAACCAAATGTTGAGGTGCCGACGCGATCCTCGTAGATTGTTGTTTAGGAAGAAAAAAAAAAGGGGGGGAAATAAAACGCAATGTTGTAGATTGTGCGAGTATGATTTTATTCTTCGAATATGTCTTACATCGACGAAGGTTAATAGAAATTATATGTAAGCGGTCTTATTCCACTTCTGAAATTGTAAGGCGAGCAGTGTTAGAGTTCAAACAAGTACTATCATTCTTTCATAAGCAGTTGTGTTCGGGACTTGAACCGATATAAAAAGAAAAATGGGTAAAAATCTGTGCAATTAATTGCTAATAAAAACGCAATCACTTTATAAACGTTATAACTGAATGAATTTTAGTTTACTTCTTTTTGAGTTTTTATATAGTTTTAATGACAGTATATAAAACAACAAAATTCACCACATGGGGAATTTTCATGAGTGGGTGCATTCCGTCTTTTACATCACTCTGACGTCACTATGTGATTGTTTTACGTAACGTGAACAAGTTGAATTCCACTTCTGATTTTTTAACGCGTACAAATGGGTAACATTTCGGCCTGGATGTACTAGCAATAGTAGGTCGGTTTAAAGTGGGAATTCTAAGCCAGGGCGAGACGGAAGATATGACCTTGGAATGATTTTAGCATTTGTTGGGGGAATACCATTGAAATGACGTGTGTTTTTAGTGTAAGAAGTGGCGGTATGTGTGTCATGATGTTTGAAATAGTCGCGTGGCATGTATATAGATAGTGTTTTTATTTTTAATTTTTGTGTATGTTTTATGTTACTCGTATTTGGTGAGTGTGGCTGGTGGGTGAGTTGGGATTTGTTATCGGTGTCTTGTTTAGAGAGTATGTGGATTAAGAAAAAAGTGTGTGAGTAATCTCGTTTTGGTTGTGTGTGTGGATTTGACGTGTATGTTGTTAGGGCTGAAGAATTGTGTGCGCGGGTGGATTGGGACGTGTATTGGGTGAATAGTAAAATTGGTTGGATTGATTGCTGAGTGTGAGCCAAGGGTATGGGAACGATGGGGGTAATAGTTTGCTGTACATTAATGTTTGGTTTGCTGTACATTAATGAGCTAAGTCGTCGTCGCCTTCTCCACCCATAGCGCACATTCCACTTTGATTGTGTTACGAGTCGCGGCGAAATCGGTTGCATATGAAAATTAACAAAACTGTTAAAAGTGTAATTTTGGGTGGAGAAGACGACGTAAGAGAGATAATCCAAGGTTGGAGAACAACAAGTTCGGTCGTCCGGGGAAAACATATGAGAGTTTGATTCGTTTTAATATACTGTTTCTGCAAAATAAATTGAGTTAGTTGAATTATACACTTGATCGTGTTTTGTTCTTTTCGACAAGTGGACAAATTAAACTTCCCACATTAATGCGTTGACTGAGAGGGGGGCGACGGTGAGAGGTGACTGGTTTTTCGGTTGATGTTTTGAGTTCCGCAACTAGAACCAAGATAAATTAAAAATTGAAAAAAACTTCCTAAAAACCAAACACACCAAGAGAAAAAATAATAAAAAACAAATATTTTATTTTTTGAATAATTATTTTTTATTTATAGAAGCAATGGAGGTTAAAACTTCTAGAAAGTGCTGAATAATGCAGCGACAATGCCTGATGCACGCACGCTTGTCCATAATAATTTCTTATTCCTTGCAACTCTTTCAAAAAGTTCACTTCATCTGGGAAACCCCAGATTTCTTTTTCAAACTGCTTAATAAAGTTTACGGTAAGTTTATTAAATTCCATTGTGTTACGCTCAACGAGAACGAATGAACATGGGTTCATAGGTCGCTTTTTATATTAAATTGTCTTACTATGACTTAGAAAAAGAATAGAATATTTAAAAGCTTCTTTATTAAGCCGAAATTGTTCCGTAAATCTAAAGAAAAATAAAACCTTAACATTTTAACTATTGCTTGTAGTTTAACTCACTGAGATTCGGGCAAAAGAAAAATGTCTCTTGCCATAGCTCTCACTCTTCTTTGCGTTTCTCTGGAATCACTTTCAATTACTTCTAAAGGCACAAAAAAAGTGTACCATAACTCTTTGTCTCAGGCAAACGATCGACACAGTCACATGAGCTTATTTACATCGTCTTCCAAAGGAGTGAAATAAACTTCACTGTTTTCCCCATCACCTGTAGCTTTCAACTCACATCTATTATTCTTTCGTAAGGATGACTTGTGGTCCGACCAAACAACTCAAAATTATCAAAATTAAATACCTTTTTTGGACTCCGAAATTTCTTTGGAAGGAGGCCCTAAACTATTTAATTCCGTTGCTAAGTTTTGCCGAAGTTTTTCTCTTTTTTTGTTAAAATTTTTGTGATATCTAGATTTTTCTTCATGCATTCCACCATCGACGGTCCCTACTGAATCCACTAGGCTAACTCGTCTCTTATGTGTATGTATGTATGTATGTAGAATTCTTCAATTTTAGTTGGAGAGTAATAATAACAGTCTGCTTTAATTTAATACAATTTAATGAAAGTTTAACACAAATTTAGTACAATTTTAATATAATTAAACAAAAGACATTGTAGAATGTCTTCGCTCCTCTTTATATTTTCCCATGTGAAAACCTGGTAATCTAGGACTTTAATATTCCTTAGGTCATCTAGATCGCTGTTGCGTGAGAGCTGAACCAGGAAGAACGGTAGTTTCCGCTTCTCCCTTGTTGACCCTTGTTTGGGGAATAGCTTGACCCCTACGAGTAGGAGGCCTTCGTACTCCTTCTCTTTCAGCAGCTTTAGGAACACCTCCGGATCGGCCAGCCTTCGGGGTAAATAAGAAGAACTCCGTCGTCGAACCATTTGATGTTTAATTTTGTTTTGTTGTGCCACTATAATACAGGGATAGCATGCCTATCTTCCCTTAATCTTTTAATACAAAAATTATTGCCTATGGTCGACTTACATAACTATGGTGTCTGTTTGATGTGTTGACGATATTTCAGTGGACTGTATTGCTTTTCCAAATCTTAAAGAAACCAAACAAAGGTATTGATTGGGGGCACCCTCGCCTTCGTAGTCTTTTGCTGTTCCAGTTGTTGTTCCTAGCGCCCCTTCACTAACAGCTCTTCAGTTGAAGCTGATATGAAGATGCGCTTTACTAAGTTGGGAGTTTGCTTAAGCTTCCATCACTCTATTGGAATTACGGGCCAGTAACATTCATCCATCGCCTGATTTTGTTGTCACTATTTAGGGTTGATGGTCCTGTTACGTTGGGACACTGTGCTTTCTCGTTTATTACGATTGGAGAATTCAGTATGTAATTTATTTATTTATTTATTTTAAATTCTAACAATTCAATGCTTTGTCTATTCGAAGGGCCGTTTAATTCTTACAATTTTATTGAAAGAACAGCTTGACTCATACAATTCTATTTAAAGGACAGTTTAACTCTGACAATTCTATTCAAAGGACAGTTTAATTATGAGTCTTCAATACTTTGTAAACTCAAAAGAAACCTCAAACACCAAACCAATCCTCATCCCCACCACGTGTTCGACTCTTCATTCAACTCTATATGAGTTTTTATATACTTTTTAATGACATTACAATCTTCCAAACGAAAATTTTCATGCGTGGGTGCATTTCGCCTTCTATATCACGCTGACGTCACTGTGCTATTGTTGTACGTAATGTAAACACCACACATACGCAACTTCCTGCACAAATAGTGCAGTCCAGTAGATTTCCATATTAATGCACTCATCATTATCCCTATATTTCGTCACATCGATAAACCATTAATTACATTGTCCAAGATATGGTGCCTCCATCTGTCAGCGGTTAATTACAGTTCAAGTACCTCCGGCTATGTGAATATTCACTCATTCTTTGTACATTGCACTAACCCACTTTAGAGGCAGCGGCTCTTGTCCATCGCCTGACTTTGTTGTTACCATTTTGGGTTGACGGGCCACTACTACATCCACTAATCTAACTAGCGTCTTATGTATATGTGTTGTTACACAAGGGGCACGACCGAGTCAAACTACTACTACTACTACGCACTACAAAAAAAAAAAAGGAGAACTCACATACCATCAGTCACTATCGTCGTCCAATGCGTCGAATACTTCGTAACAACGAGAGATCGGGTCAAGACCCACGTCGACGGACCCGTCCGGTCATTTAGAGCCTCCCGCAGCAAATTCCTCCTCTCGCGTTCACTTGACTATATAAGAAGACATCGGATTGAAATAAAATTATCATACAGGTACATATTAACTTTACCTCAAACTTTAGGTACCTTCCGATAGTCTTAGCCGACGACACACCATCTCTTGCGAGTCATCCTGCTTGCTCTTGCCGATAACACCATCAGCGCCGAACCAGCGGCCTACTTTCAATGCCTCCGTCATTTCCAGCAGCCCGTCACCTATTGTAAAGAAAATTCATTAAAGCGACAATTTAACATGTACACGTTAAGAGCAGTGAATGAGTTTTAATTACAAAAATACAACTTTATTTGACAGATACTAATAAGCAACTGTACAACCACAATATCTTACAGACTATTATTTATAGCTAAATGCGACGTGGGCGACGTGTGAATGAATGCGATGTGGGAATGACTGCAACGTCGATCCAGACGCTATGTCAGCAAATTATGTAGAATCTGAAGTTGCAATATGCAGGTGCACCGAATGATGACATATGACGCTGTGTAGATAGGATGACGATGAAGGTTACTGCACGTGTTCTTTCTTGAAGATTCACTTGAGCCATGTGTTAACTTACATACCTCAGTACTCACCTGTTCTCTCCCCTAAGGTTTACCTTCGTTGCCTTATGCAGGACTAATCCCATCGTCTTAGCGCAGTCGCCTGAAATGAAACCGACCCGCAGTATCCACCTAGGGGCAGAAGATTCACCTCACAGAAAAAAAACAACCCCCGATTTCTACAAACATCACATGTGGTCGAGTGGTAGCTGGGCACTATTGTTATTGTATGTTGATGTATCTACAATAGGCACTACTCTATGTCTATTTGAGTGTGTTACGAGGCCGTAATGACAGCGGCAAAACGGAGAACAGAACAAAAAAAAAAAAATGTTGATTTGTTGGTTGACACTAGTCACCAAATGTGACACCAGTCACCAAGTGTGACACTAGTCACCAAATGTAACGATACAAATGTAAACAATGCTGAAAGAAAATAATACGACCAATACTTACCAATGCGGAGATGCTGCAGTTCCACATTCATTGTTATGAGCTGGGTACAAGCCGTCCAGTATGCGACTCCCTCCAATGTGCGAATGTAAATGTTTCCATTTTTCATTTTTTTTAATGCATTTTTATTTTATAATTCATTAAACTTATTGCTAGACAAAAAACGCTTAATACTAGCTTAACTAACTTAATTATCTTATTCTAACTTATGTTGTGAGCTAGGGTTGGCCACGGAGGCGTCTTCGGTGCGAGTAAGGAGGACGGCGGCACGCTCGCGGTTGCTCGGCTCAGCTCGTCGGACGGAGTGGTTCTTGTCCACCTTACTTCACACCACCTGCTCAGCACACAAAATTTCGTGCCATTTTGATCAGAAAACAAAAGAAAGAAGAAAGCTACTCTACTTAGACTTCAGACGGACTTCAAAAGATAGAAAAGAAAGCAAAGGAAAATCCAAGGACTTGTGCCCATGGCCAGGAGAAAGATTGGGAAGGGCTTCGCGAAACTTACCCTACCTATCCTAAATTAAACCTGAGCTAACCTAATGTCTTAAACTAAATCCTAATCTAAACCTAACTATCTTAAACTAACCTATAGCTACTCCCTATCGCGCCAATTGTCCTTCCCCTTTTCTCTCCTCGCCAAACGGGTTCACCAAGTACCCGAGGTATGCCTGGTGGAAGTGGCAAAAGCTGGCCTGCCCACCCTTTATGTCTGGTGACACAACGGATTGCTATCTCTCTGGCCAATGATTGTGAGAAATAGCCCCTGAACGCGCTTTCCAGTCACGACCTAAGTCCGTTGTAGAAGAAGTTTGTCAGTCGTCACGTTATGTCGTCATTGTTCGTAGTCGTCCTGTCTTGTCACCGTTCATCTACAGAAGGACGGCCCGACCGGCCATCCACATACCAAATTAAAAGATTTCTATTCGCACATGTTTACTTATAAATAGACCACTGAAATTTTAGTCGGCACATCGCCCTTTTCAATTTATTATAATATTTGAAAACTTAAAACTACTATTAAAACTAACACCTAACCTTTCTGCTAAGAATATCACTATATTTTTTTTTTTTTTTAAAGGAAAATACAAAAAAAGGTACTCACGGTTGTCTTCCAGGTCCCCCGTTGTCCTGCAGCACGATTAAGGATGGTACTCTCCTATTGTGGAGTTCAACGCGACCTTATATTATTCTCGCACCTTGCGTGAAATTTTCAGTGAGAATATTTTAATTTGATTTAAATATCACTGAGCTGAAATGCGCGAAACGTGTGATAGTTAAGGAAAATACAAAAAAGGTACTCACGGTTGTCTTGCAGGTCCCCCGTTGTCCTTCCGGCAGCACGATGAAGGATGGTACTCTCCTATTGTGGAGTTCAACGCGACCTTATATTATTCTCGCACCTTGCGTGAAATTTTCAGTGGGAATATTTTAATTTGATTTAAATATCACTGAGCTGAAATGCGCGAAACGTGTGATAGTTAAGGAAAATACAAAAAAAGGTACTCACGGTTGTCTTCCAGGTCCCCCGTTGTCCTGCCGGCAGCACGATAAAGGATGGTACTCTCCTATTGTGGAGTTCAACGCGACCTTATATTATTTTCGCACTATATATTCTCAGCAGAATTCACAAATCTTAATCTCAATTTAACTTAATCTTATTTAACTTAATCTTCAAAAAAATTTAAATCAACAAAATTGAATTTAAAAAAAAAAAATATCCAAATGAAATTAACACCAAAACACAAAAAAAAAAGCTATGCAGCCTCAAAGAGTTCACTGTGGACTCAGAAGGAGTGCTATCTTTCAAAAATAAATTTTTAAATTTAAAATCTTAAATTATTCACTTCCACTAGTACACTACGTCCCACGGAGCACTCTCTTGGAAGCGTTGACTTTGATTTGGGGGAGCACCTCTTGCTGCCGTTGTTGTGGACCACCGCCACCGCTATTCACCGTGCATACCGGACCCTGTCCTGTTGCAACGGTGTGGTTCTTGAAGCGGTTCTGGCCAGGAGACGGTAAGCGGCGGAATGCGTGCGGAGCCCTGAGCTACCGTTTTTTTTTTTTTTTTGTTAGACGCTGCCTCAGAAACTATCACTTAAAAATAAAAAAAAATCAATAGTTGGCTCACAGAAGCTCCTACGACACCAAAAAAATTCTTTTCTCAGATGTGGCGACCAGCTGTTCGCACTTGACTTTGAGAAAATGATTTTCTTGGGGTCGATGCACTAACCCGTTGTTATTTATCTGGGTTATCTGTTTCCCATTGTCCTACTTTTCCCCTTCTTTTTTTGTTTCGACTTTGTCCTCTCTTCTTCAGTCTTTTCCCCCTTTTCTTTGCCATGTTTTGTCTTTGTCAGCTATGAGTAGTGTTTTCCTTCTTTTTTTTTTCGGGACAATGAAATGAGAAATTTGCCTTTTATTTATAATATAAAAATAATGAACAAACGAATTCTATGTTCTTTACCTAAGCCCTGAACCACAGATAATTTCCTGATGGCCATTCAAAATTTGCGAGAGAGAGACGAGTGTATCTCCCTTGCTCATGTCAGCCGATTGTTGACATTTCTTTTTAATTTTTGCGAGGCGAATCGTTCTTTATATTTGATTATTACTAAGAAAATAATATTAAAAAAGAAAAACTTAGTAAATGATGGAATTGTTTCCATTAGTTCTGGTCCATGGACACTGCGAAAAGTTCCCGAGTCACCATCGCCACCGAACAAGATCTGCGAATCACGCAAGACACGGAATACTTTGTTGAAAGCGAACTACATGCGTAATGTAATGCATTTGGTAATGCACTATAACTAAAACTTATTAATGATTTAAAAGAAAGGAATTCAATTAATTGGAAAAATTCGGAAAAGTCCACGCGAGACATGAAAGAATGCAGCGAGAAAATATTTTTCTTTGACATAAGAATTCACACTAGTAGTCCCTCTCGCTCTCAAAAAAAAAAGGAATTAACGGAAATAACGATCGAATGAGGAGGAAATTGATGCCTATGTGAAAGTGTTGTACGTTTCGTTGGTAGCAATTTCTGTAGTATCGTCATTATTAAATACATTTTTGTGCGAAGTAGGTTAAGTATACTAAGGTAAGGTAGGTTTTGTTATTATATTGTCCGAGTTTAAGTAATTATGTTAATTTATTAAATTGTTCTATGTAAGTATTTAAGTATTTTTTTATGTAGGGACATCTATTCTGACTGGTTACCATTTTGACGAAGAACATTGGCAAAAGAAATTTTCCTTTTCTAATGTTCCGATAGCAATATGGTCAGTGACAAAGGACGACCGACAAGACAAAGATGGGAGGTAAGAACCAGCCTCGTCCCACGAGTTAAGCTGTGCAATAGCGTGCGTAATACCGTCCCTTTCCTCCACACCGAAGATGCCTCCGTGGCCCGCCCCTGGCTCATAAGAAGTGTTGGTTTCTTTTGTATGTAAATTGATATACTTCATCTATTTTTTTTGTCTACTTTAACACTTTACACGTTTTGTTTCGTGTAATCAAAAATAGGTAGGCAGTTTTCATTTACTATGTGTTTGATAATCAAAGTGATTCTGAGTAAAAACTCAGAAGTGTGCTACAGCTACAAAGATTGAAGGACCAACACTTGCACAAATTCAGAGAGAAAGGCAGAAAATAAAGAAAGTGACGAAAATTTTTTAAATTTGTTTATTACAGTAGTACTTATCTCTCCAGTGGTCGAAATCCAAGTGAACGAGAAATTGATTGACTCAGACCGGAATTCTAAACAATTTTTTTTGACATATTCTCAACAATTAGTTAGGGTATGATTTTAATATTTGGCAACATTTAAGAATTAAATAAAATAACAATTTTTTCAAATATTATTGTGATTTGTTGCAAACAATTAATAATATTATTTTTTTTTTTTTTTTATCTTTATTGGTTGAGGAGCCTGTTGTTATCCCACTCAAAGTTCGAAAATCAATTCTGCCGACTTTTTTGCAGTTCCCATAGTTTCACGTAACCTTGCGTGAAATTTTCGGTGGGAATATTTTAATTTGATTTAAATATCACTGCACTGGAATGCACGAAACGTGTGGTGGTCTATAAATTATTTTTTTTTTTTTCGTGTAGCATATGTATGTAGTTCTCTTCAGAGAACATAAAAATTTCCACAAACTTTTACTTTTATTCTTTAATTCTTACGAGATCGTTTCGACACGATTGTTAACAAGAAAAAACTCGCCTGTCGAGTTCGAACTTAGAATTATATTAATCATAATTATTTGACGTACATACGCTAATGAAAAAAGTGCAGACCATCCAAAAAGTGGTGTATCAACATATTCCGTTTATTCAGGTGATAATGGTTTCGGCTCAGTGACTTCTTCGACTTCCCGAAATTTGGATAACTCTTTATCGAGAGGAAAGAAACAAATGGGTTTAACGAGAGGGCCGGTCAAAATCCATCCAACTAAGGAACCGAAAACTTGAGATTTAAGCCTATCTTGTAGGATTGATGGATAGTCTTGTAGGATTGATGGATAGTAACGAGGTCCACCTTTGCACCTCGGTAAAAATATGGGTCAGCCAACTGCAAATCAACTGCTTCTGACACTTCAGAAATATCGACGGTATGGGATGGTAAGTCTTCGGTCAACTATTTCAGAACGATTGCATAAGCCGCAATTGAAAATTGGGGGGAATATCTGGATTTTAAGACGATAGGGCACAGCTTAGAGGCATTATCAGTAACCACTGCGTTCATTCCTGAGATCCGAGCCTGAATAGAGTGAGTGGGTAGTCTTAAACGCCTTTGTGCCTCTTCCGAAATGAAAGTTATTTGTGACCCCGGGTCAAGAAGCGCGAGTTATATCCTTATGTTGTTTTGAAAAGCAATAAAACACTTATTTTACTATTTTTTATTTATTGCGTCTTTATACTCCTAAGTTCACTTAAAGACTAAGTTATTCCTAGCCCTAATTTAAAAATGAAACTTCCTCTATTTGAAGTTATAGTAGGTGTTGGCGTCTCTGCCACAAGAAAAGATCTCGGCAGTAAAATTAAGTGTCGACAACAAAGTTATTTTAACCTAACGCAGGAACAACTGTAGTAGGAACAAAGACTGTAAAAAATAGAGGAATCAAATAAAGCCGCTTTTTCCACGTTATAAAAACAGAGTGATTTTATTTTATGTTAGACAGCTTTTTTTTGTACACAATTATGCGATTTGTTTTATGTGTGTGTATTGATTCATCTCTGTCGCTGACATTTGTTGCGGGGGCGTTGATGACGAAGGTATCATTAAGACCACGAGCCTTCGTGTCTGGTGACGTCATTGTGTTCCAAACAGTAGGTTTAAGTTCAAAACATCTGCACTTTATTTCTACATATTATTCAAGTGCAAGATATCTGCACTTGTTTACTTCTTTGAAGCTAAAACGGAGAATTCAAGTGCAAGCAATCTGTACTTGTTTATGCTTTTAAATACTATGCATGGTATTGTTATGTCCTGTCCAATTCTTGGCAAACTGTTATGTGAAATATTTGTTCCTCCTTCATTTTACTTTTTATCACACTTAATTTTTCATCAACACTAGCAAGTTTTTTCTTTCCTTTTCTTAATGAATGGCGAAGCACATTCAAATTGCAGTCCGAAGCATCACCCAGATCATCATCATCGTCTGGAAATGAATTGTTATTCCCGTCTTCTATTGGTGCCGCAAAATTTACTTCTGTTGGAGTGGTGCAATAGTAAAAACTAATTTCAACTCCATTTGATGTTGATGGCATAGATTCTGTTTTTACCACGGAATTGTACTTTTGGGGTTGTTAATAAAAAATGGACTTTACTTTCTTTACTTTTGAAACAAAGAGATATATGTAAAAGTGTGGAATGAAAGAACACGCACCGATATCAACGTTATAAACTTCTTTGTTTTAATGTGTACTGAATTTACATTTTAGAGTATTTATGCTTTTGTCATTTACTTTCATTTTGGTGCGAATTACAATTTGCCAGTGTATTGGTTTTATATATTTGAGATTTTGTGTATAAATCTGAACTAGATGTGTTCGTTTTTAATTTAATTTAACTTTTGAAGAACTGTCAAACTGTCGTTTTTGGTTTTCTTGGTTTTAATCGCCAACAATTCTCTGGATACTAACGGTGTACTTTCTTAAGTTGTTGGTGCTGGTAATAAAAGCCGAGAATCTTCTCTTGCACTGAAAGTTTTGGCACTAATTCCTTCGACTGCCACGTCTAATCCACAGGCTGATGATATTGTCATAACCAACTGGCTTAGATATTTCTTGTCATAGGGGCCAACCTTCCAGTTTTCTTTTTCGAACACTTGTTGAACGACATTTTATTCTTAATTTGATACTTCTGATCAGAGAATGTCTGCGAAAATAAAAACATCAAATCGGAACAGATTTAAAAAAAAAAATAAACTAACCTTTCTCCAAGATTTAGAGTCCTTAATCGGTGGCCCCTCGGAGTTTAATTTTTGAGCCAATTCGTCCCATAATTTTATAGAAGTGGCTTTCTCCCGGGCCCACGTAAGGACATTTTTTGCCAATTGTGGGTGACGACTAATAAATTCTGCCAATATTTGCTTTTCTAAAGGCTCCAACTGAAATAAATTTTAACACATTGGCTGCCTTGGCTATCATATATGATAGACCATGGCTATCAAATACAATATGATAGTCACCTATAACTTCATTCAAGGCTGTGGCATGCAAATATGATAGCCATAAAATAAATAAATTCACAAAAATTTAAGCTCCAACTAGAAGTATATTTCATAAAAGCAAAGAACAGTTCTTTTGATATTTATGTATATCAAGTATTGAAAAAACTTAAGAAAAATATAACTTTTGAAAAAATAAATGCTCTGACAATTCATTTCATCTCTTATAAAGTAAAAAAAAAAAATATCTTACTTTAGCTTCAACTAAAAGTATTATTCATAAAAAGCAACAAACTTTGGTTTTAATGTTTTGTATTGAACCAGACCCGACACATTTGAGGCTGATCAGGATAACAATCACAGTAGGTGGATATCTGCTTAGCTTCTTTGCGGGCTGCTTCACGTCCTTTGGATTTTGTTATTTTCTTGTAGCAAACATTACATTTTCTTCTAATTTTTTTCCCATCAGAAGATACACGCTCTATGAGATGGTGCGTTGCTGAACGGAGTTGAGTTGAGCAGCCAAAATTTCCCTGAATTTCCGAATATGTATTTTCGATTTTGTAAGTTGTTTGTATAACACCCATGCGTTGACAACTGCTATTCCCGATAAAAGTTCTATGCCTAGTTTTCGATACCACTTGATACCTTTCATTAGCGTAGTGGCATACGAACCCATCTGATCAGACAAGTCAATCCCTGATTTCCCCTTATTATAAGCAAGTATCGCAGCGGGTTTGAAGGAAACTCCACGTCTATTATTTGGCCTTGAAACAGTGGGTGGATTCGCACTTGTCGACGGTTGATTTTCTGCTAAATTTACAGATGGATTTCGACGTGTTACGGGTTGCATTTCAGGGGCATGTTTAGTAGACAGTATTCTCACGTCACGGGTGTCTTTCCATTTTAAAATTACAATTCCATTTTCATTGTTCCCGAGATATAATTTCCCCTCTGGCCAATTTAGCGAGGACATCTTTTGGTATATTTTTTTTTTTTTTTTTTTGCCCTTAGTGTTCCAACAACATGGGTCTTATTTTGCAGCAATTCCTTTGCCAACTCGTAGCTCATATAAAAATTGTCATATATAAGCATCTACCCTCATTGAGTAAGTCTTTTGAAAGGTCCATGCAAACGTTTCTAGCAAGTCCAACCTCGCGTTCCCAATAAATTAAAAAAAACGCGAAAATAATAAGCAAAGATTTTGTTTACATATTTTCTCTCAAATGCACCTTAGCTCGTCACCAGAAACCATATCGAATAAATAAATACACGATCATTGATGTCAGAATGCCAAATTTTGATACTCCATACTCGATCTTTTAAGCGGTCATGCCAAGTCAACATTTATCAGTTACGTATTGCTCGACAACTGATGTCGTAATTCGACCCCAGTATTCTTTATGTTACAATTCTCCGATAACCCTTCGGAACGCGTTCGTTTCTTATTAAATTTGAACGTATACCTGCTGAATATTCACAATACATATTTAATTTACTGGATAATGTAACCTTTATTGACTGCCCCACAGTTATATCCTTATGTTCTTTTGAAAAACAATAAAACTCTTATTTTCCTATTTTTTTAATTATTGGGTCTTTATACTCCCAAGTTCACTTTAAAGACTAACTTATTCCTAGCCATCTAACATCGGCACTTGTTTACTTCTTTGAAGCTAAAACGGAGAATTCAAGTGCAAGCAATGTTGTGTGTTGTGCACATAACTCGCGCGAGTTACATACGCGGCCTCCTTCTTCCACTGAAAAAAATATTTCTTACAAAAATATCAAAATAAGCAAAACGCAAAACTTAATTTTTTTTTAGATTTTTATTTTTCAAATACTTCAAAAAAACTGACCCGGCTCCTCTGCTTTCACCGAATATCTATCATATACACGATGATCAGCGGAATGTGTACCGCAACAACAATATTTCACATGTTCTTTATCAAAGCTCTCATCAGCTGCATGTTCTCCTTCAATGACGCTGAGAACTGGAGGGAGATGTTGCTAAGCGACAGGTAGTTTGTTGTCGGGCGGCTGCAGGTCTGATTTGGAACTATTTGTTACTACGCAAAAATTATTCTGCATGTAACGTGATGATGTTGTCGGGCGGCTGCAGGTCTGTTGTGATGCTGTTAGTTACTATGCTAGATGTTCTGCATGTAACTCGCGTAACCGGAACGTGTTTCCGAGAGCTTCTAATTGTAACCCACCATCGTAAATTTTACAATAACTAACGTAAATGGACTTCTTTTAAACTATAAAAAACACGTATTTTTTAGAAAAACAATAATTTTATTATTTCTTCACTAATTCATGAATTTAGGGAGTGTGACATTTCTGTAACATTGAGTTAATCTGCCCTATCATGTAATTCGATCGGAAAAAATTCCGATCGGAACTCGTAGACCTATTACGTTATCCGTTTCGGAATAAATTTTTCCAACGCATATCAAAGCACGTAAGTGACAGATTAAACATCTGTTTAAGTTTCTGAGTTGTGCACGAAATTCTTTATTATATTTGTTGTGTTTGCAGGTCAAAATCAAATGATATACGTTGTTCTGTTTAATTTACAAACTACAAACTTTATTGAAGATACTACAAAATGGATGTTGTGTGTGAACTCGTTGTGAAATTGGCAATGAACGAGAGCGGAATGCCGGAAAAAATGGAGGGATACAAAAATGGCGTATGTGAAATGTCATTACAGTTCAGTGGTGATGATGATTGCCAGTACAGCCAAATACAATAATATTTTAAACATTGTAATGACGTAACATTTACGTAACAATATTAAAATCGAACAAAAATGAACAGTTCAGCTTTGTTTTTAGTGTCAGAAAATGTAAACCAAACAAAAGAAAAGAGCATTACGAAATAAATATAAAATTGACCAACTTTCAAACACTGAGTAAGTATGTATGTTTAGGAAAGTCAAACAATTTACTTGCAGATTTAAAAAAAAATTTCGTCTTAGCAGAGCTGCATTTGGATATGTTTTAAATGAAATAAAAGAAAAATTTCCAACTACTTTTCATTCGAATGAAGTGAAGCTATTTGCTTGTTTGAGATTTTTAGCAGAAGGCAATTATCCACATGGAGTGCGAAAGGACTCCCATCTTGGTATCGCACAGTCCAAATGTTGAAAATTATTGAGGAAACTCTATGCGCAAAATGGATTTCCTTGAAAATATCAAGTGAAGAAATTCTTCAATCAAAGATACACTTTTTGGAAAAAACTGGATTTCCAACCAACTCTCGCTTGTTTGCAGCGAGTTTCTTTTTTATGTATGTTTTCAAGTCACTCCACTAAACAACTTAAATTTATTCTAAACTTCCTTTAAGGTTCTTCAGTTCATAGGTACATACCTTTTTCCATCCAGTAGCATCCCTGCATGGAGGACCCAGATTATTTAGATCCGCAGCAACATCCGTCCAAAAAGAAGATACCTCTTCACTTGGTCTTTTGCTGAAATTGCAGGCAATGTCCGGTTTCTCCTGCAATCATGACACCAGCCGCTCATATTCTCCTCTATTTGTGCTTTTTTTCCTTAATAAAAAAAAAACACAATTAAAATTGCAAATTGCAATCCTTTTTTAATAAAACTTACATCTTTAAAAACTTTTTCTTTGTTTTCCTTTCACAATTCCGCAACAAATTTCTGTCGGAGAATATCGGAAAAAATTGAAGGCAATTGTCAAAAAATTTTAATTCATCGCACACTTCTGCAATGCGATGCTCTGCATTATTTTTTTTCGTAATTTTTTCCGTTGAGTGCGTTCGAACGAATTACGCGATGAGAATTTTCTCCGATTTCTTAGAAATTGCAGAAAATTCCGTTCCGATCGAATTACATGATAGGGCAGAATATTATCATTTTTATCTATGTAGTGTGGAAATCTGTGAAACAGTTATTTTTCTTGTTGTAGCACAGAGCTACGCCACATTTCTCACATATTGTTCGGGAAACTCCTGATTCTATTTTCAGACCAAACTGGCCAGTGTCCAACTTGATCTTGCCGCACTGCAATTGGTGGAATGTGCTGCGCGGGACCCTTGTGCATTTTAGCCTGTATATCAGTTTCTGTTGATCTAAGGTTCCTGATGGCTGTTTTCTTTTTAAGTTTACACAATGTTTCGGCTATTTCGAGTCGAAAATCGGCTGAAGACACATCCTGCTCAAGAGTTTGCTTTGCAGCTTTCACTCGCCGGTACAAAAGCCACGAATTCGCCATTACGAATGATAGAACATCCGTACTTGCCACCTTTTACTTCTAATGAGAATTTTATAGTACCCCATGATGCTATCAATCAAATCCACACCACCTGAACGTTCGAAGGTTTTTACGACCGTCAACCTCGGGATCTTTAGATTACCTTCGATTAAGGGCTAGGTAGGTCCTGGTTGTTGTGCGTTTGACCAACTTGTCAAACGGATGCGAGCTAGCGAATTTGTGCAATTTTGAAGTCGCGACAACGAAAAGCGAACACGAGCGAATGTAGACACAATAGTTTCCCCGAAGGGTGTTTTGACAACGAATTATCCAAGCTTTATTTCACGGAGGGTTTATATACAACATGAAACTAACAGGTTTTGTGTTCGCCTGAGAGACATTACGTTATATTTGAGAATTCGAATAATGTGGCGTATAATTTAGGCTTTTTGGGGTTATATCGCTTCAGACTATTTCTTACTTTTGTGGAGCAAATTTGCTCGTCTACGCACAGATATTCCTCCTTGATAACTTTACCAAAACTTTCGTTCAATTTGTCAACAATGGGTCTTATTTTGAATAATCTGTCAGCGCCTGGAGCGTTACGCTGAGGCATTCTCGAATTATCACTGAAATGTATGTACGAGTATTGTCTTATTTTTTCAAATCTATTTTTTGGCATTGTTTCTTGAATCAATGGTGTCCCAATAGATGTATTCCAATAACTAGTAACTCGAGGTAGTTTTATCAATATATCGTTGAACATCAGTTTCGGTAATTTGAAAATTTTGATTAGGATTCTTATGTAAATTAAATAAACATGCGTTTATTTATCTTAAAAAAAAAAAAACTTTATTTTCAATGCTCTGTTGGGCAGAGCTTCCCCTTACAAAATCAAAAATTGACTAACTATGAATTTTCTTACTCTAGCTTAAATACTAATCTGTCTGCTCTACATGCCCATCTATCGACGAAGTGTTCCCACAGGTGTCATCGGGTTACCGCTGCCGTACGTGATGGAATGCAGGAATTTGCACACGCGTCGTATGACCCAGACCCAGACGATCGTGTCAGCAGTTGGAAGCTTAGGTACTGTGCAGTTATTTGAGGAGAATGAGAAGATGATTTATGTTGAATAAAGAATTTTATGTGAGTTTAACTCCTCCCCGCTAAATTTTCGAACGTCTTCGTTTGAACCCTTTCTAGGAGAACGGAATTTGGCTCAATCTGGATACTCCTGGACCCTTATGTTGGCTATTGGTGGTACCCTCACTTGCCCCTGGTGCAAGGTTTGGTGGGTGAGCATCTGACGGATTCACAGTTTGTGGTTGGATAACTATTTTCGTGTTCTTGGCTTTGCGTTTAAAGCACAGGTAAACCACAATAATGACAGTTGTTATAATGCCAATTGATGATAGGCCAAAGTTTACGAACTGCTTCTTGACGTTATCGTTACTTAGTCCTATGAACTTCCTGTTGGTAAGATAAAGCTCTTTTACCATTTCTAGGGATAGCTTTTCTTCAACGTTCGTTATTGGTGATGATGGCTGCAGCAGTGCGGGAATCGGTTGAACAATAGAAAATTCTGTTGAATGAAATGTAGCTTTGCCAATTTTGATGGTTGCGTTCTAGAACTGGAGAATGAAGGACCCTGTTAGGTTCATCTTATCGTCATCAATCTGAATAGTGCCGTTGAACTGATTCAGGAATAGTGTTCCACTAGCTACTTCTTGCACAGATGATACGTGTTGATTATTTATGATGGTGCATGATGATGGTAAATTGCTGAGGAGCTTTGGCAGGCAGGAATTTTTCATTGTAGTCACTGTATTTATGGTGCTTGCAGATGAGCGTAGATCCCCATGCAACTGGTTTGCATCTCGTTCCGAGAGTTCGGTGCTGGTTTCTACTTCGATAGCTTTTTCAAAGGTCAGTTCTTTCGTCTCCAACAGTCGAGATTGTATCCGCTTGCTTGAGAGCCCAAACACAAACTGATTTCGAAGGGCTTTTTGAAGATATTCACCAAATTTGCACGTGGTGCTCAGCTTTTGAAGTGAGGTTATGTACTCCTGTATGTTCTCTCCATCACGTTGTTTGCGCTGATGAAATCGAAAATTTTCTGCAATTTCCAGTGGCTCCGGGACGTAAAAAGCTTGCATTATTTTGCAAAGATCGGAATAGGACTTCTCAGTAGGTGAAGTTGGGGCGAATTTATCGCACAATATGTCACAGGAGGCAGCTCCCATAAAATGCAGCAAGTAATGCACCTTTAGGTCGTCCTTCACCTGGAACACTTTGAAAGTGCCTTCCAAAAGTTGCACCCATCGAGTCTAGTTGGAATGGGTTGGATCAAATGTTTCGATTGTAAAAGTGGCTTGAAGTACCGTGGTTGAAACCATGGCGTCGGCGCTGGAACAGCTTGTATTTGGTGCCTCGTTCAGTTGTCCTGTTGAATCTTTCGTCATTGCCAATTAATTGTGGGGGATAAAACACGAGACATAAACTCCAGATATGATTTTATATTTGTCCTTATCCGATGTTAATTCAGTGGCAGGAGAAGAACTTAGAATAAAGTGACCAGATTTATTTGAAGCAAAAGCGGGACATATTTTCAAAACTTTGCAGTGAGTAGAAATTATGATTTTTTTTAGTAAAAATTAAAATAGTACGCAACATAAACGACATACAGTGCTGGAAAAAAGTTTGGTAACATAAAATCCCTCATACTTACACCGATGAAACTTGACATAAAAATACACTTTAATATTCTTTTTCAAACTTTAAAAGAACATTGATATATGGCAACTGGAAAAAAATATTTACCAAGAATTCGGACAACACCTCGTAAAGCTTGCGGAAAAAAGTATGGAAACATGCAGTTTTTCATGAAAGTAATGTATATTTCTCAGTAATAACAAATTTTTTATTTAATATTTAGTGCTTCCCCCTTTTGCTTTGAGAACTGCTCTGCATCTCCTTTCCATAAAATTCACTAATTTTTCACAATATGAAACTGGGATGTTCCGCCATTCATATGCAATTTCTTCATAAAGCGCATTGATATTAGAAATTTTTTGGCTCGAAGTTGTCTTTTTACGTTTTCCCACAAGTGTTCTATTGGATTAAGATCCGGGGATTGAGATGGCCATTCTAAAATATTTACCTTTTCCTTTTGGAACCAATCTTTTACCAACCTATAACAATGCTTCGGATCGTTGTCTTGCTGAAAAATCCACTTAATTGGCATTTCTTCTTCAGCATATGGAAGCATAATGTTTTGCAATATTTCTAAATAACGATACCGATCCATTATTCCGTCTATACGAAAAATTGGCTCAACTCCAGATCGCGAAAAGCATGCCCAGACCATGACCGAACCTCCACCATGCTTTACGGTTGGTAATTGATATTTCACATTGTATCTTTCACCCTCTGGCCGCCTCACGTAATGTTTTCCATCGCTTCTAAATAATTGGAATTTACATTCATCACTCCACAAGACCGTATTCCATTTCTCAGGAGTCCAAAAAACATGGTCCTTTGAAAAATTGAGCCTCCTTACCATGTTAACTTTTGATAAAAGTGGCTTCTTCAATGGAGATCTTCCGAAAGGCCGCTTTCTCTCAGTCTACTCCTGATTGTGCGATCAGTCACTTCTGCAATACCTCTCTTCTTCAGTTCGGCATTGATTTCAGTTGCCGTTTTTGCTGGTTTTTTTTTTCGATATCCTCTGAACTATACGATCGGTGGTTGTTGTTTTTCTCGGCCTGCCTGATTTGGGTGCACACTCGACTGTCCCTCGTTTTTGGTAGTTTTTTTTATTATCTTTGAAATTGTCCCTCTGTGTATATTCAAATCACGTGAAATTTGTATTTGTTTTATCCCATTATTGTACAGCAAAACTATCTTTTCCTTCAAATCCGTTGAGTACACCTTGCACTTCGGCATTTTGTTTTGTTTTCGTTTTCTATAAGACTAATTCAGTTTAAAATTAAACGTTTACACAACAGCTAACTGGCACAGATCTTCACTTTATTTAAAACGATTCCAATATAAATTTTGACAGCGAATACTGTTGTTTCCATACTTTTTTCCGCGAGTGTTACCAAATGTAGTGGATAAAATTGAACCAATTTTTCTTAGTGCTGCCATATATCAATATTTTTTTAAAGATTGAGTAAAGAATATGATAGTGTATTTTCATACAAAATTTCAAACTTTTTTCCGGCACTGTATTTATTTTTTTTAAAAAAAAACAGACTTCATAACAATTTTTTGTTTTGATTAAAAAAGAGATCAGTAAAAATGTATATTAATCTCCTAACATTTTTTTTTAATAAAAACTTAAAAAAATCAGCTTCAATATTGCTAGCGTATTTAGACAAAGTCAAAGTAATAATAAATAGTTTTCTAGAAAATTAAAATTAAAATTAAATTAAGTGTTTCATATACCTATGTACATATGATTTAATCACGAATTTAAAATGAATTCTTATATTTGGATGCAGAATGAATTTCATTATTATTTTTAATTTTTTCATAAAAATTATTACAGTTTTTGTATTGCATTTTTAAAATTAGTATTGCGTTAACTGTTTCGACAGACAGTTGAGTTTTTTCAACGGTCCAGATTTTATTTATTATTACTTTTTCATCTTCCTATTTTTTAGAATTTTATGTTCATTATTAAACCACCGATTTGTTTTACTGTATATATTCATCCTTTTTCTACTGATAAATTTTGAAACTGTGTTTTTAAGAGTCGTGTTGATGTTTTCCGCGTTTTCGTGTATAAGTTAATTAAAACACTATAAGATTTATTAAAAAAAAAATCCCAAGGCAGAATGCCTTGACCTTTATTGATTCAAAAGAAAATTAAAACTAAACTAACAAACATTGAATTGCTTATATTTATTACCTAATTTTTCCTAACTCAGCTTCTGTTGTTTGCTATCGTGGGAATGAGTCGGTGTGCATCGATTGCAGCAGACGCTTGGTCAGCATTTCCGTTCCTCGGGGTTCGCGCGAGTAAAGTTGTCGAGTGCGGTTGGGTTAAAAAAAAAGACACAATTATATTTTTATTTACCCAGGCCTCAACTGGACCTTTCGTCTTTATTAGATACTTTAAGTTTAATGTACAATATTAATGTTTAACTTTTACCCGCTGTCTTGGCGTGGCTGCGATCAAAGCTATCGACGAATTATTGGACGATTGTCTGTGGTTCCATTTGTCGTTTTATATGTTGATATTGCTGATACTGCTGAAATGAATTGACCCATATTTGCATTTATGTTGCTTGTACTTGCTATGTTATCGATTGGTGGTGATGCAATTGGGTCATTGAATGTTGTTGCTCTTGGTGGTTTTGGGGGAATGACCAGAGTTGCTGGTGTTGCATATATTACTCGCGTGCGGGTGTTATTTGCATTGTCTGCTGGTGTTAAGTCTTCTCCTCTTAAATGCGATTGTCCCCAATCGCTAAAAATATGAAAGGTTGTTAAACCTTTGCTTTGGCATCTCAAGATGTTGGGGTGCGTTAGGTGATACGATCGTTCTTGGTTCGTGATAGTTCTCGTGGATCTTTTCTTCTGGAATTTGGATGGTGACCTTGGTATTGTTTCGTATAGGTAAAAGCTTGCGGATCGTGGTTATTATAGCGAGTATTCCAAGGCAGGAGATGAGCGAGTAGGTGGTTACTTGATGTGAGTTGTTCCCTGTTTGCAATAATCGGATTTCATTCGTGTTGTTGATGTTGAGATCCTTCATCATTTCCAAGGATAATAATTCCCTGTACTTTTTTTCTTTTGGATTGGGTTGGAGTATTGCCGGTAATACTTTCATCATGGATGCTTCTCCGGAAATAAATGATCTTCCATTGATGTTTACAGTGGTGTTGTGGAATTTTATTAGGAACGTTCCATTGAGGCTGTGGGTAGTATTTTCGACTTGTAGTCTTCCGGTTAATTGATTTAGCAATAGGTTGCCAGTTGAGATCTCGTCTATGGTTGGAATATGCTGACTATTGACGGTGTTGCAGATAGCTGAGAGGCTGTTGAGCAAGTTAGGAATACATGTATCGCTTCTAATGTTAACAATATCTTTGGAATTACAAATGGATAGAGAGTTATAACTTTTACATTTTCTTACTGTTCCATACATTTCTTCATTATTTTTAAGAATTACATCAAATAAAATTTCTGTTACAATATTATTCCTTTTTACTGGTTTAATCACAAGACTTTCATAAATTTCATTTGTTGTTAAGGGAATGTTTACAATATAGAGCTTTATCGAGCTATTGCTTATGACTTTTACTTCTGAGAAATCTAAAGCTTTTTCTATTGTGTTATAGAGCAACTGTTGCTTATTTAAAATATTTGTAGCAAGTTCTATTTCCTTTTTCGATAAAATAAATAAATTTATCATACCTAATTTAGCCCAGTGGATGGCATAGTTAATATTGTCTATTTCTTCTTTTACAAGTTTAATTTTGTATTGAACATTTGTTATTACCTCGAAAATTCTTTTAACAATTTCTGTATTTCATTTTGAACTTTAGTGATATTATTTATTCTCTCATTGTATAATTGATTTATGACAACCTGCTTGTTATTATTTGTTAGGACGTCCGTGACTTTTTCTTTAATGGTGACAAAGTGGTCATCCATTTCCATGCGCTGCCGGAAAATTTAGAGAACGTTTAGAGTATATCTTTATTAAACTTTAAAACAGCAAAATAATTAATTAGTGTAATATTACGGAACTTCTGGTCTTTTTTACCAGTCGGATTCAGACCTAAACCAAAAAGAAGGAAAAGGAAAGAGAATCCATAGGAAGCAAAGCCAAAACGAACCGCCATCTGTGTTTTTGACAGATGCCTTTCGTTCATCCATTAGCGTATAGATGGCGTTAAGGCCCAAAATCGTTTTTGGCTTTGTTTCCTTCATTTTCATTTTTATACTACAAACGTTTTGTTATTCGCGGTTTCAAGTTATGCAGGAGATTTTTTATTTGTTGCAACTCATGTGATAGTAAGGGAGATATGGTATGGTTTTGGGTAGATTCGAGGTTAAGGATTGGGATTATCGCTGATATGAATTTGTCGTATTGGTCCAAGTCAATGACATGTACTAGTTTGAAATTTACGTCCTGTATCTTCGTCTGTCCAACGTGAAAAGTCACTATTTGTGCATTTGAGAAGTCCAATATTTGAATAGTTGCCTGACAGGTGCAAAAGGCACATCTGAAAAGATAAATGTTAGTTTCTAATTTCGGTTATTACTGTAGAATTCTTATTTTCCTGAACTATTTCTTGTCGGTATCTACCAGTTAATTTCGAATCTATCCGTTTATTGTTTTTAACAAAAATAACTTGTCCTATTTGGTAGTCTTTAATTGGCTCCCTTTTCTTGTTATGGTATTTATTGTCCTTCTCTTGTTTAGTTCTAAGTCTTTCGATGTTAGTCAACCGTGTCTTTTCAAATTGATCGGGATTTAGTCTGGGTATTCGTCCGTAAAAGAGTTCTATCGGTTTCTTACCGGTGGTTGAGTGGACAGTGAAGTTGTATTCATTCACGGCTCGTTCTAGGAGTTCTTCTACTCTGGTTTGATAAAAATGTCTCTTGTTTAGTTTTCGAACGGAGTTTTAATTTGGTAACTGTTTTCTTCACCTGTTTTTAGTACTAGTTGGTTACGGAATACATTTATTGGGGTTTCGACGATGGGGATTAAGTTATCAGAAGCGCTATCGGCACTATGTTCGGTTGGGGTCATTGAATGAATTTCGGTTACTTGGGGAGGCCTTGAAAGGGAGTCAGCCATTACGTTTGCTTTCCCTGGCTTATAGTTAGTATATATTAAGTATATACTTATACTCGTAATTGTATTCTTCTAGAATGGTCTTCCACCTTTTCATTTTACTATTGATGTTTTTATTGCTCAAGGCGTAAGTGAGAGGCTGGTGATCGGTAAAAATTTTCACTTTTCGAGATCCGTAGAGGAACTTCCTTAATGAATTTAGTGATCATATGATAGCGAGCATTTCTTTCTCGTTTGTTGCATAATGTTCCTCGGTCTTGTTTAGAGTTCTCGAGAGGAATGTGATTGG
The DNA here is from genome assembly GCA_963082735.1 of Pocota personata. Classification (NCBI taxonomy): domain Eukaryota; kingdom Metazoa; phylum Arthropoda; class Insecta; order Diptera; family Syrphidae; genus Pocota; species Pocota personata. The sequence goes on along the minus strand of OY720429.1, from coordinate 36,713,718 downwards.
TTTGCCATTCTGGGAGAGGACTGCCCCGATAGCATAATCCGAGGCATCCATGGTCAGTTCGAACTCATTTTGAAAATTAGGATATGACAGAACCACTTCTGCCGAACTAAGTGAATTTTTGACCTTATTGAATGCTTCTAAGGCTTCTTTGTCTAAATGAATGGATTTATTTTTTGAAAGGTTCTTGGACACTCGTCCATCTTCCCTTCTTAAGAGGGATGTCAGGGGCTTCGCAAGTTTTGCGTAATCTTTAATGAAGCGGCGATAATATCCTGACATGCCGAGAAATGAACGGAGGTCTTTAAGAATTTTGGGGGCATGTCGGTCAACAATCGCTTGGACTTTCTTGGGATTAGTTTTAATGCCATCTCTACCGATGAAAAAGCCTAAGAATTCTATTTCTTCCTGAAAGAATTCACGCTTGTCCAACTGTAAATAAACCTTTATCGAAATGAACAGGGTCGATCGAAATGCAAAGTGGAGTCTGATTCGAAATATAAGTGAAATACAACAATTGAATAATATAATAATGCAATTTATTTAGTTTAATAATACCAATAGACTAGACCAGTCTCGTATGAGTCCAAAATCCAAGTGGCCGAGCAATGGATTGCTAACCATCAACAACCATCACCGATCGCGGGATATACACACATTTATCCGTTACGCACAGATTGTATGCACATTTGGCACGGTCAATCGCGAAGATGCGTGATGCGTTAAGTGCGGATGTGGTTGAAGGGGGGCGATGGTCGATGATGGTTCGCAATGATGTTGGCGCGTGGAGGTTCTGCTTTGGTTTTCGACAATACAGGGATTCACAATTTTTCTTATATAAATGTACAGAATTTAACAATTATTTCCATCCAATTACATCCTCTATGTTTGGTATAGGGAACCTGTCCTCTATTGTGACGTCATTGAGCTTTCTATAATCAAATACCAAACGCCATTTTTGTAGACCAGAGTTATCAACTTTCTTTGGGACGACCCAAATTAGCGCATTATAGGGACTGGAGGAATTTACAATAATTCCAGAACTTAGCATTTCTGAAAAGTGCTTATTTATCTCACGTGTATGCGCTTACGGATATCTACATATATGTTTTTGAATATATAGGGATATCGTTCTTCGTTGGGATTTTATGGCTGTACTTAACGACGGAGGATAAGCTATCCCCCTCAATATAAAACAGTTCTTTAAATTTTCTAATGATTGATGTTACAGACTTAATTTCTTCCTCATTTAAATTATCGAGTTTTAGTCTACTTGTTATAGTATCTACAGTGATGGCAAAAATAATAGGGACAAGGCGAGTCAATACATATTTTTTTTTTATTTTATTTGAAATTCGTTTTACTTAAAGTTTGAAAAACTAGAACAGTATAATACCACTCATTTGTGCAATAAAATGTCGTACCCCTTTCCGCGAATGCGATCTTCGTTTAAACAGAATAACGGAATATTTATCTTAACCGTTTGCTGAGGCTGGAAAAAATAATAGGGACAGTCGAAATATTTTCAGGTTATTGAAATGTTGCTTACATAATGTGGACTAAATCTTTGTTTTTTCAATATTTAGTTGCCCCTCCGCTGTTTTTCAGTACAGCACGACATCTGTGTGGCATAGATTCGACCAGTGCCCTGCATGTAGAAATTGGAATAGCATTCCATGTTTCTTGGACCACTTTCCACAAATGATCACGATTTTTTATATTGGTCTTTGAAACTTCCTTTTTTAAGACCCCCCAAAGATGTTCAATTGGGTTTAGGTCTGGTGACTGCGACGGCCAACTCATTAACCTAATGCCATTGTCTTGGAACCAGGCTTTTACAAGCTTTGATCAGTGCTTGGGGTCGTTATCTTGCTGGTATTCCCACTTAAGCGGCATGTTTTCCTCCGCATATTGTAGCATGGTGTTCTGCAGTATGTCTTTGTATACCACGGCGTTCATAACGTCTTTGATCCAAAACAGAGGACCAACGCCATACCATGAAAACAACCCCAAATGATGATGTTGCCAGCACCATGCTTCACTGTCTTCCTGGTGTATGAAGGATTAAGCTCCTGGTTCTTAGGACGTCGCACATACATTTCGCCGTCAGACCCAAACAGATTTATCTTGGTTTCGTCTGACCATAAAACATTTTTCCAATGCTGTCGGTTCAGATTCCATTCTTCCAAGTCCTTCCTCTTCTTGATGTTGGCCTTGCTGAGATGAGGAACTTTTCTTGCTACTCTTCCATGCAATCCACCTTCTATGAGCCTGTTTCTTATTGTCCGACTGCAGACAGGGGCATTTAACTCAGCTCTTAAATCCTTGGAAGAAGCAAACGGAGTTTTTTTGCATGCCCTTAGCAGCTGTCGATCGAAAGCTGACGTAGTTTTCCTTGGCCGGCCACGGGTTTCTGGCTTCTATTGTGCCCGGATAGTATTATGAACTTTCGTTTTTGAGCAATCCAAAGGTTCCGCTATCGCTCGCAAAGTTAACCCCTTTTTGTAAAGCCTTTTAATTTTTAAGCGATCTTTAACGGAGCAATGCCTATTTCTACCCATAATGAAATAAATTGCAGAAAAGTCAATAACAAAATAAAACACTGAACGATTTTTCACAAAAACACAACTTCCTTTCATTAATAGATCGTGACAACTGCGTTGAAGCTCAATTTTCAACAGCTGTCCCTATTATTTTTTCCAGCCTCAGCAAACGGTTAAGATAAATATTCCGTTATTCTGTTTAAATGTAGATCGCATTCGCGGTCGTTTTAATGTACAAATGAGTGGCATTATACTGTACAAGTTCTTGGAACTTTAAGTAAAAGTATTTTCAGATAAAAAAAAAAAAATATGTATTGACTCGCCTTGTCCCCATTATTTTTGCCACCTCTGTATATCAGGTTTCTTTAGACAAATTTCTGTTTCTAAACTTGCGCTAACTGAATTGGGGAATTGTTAAAAATAATTGGTAAAATATCTTCGCTTGTAATTAGTTGTGCAGCCTCGAAATCTAACTTAGCGTGCAACGGCTTTAAAATGTTGCACCCAATTATACCGTCAAAATTACCTACCAATTCAGTTTCAAGCAATTCTATTTTTGTTGCTGTCCTATTAAATACTTTAAAGAATGGTATTGTTATTATGGATGTGTATATTTGAGTTAACCGATTTGAGTAGGAGTGGTTTATTTAGAATTGTTTTAAAAGATTTGTGGAACAAATCTTTTTGGATCAGGGACGTACTAGCTCCAGAATCTATAAGCAGTTTTATTGGAATAGACTTAGTTTTAACTATTATGCAGGGAAGAGGTCGTGACTGGTTGATTGGAAATTTCCCAATTGAGGGTATTGTTCATGTTGCGCGTTTTGTAGAGGCAAGTTAAGAGATTGAATATGTTCGATATCCATTTCCTGTTGTTCTGGATTAGTTCTATATGTACCTGAATTGCTTCGATTAAAATTTCTGTTATTATTGTGCCCTACATTTTGTGGGTTGTAGTTATTAAAGTTACCACTATTTAAAGACTTCCTTTTTGGGAAATTTTGATTGTTTTGTCTAAATTGCCCAGATGAAGATGAAGTTTTTATATTAAGCTTTGTTAATAGATGTATGGTTTTTTCGTATTAATTTTCCACAGAGTTATAAAATTGTAACATTTTGATCTCATTTACAATGTTTTCGACACTTTCGCTTATACCACAGTTAGCTTTAAGAATACATTTGATTTCCGGACAATTTGTCGGATTTTTATTATTTTTTAAAACTAAGTTAGCACTACCTTTAATTTGCTGTCGGATTCTTAGATTCAAAAATCCCTTTGAATGCTCATCTAAACTGCCTGAGTACAAATACAAATAGTCTACCTGTTTGATGAATAAATCCAGTTCCTCTGGTAAGCCAGTGAATTCGGAGATTTCCCTCGCAAGGTCCAATATGTTGAAGTTCGCCATTTAAATTAGGACTGCATATGCTCGTCTTCTTCGAATTGCTTTAAATGTCTTTTACAATTTTTAGATATATATTAGATATATGTACACTTATTCTTTCAAGAGTGTTTGGATTTTTTTTTTTTCGTTATATCTTTATAATTTTTCTTTCACTTAATTAGGTTCCTTAACCGACTGCGCCAGTAATGTTATCCGTTCACACCAATCAAAATGAAAACAATACCCTTTTTTTTTTTTTTTTTAATTTTCCTTTATATTCTTTACAATTTTTTTCTTCTGTCTAAAGTTGAAACATAATTCTTTTTTTTTATTTAATTCTATATGTCCGTAGACTCTTGCAAGCAGAACTCAACTGCCAAGATCTACTAGCTAGCTCCACTTAGCATACTATGTTAACATAGAGTATGTACATAAAAGGAGAAGTGGGAAAAAAAAAGAAAAATCGACAAAAACAAATGAACACAAGGAGACAACGAAAACCAGCATTACGCACAGCAACAATATAGTCTGACACCTGCCTCCCCTCATTCACGCTGTTCATCTACATAATCATGCGTGCATGGTAACAGCATGTTGTTTGGCTACCGTAGCATCGGCTGTTCAAGTACAGCGTGGCTTTACAACGTACGGTATGCTTATGTACTCTTCAGCGTTGTTTTGATGAAGTGTCATACATACATGTACATAGTGCATGAATGTAACTCCTCCGGCCAAAGTATGGACAATACGCATTGAAAAGTAGTGATTGTCAAAGCCAAGGTTAGAAGTTAGATGAACAAATATTGTAATTATTTTATTAATATTTACGTAGGTAAGGGTAAGGCCGGTGAATTCAAATCATTCTGTGACTGTGTCGTATGCGCACTATTCTTTCTGCCTAAAAATTTGAGCAATACAACTCGTAGGTTTGTTTTTTGGTTATGGGAATGTTATTATGTGTTAACATGTATGTATGTGTACAAAATCTACATATAAAAGTAGTAATTTTGACATATCAGCTCTCTAGAATATACAAACGTATATGATCTAGTAAATAAATATAATATTGCTTACAAAAATAATTTACATACATATATCTTTTATCATATTATACATATAGTATTTATTTGCTTTAAATGTCTGAATGACAAAATATTTATTTGCTTTAAATGTTTATAGTTAAACTTGATGGGAGAATTTATAAATGAAATTTATAGCATTTATTTGCTTTAAATGTTTATAGTTAAACTTGATGGCGACGACGACTTCCTTCGGTGGTGGTGACGATGATTCAGCTCAAAAAAGAATGACCTCATTTTTCCACATTTCAGAAAAGAACAAACCACTACTCGATTTTAGTAGTCATGTTATGGTGTTTTTGGTGCTGCCAAGTTGATGTGTGATGTGCGTCTGGTCCTGCCAAATGTATTGGTTTGTGGATCCTGTTTTATGGATCCTACATACATATATGCATGTACACATTTTTTCTTTATTTTATATCATAACAATCGATCATAATTATTCTTAAGTTTTAGATATGCAAATCAAAAATTGTGTTCGTGACGGAGGAATTATGTGTACGCATGAGTATTTAGTACATGTGTCATTTATGTATTGTTATGTATGTCGATCTCCCCAAGATAATCAATAAAAGACAAAAAAAAACTTTTTGTACGAACAAGAAAATGCGTGTTTATTTTCAAAGAAAGACCGACAGAGTAAAAATAAAAATGATGAGTCAATTAATGGTTGGGTATTCCAGGAAGACTGGAATTAAATCTAGTGGAAGAGTCGTCTTTCACTTGAGCCCAGCGCTCCCATTCTCCCATACACATGTTTGGAAGCAAAATGTGGTAAAGCGATTAAAAAATAAAAAATAAAAAAAAGGGTAGAAATTAAACTATCCATGAAATAAAAATTTAAATATCCTGTTTCTGTGTTTTCTTTCTTTTAGAGTAATTCCTGCCTGTCAATTTTCTATTGAATTCGATATTTTCAATAGGTTTTTGGTGTTTATACACTCCCTTTATTATTTGTCTGTCACGTTTAATTCCGTGTTTGTCTTTAAAATATGTTTGGCCTTGTTCTTTTATTTATTTTATTACATACCGTGGAAGGTGTTTAATGTTATGGAAGCCTAAGTTTTGTACTATTTGCCTTGTTTCATTTATTTTTTTTAATTTGTTTGCTTTTAATTTCTGTCATTCGTCTTTTAAGTTCTTCCCAATCCGATGCGTTTAAAGTTGAGTAAAGAAGTTCATTGGGTCTATATTTGGTGATAGAGTGTATTGTGTCGTTATATATTTGGACAGCTTTTAAAGCCAATGTTTTGTCGTCCGTGTCCTTATTGAACATGTACACACTTTCATACAGTCCACTCACTCACACTTACTCACTTACACACAGTCAATTCATCATACACACTCATTCAAATTCATTTCTTCAAAACACCCAACTAATGAAGAACTTCATTCATCATTCACCACACACACACACACGCATGCACATCATCGATGGACGTCAGCAAAAATACAACTCAGAATATTTTTATTATTTTTTTTATACAAATGAATGACTACACATATACTATAAACTTACTCACCTGGATTACATTGGATTAAAAACCTTTAAATTTAATAAAAATTAACACACGATTTAATACCCGCACCACCGAAACTAAACGACTGTGTACACATAGAAGTCACGACATAACATACACCAAAAACAACTGCAGCATTAGAGCTTAGTCAGGTTTCACACATCGATTCTTTTAATGATCCTGTTTTACAATATCTCTTTTAAAGAATCTTCTATAAAATCGCTCGTCTTCACACGTCAACTGTTTCCAGTTGTTGCAGTATGACATTTGATTTAGTCGTCTTCTTTACTCCTTCGGTCGTCTTCTTTACTGCTTCGGTGCTATAAGAGTGCAGGGTAGTTCAATTGGTTGTGACGTCAGCAGTGACAATAAATTGAAAAGTTAGTGCTCATTCATACATTTCTCACTGTAAAATCGGTATTTTGTGTGCGTGTTTATTAATGAAAAGTAAACATTTTAATAAATCTCGCAGTGCTTATACAATAATCTGGGTGTTGTTAATAGTTGTTCAGTGGAGGTGAGGAAGTTCGAACCGTGAAGTGGATGCAATAGTGAAATTAAAGAACGACCCACCAAATTGCTTATAAATCTGTTTTATTATGCTTATGAACAAAAACAGTAACATTTTATTAGTCCACTTGTTAGATAACTAGTTAATCTACCAAATGATACCAAAAAAACGAGTTGAGAAGTGGTTTAAGTAACGAAATTTTGAGTTCCAAACTTTTTACCGCCAATTCATGGAAGGAATATTTTTGTTTGTGGTGAAAAGTTTGGAACTCGAAATAAAGTTACTAAGCAAACTAAAAACAAACTATGAACAACGCCCAGATTATTCTATTAGCAATCGAGATTTATTAAAATGTTTACTTTTCATTAATAAACACGCGCACAAAATACCGATTTTACTGTGAGACACTTTGTTATTTAAATGCTTTAGCTGCTCTACAATCGCATCAATTGCATCGGAACGTTTAACCCTATTTATATATTCGGGATTAGCAAAATCGTACAAAACTGAGTGCATTTCATAACCCAATATTAACTCCAATGTCAACTCCCGCGTCCACTTAAGTTCAGAGCTCATTTTCACTTTAATTACTCGTACGAATTACAAAGCACAAAAAAAAAAAAAACTGAATTCCAACTAAAAATTCTAACTAGATCCAATGCATTTGACATTTGACAGAACATGAGCACTCCGCAGATAGAAAATGGAGCAACACACAAAACTAAGAACATCAATCAAAGCAAACGTCAAAAAAGAATCGTCGACAAATCTACCCGCGATTGTCAGGGTAGCTGTCTCATTCCCTTTCTCTTTCCCACTTGTGGATTTTCAAAACAAGCGCAATGAAAAAAACGATGTGTGAAACCCGACTTACTAGCATCGCCAAACAGTCATCGAATCTGACGTCAACACCAACTGGGCATTGTCTTCGCAGCAACAACCACAACGCGCAAGCTGCAATCAGCGATGTTTACCCCCACATTACAGCGAGCGGATAAACAAAACAGAGAAAGAAAAATAAATTCACCTGCGCTCGCAAATAAACGGGATCGTGTGTGAGATTGACTGCTGGAGTAGGTGATAGGCATTCTCTCGTAGATTTGTCCGTTACTGTTTCTTGTGTCACTGTTTATATTTTACCATATACAATAATCGGTTATTTCTTTTCATGTACCCAAATGCATGCATTGTATAAGTTAAATATTAATAAACAAAAATTATTTAAAAAATATTTTATGGAGGAGAACCTCTTTATTTGATTAATGACTTAAGACTAAATTTTCCAGAGCGCATTACTTAAAACTAATCCTCTGCTTGAAGCGTTCATTCCCACAGGTGTGCTGACTCGTTCATTCTCACAGGTACTCTCCAGTTACCGCATCGCGAACGTGTTGGAATGTCGTTCTCATTCTCACGATGTCACAGAAACGTCAGCAAATTGTAGATGCGCGTGCGGGAAAATAAATCTTAGTGGTGTTAACTTATACCAACAAGTTAGACAGCAGATCAGCGGGAACAATATGGTCAATAGTATGAAGGCAGAAGAAGCCAGGGGCGTACAAATTAAGAACGTAATTCATCGTTGGTCCTGACGTCTGAATACACCCACGCACGGAGTAATTTCCCAAAAGGGAAATTATGTCAAATCCACGAATGTACACGAAAATCCACGAATTACTCCGAATGAATGAAAAAAAAAAAAAACACCAATAAAACAGAACATTTTATAACGTTGAATAAAGTGGTTTTATTTTCAATCCAGTTAAAGTTGTATTTTCTTTCAGTTAAAGTTACGTTTTTCTTTTGATCTGTTTACTTCTCTCCGTTCGAGACGAGAACAGCTTTAATTTTTGTCATTTTCTAAAATGAAGAAAATTATATAAATAGTAAAAACTAGGATGTACCTAATTTGATTCTTTTTTGTTTTTACGTAATATTTTATCATCAAATTAAGGATTTCTATCAAACCAAACTTTGTTTATTTTCTATATTTTGTTTTTTTCACAAGTTGAACTTTTCACAATCACCTTCTTAGATCCACTGTCCGCGATTGAGATGAGAACTATTGTTTGCGCTGTCGCGTGCCTGTTGAAAATGGGGAAAGGATTGCTAGTCGCGTCCTATGCATAAACATTAGTTCTGGCGCCATTCCTAATGACCGGAATGTTTAGCTCACATTTAGCCTTTCATGAATGAATGCAAAACAAAAAGATAATGAAACAAAAATAGGAAAGTATTTTCATAGCTGCGTAGTATTCGCACATGCGCACAGCAAAAATTATATAACTTGTCATATGCAGATTGTAAAAGGGTTCACTCGCGCAGCTGTGTATATGGCAGCCATATAGTGAACAAATTGTACCTGCTGGTGCGCAGCTGTTCTGTGCACTTCACAAATATGCTAAAATATGTCCTAAAAATGCCGAAATATGCTCTTAAAAGTGGAATATGAAAAAAATATGCCCTAACGAATAGGGCTCAAAATGCTTAGTTTTGTATAAAACGTATTTCCGTGTAATCCAATTTCTAATACGACGTACGAAGTATTTTACAGCCCAACAACTGCAAGTAACTCGGTCTCTATAGTGCTATAATTTTGTTAGGATTTGGATTGGTTCTAAGGTATGACTTGCATAACAAATCGGTTTATCCGCTACTAACCGTCCTTGTGAAATTATAGCGCCGATTGCGTTACTCGTATCTGCAGTAACATTGAATGGCTTTTTAAAATCTGGATATTGTAATATTGGGTCGTTGCACAAAAGGTTCTTACAAATTTCAAAGCGATTTAAATATCTCGAATCGAGCTTAATTTTCGTCCACGCACTGAGCGGCTGAGCGATTAAGCGATGAGCGACGAGCGATAGAGCGACAAGTCAGAGCGACGACTGGCCTTTTACTGAGCGACGTCGCTCGAGCGATTAGTAGTGAAAATGTCGTTGTCGAGTCTTGTACGTCGTAGTCTTTTACTGGAAAGTCGTGCCCATACGTATCGATTGTTTATACGGTCCAAAAAAAGAAGATTTGGTGTATAAATCGAGAAAGATCGGATTACGGTGAATTCTATCACTTATATACAAATCTTCGTAAATATCCGGAACGATTTTGGGACTACATGCGTATGTCAGTACCATCTTTTGATTTATTATAACTTTTTAGTTTGGCTAAAACAACATTTTGGATATCTCTCATTATCGCTAATTTTTCCAAGTTCGTAAACTTTGCCATAAATGGCAAAAGTCTTTTAAAAAACTGTATATCATCGTTATCCTCTGCTTTTTTTCTATCTCTTGTTTTAATATATTGAGGCTTTCTTTTTCCAACTCCAGGAATTCAGCGTCTAAATTAATTGTCGCGGCCCTTTTTTTTTTTCTTTTTTGGCAATAGGAGTGCTGGTGCTAGGCATATTTATATTATCAAAAACAGTTTATTCTTCGTTCAGTAAATCTGTCATAATATTTGAGTAAATACTATCTTCAACTTCAAGTGAATATTCCTTTTGCTCCTGCAGATTCCCTTCAGTGGGATCTGGAACAAACGTCTGTTTAATGAAGCTTATCATTTCGAAAAATTGTCATTTCACTTTCATTGGTTGAGCTTCTGACCCTGAAGTTAGACGTGGAACTTTTTGGAGGGTTCTTCTAAAAGTGTCTTTTAAGTTTTTCCACTTTGCTTTTGCCGTTGCTCCTGAAAACAGAAAATTGAAAAACCATTATTTAAAATAACATAATCAATACTACAAATTTCGATTAATTTTTTTTCCATATTTTTAGGTTTCTTGCTACAGGTCATTCATTTCGAGATCTAGCTTTTGCTTTTCGAATGGGCAGAAGCACAGTCAGTAATATTATCTTTGAAACAAGTGTTATTATTTGGGAACAACTTGTTGAAGAATATATGCCTATACCAACAGCCGACCACCTTAAAAAGGTTATAAACGATTACTACAGGCGCTGGAAGTTTCCCAACTGTTTTGGCAGTATTGATGGCAAACACTGCCAAATTAAGTGCCCTTCAAATTCTGAGTCTCATTATTTTAATTATTTACATTATTTTTCAATTGTTTTGTAAAGTTTTTAACAATCGAAGTGGGTGGAAGAGGAAAACAAAGTGATGGTGGTACTTTTTCTAGCTCTACTTTATTCAAATTACTTGAAGACGATAAATTTAATGTTCCTCTTCCACAAGCATTGCCAACATCAAATATAATTCTTTCAAATTTTTTAATTGGTGACGAAGCCTACCCCCTTAAAAATTATTTACTAAGACCGTATTCACATAGAAATTTAAATGCGCAAACAGAAAACTTCAACGAAAAACTTTCAACTGCAAAAAAATGCATTGAATGTGCATTTGGTATATTGAGCAGAAAATGGCGATTTCTACAAAAAAGCATCGAAACAAAACCAAGCTCTGCAATTCTTTTAATAAAATGTGGCTGCATACTGCACAATTTTGTGAGAGAGTGCGATGGAGACAGTGATCTTGATTATATAAATATTATAGCAGAAATGAATAATGAGATAACGGAAATAAATATAGATAACCAAGAACAACGGTCTCGTTATAATAGAAGCAGTCACATAGCGATGAATGTACGAAATGAGTTAACACAATATTTTTGGGAGTTTGGACATTAAACAAATATAATTGTATTTTAATATTAATTAAATAAAAACTGAAAACCTGAACAATTACAAATTTTTCCCACTTCATTCCACTGCTTATTTGTAGTATTTTTATTTTTAAAGTGTTTATGGCTGTCCTGCCATAAAACTGGGCGGCTTTGGACAGCTGAAATCAAAATTTCCAAGTTTATTTGCTCCATTTTCACTTTATTGCTGAGCGATGAACTACAATATTAGAACAAAATTGAATTCAGAGCGATGTCGCTCTGTCGCTCAGAAAAATCGCTCATCGCTTAGCAACTACGTGGCCACAGCCCTACGATTTCATATGTTTTAATTTTTCTGCGTCGCTCAGGTGCTCGTCGCACAATCGCTCATCGCTCAGTCGCTTAGTGCGTGGCCCTAGCTTAAGACTCTCAGTCATGCGCTTCGTTATGTTTGCGAAGTCTTTGATGAATTTCCTATAATACGCTAAGAGTCCAAAAAAGGACTTTATTTGTTTTTGTGTTTTAGGTACGGGGACATTTTGTATAGCTTTGGTCAGGATGAGGTTTTACTCCTTCGACTGTAACTATGTGCCCCAAGAAAGATACTTCTTTTCGGAAAATTTTTGATTTTTCTATTTGCACTTTTAAATTGCAACCTGAAGTCTTTTGAAGACTGCATTTAAGAATTTTTACATGGTGCATTTTTAAAACGATAGTGTGGCAATTTATTACAAATATATTGTTACAAAAGGGGGGATCGACCGAGTCGAACCACCACCACTACTAGTACTACCACTAGAAACTACAAGAGAAGAAGAAAAAAAAAAACTCACATCATCAGTTAGCATTGCTAACAAACAGCTGCCATCATCCGCTGCTATCAACCGCTGCCATCTTCTCCACCCACAGTTATCTAATACAACCCGTCCGGTTGTCTGCAGCCATTTGCAGCGAAATTCTCCTCTCGCCTTCACTTCACTTCCTAAAGAGACACGAGATTAAAATAAAATTAACACACAGGTAATAAATCCTCCCACTTTAGGCACCTTCCAATACTCCACCAACACACCACCTCTCCAGAGTCATCTTGCTTGCCCTAGCAAGCATCATCATCAACCCTCAGCGCCTCCGTCATGTCCATCGGCCGTCACCTATTGAAAGAGAAATTCATTAAAAAGGTAATTTAACAAGTACCTCACTACTCATGGTACTGCTTCCCCATATTTTGTGGTGTGCGTTTATTCACATTTTGCCACACACCTTTGCTAACTGGATAAACTCCAGGCAAACACTGAGATGAGGATTTTTAATCTTCCATTTGGTAAATGGTACTACTTCCCCATATTGTGTGGTGTGCGTTTATTCACCTTTTGCCACACACCTTTGCTAACTCGATATACTTCAGGCAAACTCTGAGATGAGCATTTTTGGTCTTCCATTTAGTAAATGGTACTGCTTCCCCATATTTTGTGGTGTGCGTTTATTCACATTTTGCCACACACCTTTGATAACTGGATAAAGTCCAGGCAAACACTAAGATGAGAATTTTTAATCTTCAATTTGGTAAATGGTACTGCTTCCCCATATTTTGTGGTGTGCGTTTATTCACATTTTGCCACACACCTTTGGTAACTGGATAAACTCCACGAAATCTCAGAAGAGGATTTTCAGTCTTTGTTGCAGTTGGGCTTAAAAAAAGACTGAGCGCTCAGTTTGAGTGTTTTATTAAGACTAAAAGAAAGCAAGAAAGATATGTATGGGGAAAGTAAAATATTGTTGAACTCCAAGGGTGGCTGTCCGGATAACTGGGGAGTATTTTCTTTTGTTTTCGCTGTTATTGTCGTTGCTTATGATTCACAGTATTGTTACAAAAGAGGGGAACGACCAAGTCGAACCCCCACCGCTACTAGTACTACTACTAAAAACTACAAGAGAAGAAGAAAAAAGACTCACATCATCAGTTAGCATTGCTAACAAACCGCTGCCATCCTCGCCATCCACCGTTGTCGAATATAATCCGTCCGGGTATCTGCAGCTATTCGCAGCGAAATTCTCCTCTCGCCTTCACTTCGCAATCCTAAGGAGACATGAGATTAAAATAAAATTAGCACACGGGTAATTAATCTCACCTCCGACTTTACGCACCTTCCAATGCTCCACCAACAGCGGCGCACCATCTCTACTGAGTCATCTTGCTTGCCCTTGCAAGCATCACCATCAACCCTCAGCGCCGAACCGCGGATTACCTTCAGTGCCTCCGTCATGTCCATCAGCCGTCACCTATTGAAAGAAAAATTCATTAAAAAGGTAATTTAACAACTACCTCACTACTCACCTGTTTTCTCCCCCAAGGTTTACCTGCAATGCTTTATGCAGTACCCATCACATCATCTAAGCACAGTCGTTTCACCACACAAAAGTAAACAACCCCGATTTCAACTTGCGCAATTGTACACGGCTGCACCTGCGCTGGCACAACCGCGGACCCCTCGATTCACAGCAACGATGTCGGCTTTCCTCATGGCATAGGCCACCGAGGAATCCAGTTTCGTTTACTGGAACAAAAGGATCGAATACACCCGCGAAAAACACAACCGAGAAAGGCAATAATGGCAAAAGAAAAAAGATCTTAATCACTCACCTGTTGCAGAGGGTATCCAAATATAGCCGACAGCAAGCTGTGGCGTGTGGACAATGATCTTCATTGGAGTGCGGGTGGACTTCGCACTCCTCCCAGTCGGAAAAACACCCGGATTTGTCAACCCGAAGAACGAACACTCCAAGTCGATGCAGTACACCGCGCGGAACTGCTACCAAGAGGAACCGCGCTCTCCTGGAACTTGGTGTCGGAACGTTTTCATGTATTGATGGTCAGACGAATGCACACACACCCGAATCAAAATGAATCACTTTTCCGAAAAGAAAACTCCCGAAAAACACAAGAAAACACGAAAAATACCCGGCGCGGTGGAAAGAAAAAAAATAAATTGCCGAAAAATAGAATGGGAATTCTGACGTCTGTCAGCAATGTCATCTGGGGCACGTTCAGTACACTTTTTGATGCGGCGCTCCCATTCAGATATTCTGCGGGTTGGGTTACATTGGTGTGCTGTAGGATAAAAGGGGAATAGTTGGGAATTGTTGGGAAAATACAGGAGCGCGTTTTAATTGCAAGAAAGCGACGAAAAGTGGCAAAAAGACGAAAAATGCAATTACAAGGGTAACTCCAGGTTCTCAGAGACGATAGACCCCTCGTTGGAGAGGGAAAATTACGGGCAATCAGGGAAAATGGGTGACGATGGCAAGGAAAAGGTGGACAAGTGGAAAATTTTCCAAAATGGCGGAGGAAAAATCCGAAAGGCTGGAAGGTAATTGGAATTTTTCATCATTTTTTTTTGGAATATTTCCAGGCACGAGTGAGATGACAAGAGAGGACGGATAGATTCAACGAGGGAAATTTTGGTGGAGAGTTAGAGGCGTTTAAAAGGAGTGCGTTCGGCAGGAGAGATGGGCTTTTTGCTGGTGATAGTGATCGTGGCAAATTCGAAGTTCTTCGCGGTTTTAATCGAAGATATATCGAAGTAGCTATATCTTGGGATGATGAACTTTATCGTTTGCTGGTCCTCATTTTTTGGTCTGGTATTCTTGATGGCTGTATTATTTTCTGCTATTCTGGTTGGGCGCTGTTGATTGGATTGTGTGCGCGCTGATGAGTGGATGCAGCTTGATGAGTTGGCTGAAATACTTGTTGGACGTGCAAACACGTGGTAACGGTGTACGTAGCATATATATATATATATATTGGTGATACATATATATATATATATGATGAATTATTGGCTTTTGTGGTGCCAACGATGAAACTGGCGTGGCGTGGCGTGGTGTGAAGTGGTGTCCAATGGTGGCTTTTGCGATGCGCCGTTGTAACGGTATGTACGGCGTCTTTCCGTGGCTAACGGCGCCAGCTTGATTTCCGAACAAATATTAAAATTAATTTTTTTCTTTCGGGGTCACCAATATAGTGTACTTTTGTACAACTATTTTTATGCTAAAACACAATTATTTAATTAAACACGAAAAATAAAACTTTATTTTTCTTAGATTCCAAATTACAAATTATATTCCTTTTACACTAACTTGACACGTCGCGACTTGCAGTTATTCTAATGTACCGGTCTTCTTTCGGAGTTGTGGATCTGATTCTTCCTGATCCAGCTCTCCTTGCTACACTCCCGGTTTCCTGGAAGCGTTCGCTCGCTCTCCTCAATACAACAATACAACAGCCCTTTGAGACTCTCCTTGCTGAAGCATATTTACCGCTCTTATTGCGTTTTCAGTATCCATATGATGCAGAGAACCGGGCATGGTAATCACGTTTAATCACGAAGAAATATAGAAAAACATTTAAAGAAAGTATCACATAGCAACAACGCTTAGAACCGGACTGACAAAACAAGTCCAGGAATTTTTGCATTGATTGTTTTTTCGAACGATGGGCTTTTTTTGCCTACTCACTTAGAGGCAACGGTGAAATTGTTGTTTTGTTGTTCAAAGCATTGATAAGGACTCATACACATGCAAACTCTACAATAAAATGCTTCGCTTCGACAATGTTTACCATTTAACTAATTTTTAGACAAAATTAAAAATAAAAGTTACAAATTTCCTCCTTGAATGTTCTAAAAAAATTACAACCGGCACGACGTTAAGCGTGCACCACCGGTTTACAATGAAACAACAAGTATTTCCGACCTTTATTCCTCGACGCTACAGGTAAGACTAAATTCACATTTATTTTATAATTGAAATCTAAGCTCGTCCTGGCTGACCATGATCATGACATTCCCACGATGATTCGAACACGTCAAAAAAATTTTTTTAGGTTGTAGCGATGTTCCTTAACCAAAGGATTAAAATCCACCACTTCGATTTTCACTCGTAGTGTGTTATTAGTTTAGCGACTTTTGTAGCTACTGAATTTAATTTCACTACCGGATGCTTAACTTTTATACTACCGACTGCGCCAGTTAAAGATTATTTAACACTTAAAAATAAAAAACACTTATTAATATCTTTGTTCCACTGATGCGGTTTATTGTCAATTGAAATTAAGACTGCCTGATTATTTGTCTATTCGTCTATTTATATTAGACGGTAAACAAATTTATGCCAGAGCAAAAGCCGTTACTAGCTGGTGATAGCAAGCTGCCGCTGTTCGTTGTAAGTAGGTCATCTACTAGGCGTTGCATTGGTTGGCCCGTTGTTTGCACTTGGACTTGTTGTTGATGCTG
The DNA here is from genome assembly GCA_963082735.1 of Pocota personata. Classification (NCBI taxonomy): domain Eukaryota; kingdom Metazoa; phylum Arthropoda; class Insecta; order Diptera; family Syrphidae; genus Pocota; species Pocota personata. Next base: position 36,696,777 of record OY720429.1, on the reverse strand, counting down.
AAAATGTTCGTCCGTTATCATGGTTGTGTTGTCACTGCAGATGTTGGCCCGTTTCTTGCACTAACGCTCGTTCGTCCGTAAGTAGGTCATCTAATAGGTTTTGCATTTGTTGGACCGTTGCTTGCACTTAGATTTGTTGTTGATGGTTACAAATGTGACTCCGTTGTTTGCACTAGATGACTTCTGTTATTGATGTTGCAGGATGGATGGTTATGGGTGGTTACTATGGGTATGTAACTCGCGCATGCAAGGCAAAAAGTGCAACCGATGTGTCTATGCCTGAATCCGATACTGTCTTGGGTTACATCCGGAGGTTGACCGTGTGAATCTGACTGCGCGTGTGTATAACCGCCCGTGTTAACTTAAATCTTGTGTGGCCCTATTTTGTTTTGAGTAGTTTACAAATTGTATGTAAATTTTGACATTTACTTTTTCATTTTAAATGTTGACATTTGCGAGGGCGGTGTTGACACCGAGGTGTGTCTCATGTGAGGCCATTGTGCCTGGTAACGTCACAGTGACGCGAACACGTGCCGTATCTTGCTTCTTTCTTTCTTTCTTTCTTTCGTGAGGATGTACAAACAATATTACATCGAAGTCTTTCATGCTATGATTTAGTCATAGAATACAAGTTATTGTAATCTGGAAAGTTCAAATTTTGATTTGACCTTCTTTGGAAAAAACTTAATTTATACAAAACTTTTTTTTCGATGAGTACAAAAAGTAAGATTGGTTAATATGTAGTTATAATAATAATAGTAAGAAATTTGTAATTAGTTTACCAAGTTGTTTATATCTTGTTACGTGCCGTACCGTGCTTTTTTCTTTCTATTTTTTCTTTCGAGAGAAGGGTAAGAGTAGGCCACATTTCAGCCTGGATGTACTAACGTGTTACTGCGAAATCTTTCCTGCTAAGTGGTATGATTTCCACAACAGTTAAACTGCACTTTAGTTTTTAAAGTTGGCTTAATTTTTTTATACTTAGTTTTCAGTCTTACTTCAATTTCTTGTTTCTCACAAGAGATCGATGTCAATGATTTTTAAAATGCTTTGTAGGGTAATGTCTAATAGCTCCTATAGGTTAACCTCTGCAGATATTTCACTTACAGATACATTTGGTAAAAAAAGTTTTCTAGCTTGCCTCAGAGTTTTGACGGGTGGAAAATAGTTCTTAGATTGCTTATTCATAAAACTGCGGAGAATATTATACTTTCTTTCAGAAAGGTCAAGGTCAAAAAAAAGCAAAAACTTAAGGACTTAAAGGACTTAAAGTCAGCTGATGTTGACTTGTTGATGTTGATCCTCTTGAAATATCGCATGCAAAACTAAGTTCTTCAGCGGAGCGTGAATTTATCAGATCTTGAACTCTATGTTTTTTTGTCTTTATAGATGCTTTCTCAAACCTTACTAAAGGTCTTCCGCGACGAGTTTCTTCCTGCGGCTCTCCAGTGAATCTTGATGGTGTTGGTTCTTGTTGTAACCACTTTGAATGTCGCTTATATAAATATTTGCGATTTCTAGAGCAATCTTTCCACTTTCTGCTCATCGCTAAACAATAAGCTTCACCTGCGTGTCTAATTTCGGCATTTAAACTGTCAGAACAGTCATTTAAATTTAAAAGAGATTTCAGTTTATCTATAACTTTATACAGTTTCTCTGAATTTGTATTTGAAATCCAATCGTCGACCAAATCACAATTTCGAATCGTTGTGTATTGTACTGGAGAAAAGTTCACTGTTATTAGGGTAGCAATTTGTAGCAAAAAAAAAAATAACACAAGAACAATATGACTTATGCTGATATATGACTTATGCATAGCAATTAAATGCACAGAATATTTTGCACCGAATTTTTTTAAAGCTTATTTAAAATGAATATATTTTAATACATCTAAACAAAATTTGGTACTAATACTAGAATAGCAAACCTTCTTCCAAATTCAACATGATTTTAGTTCCAAATTTTACACACACTAGAACAAAACAACACTTCTTCACAGCAAGCAAAATTGAAACTAATAAAATTGCAACATGATCGTTCTACTCAATGCAGTGTTACCGCAAGTACCTTTATGTTTTAAGAGAAAACATTTTTGTTTTTGTTTGATCGCTAGTTGCTTTATTGTATTTACTATTAATATACATATGGGCGTCGTGGCGTAGTGGTTAGTGTGTCGAATCACTACGCAAGAGGTTTCAAGTTCGAATCCCAGAAAACGCTAAAAAGTTTTTTCACGGTCCCACCTCTCGCGAACGTCTGACAAACATCCGGAGAGTATTGTTGTCACGAAAAAGCTTCTCAAAAACAAATTGCCTTCCATTCGTGTGAAAACTATAACGCACACAACACGAGTGGTTGCGAGAAGCTAGGCCCTGGCACTTAAAGAGCTGTTGCGCCAAATATTTATTTATTTGTTTATTAATATATAAAATGTGTCTTTCGCTTCTTTTTGATTATTTTCATATGTAGCGAAAGAGTTTTCGTTTTGTATTAATTCTTCTATCTTAACGTTAATGTCTGCTATAGAACTTACTTTGAGATATGTAATTCTTCTTGCTATGTCCTTGTAGTTGATCGATGGTCTAAAATGTTGTTTTAGAAGGTCCCTGGCTTGCTCCCACGTTGTTGGTCTGTTGCGTAATAGTAGTTCTTTCGCTCTTCCCGTCATTTTTACATTATAAATCGCCTGCCACAGCTCTGGTCTTTCTGCTTCTTTTACCGCACTGATGTGGTTTCCGACCACATTTATAAACTGTGTCAGTGTTGCACTATCACCTTCAAAGTCGCAGATGTATGAGATTTATTTTAGTATTTGCACTGTACGGCTCTGTGCTTGGATTGGTTGTTGGTTTCGTACCGCTAGGGCTTCAATAGCCTGTAATAGCCGATCAAAATTTTGTTGTTTCATGTCTGGAATCTTTGGCCAAAAATTTTAAGGTTTTGTCCTTACTCTGAATGGTGAACGATTTGAGTTGATATTTTGACGTCCGAAAATTTCACTTTTCGACTTTTTTTGGTGCGTAACCTTTTGACGACCGAAAACTGAAGATTTTACTCTTCGACTTTCAACACGGTTCTTAAATTCGTTTACAGTTTGTAAAATAAACGTTCCGACTGCGCCAGTTATAATCATACAAAGGCCAAAAGAGTTTTTAAAAAATATCTTTTATTCTCTATTCACCACGACGGTCACTTATAAACTAATTACAAATTTAAAATCTGAGAGACAAAATAATAATAATAAGTATATCATTAGCTCAACTGTTCATTTAATTTCGGTTCTCACGGAGCAAATCGCTCGTGCAGGAAATGCAAGCCATTTGATCCGTGAGAATGTATCTTATCGAAATGCATGTTGCATTTATTCTACGTAAAGGAGCTCAGGTAACGTATGTTAAGAGTTTATAGGCTCGGATAACGAACATGCGCCGCTATCGGATACGTAACCTGTATGGAATAGCACATCATTTAAATGGCCGCCTCGGCTTCGCTGGCAGTGCTTCAAGCGGTCGGTCATATTTTTGATGCCTCGGCGTTATTCCGGCAATAGCTATCGAGGGTTGACTGCCTTCCATCTATGCATCTATGCACTTCAGAAGTTTCATTTAAAATTGCAGCATATTATATATATCTGAAAATGGTAAATAAAGGGAAGAATCTACTAGGTCAATACTGACATCTATTGCATTAAAATTGTTAAAATTTTGGATAAGAACTAAGAAAAAACTAGTTATGTGTTCGCAAAGTAGATGCATTTGAGTGTGCTCAGATTGAAATATTTTATTTTTTTTATGAAAGAAAAAATAAATATAATTTCTTTAGGGGATCCATTAGGAAGTCGTTTATTTCTTTAACAGAGTCAGGTTTTTTGTAAAAATATAAAAGGTTAAAATAAATCTCCAGAGAGAGCCACTGTGTGTGGGAAAGATTTAAAATGTTCTTGTTTTTTATATCAAAATAATATTGAAAAACTTTATAAGCCCCAATCCGTTTCAGGCTATGTGAAAAATTAATATATATATATATATTTTTAATATTTTTTTCCAAAAAAATTTAGTTTTTTACATGCTGCAGAAGCACATAAATGCAAAGAGTGACATGTGCACCCAAGATAAAATAAATCTTTATTTTCAATAAGAAGTAAATATTTGTTCAGAATCTGAGTCCTGAAGTTGTATAAGACCAAAAAATTCGTCAAGAATCTTAACTTGGTTATTATCGAAATAACGCGTAACAAATACGAGACATTTTAATATTGATACATCTGTTGTCTCATCGATGATAATAGAAAACCTGCCACTTCTTAATACCTTGCTAATTTTTCTTGGGCAATTGGCCCAATCACTTGATTAACCATTGCTGTTGCCTTTGTTCTCCCGCACTTAATGTATTCTGCAATTTTAGAACTCTTCTTGTAAGAGTTGGGAGATATTCCCTTATACAGCGCTTGCAGAATCGGTTCGCGTACTTTTGGGACTTCATCCAGTTCTTTCGCAGCAGTACTCCATCATCAGTTCGAACGGCATCAGGCTTGTATTTATCCGATGTTCCCAAGAGGAAGTGGTTCGGCGTTAATGCCTCGTCGTTTTGTTTTTCCAGTGGTATGTAGGTTAATAGATGACGGTTTATACGGTGCAGTGCAATAACACCCGCGGCAATAACCCCTGCAGGGGTTATTTCCCAAACGAAAAGGAAATAACCCCTGCAGGGGTTATTTCCTTTTTAATGTGGCAATAAAAACCGTAGGTCTTATTGCCTTTTACCTGTGGGGATTATTTCCAATTTCAAATGGAAATAAAGCCCACCATAGAAAACCTAATAGAACAAAACAAATTTTATAAAATAACCATATTCGCTTTATTTTAAGAAACCAAAGAAAAACATTGAAAATAATAAATAATAAGAAAAAAAAAACAATTTAAAATTCAGTTCTGAAATTTGGAAAATATGCTTAAATTTTATAACTATGCAAATATTTTACTTGTAAGTTTAACTATTTGTTTACAATATGGGCATAGAACTTTTGAATTTCCATCTTGTAGGGTGTCTTTACTGTGCATTTCAAAGCAAGTTTTACAAAACTTAAAATGATTACACGGATTAAGTACAATATCTCGCGGTCTTTCATAACAAATAATACAAAGCAAGGTTTTTTCAGGTTCTATAAAACCGATATCATTGTCCGTGGAATCGTCCGAAGTTGATGAATTATTATCATCGATTAATTCAGTGTCTTCATTTAAATTTATTATTTGATTTTGCCAATTACTCATTTGATTTAAGAATTCTTTTAGTGATATTTTTTTTTTTTCAAGTTTTTTGTGGCTTTTTCAATTAGGTCGTTTCTTTTTTTGAATATTTGCTTAGGGCATTGAAAAACGCCGTACGTGCCATCTAGAGAGTTGTTCAGCTCTAATGATATCTTGAAGTCCTCATCTAAAATGCAATTCAAAAATTTACAAAAATTGCCATTATTAACAAGCTTTTTGTTAAGTTGTGAGTTGTAGCCTTCTAGACTACAAGTAGTCCTGATGCTTTCATTATGGACAGAAAATGATGAAGGTCCTTCCTGTGATCGTAAAAGGTACCAATTGAATCAAGCCCAAAAATGATATAATTAGTTCTTACCTTCTGCATCCACTGTCTTTCAAAATATGAAACAAAAATAGCAAATTGGGAAAAATTTTCAATTTTTGTACTCTCCTGTTTTAGTAACGCAAATGCGCGTGTTATATTCCCGGGTGTCAGAAGTGGTAAGACCATAAACATTTTATAAATTCGAGTGGCAAGATAGTTATTTTTTAAGGTTTTTAAAAACTTATTGATTTTACTGGAGTTTCTCTTCAAAGCATTGCAATAATGAAACCAGCAACCTTTCAATGACGCACGTGGAAAAATTCGCCTTAAAGCATTTCTCAGCGCTTGTTCGTAATCCGTCATGAATGAAACTGCATTGAACTCAAACAAATTATTGTTTATGAATCGAAACAAGTGATTGTATATTGCTTCGGATTTATTTGACATAAGCACATATATGAAAGGATATGTCTAAAAAAATTAAGAAATAAAAACAAACAATAAACTTAACCACAGGACTACTTTTTTGCATTAGTAAAATTAAAAATTAAAATATTCTCTGGGGCAAAAAAAAATTTTCCGCTGCGCGAATAACGATTATTTTTTTCTTATTTTGAATTTTTTAATTTTACTAATGCAAAAAAGTAGTCCTGCAATTAACAAAAATATGCCAATATAAATTTAACAGCAAGACTATTTTTTTGCATTAGTGAAATAAAAAAATTCGCGAATTTTTTTATTTTCTCACCCCAAATTGATTCTCTCTGGGGCAAAAAAAATTTTCCGGTGCGCGAATGACGATTATTTTTTTTCTTATTTTGAATTTCTTAATTTTACTAATGCAAAAAAGTAGTCATGCGGTTAAGTTTGTATTGGTGTATTGTTGTTCTTGTCAAAAGAATTTGGTGCGTAAACTTTAAGATTTCATTTCAAACAAATTTTGAAAAATAAGAACAATATCTATTCTTTTTTGTTTGTACTTACATGACCAAGGTAGCCAATATGAATTATAAGCAGCTGCTTTTATCCGCACGCTGGAACAACACTAAATGTTCCGTCCAACAAATAATTCCTCTCTAACTGAGGAGAGGAAAGAATTGTTTGACGGACCGAGGGTGACAAAAATACTGAATATGCGAAATCCTTTTCAATTATTGTTTCTTTATAAAACAATTTGGATTCCTCTACTGATGATTGGAATTGCGCTTTAGTTGTTCCAAATTGATTTAAAACCGACGTATTTTTATACATATTTATTATATCGAGAGGACAAGTGGGATTTTTCGGCAGTGTTTTGTTTTTTATTACACATAAATTTCGTCGCATTTTACCGTATTGCACTAAATGGGCAGTGTTTGGTTTTTTTAAACATTCGTTATCATATATTTCTCGCGTGCCACTTCTCTTTAGGCTTACTTTTTTGCATTTCGTTTTTATTGAGTTCATCAATTCCAATTTGTCAAAAAATTGTTTTTGATTTTCGTGATCATGGACACAATTGTTAAGCTTTTTACAAATATTATTGGACTTGGACACTGAAACACTAGCTTTACAATTCTTTATATAACACACGTACCGAATATATTTTTCGTTTTGATTTCGCATGGCAAATAATTGTTGTTCACTATCAATGTATAATAACTTACTATTGGCACGTAAGCCCGGCACAATTTTAAAGTTCAAACTTTCGGCGTTATCCATTTTTAGTAATATTTTCAGGTTGTGTTGTGACCTATCACTTCGAATTTATGTTCTGAACTGAAACTTTCCATTGTTAAATTACTGAAGCTTACAGCTGAATAATACGGTAAAATTTTTTTTCTCTAAATTCCAACTTGCATGAAACAATATTTGAAACTGTAATACTTTGCGTTGTTGCTTCTATTAAAATTGGTTAATGGAGAGTTCCAACTTGCTTGACAACAATATTTGAAACTGTAATTTTTTGCGTTGTTGCTTTTTATAACAATTTTTTAATGGAGAGTTAAAGCTTAACCCATGTGTGGGGCTTGTTGCCAATTCAAATTGGCAATTACACCTGCAGGTGTAAATGCCTTTTTGTTGCAGGGGTTATTACCACATTAAAAAGGAAATAACCCCTGCAGGGGTTATTTCCTTTTCGTTTGGGAAATAACCCCTGCAGGGGTTATTGCCGCGGGTGTTATTGCACTGCACCGGTTTATACATCTTTCCACTTCCAGCATCATACTATGGAGCAATTCGTCAGATGGGTTATGAGTTGACATGATCTCTTTCAGGCCTCCCATATGAGGCAATGAAGGCGGAATAAAACATAGTTTTGAGGCCGGACTAGAAAACTTTTCGGCAATGTCAGACTGCCTTTGAATAGCATCTTGGAACTCGTTATGGGCCACACGAAAATTGGTTCCATTATCGCTGTGTAACTCTAATGGAATGCCTCGCCTGGCGGTGAACCTTTTGATAGCAAGAATGAAGGAGTCGCTAGTTAAACTTGTAGCTATTTCGATATGGACCGCTCGCGTTGTCATATATCTGATCAAAACGCCCCAACGCTTTTCAGTTCTGCGACCGATCGTTACTGCTTAACAGCTGCTCGCATGTTAGGTATCCAAAACTTTTGCCGCAGTTCGTTGACGACTGTTTCATACTGTAGATGATAGAATTGTTTATATGTATAATGAGCCGGCAGATGGTGTTCCCGTGGCAGAAAGATTGGCCTTCTGACATCATGAGTTATTTCAGATGGGGCGTCGATTCGCCCATGAGCCCGCAACACACAAAAATTGTTCAAATACGGCGAAAGTTAGAGGTAGGTTTCGGCCCTCTGAAACTCTTCTTTTGTGAGGTGACCAGAAAATCGTCGTGTTGTAGAGAGACTACGAGCATTATTAATAAATCGGAAAATATATACCTGTGATCGTAGTAAACGAAACCAGCTGGAGAAGCGTGTGACATCAGTGACAGCTTGAGACTTAGACTGGTAAACGCAAAGATGCGGTCGCATCTCCTCCTCAGTTGTGAGATTCCTTGGAGTGTCAGGTGGCCAACCAGCTCCTGGTAGCAACACAAAATCTGGGCCAGTAAACCAGCGGCTGGATGACTCGAAAGTAGGATGTTTCTGCCACTTCTTCTTCGATTCTGTCCAATAGTTTCTTCATTAATATGGTCGTCCCAGCCAATTTGATCTCTAAACAGGTCTTGGAGTAAAATCTTTAGGTATATCAGAAAATTTGCAATACGTCCCAATGGGTCAAATATACTCATAAGAATGCGGAGTACTTCCCTCTTGGTCGGTCTTTCCTTACCAACAAGGATCTTATTGTTGACTTCGTTACGTCCTACGATAGAGGTAAAGTAATCTGTGGCGGTGCACCACCACATCCCGAGTACTTTTTCTGTTGCTCCGTAAGAGACCATGTTGAGATTATGTTTGTGTTTTGCAACATCCCCTCCTAGTGCGTTGACTACCTTGGTCGAATTTGAGATCCATTTTCCGATATGGAATCCACTGTGCTGATGAATCACCTCTCTACCCAACCTTATTGTCTCTTCTTTATTGTCCACGGAATCCAGGAGATCGTCCACATAGTGGTTTTCTACGATGCAAGTTACAGCTCTGGATACCTTCTGATCAAAAATTACCCGGAATTCTTCAATAAAACAAAAATGGTTCAATTATTCATCGATTATTCATTTCATTCCCTTCAAAGTAATCTCCATTGCAAGCAAGTGGTAAGTGGTAACTTCATTCGTGGGAATAGGAAAAAGTCACAAGGAGCCATGTCAGGTAAATACGGAGCTTGCGGAACGGTATGAACGTAGTTTTTATCAAATAGTCACATAAAAGATGAGATGTGCGAGCCAGTGCATTGTCGTGGTGAAGAAACCACGAGTTGTTTCTCCACAATTCTATCCTCTTGCGAAGAACATTTTCCCTCATACGCTTTAATACGCTCACGTAATACTCATTATTTACAGTCTGGCCTGGCGGAAAAAATTCGGAGTGGACCACACCACGGCAATCAAAGAACACGGTCAACAAAGCCTTCCGGGTATTTTTAATCAGAAGGTACTTTGTAGCGAACTTAAGCGCGTTTTTATTTTTTTTACAAACTGTGAACAGCTTGGCGAGCATGTAGCTCCGAAAGTCATCACTTACATGTATGGCCACCTTTCTTTCTCTGAACCGATATAAAATGCCTAAAAACGAAGTGAGCTGGTCGGGTCCCTTGAGGAGTACAGAATTTAGTGAAATCACATTCACTTTGGCGGCGGAATCCCAGACTATACTTGTTTTGCTTGGCTTGTTCGGGTTTACGACCGGGAAGATAGACAAGTACCAAGTACGAGGGTGATTAACTCTGTTTGCGTCAGCTTGCCAATATAGTCTCTTTCTTTTCGTATTCCTCGATTTGACGTCTAAGATTAGTTTTCAGGTCTGGATCTGGATCCAATCTTGACTGCATGCATTGAAAACAATTCACATCGTCGTACCTCCAAAGCAAAGAAGTCTCGAAACAATTGCCTTTGCGTACGGTTTCTGCTTCCATTAGCTGACAAGCATGCTGACCGTCTGGTGACAGCATTGATTTCGCAGGCCTGCTACTAACTCAAAGACTATCCAACGAAAAAAAGTTTGGTATCTAACTGCTGTTTGCACTCGCATGTATGGGTTCCACAACCTTTTTCGCAAAAATTTGTTGTGGTATGGGCTCCACAACAATTAAACTGCACTTTGCTTATTAAAGTTTGCCTTAGTTTTCAGTCTTACTATTACACTTTACTTCAATTTCTTGTTTCTTAACTTCTCAATTTCTTAATCTTTTAATTTTCCCCACAGCTCTTCCTCGCTCTTCTTCTGATGGCCGTGGCCAAAACACTTAAAGCAGTGTAGGACACACTCTGCAGTTCACCCATCCGATTTTTATTCTGGGGACTTTCAGCAACTTGTTTGCTTCCCGAGTGTTTATCTGTTTATCTCAATTATGACCATTTTCTGAGCTCTGCTCACCTTGACCTTGAGTTATCCTGTAAGATTTTTAACTTTGCTTACAATAGCCTCTCGCACTTCTTCCGTCGTCAGGTCATCCATATCTCTATTCTCAATAGTTAATCTTGGCTCAAGACTGCGGATGGTTGCTTTCTTTCCAAGGATGGTTTTCAGAGATACGGTGAATACTTCTTTGTTCTTTGTTTTCGGTCCAAATTCCAGTAGTACATCTCCCACTTTTGTTTGGCGGACAGTTTCGATTTTCGTTTGCGTGTCTTCTGAGTTGGCCTTGCTGCGAATTTCACGTAGTATGTCAGCATACGCTATTCCTCTTCAGGTCTTATTAAAATCTCATCAGGTCGTGGTTTCACTCCCCTTCTTGTTTCTACCATCTTTTGACTAGGAACGTTGCTCCGGACTGTCTCCAACTTGTCCGCCCTCTTTTGTTGCCTATCTTCTCTTCGTTCTTGGTTCTGCTTCGGTCCATTTATCTCTATCTCTTCAATCCTCGATCGTGGACAAGACATCTTATTAGACTCCTGACTGACAGAGGGGAGTTCGGATTATGGCCCCTGGTAGCGATCTTCCTTTGTCAGTTGTTACATGGACCTGAGGCAAAAAAAAAAAAAAAACATACTTGCTCTTTGAAGCGATGGTGCGGCCAGTATCCAAAAGCCGATGTCCATCTGCAAGCAGTGTTCATCAAAATAGTGCGTCCTCGCATACACGATCCCATTTCAGGGGTGTTTTTTTGTTTTTTTTTTTTTATTTCGTAGGAAATTAAAACCCAAAAAAACAGCGATTAGCCTCGCAATGTAAAATGGAAATGTCATCAATTGTGTTGACATTGTGGGTTGTATTACGTACGTCTCCCTCATTCGCACAAGCCCCATCCCTTTCTTGCAAAATCAATGATGTTTGCAGATCTAATTTGCGGTGTCCTAGTCTTAGGTGAATGTTTCTTCTTTTTTTTTCTGTTTCTCTGTCTATCGGACTCGTAGCGGTTCTCTTCTTAGGCTCTGGGTCATCTGTGAGTCTTTTGCCGCTAATCTCTGTGAGCGTTTCCTGCTTGTTGGTCCTTGGTAGCCAATCTTGTACAATCGAAGGCCGGGGTGTCCTCTGTTGTAAACCAACCATGGTGGACCTCCAAAGGTTCTTTAGTGACCCAATCATGTCGATTGATTCTTCAAGCTCCGAGAGGCCATTGTTATGTCCATGCTGATGCTTCACTGCTTTTCAGTCACCCTGTTGCACTCAGGGGAGGTTGCAAATAAAAACTGTTTTCAACACTTTGAATTTAGTTTCTTAGAGTTTTATTTCCTAAAATTTAATTAACACTGGATTAAATTGGATTTTTTTCTACTTACACTTTTGTGTGCCTCTCCCATCAATGTCAAATGACCAATGATGCCAAGATGGCGGAATTCTGAAGTTTTCGGAAATTATCAATAGTTATCGAAATATAAAAGACGAAATCGCCACCAGAGCGTGGCATCGAAAATCTTAAGCCGACATGACAGCTGATGGGAGAGCGTTCACAGTTATTTTTAATTCTACATAACACGCCCTTTTCATCGTTATAATGTTGGCTTTGCATTTCTGCAAATTTGTTTGCAGCAGTTCCCGATTTTCGTCCGTGGCCGTCATCATGGTCACCTCTGCCTCTGTTTGCTAAATATCTACTGGGACACTTTTCTTCCTCCCAACCGCGACTTGGTTCGGAGCTGTGAGCTCAATTTCCTCTTTCGTAGATTTTGGTGACCTCTACATCCGTGAGCTCCATTTAAAGGGATCTGCTTCCTCCTCAGTTGTCACCCTGTCAGACACCGTTTCTGGACATCCCCTCATCAAGTCTTTCACTTCCCGATTCTCCATTTCCGCAATCTGCGTGGAAAGTATGCATCCATCCTATAACCCAGCTAGCTAGCGGGGAGCACAGAAAAGAAAAGCGTTAGGTAGCACAAAATTTATTTTCTCCGTGAACGCGTATTCTGTTTATGGAGAGATGCACTCGAAAGCGCACTAGAAAGACTGGAAATGGGCCTAGAAAACTATCTGTACCACTTCATGTCCAGGTAACAAGGCTCCCACCGTGTCCACTTGAGCATCTAATCAGAATTTTGTCCCTCTGAGCATCTACCTTTGGAAACGCCGAAATAGTCATCGAAACGACGAACCTTCATTGTGTTGCAATATGGCAGCACGTGGGCTTCACGCTGGCACAAAATACTGATTTTAAAAGTAACTTATTCACCTTTACTACTTATGTTAAATGTTTAGCACTTTGAACACTGGACTGTCCTTGTACAAGGGTTGCCACTTCAGAAAAGAGGTTATGATAATAATAATAAAATTTACAATTCATCGTCTTCATAATCTTTTGTTTTAAAATTAACACAAATCTAACAAAATTTGTATTCTATGAATGAAATAGTAGGGAATTAATTTAGCAAGTTTTATTGCAAATTGTTAGCGAAATAAATTTTTAACTCCGTAAATGTTTTTGTTTAACCCATTTATGCCCGAATTATTATTATTTTTTTTTTTCAATATTTTATATAATATCATTTATGTGGGAAACCACTTAACTTAAGCAAATGACCAATACAAATTTTTTTCCCTGGTAAAATATTTTAGTGTTTTTAAAATGTTGCGTTAACGCACCAATTAGGCAACAACATTAGTGAAATTTTGTTTGTATATTTTATTTATTTTTTATTTTTTGCAAATACAATACTAGGTTCATATGTTCTTAATTAATCTTTAATTCAATTAGCATTTTAATGAAATTGTACAAAACATTTATAGTGCAATGCAATGTTGCTCTGACTGCAAATCTTCTTTGTCTGCGATTTGCATAATCGGTAACGTTTTCGTTTGAGTCAAATAGTAAGAAAATTTATATGTGTAAACGGGAGAGTACCTCTTTCGCTTCCCACTTACAACAAAAAAAAAAAAAAACAACCGTGTACGTTCGCCCGAAGTAGGGGCCCGTGAAGGCCGTACGCACTACTGGAGTATTAAGTCGATTATTCAAAATCTAAACGTTCGCCCGAAGTAGAGGTCCGTGAAGTCCGTACGCACTACTGGAGTATTAAGTCGATTATTCAAAATCTAAACGTTCGCCCGAAGTAGTGGTCCGTGACACCAATAAAGAAATGATATCACAATCCTCTTGTAATACTGAATGTCAATGTGATACATTTTATTGCTTTGCCTTATAGGATTTAATTACAAAAGTGAGTGTGAAGTATGTACATGAGTGCATTTTGGCTATGTCACTGTTGCTCTGAGTGTTGCCATTTCTGTTACATATATAATTATTTTACCTCCAGTGTCCTTTAATTTTCTCTTGGGGATCTTGGGTCTTCGGTCTTCCACTTCGCACAGGAGAGTAACCGTATTTTTTCAAGAGACCAATTGCCAGCTGCATCCTGAACTTAAGTCCTTTTCTATACTTTTCCCATAATATTTGCTTAGAGACCACGCATTTGCAATGGCCAGATCAATCATCCACACAACAGTACTCGTATATGTGTACCATTTTATCCTCGAAATCCAATTCGGTAACATGAAATGTGCTCATCTAACAAATCTACACCTGTACTCATGATTCAAATTTGGTTGAGGAATATCTATCTTCCTTTTCTCAGCAAAAGAGAATTTTTTTTGCGCACTTTATGGGATGAGTGCCATAGACATTGGACACCATAGTACCTACCTTTTTGTCTTTCCATCTTGTTACAATTTGGTCAGCTCCTTTATGGTAACCCCTATCTGGGCCTGAAAAAAAGTTACCAAAAAAGAAGGAGAATTTTGAAGAGGGAAACTCGTTGACCATCGTTTTGCTAAACTACAGAACCACTGATTCCCCTAGTCCTAAAAGGGGATCTCTATCCTGTTTCTTCCCTTGATATATAGTTACGCTGTATGCAAAGCTCCCCACAAAAAAAAAAAAAAAAAAAAACAACTTTTAAAAGAGAACGACACCGGATTTAATATTAAATATAAATTTATTTCTTGATGACTGATTGCAAGGGACTGACAAAAATTCTTAGTTTCTACTTACATTTACGTATAATTAAACTAATTTGCTGTATTTGCACACATGTGCTGTTTATTGCTGATGCAGCGGGTGTAGTACACGCTTGAATTTGGTATTGGATACATTGCGAAATCATTCCTGAAGGGAAAGTGGGAAAATAAAATAGTTGACTGGGAATGTGAGAAAATAAAATGGCTGACAGGTAAATACGTAATATCTATGTATACTGCAGTTGACTGGGTGATAGATACGATTATCGTAACCCATGCCTTGTATCCGAATCTTACTGGCTTATTCCGAAGAAACTGCTTGCAACTATGTTTGCCGAAGTATGGTATCATTGATTCGTCAACAAAAATATTGCTTTATTGCTATATTGTATCGCACTTACCTTACTCATACTATCCGTTGAAAGGGGGAATGTTTGGTTGTACAAAATAAAGAATTGAAAAAATTTCTTCGAATTTATTTCTTCGCACAACTAAACCATTGTGGGAGTTTTCGCGGGATTCCCAAAACAATCGTTTTCTTGGTATATGAATGTATCCGCTTAGTATAAGGATTCCAATAAATGTATACATTTAATTTTTATCTACTTGGATTGTCTTATTCCTCCTTATAAATGAATAGGTTTTCGTTTTTTCGACTATTAAATTAATAATTTCTTCGTCCATAGAAACAAAGAAGTCAACAGGATGACTCTCCGAACATAAAGTAATAGACTTACTTACTTTACTTATGTCCTGTATCCCCTTGTGGGTCCTAGGGCCTCTACAACGCCTACGCGCCATCGTGTGCGATTTCTGGAAATGTGCCTCAGCTCTCCCCAACTCTTTCCCAGTTGCCGTGCTTCCTTCTCAACTGTTCTGCGCCTCGTACTCCTAGGACCGCCGCGTATCCTGCCATCCTGGGTAAGCGGGTTCCATTGCATCGCTTGGTTAGCTATGGACCTGTCACCCTTTCGGAGAGTGTGACCGATCCACTGCCACTTTCGTCGTCGTATGGTTGTGCCTATAGGTTCATGACCCGTTCTCTGATAAAGCTGTTCGTTAGAGATACGGTTTGGCCAGAATATCCTTAAGATGTAACGTAACGTGATTGTCAAAGTAATAGACTTAGGATAACTTATATCCTTGCCAACAAATTCTTCATCCAAAAGTGTTAAGGACGATCCTCCGTCTAAGAACACAAATGTATCAACTGATTTCCCATTGCCGTACAACGTCACTGGCAGTATTCGGAAAGTACTTTGGTGAACTTGGTGTATGCCTCATGGGTGTATACAACTATCACTGATGTCTGGTGTAATCTTCGTATAATTGTGCAGGAGGGGATGATGTTTAGATTGGCATCCACTAATTTTGCATATTTTTTATGCTTCCGTCCTTCCGAGAGACTTGCGTTCGTAAACGTTCCGCACTTGACAACGCTGCTGTTGGTTCTATTTGCCACGTTGTGCCTATTAAGCAAACCACGTGATTTTGATGTACGATTCTCGGTAGACGAAACTGGACATTTCTCATAAGCTGATGTGGCCACAGGTGGCGTTGTTACTGAACATGCGGCCTCTGCTATGTCGTACAGCCAATTACTATAATAAACCAAAGTGGCAGGCTGTAAGTTCTTCTAAAATAGTGTCCAAGTCAGTAGAAGATGTGGTGGTAGCTTGTCGACGAATTCCTTTAAAAGCATTGGGTTGTTAAGATGTGCCGTTAAGTTAGTAACAGGTTGTGTCTTGAATATTCTTTGTCCTTCATTGTGGAATTGGATTAAATCTCATTTTTAAGTAAACACCTTTCAGTAAACACGAATGAATTGTTGTTTGACTACAATTGATTGTCTTCTGTCCATCGTTTTACCATAGATTCATTTACCATAGTGATCAATGATGTAGGAGCAGCTGATGATTCGATTTGTATGGAACACGAAAGTATTACCGCACTTTATACTTTGAATTTAATTGTTTTGACATAGATCACTTGTAATTACAATTTCTCTTAAACAGTGTTGCCACTCACTATGATTTTATTTGGAATACTGCAAGTGGAAATAATGAAGAACTGCTTGTCATTGAATTGACTAAGAGCACCAGTCAATAACTGACAAAGAATTTACATGACAAGTGGAAATAGCTAGTTGTCAAAAAAAAATTGCTGTTTGCCTTTAATTGACAGTGAAAATTAATTGGCATCATTTTCAATTGTTAGTCAATCAAAAGCCACATTTTGATATACAAGGTAGGTAAATTTATCCTTTCTCTAACCGGAAAAATTAAATCAATAAATAATTTCCATTTGTAAAATATGTAGAAAAATTAATAAAAAAATGCAAAAACACCAGCATTCATTGGTCCTCTTTGTTTTTTTGTGTCTCGTTTCTTGTTCTCTTTGTTCCACATCGCATGATGCCACCTTTGAGTTTCTATGAAATGAGGTGTGTATGTGTGCACCAGGTAGATCGTCGTCTGTAGGGTATTGTCTTATTTGTCTGGCCCAAACACACATTTATGTAGCGGCTTTAGGTGAGAGATTTTTTTTTGTTAGTGTGCTTCCGTGCTGTGAATGATAAATAAATTTGTATAGTTAGAATCATATCGAACAGATTAAATGACTGATTGTTCTGTTGGTGTGCTGTTGCATGAAAGAGGGCATATCTTTGTAATTGTTTTTTTTATGATTCCGTTTTGGATTTTGAGTGTTACGACTCTAATTAAGTTGTTAGTTCCCTTGTTCGTCTCGGTGATGCGATCTAGGCACCATTTCGATGGTGGAAAACGATCATCTTTTATCAAGACAAGATATCCTACTGCGGCTGCCTTTCTACCTTGATCTATTTCGGGCGCTGTTGTAGTGCGTACCAGGTACTCTGAGCTCCATTTCATCAAAATACCCGAATTTCGCCTCCTCATGGTCGGTATGAAGAATACTGTTTAACGGTTGTCCGGTGAGGAAGCGTCCTGGCGTGAGAGTGGTAAGGTCGTCTGGACCGTTGGACGTGGGACAAAGTGGTCTCGAGTTGCACAAACAGTGTTGTGAGCTCTTTAAAAGTTAATATCTCCAGGTTAATGATGTGTTTGAGGTGGTATTTTATTGACTTTACTCCCACTTCCCACAATCCACCGAAATGGGATAGAAACAGGCGGAATAAAGTTTCACCTTATTCCTTCATTTGCGATTGTTGTTGCGTTGTATTTCCAATCCGTCCTTGCTGCTCTTAATCGCTTTTGTAGCTCGGTGTTGCTGCCAATAAAGTTGTAAATATTTTCAACTTCTTTATTTCATCACTATTGCAGTTTCGTTTTCCAGTAGAAACAACTTCTATACGTAAGTTGTGTTTCCTTCTAAGAATGATAACATTACACTTATCCTTCCATTTTGGAACTACTATACTATTCAAGTCCAACTGAAGCCCTCGTCGCCAATCCAACTCGCCAGGGAATCATGCTGTCAGGATTTCAGGAATTTGTGCATTTACGAAACAACTTTCTAAAATTTGAAGTAAATGACTCACTTTACCCAAGCGATTACCTTCGATTGTGGTGTTGTCAGAAAAATGAATAAATTTGACTAATAATTGGAACCGATTACGAGATATAACTCTGCAGATAAAATTGTCATTACTCCAGTGGATGGGCAATTTATTATTCCCATTTACATTACAATGCCAAGAAACTTCTCCGATATATGTACATATTTGTGTCGCTCCTTTTCTTTATTCGAGATTTACGAATTATAGTGGTATTCATTAAGAATTGATGGGCATTAAAATAAGTTTGGAATATTATCAGTTCGTAGATTTCATTCGTTATGATCGCAACTCCTCCCGCCTAAGTTTGAACTGAAGACAGTTCGGTAGTGGTGAGCGAAGTTCTGCTTGGTTCAAGGTGTTCAATTTGTAATATTCATATACGAGTACATATTGCATTTTTAATTGGCTTTTAGTATTTCAACACAGTTTTCATATACATATGTGTGTACATATGATAAGATATATAAAACAACTCCTTTTCTTATATTCTACAACAACTTTATTTATCGATTTAATGATCTGCGGTCGGCCACTGGTTGCTACTTCTTCATTGCAATCGTCTTCCCAATCCAATCGTCTTTTAGCTGCGCCGCCTTTATTCTGCAATTCAAAGAATTCTCTATCAAAAGACAGTATACTCTGCTTAGCGCGTCCACATGCCGCATCTTCGAACTAGAACGATGTTCAATTTCATACTGGAATTCTTGCAGGAACATGGCCCATCTGGATACTCTTTGTGGAACATCCCTTTTCTTCATCGTCATGGCGAACGCGGTGCAATCCGTGACGATCTTGAACTTCACCCCCGTCACATACACCCTCCACTTCTTCAGTGCCTCGATTATGGCGAGTACCTCCAGCTTGTAAGAGTGGTACTTTTCTTCTGTCGCCGTTGTTTTCCTGCTCATATACTGTATAGGATGAAATAACTGGTCCTCGCTATCTCTTTGCAGCAAAACAACACCATAGCCGAACTTACTGGCATTCGTGTGAATCTCGGTAGTCGCCTTACAACTTGAGAACAGCTTTCAGTTGTTTAAACGATGTCATCTGTTCGTCTTTCCACACGAATTTAGCTTCCTTACGGAGAAAATCGGTCAAAGGTTTGGCGACTACGGCGAACCCCTCCACGAACTTCCTGAAATAAGATGTCAATCCCAGGAAACGTTGAAGCGCTTTTTTATCCACTGGCACCGGATTCTCTCTCACAGCTCTCGTCTTTTCCTAGGAATTCAATCCTCCTCCTTAAAAACTGACATTTACTCCAATTTAAACGTTGACCATGCCTAGCAGCGACTTCAAGGACTTTAACTTCTCGATACCCTCTTCTGCGACCTTCGACGGTATTATATGATCGTCCATGTATGCTTCCACTACACCTGCCTAGATTAATGTCCGATAAATAGCAGCCTTGCAAATACCGCCGGAGAATTTTATATTCCAAATGGTAGGTACAAGAATTCAAACTGCTCATCCTGTGTTACAAACGCCGTGTACTTCCGAAAGTCTGTATCCATCGGGACATGGAAAAAACCATTCCTCAAGTCCAACGTCGTAAATACCTTTTCTCCCTGCAGCCACTCGAGAAATTCGTCCATCAGAACCATCGGAAAATTATCCCTCGCGATTTTCTCATATATTTTCCTGTAATCGCAGCACAGCCTTTTGGTTCCATTCTTCTTCGCTACCAGAACAATTGGCGACGCATACTCGGAATAACTTGGTTGTATGATCTTTTCTGCCAGCCACTGTTTTACCTGCTCACGCACCAGTACTTGATCAGCATGCGCCATTCGCCTTGGTCTTTGAAAAACTGGTATGTCATTAAGCACTAGCTTCATGACAACATGTGATGACTCCTCACCAATTGGATTATATTCGTTTGTGATACGCAACAGCTTCTCTCGGGTGTCGACGTCTAAGTGATTCAGCTCTAGACTCAGCTCCTCATTGAACGCTCCCTCCTCCGCAGACAGACATATCCTTCCTAACTCTTTAGTCAACTCGAGTACTTCTGGTTTGTGGTCACCTTTACCACAACCAGCAGTGTACCCACGGCTTTCGCCCAACTCGTTTCCAAATACTTCGAGTACTTCTGGATCGTGGTCACCTTTACCACAACCAGCAGTGTACCCACGGCTTTCGCCCAACTCGACTCCGCTTGCGTCACCGCACCATTACCTGTGTCCGCATTGCCTCTAATGTCCGACACTACATCCTTCTCTTCGATCGAATCCTGTCTGTCCTGCTTGCATCTGAACTCCACACCTTTGTCGGTGATCACCAAGTTCACCTTTTCGAGGATATCGTTCCCTATCACCGCTGAGTACTGCATACCACTTTCCCGCACCACATGAAAATTTAGTCCCAACGGAATTCCATCTACCTTAAGCTCCACCCAAATGTTACCTAATGTCGTAACTCTTTGCTGTCCAATGCCCACGAGATTCCTCTTATCCGCCTTCAATTCCCGATACTCCATCATCACTAAACTATCGTACCGCAGAAAGCATAAGTCGCTTCCTGTGTCCAACAGTGCACATAGAGTGAGACCTCCCACCGGGATATTCTTAAATACCCGGTTAGACCCCATTGCCAGATTCACCCTTGCCTCCGGCCAAGACCCGTTTCGATCACCCGTTGGTGCAGTGTGATCTCCCCTGTCTTTACCTAGCCGACGTGTTGGCTGTGCATCTGCTCTGCATTCTCGTGCCATGTGCCCTCGTTGTCCACACTTCAAACATGTGAAAGCTTTTAACTGACACTCTCTAGCCAAATGTGTCATCTATCCACACCTGAAACAAGCCCTAACCTTCCTCTCTGTCTTGACTGCTGCCTGGACACTACTACTGACCACTGTTCTTGAATTTCCCCTCGAGTACGAAGCCTGTGAAATCGGACCCTTCATTTTTTCGTATACTTTAAGCTGATTTTTGAGCTCGCTAACGGTACTGGCCTGGTAAAGTACTGCCTTGTTTTGTCTAACATCCGGAATTCTTTCCGCAAAATATTCTATCAGACTTTCGTCATCCAGTTCGATCGCACTACCTAACTCCATCAGACAGTAAAGTTATTCCTGCAGACTCTCTGTTGGTTTTTTCTGACGCGCTTTAAGCCTTCGATGTATCTCTGCCGACGACAACTTTGTTCCGAATTCTTAAATCAGTGTCTTCTTCAACGCGGCCCAATTCTTTATCCCTGTTTGACTCCGAAGGAAAAGCTTGGCGGCTCCCCTCAATAGCTGCTTCGCGTATATGAGTTTCCGTACCTCATCCCAGTTGACGGTAATGGCAGTTTCCTCGAACTCCTGGATCCATAGGTTGACATCTACACAGCCAGGCCCATCGAACAGAGTCGATATCGCGGAGCGTGAATGTTCCGTCAACCCCGATGCCTCATGTATCGACCCTGAATCGCTTTCGACCTCTACAAATTCTTCTTCGTCTGCCACCTCTTTATCACTGCCCCGAAGTAGCCCAAAGTGGTTAAGAAGCCTGTTTTGTAGTGCGTCTTTACGTCCAGTCGGTGGTAAATTAAGTTCTGTCAGTTTCGTCTTCAATACGTCCACTGTCAGAGCCAAAATTTCATTCGTATCCATTTTAAATTTACTTTCACAATATTATCCAAAATGCAAAATTAAAATTAAATTCAATAATAATAATTTTGCGACACATGAACTGCACAAACGGATTTGCATATGCCGTTGTTGTTCTTCGTACCACTTTTCACAATGGAAATTTACGCGATATCGCCCTCTTTTTGTTGCCTTTTTCACTTTTTTTTTTATATTGTTTTTCAGACACACACTGTCTGCGCACTGCATGTGAAACGAAATTGGTGTCGTCGCTATCACTGCAATGCTCACACTCCGTACACTACACTTGTGTTTTTTTTTTTTAATTTCTCTCGGATTTAATGATCGCTCGGACTTATTGAAATTTAATCACATCCCGGTTGAGCCCCCATTTGTAGGCATCTTCTTGTGATTAAATACGAATAAAACAACTCCTTTTCTTACATTCTACAACAACTTTATTTATCGATTTAATGATCTGCGGTCAGCCACTGGTTGCTACTTCTTCATTGCAAGACCCAAAAATTTACTAACTACCCTGACTGCTACTTTACATAATCGTAATGGCTCACGTGACTCGTGTCATGTTCGTTTCTTTGTCCTCTTTGTCTTTTTCTTTGTGTGATCTTGGCGTCCGTTTGCTGTCGTTTGGGGTTGATGTGTGTGTTAGGTAATTAGCCTGTTTGTAGTGTATCGTCAGTTTGTTTGGCTTTCCGTCCCACATACATGTTGCGTTTAATGTTTTATTATTCATTTTTAATTTCTTAACATTTAACTTACAGACGAGTATCCTAAATTTAAGTTTTGGTATATAAAGGGTATCCTAAAATTCACGGAATATTTGAATTTTGTTCCATTTGTGCGGTAAAGTGTTGCCAATGAAAAAAAAAGGCTGCGTGATAGCTAACAGTTCAGGGTTATTAAAAATGGAGTGTTACACGAAAGCACAACGCGTTTTCATTGCTGAGCAATATTTATAAAATAATGAAGCTTTGGCAGCTACAGTTCGCAATTTTCAATGCAAACATCAATTCGAGATTTCGAGAAGCTCTCTACAGCTTACATATTCTCACGAAAGATTTGCATCTTCATGCACACAAAGAGTTCATTGTATGGATTATGGAACAACCACAATGAGCTCTAAAGGAGACAACTTTGTTGCAAAATGGATAGAATTGTTGTATGTCAATACAGCTTCATCAACGATTTCAACAATAGGCGTATCTTTAATTTGTGATTTAATTATGTGCATGAGTTCAGTGAGGGTACGAGCGAACTTACTGAACTTGTCGATGATAGTCAGAAAGTTTTCTTTATGTATAGAATAGATATCAATATAAATTATTTCAATTGGTTTTGATGGTGTTTAAATTAATTCAGATTTAAGTTATTCCTTGTTATGATTCATATTAATGAAGTGCTTCATTTATTTAATTTTTACTGCATTTTTATTGGTCAATTCATTGTGACAAAACGCTTAACTAACTTTACTATCTTATTCTAACTTACTGGCCCTATGCGGACGCTCTAAGCTAAATGAATTAATTAATGAAGTAAAATGTACGTCTCTCTCTAAATGTTCTAAGCTTTACCTCTGTGGTGTTAGTTTTCATGATAGACCCTAATTATTTATTCTTGTTCGTCTCTTTCTGTGATGTCCGTTAGTAAAATAATAGATTTAACTAATTTAATTCGTGACCGATGGATGGTTAACACAGCCATAATCCTTTTGGTGTTAGCGTAATCTTTTATAATTGATATGAAAATAGTTTCATTTTTAGGATATCTGTGTTCTATGATGTCCCTCTTTTTCCTTTGGAACAGTATTTGCATTTTGGAGGATATTTCTTTTTTAGAGGGGTTTTTCCTGGTTAGAAAACTCATTGATAGGACGTTCTGATATGGGGATAGCATCATCCATATTTTCTTGTCCTGAATGTATTGTGAATGCATTTTCCGCACCATCGGTGTTGTTAACTGGGTCAAGTCCTGGTACATTTCGTCATTGTCGTCAGTGTTTTGAGTGAAATATAAATTAAACGTCTTTTCCGTTCGGTGACTTTTTATCAAGTGCCGTTATTTTTCCCATACTAAAATCTACCTCAACAATGTTTTGTGCCTACTATGTTTAAAATACTAATATCCCACGGTTGTATATCGACTCTGGTATCTGGTTGTGGGTTCAAGGTGACTGTTCTCCTGTCTAGTTGAAGTGCGCGAGTTTCCGATCTGGTGTCTAATGACTTATGCTGGGCTGTGGGTTCAAGGTGATTTGCTCCCTGCTGTCTGGTTGAAGTTCGCGTGTGCTAACTTATATAATATACCCGGGTATATACATTTTGGCAATTGTAATAAAACATACTCAACTGGAGGTGTAGCAGTTTATTTAAAAAATGCTCTGAGCATTTGTAAAAAAAAAACTTAATTGTATTGGGTGACATTAATACTCATGTTTTAGATGAATTTGACAAAGATACAACAAATTATTTGTTTCTTATGGCGTCAAATGGTCTAAAGAGTTCTATAAATGAGCTAACCCATGTGATGTAGTGGTGTTGTGTATGAATTAAAGTTAACAGATCATTGTATGGTTGCACTCAGCATGTGTTCCTATTCCGATTCATTAAAATGCTGCAACCCACCTGTAAAAGAGAAAAATTGTACGGATTATAATTTGTTGAAGGAAATAAAATATGAATTTTGGGAGCCGGTTTATTCAGAAAGTAATCCATCAATTGCTTTCGATCTATTTCTTGAAATTTTACAGAAAAATATATAAAATTGTACTATGTCACTGCGCAACTGGGGCTGTAATAAATACTTAAAGCCGTGGATGACGTATAATCTTTTGCAAAAGGTTAAAAATAAAATCAAATTTGCAGTGAAAGATTGAAAACACTCACAATGCATAACAACATAACACTTAAAAAATATTGTGGTGATCTGTGCAAAACCGTTCATAAAAATATTGAGGAAACGCTTAATAAGTTTTATTCTGATTCGTTCGAGTGACCTAAGGGTAATGTAAGAGAAGAATGAAAAGTGGTTGATAGCATTGTGATACTGAAAAAAATGTGCTTATATGTGGTTGACGTGTTAAATTACTTGTTTAATCTTAGTGTTCAGTGTGGCTATTTTCCTCGGCACCTTAAATGCGCAGATTATACCACTTTTTAAAAAAGGTAACAGGAAAAGTATATCAAATTACGGACCAATTTCCTTGCTACCAACATTCTCTAATTTTTTCGAAAAACTTCTTAAGTCACACATTGTGTAATTTTTAGATAAGAATATTTTTTTCAGTAGTAGTCAGTTTGGATTTAGAAGGGGAATGTCAACTGAGGATGCTATTCTTAGAATATGTAGTCAGTTGTATGAGAGTGTAAAAGTAAATGCGTCGCCGCCAGTGTGCAGTAAAAGGGGCGACTTCCAGAAGTGCGTCAAAGGAAATGCACTGTGAATTTTACTTCCAAAAAATATGTTTATTTAACAAAAACTATTCATACTCAAAGAAAATACAAAAAGGCATGTTGTCCGTAGCGCGGTTGAATCCAGAAGAAGGATGACCAAGATCTGCTTTGGTAAGAACTACTTTGGTTGCGTTCCACAGTAAAAGGCCTGATGCATCGCTAAAATGTAGCGAAGTTGTAGGGAAGACTTCCGAGTTGTAGCGATGTGTAGGGGAAGAGTTCCTAAATGTAGCGAAGATGTAGAGAAGAGTTCCGAAGTGTACCGATGTGTAGAGGAAGAGTTCCGAAGTGTAGCGATGTGTAGAGGAGGAGTTCCGAAGTGTAGCTCGTCCGCTACAAGAGTATTAACTATAGGTATAATAAATCTACAATGGCTCTCTTTGTTGATATGACGAAAGCATTAGATTTGGTTGACATACTGCTAAAAAGTTAATATAAATGGAAATTTCAGTAAATCTCGTTTTTTTAAAAACTAGTGTGCTTCAGGATTCCGTTCTCCGTCCCTTGTTGTTTCTAATCTAGATAGACTCTATTTTTGAACTGAATCTAAATGGAACGTCTTCTGCCTTTGCGGACGACATAGCCTTCACTTATTAGTTTCATACAGGATACGAGTGTATTGCAAAGATTTCGAAAGACCTAGAAGCATTGAAGCTTTGGTTTACTGTGCATAAATTAATCATTAATGAGAAAACAAAACTCATGTTGTTTAAAATATCCGGTAACGTCTTACATGGTTTTAATGTTTGTTTTCACGCACATGTTTGTAAAAAGTTTTCCTTACCCGTTTATAGTTTTATAGCTTTAGTTTACTTATTTATTAAAAAAAAATGTTCTTTTTTTTTGTTACACTTTTTCTAGATTTTTAACCGATTTTGACACTTTTATCGGCTTGTTTGTCCAACCGGTTTTAAAAAGATTGAAATCTTAGGGCAATTGGTGACGCTACTATCGATTATCTTTCGTTATAGACTATTTTCGCGATATTCCTTCGTTTCAAAACGACACGACACCAAGTTCTTTTCGGTTATTTTTTTTGGAAACTTTATTATTTCAGTTAGCCGCTGATTAAAGTCACTTTAAGATACTGAAACCGGGACTGCCGACTGTGCCAATTATGGAAAGTTCATGCGATATACTTTAAAAAAAATATATTTTATTTCAACTTTCCTTATTGAGTTCTGGATTACAACTAACTTATTGCTAAAATTTTATCCATCATGAAAGTTTAAAGCCATTCCCCGAATTATACGTCGGAAACATGCCAGACGATGTTACTGGAAATTATTTTTCACAATTCGCTGATTTATTAAAAGAAATTGTTGAGACTACTCAACTGTGCCTCTGTTCTTTTTTGGACTTTAAACAAAGGAGAAAACCGCACACCTTTTTTGCCGTAAATTCTGTAAATATTTCCGTAAATTATTGTAAATTAAAGACCGCTTTTCAACGTTATAAAATTCCGAATAATTCTTTATTTTAAGTGTTCAATATAATATACGTTTTAACAATGTAAAATGTCAAACTGACTTTTTGTTACGTAAAATTGGGTAATTCACAATAATACTTTTTAAATTAAACATTTTTGGAGTTTTTATTTTAAAGCAAATAAAATGTTTTATCGCCTTCAACAGAAATTAATCTGAATTTGTAAAAGTGCAAGTGCGCCTTTGGGGTAACAGGATATTAACTGCTGATTATACAATTTAATAAAGCCAATAAAAGTAGAGATGTGCAATTTTTATTCTAATGCTGTGTTGCTGTTGCTGTAACTCGCGCGACGACAGGCAACAGACTTAAATTGTTGGCAAATACTTATGAACTTTTGGTTTTTTTTTTTTTTTATTTCATAGTAAGCTCAAAAGCACAATATACATTTTAATTAAATCAATTGGAGTTTTTTTTATAACTATGTGCAATATGTCGGTTGTAAAGAATTTAAAGGTCAAGTAAAAGTGCAAAACTTTACTTTGAACTTTCATTATTTTATTTTAAATTTATTTAAAAATAAGTTTTACTCACTTTCCTTGTTGACCGACACTACGACAGCAACAACGACATGGAAAACGGATAACGGAAGATCACATTAAAAAAATATACAATTTCAATTCCATTGAATTGAGTCTGAATTTCATTTGATGCAGAAAATGTAAACCGAACACAATTTAATGGCATCGACACGATTTTTTTTTTACAAAATTAACTTTCACTTTGCACAAGAAAACCGGTAAACTTCAACAGCACCAGTAGTTACGAAAACTTGGTTTGTGTGTTGAACGCTGTTCTTCTATAGCCAAAAATGTTGAAACATGAATTTTTCAAAAAAAACAAACGATGTCAATTCCATAGAATTGTACTTGATATTTATTTGATACATCGTCGTTCAAATTTTATCTCGCAATTTAGTCTCAATATTTAGAAAAAGATTTGAACGACGATGCAGCAAATGTAAATTGAACACAATTTGATGGTTGACATTGAAAGCACGAAAAAAAATCGAATGTACACATCGAACACAAAATAAAAATTTTAATCGGTCGAAAATTCATTCAAATTTTAATCGATAAAAAATATTTCTCTTGATGTCTTGTATTTTTTTCACTTTTTTCGTATAACAAAATAAAAAAAAAAATAAAATAATTAAATAAATCTTTATTTCAATTAAAAATATACAAGCTTAATGCTAACAATATTGAATAAGTATTGAATGGCTTCATAAAGTTAAATAATAGCAAATTAAGCAATATATTTTTTATGAAATAGTAAGAACATTCTATTATTCGAAGGAATAAGTGGCGAATGTACCATTAATTAAAAAGACATTCAAAATATATGTGGGGTTAAGTCAATTTAAAGATAAACTAAAGTATCTGTGTATGAACTTCAATACTTATATAAATACTCAAATACCTGCAGTAACAATCAAATCGTTGGGCTTATTATATTATCGATCTCAGAATGATTTATAGAAAACAGCCACTTTTTAACTTTACTTAAAAATTTTGATTCATTTCTCTCGCTTCTTAATTCATCGGGAAGTAAATTAAATAAGCGCGCCGAAATAACTGTATAAAAATGAAAAAAACTGGATTTAAAAACTCTAGGAACACTAACAAAATTACAGTTATTGGCTCTTAAATTGTAGTCTTCATATTCTCTTGCAGAGCTATAACCTGCACTTTTAAAAAATAATTTTAATACATTAAAAAAATACAAATGCCTTATAGGAAAAATGCTGAGGTTAGCAAATAAGACAAAACTAGGTGTTAAACGGTTTACTTTGGAAATAATGCGAATCGAGTGTTTCTGACGAATGAGTAGCTGATTTATTTTAGAGGAGTGAGTACCACCCCAACAACAAATTCCATATTGAATCTTAGATTGCACTAGGCCACTATAAACAAGTTTTAAAATTGATTGAGGGCAGTAAAGACTAAGGTGGTAGATCTGTCTGACAACTTTGTTAAGATACAATTTTAGATTTGATGTATGTGGAATCCAACTAAGCCTTTTATCTAGGGTTATACCCAAGTATTTAAAATTATCAACACATTCAATTTCAAAACATCCATTGACACAAGGAAAATCAGACCTAAATGTTGGCGAACATAATTGAAACCTAGAGCAGCAAGGAGAATGATAAGTTAAGGAGAGACCTTCAGGAACTACACCCAATAAGTTAAAGAGCATAAACTTTGTTTTGCTACTTATAACTAGCTTATGAAACATAAACCAACGACGGAGAATTTCTAAATCATAATTCATTGAAGCAATCGTTTCAAAATGATTTTTACAGGAGTAAGAAAGAGCAGTATCATCGGCAAATGCAGTTAAAATACCTTTAAATGGTTGAGAAAACAAGGAATTAACGAAAATCAAAAAGAAGATAGGCCCCAAAACGGAGCCTTGAGGAATACCCATACTTAAGAAGCTTTTCGAGCTCAGATTATTTTTGATCCGGGTTCTTTGATTACGATTCGTTAAGTACGAGCAAAACCAATCATAAACAAATCCCCTAAATCCCGCTTTAAAAAGTTTTCTCAACAATAAGTCATGGTCAACCATATCAAAAGCTTTTGTTATATCAATGAACAAAGCTGACGGAATATTGGATTCATTGATTGAATTATAAATTTCACTACAGAATTTCAATAAGCCATCTTCTGCCGATTTTCCATTTCTGAAACCGAACTGACAATTACTAAAGAACTGAGTTCTATTTAGAAATGCCATTATTCTGCTTTTCATACCCCTTTCAAAAACTTTAGAAAAAACGGACAGAAGAGAAATAGGTCTATAGTTATTTAAGTCCATAGAATCTCCTTTTTTATGCAATGGGATTACTATAGCTGTTTTCAAAGAATCCGGAAACACGCCCATTCTAACACTAAGGTTAAATATGTAACATAAGACATCTGCAATTAAAAATGAGATATTTTTTAGCATTTGACTTGAAATATGGTCATGGGACATAGAATTCGTGGATTTAAGTGCTGTAATTAATTTGTGAATTTCAAGAGCCGAAAAATCATAGAAACAGAAACTATCTGGACTAAGAACATCATGACAAATAACGTCATCATTGAGATGAGAATTAACACCCTGGAAGGAACAGGGAATTGAAGAAAAATACTCATTAAAGGTATTAGCTATATCCAGCGGGTTAGAAATAATTTGTTTGTCTTTTTTAATTTTAGGCTCAACTTCTGACACGTTTCGATTGAGGATTTCGTTCACGATCCTCCATTCCTTTTTAACATTCCCAAGGTTGTCCGCCAAATTACGAGTATAATAATCATCTCTGCATTTGGGTATATCGGTTTTCAACTCATGACATATGCGAAGATAATAGTTTTTAAGCCTTATGTTATTAGGGTGTTTAGCAACTGAATGGTCAGTTAACCTCAAGTCAAATACTGCTGCTTGAAAATTGACTGTGTTGTTTCTATGCAAACGTAAGAAAATATGGTCTAAGCACGAACTGGTCATTTCAGTAACACGAGTTGGATCAGATAATAAGGAACAAAAACCAAAAGCAGATAGGGTAGACAAGAACTTATCAGCAGCGGAAGAGTCCACTGAAATATCAATATTAAAATCACCTAAAAGGGCCATATTCTTCGAGTTATTGCTTCTTAAAAAATCACAAAAATCATCAACAAAAACAGTGACACTACTTTTATGCAACCTATATACACATACAAAAGAATATTGCATATTATTGATTTCAAGATCAACACAAAGTAAATCCGCACTTTTCAGAGTAATTCCGTTTAAAACGCAGGCTAAGTCACTTCGGTAAAACACTGCAACACCACCGGCGGCGTATGAGTTATTACAGTTAGCACTAAACAGATAGTTAGGAATCTTAAAAAGTGATATTTCAGAGTCATAAATCCATATCTCCGATAAAAATATAATATCAGGAAGATGGGCAAGAGAAGCCAGATGAGAGCAAAATGAATCAAAATTTTTCCTTAAACTACGAATATTTTGATGTATAACAGTGAAGCCATGACAATTTACAACAGAGTGGTTAATACAAAAACAATCAAGCGCACTCGAATTGGAAGTAGATAATGAACTATCAAACAAACTATGAGATGAATTTAAATTATTGGACTCCATTAGTGAGTTTATAAATTGATGAAAGATCATCACAGTTTCTGATTGATAGTACCTTATCTCCTTCCTTAATTCTTACAAGCACTGTAGAGTTACGAATCCATACATATTTACACTTATTGTTAACCTTAAGATCCTTAGCCTGTTTGAATAACGAACGAGTGTAGCCTGTAAGGCATTCATTAATGAAGATTCGGCTCTTGGTGTTATTGTTGCTTATGTTGCTTTTGTTTTTGTTGTTATTGCTACTGTTGTTGTTGCCTCTGTTGGTGGTGGACTCGCAACCAAAAAGTTTACTGACAGACAATTTGGTTTTGTTGTAATACATAGCGCTCATAATTTTTTGTTTAACGGCAAGCGAAGAGAATTTAACACATGCAATGTTAGCTGCAAATGATCCATTATCAGCTTTCCGCTTAACGTAGCATGATTCAATATCATTTTCACTTATGTTTTCGCCAATACCTTCTACAACTAGTTTGATAACGCTCTCTTTGATGTTTTCATTGTTTAAATTCGGCAAACCAACGATGTCAACGGAGCGTTGCAATTGTATTTGTTCGAGTGCATTAACCTTTTGCTCTAAAAAATCTACTTTCTTAGTAAGAGAATCATTTTTCTTTTCTAAGAGATCTATTTTAGTAAGAGCTTCAGTGTTGAGCTGTTGGAGCTTGATTATTTCAGTGTAGAGCATAGGTAGCGTCACTGGTGAGAGAGGAGAGTTAGCAGCGGAGGTCACTGTCGTAGTCGCAGTGGCAGGCGTTGAAGTAGAGCAGAAAGAAGAAAAATACTTGATACACACCACCAAAAATGAAATGAAATGACAGAGAATAAAGACATTTTTGTGTGCGATACCGTTGTTAGATTTGCGATACTGTTTGAAATGAAACAACCACTTAGTTTGGGCGTTGTGAATCGAGTGCCGAAAACTCTACTCATTCTCTTCACCAATTCCAGGTCAACCACGCATTCTATTTTCATACCCTGACACAGTTTTATTGTTCAACTCAACATATGCAATCTATGTAGCACTTGACATAGTTGCACTACAATGGGTTAGTATTGCTTATGTTTGCAATATGATCCCACATCGTATTGTTTTGCTGCTTTGGTTGACATAGTTCGATTGCCATTCCTATGACTGTGACAAATAGTTGCACGTGTGGAACATTTGGACATAATCGAATTATGTCGTGTGTCTTACAGGCGGTTCGTGGGAATTGTGTGTGGTGTCTTGGTTTTGGGCACAACAGTACTATGCGCTATGAAGTTATTACAAATAAAATAGTTTGCAATCTTTGTACAATCTTCTTTAATGAATGATGTACTAAAAGCATTGGTCTCTTCACTGATCAAGAAGTATTTATCTTTACTGTCTAACATAAACATATTGTTATCTTTTAATATATGTATGTATATTAATTCATATGTGGTAAATCTTACATTATTTATAATCGGTATTTCTAAAATTATTCTTATTTCTTTTCCCGCCATATATGCCTTTACTTGTGTTTCTTTTATAATATAATTATAGTTTTCAATTAACGGTTCATATAGGAAGTTTTCTTTATCTTTATGTTGGCTTAAAATTTCGATTAATTTACTTGGTTTAATAATGATTGGATGTACTATACCTGGTTTCAATAACAATACGGCTTGTAAAACAATATTCGTTTCAATATCTAGTTCCATAGTTTTATCTAAAATATTAGATTTGAGTTCCTCAAAATATCTCAATTGTATAACTCCGTTATTGTTATTAATTTTATTTATTATTACATTAATCTTTTCCTCTTGTTTGTGGTAACTACTATGCAATACAAGATTTTGTTCGTTAAGAGTCTTCATTAATTGAATATTAGAAATTTGTACATCTTTTGTATGGTCGTTCTGTCTCTTTGGTTTCAAAATACTATCTTCGATATGTTCTGCGTCTGTGTTATCCATAGTACCGAATAAAACTTTTAATCCTGCACCTACAATATTAATCAGACCTCGTTTTTTTCTATTGTCTACCTTAAAATCAAAAATGTCTTTAATGTCACTTATTCTTCTTTTTATTTGTGCTACATTCTTGCTTATAGTCTATACATACATTACTGATTTCATTTATATTCGAATCTATTCTAATGATTACATTTTCTATTTCCTGCAAATCGATCGTATTAATTACTTGAATTTCTCCTGCTTTCATATGTGTGTATCCTATGTTTTTAAAATATACTCCGCTTGACTCAAATTTGCTGAATGAAACTGCATAAACAATATCGATGATTAACATGCATAATAAAATAAATTTTTTTGACATTTTCTTGATGCTGGTACATTCTGTTATTGCTGCTTTGGTGTTTCTTCCTTCTTTTTCCTGCTTGATGAAATGTCTGTATTGTTTTAATTATACATTAATTGAAAACCTTCCACTTTAGTTTTCACTTTGAGTTATACACCTTTTTATTTTTGAACACTGACTTTTCTTCACGACACTCGCTCCAGTATATTTTTTGGCTTTTCACGAACCGAACACCGAATTTGCAGATAGTCCCAGAGAATTTAGGAATTATTATCGTTTTCGTTTACTCTTTAGTTTTCTACTTTGAGTTATATACCTTTTTGTTTTGAACACTATGACTTTTCTTTCACAACACTCGCTCCAGTTCGTTAGTTTTTCTTTTTATTATTATTATTTGTAGTTGGCTTTTCACGTGAACCGAACACCGAATTTGCAGATAGTCCCAGAGAATTTAGGAATTATTATCGTTTTCGTTTACTCTTTAGTTTTCTACTTTGAGTTATATACCTTTTTGTTTTGAACACTATGACTTTTCTTTCACAACACTCGCTCCAGTTCGTAAGTTTTTCTTTTTATTATTATTATTTGTAGTTGGCCTTTTCCACGTGAACCGAACACCGAATTTGCAAATAACCCCAGAGAATTTAGGAATTATTATCGACTTCGTCTACTGTTATGAAATTTTACCGCTGCCACCAAATTTCTGTTATGCGTAGTGAAAAAATGTGTGAAATAAAAAGAAGGAGAATTGGGTATATACTAAAACTTCTGTGGTCGACGTTATGCACATTATACATTCCTCTATCCACATTCGTTTTGCGTTTTGCAGCGTAATCACCAACAGATATCCGTTGGTAATATAAACAAATCGATCATATTACGATCGCCCTTTGCTTTGCCACACGCATCCGGTCAACAGATTAACAAATTGCTTGTGTGCAATTTTATGTTTCTTTGTTGCCAGATAAACGATGATGAATAGAAAAAATGCATGCATATGCATAACAAGAGTAGTTTTGTACCGATTTATAAACGCGTATACAGTTGAACTCTCGATTTTTAATTTTTTTGAAATTTTATACGGTGGAGTTTCTGGATTTTCCAAGTATTTGTGCAAAATTACAATTCTTTGCTTCTCTTCTTCACTCGACATCTTTATAAACGCACAACTTACAAGAAACTGATATTCATCACTGTAAACAAACTTGAACGCAGATTGAAATAGGCAAAAACCGTTAGTTTTTATGCACGAAGAATACAAATTTACAGTGGTTGAACATTTCCCGATTTTAAACGTCACACATCTTATGAAAAAAAAAATATACTTTAAGACAAAGCCTTTATGTAGAACCAACTGTGGTTGGTTGGAACCAAATGTTGAGGTGCGGACGCGATCCTCGTAGATTGTTGTTGAGAAAGGAAAAAAAAAGGAGAAAAATAAAACGCTTGTACATAATATGATTTTATTCTTCGAATATGTCTTACCTCGACGAAGGTTAATAGAAATTATATACAGTGCTGGCACTCTAATTAGCAAACCCTATCATACAAAGTTATGATTAGATAAAACGAATGTTAAAGTAAAACAATTTAATAAGGATCTTCAATGTTTGCTTTTATTGATATTAATACTTAATTAATTTATAAAAAAAAATTTAAAAAAAAACACGCCAGAGTCTCGTCAAAGACATCTGAAAGTATAAAAAAAATAAATAATAACAAGTTAAAATTAAAATTAACTAATGTAAACTTACCTAGTACTTAGTTGGGTACCCTTTTTGGGTAATTACGGCGGCACATCGTTTATTCAAGGAGCACGTGAGGCGTGCGCACTCTTCCTTTGGTATCTTAAACCATTCTTGATGGATTGTGTCCCATAACTCCTTCACATTTCTCGGTTTTAAAGCCATGACACGTTTCTTAATAATAGCCCACAAATTTTCGATTGGGCTTAGGTCTGGGCTCTGAGGGGGCCAATCCATTACCGATATTTGGTGTTCTTCAAACCACTCATTTACAGACCTGGCCTTATGGCAAGGCGCATTGTCCTGCTGGAAAACAGCTTCCCGGTACAATGATAGCGGTAAACTCTCAAGATATGGTATGAGGTGGTTCGACAACATAGTCTTATATGCTAGAGCATCTAATTTACCTTTTATAAGGACTAGAGGTCCAACACCATGAGAGCTAAAACAACCCCATACCATTACGCTTCCTCCACCAAACTTTACCGTCTTTTTGGTGTACTTGGGATCTAGTTGCTTGTTTGGAGGTCGTCGTACAAAAGTTCTTCCATCAGAACCACAGATATTAAATTTGGATTCATCGCTCCATATCACTAAATTCCATAAAGATGAAGGAGAATCCAAATGGCCTCTTGGATTACCTTCGGTTTCTTAAGACTCTGGCATCCTCGAAGGTTGTTCTCCAAAAGCCGTTGTCGTGTTATAATGAATTTAAACAATAAAGGTTTATTTTGCACCACCTTGAGATATGTTGCGAGGCCGTAGAGACCACAACAAGTTCAAAACATACACACAAAAAAAAAAAAAAAAATATATATATATATAGATAAAATATATATATATGTAGAATCTTCCTTCGAAGTCCAAATTAAAAACTCTTTCCTTCTTTTAAACAAAGAACACTTTTATTCTATTTTTTAACAACTAAATACACTGCTTGGCGGCGGTTAGAGTTTTACATATGAAAATGATGGAATGGAGTGGATGCGCGTGTTTATTTCCCAGCGGTTTGTCTACCACTCTGTGGTCTTGTTTTTGGTTCGTCTTCATTCTCGTACGATCTTGTCGTCAGTCTGTTAGCGTTAACGGGTCCTATGTACTTTTTAGTCGGCTACTGTGGTGAGCCTTTTACTGTCACCGTAGTTCGTGGCGTGGTAGTTTTCTTCATTGTTGTGTGTTCGTTGTATACTTTATTGTCTGCGTAATCGTCGCCTGTTGGTTTCTAGAGTATGTTGCTGGTGTTCGTCAGTATGTGCTTCCCGGTATGTGTTGTCTATTGTCGTCTGTCCAATAGCGTTTGTTGGTGTTTGTAAATGGCCCCATCCTACATATATATATAAAATAGAAAAACGTATATGCAGATGTGCTTGGTTGAGGCGACCCTAGCCACCAAATGTGCCACCAGTCACCAAAGGCGACAATAGTCGTCAAACCCACAACTCAAACACAAAACAAAAACAAAGGCAAGTGTACTTGCAGAAGAAATGATATACATAGATAGTATAGATACTAACCGCAAATACACATCCATAGTGGAGATGAGCCGAAAGCCATCCCCACCGGCCACAAGTAATGGTGTCCAACCATGCGGACTATGACCACTGGTATGGATTCCCGCCCAGGTAAGCCTTGGGAAGTTATCATCGTGGGTCGTCCGTGTACCATCCTCCACTCAACAGCACAAATTCGGGATCTTTGGTGATAGTTCTTACCAGGCAATCCACCCGAAAGAGGTTAAAGTTATCACTATGAAAACGATCGCGTCAATTAATTTTGCGAAGAAAAAAATAAAACAATAAAAAAAGAAACAAAACAAAAGAAAAAACACTTCGCCCGTACATCGTATATAAACGCGAAATGAAGAAATGAGATTTGTTTTGACATAAACATACACGCTAGTGGTCCTGTTCACACACAGTTAAGCTCTCCCTCTTGGAAAGAAATTCGACGAAAGAGAAAACTTCAAAACGAAAAACCGAAGGGAATTGGAAAAGATCCCTATTTAAAAGTGTTATACGTTCCGTTTGTAGTAATTTCCGTAATTTGCCATTAGTAAATAGATTTATGGTTAATTAGGGTAGGTTAGTTATGTTAATGTAAGGTATGTTGTGTTATTTTATTGTTCGAATTTAGGTAAATGTATTAATTTATTAAAGTGTTATATCTAAGTATTATCATCTTGACGAAGGATATTGGCAAAGGGAATTTCCCTTTTTCCAATACCCCGAAAGCAATATGGATAAAGGTAAGGTACGACCGACATGACAAAGAGGGAGACAGAGATAACATAAATGGGCGAAGAGAAATGTAGGCAACGAATGAAAATGTAGGGGTAACGAAGAGAATATGATAAAGAGTAAATTGAGGAAGTCAAGAAACTAGGGCAAAGAACATCGACCGTTGATCACTTTTCTGATTAGATCATATGGGAACGGTCGATGCCCCGACACCACAGATAGCAGAAAAAAAAAAAAGTTCAGGCAGTGACATACAAAAAAAAAAGGCAAACTATTCACAGAGGGAAGGAAATTTGAGTTTTGGTAAGTGGAGACTGGCTAGTGCTAGAAAAAAAATAAAAAATTAATATTAGTTTTATAGTAAATTTTAATAGGCAGAAGATATCTGAAGGAGAATAGCTCCCCTTGAGAAGAGGACACGTGGGAATAAGACAGCAGAGGTACGTTTACATTTAAATCGATTTCGACGAGCCAAATAACTTAACTCGGGTAACTTTTGGAAAATTTCCAGGACATGGGTTGAACCACAACTTTTTTGATAGGCCCCGGTTTTTCTGTACACAAGTACTGCAAGTACGAACCGTAAAATATACCGGCGAATATACAGCCAACCAACCGGTATCCTCCAAAAGGGCAAGGTACAACAAGAAGCAAAGGCCACTCAAGGAACTGAAGCGAGGTGCTCCGCCCCAAGGTTCCGCACTACAACTGCAGCAAAAGAAAACAATGGGAAGGCCGTCCTTTCGCTGACCAGGTGTGACGATGACTTGACAGGACGACTATACTGACTGGACAAGGACCATACATGACGACCATACGCACGTAACATAGGGGACATGAGACCATAGTGGCTGGATTGAGGCATTAGGGGCCATCTCCAGTGAATATTGGCCAAGGAGATTGCGAAGGTTGTATCTTCCAAACACAAGGGTGGGTTGGCCATGCTTGTGCCATCAACACCTGGCACGTCTCTGGGACGAGACGAACCCACATCCTGGAGAGACTAGGGGATACAGAAGCCGTAGTATAGGGCTAGAATAGGATAGTTATAAGTTTGTTTAGGTATAGGTTAGGGCTTATCGTAAGTTTTAGAGTAGTTTATGTTTAGATTAGAATAGTTAGGTTAGATCTGACATACCCTTCTTTCTCCGGGATATGGGCATAAGCCCTTGAGCTTCTTCCTCTTCTCCTGTCTTCTTTCCTATCTTCTTTAAGTCCGTCCGTGGTCTAATTAGGTTAGCTTTTCTCTTCTCTATTAGGTTCCTTTTTTTTTATACACATATGGCACGATATTTTTGTGTTTGAGCAGGTGGTGTGAGAGTGATGGGAGACAAGAACCAGCCCCGTCCGATGAGCTAAGCCGTGCAACCGCGTGCGTGCCACCGTCCCCTTCACCCACACTGAAGATGCCTCCGTGGCCTGCCCCAAGCTCATAACATCACCTTTGAAATTCTATCTCAGATTGACATTTGGGCAAATTTTGGACAAAGTCGGAGAGGGTGGTAACTTTTGCAAAATTTACAACTGAAGTTACTGGTTTTTGTATGGAAAGCTCTATGTTGATTCTCTCTTTTAGAGCTGTGAATTTGATTTTTGGGTGATTGACCCTTTGGTATGGAAGAATATCTTATGTCAGACACAGTTTCTAGCACTCTGTATCTGTTGGTTAAGAACAGATTCATTTCTGTCCATGATGGAATATCGCGAGGGCTTTTAATTGATTGTTCCCATAAAGAGAGAGTCCGTTCTGGTAGTCGATTGGAACATAAGTAGACAAGAATAGGATCCCAAGTATTGGTATCCACATTACGGGCCTTTAGAATTGACAAGCAGTCATTGACCTCCCTTTGGAGTTCTTTAATATTTTTTCCGGACTCCAATGAAATAGACGGTAGGTTAAAAAGATTCTTTAATTGGTTATTTACTAAAATTCTCTTGTTCTCGTATTGATCTGATAATGCTTTCCATGCTAACTCGAAATGCTCAGCAGTAAGGGCAAACTTGGAAACTATATTGTTAGCTTCTCCCTTCGTTTTCGCACGCAGATGAAACAACTTTTGCACGGAACACAATTTCGGATGGTTTTTATAAACTGGTCGCCATAAAAAGTTTCCGTGTCACATGGCGGAACCTTTATGCATGGAGCAAAGCTAGGAATATCAACCAAAATGGTCTAAGTAGCATCTGATATATGCATCGAGCCCTTTGGTGGTCCCAGGGGGCTAGGAGTGTGAGCCGAATTATTCGGAATATTGTCTGACTTTTGCTCTGTAGCAGATTGTGGCAGAGCACGGTGAGAAATGCCACATGGATTGCTCTGAGCATCATTCAGTTCAATAGAGTTTAGTTTCTTTGCACTTTCAATAATTTCACTTAGACAATTAATGTATGTGTTAGAGGATAACCGGTATTTGGATTTTATTGCATCCAAATCATCTTCAGATGAGGTATCATCCGCACGTAAACAAAGAGAATAGCACCTTTTAATATTACACCACAGATCTTTTACTTCTATTTTTGATGCTTCCAATGAACTTGAAGTTTGTTCAACTAAAGGAATTTCTTGGAAATTTGTATAAAGATCTATCAGCTGATCGGTAGCGATAATAAAATCGTCTAAAGCACTCATTTTGATAATAGAAAATGAATAGACTCACCCCAAAGGAAATTAACTAGGCACTTGCACGTTAAACCCGTATATACTTGTACGTACTAATTACTATCCAAATCACTAAATTTTGCAATAGTAAAATCACTTTCGAGAATAATATAATATATGTAAGATTACTAAATTATTATTATTTTTTTTATTATATATATACGTATATCTACTGAATAATAATGCACTGATCTTAAAGTTATGCACGCACCTGTTAAGCAATTGAAACTGAATTGCTAAGCTTCTGTTGTGGTTGATCGTTAATCTTCGTAGGGTATCGGTACTTCAGCTTCTTGTGTTTGGAATTGATGACAAAATGATGCTGAATATTCTTCTTTGATAATGCTGATAATTATGATGATGATGATGATGATGATGATGATGTTGGATGATGATCGGTCTCGTACCGACGTAGCGGTGTGGTGATCTTGATGAATTTTTTTTTTTTTTTTTGTTGATAAGTGGTAAGCTTTTTAAAATGCTGGCGAATGCTTGTAGGGCCAGATTATGCAATGTTAACTGCAATGCGATCGATGATCGCACTGGAGAGTCCAGTGGATATTGCTGTGACGCGATCGATGATGGTGGAGCCGAAGCAAGGGGAAAGACGTGAATATTTTTTGTTCGATGAGAGTGGATTTTGCTGATCTTTGGAGATCGATGGAACAAAATCTTTGCGATGGGATTATTGATCGATAAACGGCGGGAGATCTACATACATGTGTATATGTATAGAGATCTTTGCGTATGGTTGTTTGTTGAACCAAATGCAGGAACTTCGGGATGATCTTCGGTGATCGGTGGGGCAAGACTTAAGAATCTTGGTGATGCGATCTAATCAATGATCGTGGATGATCTTCGGTGATCGGTGGGGCAAGACTTAGGAATCTTCGTGATTTTTTTTTTTTTTCGTAAATATTATCTGGCTCGTTGGGGACTGAAGGTAGGGCCTTTGCTGGTTCTCGTTGATTCGGATGGGAGGAAAAGCGATGGAAGAAAAAACGAAATGTTGCTTCCTTATACACGTCTTTATTTCTCTCTTGAGGAAGAGGTCTTACCTCGTTGAAGGTTGCAGCAAGAAGACTTTTTAAAAGCTAACAAAATGGCTGAGTGGGTTCCGCTTTAACAAATTTATGTAGGTACAGAAGAGACCTCTAGCTTCTGAATATGCAAATAACTACTAGAAAATAGCAACTAGATATTAAGCTACGTTTACACCTAAACAACGGCTGTTAATGTTTAAAAATGTCCTATCATGTTTAAACTAAAATATTTATTAAAATTTGGGATGAACTTAATTTTTTTTTCATTTTATTTTTCTTTTCTTGTTTATTTTTTTCTGTTCACCTCGATCTTCTCCCTTTTTTCTTTTTTCGGCCGCCTCTTCCGGATGTCACTTATTATTTTTTTGTCTCTTTATTTATCTTGGTATTATTGCCAGATTACAATTTTTCTTATATAACTATGGAGAGTCTGCAGAAGGCGTATAATAACGAAAAACGAAACTATTATAAATGGTTGTACATTTAGAATTCAACAGAAAGGTAGACTATTGGAGTGGGGTGGGCATGGGAATTGCTAACAAGTGAGTGCTACAATGGACATCTTTATTTGTTGGGAAAAATTAAAATGTTTGGCGCCAACACTGATGTATGGCAATAGATTAGAGTTGTGATTATTAATATCTATACATCCTATAGAAAAAAAATTGTTATTGTTCAGTATTATCTTACGTATTTGGATTGTTGTGAGCTAGGGTTGGCCACGGAGCCGTCTTCGGTGCGAGTAAGAAGGGCGGCGGGGTGGTACTTGTCCACCTTACTTTGCATCACCTGCCCATTGTAATTGTTGTGCGCTAGGGTTGGCCACGGAGGCGTCTTCGGTGCGAGTAAGGAGGACGGCGGCACGCTCGCGGTTGCGACCTAAGTCTATTGCAGAGGAGGTTTGTCAGTCGTCACGTTATGTCGTCATTGTTCGTAGTCGTCCTGTCTTATAACCGTTCATCACCGTTCAAAAGGACGGCCCGACCGGCCATCCACACACCAAATAAAAAAAAATCTTATTCGCTCATGTCTGATAAATACACCATATAAACCTTGGTTGGCTCATCGCCCTATTCAATTTATTATAATCTTTAATCTTAAAACTACTATTAAAACTAACCTTTCTGCTAAGAATATTAAAATAATATTAAAAAAAATCAATGTACTCACGGTTTCTTCTTCTTTTACTTCAGTCCCCTGTTGTCCTGCCGGCAGCACGATGAAGGAAGGTATTCTCCTATTTCGGAGATAATACACGACTGTTAAAAAAAAACACCGAACCACTATTCTTAGCAGAATTCACACACCAAACTAACTCTAATTCTAAATTTAACTTAACTATTAATTTCACTCGTCTTCAAAATTTAAGATCAACAAAAAAAAAATTTAATTCAAAAACAAATTCAAAGGAAGTTAAAATCAAACCAGGAAAAAAAAGCTATGCAGCCTCAAAGAGTTCACTATGGACTCAAACTCAGAAGGAGTAATCTAGCACTTTAAAAAAAAAAATAATTTTTAAATTTAAAAATCTTAAATTTTGTTCACTTCCACTATCACTGTGTCCCACGGAGCACCTTCTCGGAAGCGTTGACTTTATTGTTGGGGGAACACCTCTTGCTGCCGTTGTAGCGGACCACCGCTGCCGCTATTCACTGCCTGCACCGGACCTTGTCCGGTTGCAACGATGTGGTCAAAAGAGAACAAGGAAGTTACTCTACTTTGACTTCGGACGGACTTCAAAAAAGATAGAAAAAGAAAAAAGGAAAATCCAAGGACTTGTGCCCATGGCCAGGAGAAAGGGCGGGAAGGATTACGCGAACTTATCCTAACTATCCTAAACTAAACCTAAACTAACCTAATGTCTTAATCTAAATCCTAATCTAAACCTAACTATCTTAACCTAGCCTAATTCTACTCCCTATCACGCAACTTATCCTTCCCCTTCGTCTCTCCTCGCCAAACGGATTCACCAAGAACCCGAGGTATGCCTAGTGGAAGTGGCAAAAGCTGGTCTGCCCACCCTGTGTGTCGTGGGACACAACCAATTGCTATCTCTCTGGTCAATGATTGTGAGAGATAGCCCCTAAAAGTCGTCATCGTCAGTAATCGTCCTGTCTTGTTATCGTTCATCCACACACCAAAAGAAAAAAAATCGTATCCAAGCATCTTCTGCAAATCACACCACTGAAAACTTTGTTGGTGGGCTCATTGCCCTACTCAATTTATTATAAAAATTAAACTTAAAAACTACTACTAAGAATAAAACTATCACCTATTCTGCCAAGAATGATTTAATAAAACTTCTCTTTTAAAGAATACAAAAAAGTTACTCACGGTTTTATCCAGGTCCCCTGTTGTCCTGCTGGCAGCACGATGAAGGATGGTGATTTTCTTCTCCTATTGCGGAGTTAAACGCGACGTACAACAATATCACACTTAGCAGAAATCAAAAAAAAAAAAAAAAAACACTTATCCTAATTGTTGCTGGCGGCTGTATTGGGCCCCGTACTGCCATTTGGAATATAATCTTCAAAACTATGCGGCAATATTCGCTGGGTTAGCATATGAAAGATTTATTCTCTATAAAGGGAATGTTTAAATACAATACAAAAATTACAATTCAACTTACTCTTTTTTGGCAACACGTCCGGCGGCTTGGGCTTCCAATCTTGCAATGTCAATTACACATTGTGAAATACTACATATAGGATTGAATAATTGCGCTCTTTTCTAAAGTGTCAAAGTGACACATTCGGAATGGCATGGGTTTGTTAACTTTTATTTTGAAATAGGTACGTTCGTTTAGAAGTCCAGGCCACCGACGTTTACAGGATATTTTAAACATGAAAACATTTTAACACTAACCTTAACTTAATTAATCATTAATTCCCTTTTATAAAAAAAACAAACTCTAAAATTATAGAATAAAAATCTCAAGGGAAGTTAGAAAAATTACTGAATTCAAAAAAAACTGTTTTTAAATTAAATTCGGGGCAGGGAATCATGGATGCACTTCAAGACCACTTCAATAAAAAAAATTGTTTTCTTTGTTAAGGAAATTCACAGACACACTGTCCTGCGGAGCACCTCCTGGAACGTTGAATTTTTGTGTGGGGGTGCACCCCTTTCTCTCTTTCCCTCTTTCTTGCGAACCACGGCCACCGCTATTCACCATCTGCACCGCACCCTGTCCTGTTGCAACGGTGTGATCCTCAAACGGCACTGACAGGAAAATGGCAAACGACAGAATTTTTCTGGGGCCTGCGCTACAGTACTCCCCGGATAATAGCACATGCACATGGGTATAAAATTGTAGTGCTTATAAGCGGGTTTTCAATTAAATTCCTATTAAGCGGGGACCCTTGTAATAGCACAAAATAACAAAACACAAAAATATTGTATTGGACAATATGTACGTTTGAAATACGTGACTTGAAGTGTGTTTTCGATTTTTACACTTGTTCGCGTTAGTTCGACCTCAAGAAGAATCTATATATGTAAAAACTGTCTGTAAAAAAAGTCCGTAATGAAACAACACTTCTTCTTTCAACGTTATAATATTAATGTTATTTTTAATTCCTTCGTTCTTTTTATATACATGTAAAATAACGCAAAATATATGATTTTGATTTTGACATAATACAGGGATTTTTTTATTCGAAATTCTATTTGTTCGGTGTTGCCATCTTGTCTCGAACAACCCTCTTTTTATAATGGCGTCCTTTTCCGGATATGCCATACCTGAACTTTGGGACGGCAGCATCTAATTCCTCA
This sequence comes from Pocota personata, assembly GCA_963082735.1. Lineage (NCBI taxonomy): Eukaryota > Metazoa > Arthropoda > Insecta > Diptera > Syrphidae > Pocota > Pocota personata. Next base: position 36,652,238 of record OY720429.1, on the reverse strand, counting down.
AAGTTAACACGTCGAGTGCGAGTCTGTCCCTCACTCACTTCCATAGTTCGAATTTGTTTTTGCAATTCGAGCATTTCCCGACGCATACGCAACAGCCTCAACTATTCTTCTAACTATACTTTACGTTCGGGAACCTTCAGCGGAAAGATTTTGCAAGTCCGCGATAATTGTGGCAGGTGCCAGGGCGGCACTAACAGCAGAAGTTCCAGTGACAGCGGCACCAGGAGTACCAATTGACTTGATAGCAGTGGTTGTTTCGACGGAAGAGACAGCGAGTGTACCAATTGAGTTCTTAGCAGCGGGTGCTTCAATGGCAGCGACAGCAGGTGAACCAATTAACTTGGTAGCAGCGGGTTTTTTAACAGCAGCGAGTGTACAAAATGAGTTGGTAGCAGCGGGTGCTTTGACGGCAACGACATCAGATGTATTGGCGACCTTGGGTACAACTTCTTTCTCGGAGTCGGAATTCTCGACTTGGCCTGGTAACTGCGAGATTAAGTCTTCGTAGAGTGGACGAAGTTGCATTAAAGTAGCGTTGGCAGGAAAATCGACTCCGGCTTCAGTGAGTGCTTCGATTATTACTTGGCGACTTACTCGTGGCATCGTTGTTTGATGTAATGCATAATACGCTTTTGATGTGGACCTAGCTTGAGCCATTCTATCCAGTGATCTAAAGAATAACTACTTCTGTGCTTTTTGAAGCTTTAGTCTTCGTTTCTACTCTTCGTCGATGTCTTCATCCTCGTCCTTGTTGTTGTACTGCAGTGGATTCTTGTTTCGCTTCTGTTCTTCTTTGGATTTGTCTGATGGGCTTCTTGGTTTTGGAGCCATTTCTTCAGACTTCTTCTTTTCATCTTCACGGATTTCGTCCAATTTCGCCTCTAATTTCTTCCGCACCACTACTACGATGGTTTCCAGTTGCTCATACTATTTCGATTTTATGTACGAGTGGTTTTTATCGTAGTCCTCATGTCCACGTATTTCCTCATCTCCCTTTTTGAACTCTTCCCAGTGCAAGGTAAGTTCACTCAACCGTTCCTGTACGAAATCTTTGGTTCTCCGTATCTTGGGCTCCCTAGTGAATTTGTCTGATACCTTCTTTATCCACTCCGTCTTTTCCCTTTGTTGCTCGATCAAATCGTCTGTATTCGTCATCTCGTTGTACCACTCTTCTCTTGTATGCTGAGAAGTTTTCGTTTACCTCTTGTAGTAATCTCCCTCTCGTATTAAGTTAAGATTGCTTCCGTTCCGCATCTGCTTCCTATCGTAGCTTGTCTTGGACTTATATGTATCTGCTGTACCGTTTTACTCTCGTAGCTCGTTGTTTTACAGTTTTCAAAAGGACCATATATAGGTTCCTATTGCTCGAAGGACCAAATGTAGGATACTGTTCCTACGATTGCAAACTTGAATAGCCACCTTACCTCTGGTGGGGGGATAGCTATTCAATAGCTGTAGGATACTTTTCCTGCGATTGTGCTTGAATAGCCACATTACCTCTGGTGGGGGTATAGCTATTCAATGAGACCAACTTCTGTCGTGTTTGATGATTGTCTTCGCTTTGTATAAAATTTCGGAAAATGAAATGACCTTGAAACAGTCGTGAACAACTAAGTTCAGAGTATGTGCAAAGCATGGTAGGTGTCGGATCTTTAAGAGCTCTTCTGTTTTGACCATTCTTTGAGCATTATCCGTCACCATTGTCACCACTTTTTCACGAATGTTGTCGGAAAGAATATCATTTATAGCCTAGTTAAAATAAAATTTCAAATTAGCAAACAAACTACATACATATTTCGGGTTGGGATCCAAATTCTACTTTTCAAAATTCTGACACTCTTTGAACATACATCGCATACTCCTACGTTTTATTTTAGGTACCTACCTGGGACATAGCTTCAGATGTATGACGACCTTCGATCCGTGAAACCTTTAACAAAGGTGATTTCAGCTGCCCCTGGTGCACAAAGTGGCAAGTGACTGCGAGAATGCCCTCATTCCCGACACTTGTCCACATATCTGTGGTGATAGAACAAAAGTTTACTTCCTCAAGCACTACTCTCAGTTTTTGTTGGAGCTCCTTCCACTGAAACGGTATTAGAGTCGTCTTCAAGACCGTTCTCTCTGGCAATTCATATCTGTTGTTGACACAAGAAACAATATTCTTAAACCCTTCATGCTCCTAAGTCCGAAAAGGCATAAAGTCTTTCACTATCATTTCGGTGTAAAGCCTATCTAATTCTTTTTTTCTTTCGATTTGGTGTCATAGACAATTGTGGTAAAATAATTTGGATTTTGGAAGTATTGAAACTGTCGATAGTGTTTTTGATAGTTTTTTAAAACTATCGATGTACGCGATAGTTTTTTACTATCGATACTATCGATAGACTATCGATGTTTAACCAACACTAATGCGGACCAGCACAATAGCAGCAATAAGTTTTTATGTTGCAGTTTTTCGCTCCATGGCCGAACATTTGACAATTACGACATTGAGTTAGCTTATTTTTTTGCTTGCGTTTAAAGCTCCACTTTATTTGTGTGTGCATAATTAAACGAATGTTTTTTCTCAAGTCAATTAGCTTAACCGAACCACTTTGAAATGAGATGATGTAGAAAGTATCCGTATAGTATTCCTATGTTTTGGTGATTGGTTTACACTTAATATCGCGCTGGATAAGTTCACCTTTTAATGAGTTCGTATCAACCATTCCTAACCCATAGAGTACTGCTTTAAAAGCTTTTGCATCTTTCAGGTCGTGTGACAAAAATTGACACTATTCTTCTTTTAATTTAAAAATAACATTTTCATATGATTTCAGAAACTCGCACATAATTTTGATAATAGAAATCTTTTTAATTGAATAGTCGGAAACGTTAATTTCCTGTAACAACTTGTGATCATATTCGCACGGTTTTTGTAAAAGTTTAATGGGAGGTATTTTCACTTTCAGAGACGTGGGTGTAACAATTTCATCCATAGGTTCATCGTCACTATCAGGCAAAATCCGTAGGGGACTCCAGTAATTTGTTTTGGAGTCCCTGTATTTGACACTCATATTTGTTGTTTTTGGTTTCTTTTCGGGGGACAGTTGGTTGTCCCCGGAAGTAGTGGGCAACACGATCTGGCGCTCTTAGATCGCGCACGATCTCCCGAACGTCATTTGGTCAAGACGTTCGAGTTTTATTTACTACTTTAATACTGGTTCGATTTCGCTTTATACCTGTGATACACTGGTGGTACGGATATACCATTGCTTACCGAAATTGTCGACATCCTTCTGTACTTGCACCAGAAGATTCTTAAGGAGTTTGTCCGCGTTGGCCATGTCGGATTAAAACAGGAGTGTTAAGTAATATTCTATAAAAGTTGTTTCTACTTACAAATCTCTTTGTTTTCTTCTTCTAGAAGTCCAACGATGCAGATGATAAATTGTTCGAATACTTGAAAATTCAATTTAATTATAGAAAAAATTGAAAAAAAAAATATTATCCCAAAATGAACGAACACGTCGCGTTTTGACAATTATTGATAAAATTTTAAATATTGCACGACGCGTAAAAACCGTTTGCACTTAGAAAAAAAACTCACAGTGTCCGTTTTAACGTTTTAACTGTTGACTATAGTATTCTACTATTACTGTCTACCAAACGGTCTACCAAAACTGTCTACCAAACGGTCTACCAACGGTCTACCAAAATTGTCTACCAAACGGTCTACCAAAACTGTCTACAGAACGGAAAATATTTTCCACAGCAATTGTTCAAAATTTAATAAATCTTGTTAATAAAGTAATTGTTTTAAATTTGCACACATTTTTTTTTTATATATATATAGGCAAGAAGGACCAAATGTTCTTTAACTAAATAAAATAAATGAAACAGACTCGTCACAAATGATTCGCAAAGAGTAGTAATTTATTGGATAGTTTTTTTAAAACCATCGATGTTCGCGATAGTTCTTTACTATCGATGCTATCGATGTTTAACCAACACTAGGTTCAATGTCAAGCGATAGTAAATCTGCTGATAGTGTACACTGACCGTACTCAACAAACACTTTTTTCACAATCTCTAAAAAAAAAAGTAGCAGAAAAATCGTATAGACTTTCACGGCAACACTGACTTTAACTCGAAAAAAAAAATGTAAAACAATCCAAATTTATCCAAATCCAAATTGATTTAAAAGTACTTAAGAACTAAACTGCTGTCTAAATTACAAAATACTTACTCGTACCACCTATCTTACTCGGCTTTTGTTTGATGGTGATAAATGTGCTCTTGTACGGAGTACAGAGGAGATTGATGCTCTTGTACGTAGGAGATTGGTACTCTTGTATAGGGTGATTTTTTTAGAGGCATAGAACTTTTTTTTAAAAATAAAACACAACAAATTCAATGGAATGACCAAATTTTGGCTTTATTAGGTCACAAATTTCATGGCATTTAATGTTTAAAAATAATTTCTGGCATATGGCCTCCGCGACTGCGCCTTATTAACGCCATCTTGGCGGTCCAATTTTGCACCACTTTTTTAAGCATACCCGGTCTTATTTCGTCAACAGTGCGTCGAATGTTGCCTTCTAAGTGATCAATCGTTGCTGGTTTATCAGCATAGACCAGAGTACTGTAAAAATATTCACTGTAATTGAATTAATGCATTAAATTAACGCTCTGATAAACGTTATAAAATAGATTAGTTTATTCGAAAAACTTCTTTGTTTCTTATATGGAATATTCATATACAATTTGACATTTTTTGTCATTAAAAGTGTTTGACATTTGCGGGGGCATTGTTTGACCCAAGGTATATCACATGTGACGCCTTCGTGACTGATGACATCACCGTGACGCGAACAGTTTTCATCAGGTATTTTATTAACATAATCAAATCTTGTCAATGGTTTAATTAAATTAAATAATTAAATAATTTTTTACAATTTCATTCTTTCGTCTTCCGTAAATTAATAATATAAATCAAAGTTGAACCATCTGACGCTATTCTTGTTTCGGCGAATTCAAGTGCCTCTTCAGTATTGATGGATGATACATTATCTTTTTCTAGTGCATCTTTAAAAATTTGTATTCCTTGATTATATAAAATAAGTGAATTAGCTGTACCTGCTTTGACCAATGAACGATATTTATTATTTCTTATTTGATTATTCCTAATTTAAACTTAAATCTTAATGCTAGTTCATATTTGATTTTATTCCCTTATTTTAAACTTTCAAACTTTTAATTTTTTCCCTAAACCTTATTTCTTAAATTTTTTTAAAATCCAGTATTTAGTATTTTAGTAAAATGTCGATTTCTCTTTCACTAACACTATTCTTACACTATTGAATGAAACATCCCACGCTGGCGAAGTGGATTGCTCCCTTTTGTTTCTTTTCAGTTACTCAGGATCTAACGTTTCGCACTAATGTGTGTTTCACTAGGGCGATTCTAGGGCTTTCTTAGCGATAAAAATATTTCTTAGTTTGTTGGCCAGTGTCTTGCTTTCGTGAGCGCTTGGTATTTGTATTTTGAGCAAGGCACTACTGTTCGAACACGCACTAGAGATACTTGACGACATTTTCGAGATACAGATTATTCCCGGCGGACACGCGCTATAGGTACTTAACGTCGATGCCGAGATACAGGTAAAAATTAGATACACATCACTACACTAGCACCACTGGTCTCAGCTCGGGCGCCAATTAATTATTTTGTGTTCAAAATAATTTCAAAAAAATTTGTTTCCTTTGGGAGAAGCCCAAATTTATTACATGGAATCACTTTTAAAAATGAAAATTCAAACATCGACTTTTTCTAATGAAACCTAAATCTAAATCTGCATAATACTCGCTGACATTCATTTACGAAAATCACATATGTATTTCCTCTCATCTGTTCCATTTAAAAATGCCTTTATTGCTTCTTGAATGTTGTAACCCTGTGCGATTAGGTGTCGGGTATCACCCATTCATAAATCATTTTACGATTATTGACTGTATCTTAGATCTTATTACCCCGTACGTGTTTTAGGTGTCGGGTATCAACCAGTCATAAATCATTTTATAATGAACAAAACGATAATGTAAAGTAAATGTGTCGCCGCCAGTGTAAAGTGAAAGGGGGCGATTGCAGAAGTGCGCCAATGAAACGCACTATGTGTTTACTTTCAAAAAATGTTTATTTAAAACTATTGTTTACACAAAAAAATACACAAGGCCTTTTGCCTGTAGCGCGGTTGAATCCAGAAGAAAAAGAACAAAGATAAAAAGATGAATGGAAAGCCAAGAACTGCTTTGGTAACGTACCACAGTAAAAGGCCTGATGCATCGCTTAAATGTAGCGGAATTGTAGGGAAGATTTCCGAGTTGTAGTGATGCGTAGGGGAAGAGTTCCGAAGTGTAGCTCGTCCGCTACATGGCTCCCCCCTTTGGAGATGCAAAACGCGATGGCGGTTTGATTGTCCTGCCAGACCTTGTTGAAAGAGTTGTGATTTTAGCAGGCTATAATCTGGGTAAGGTGCTTGGTCCTGGTGAAGGAGTTGGCTTGTCCTGACACGATGAGTCGGCTACCCTGTTAGCCTGTTTGAGACGCTGGATAGACACGAACACTTCTTTGTCTGGTAAGGCAACCTTGAAGTAAAGAGGTTGGCAGGACAATCAAACCAATGCAAAGTTAATGGTTGCCGCCAGTGTAAAGTGAAAGGGGGCGATTGCAGAAATTCGCCAATGAAACGCACTATGGATTTACTTCCAAAAAATGTTTATTAACTATTATTTACACAAAAAAATACAAAAGGCGTGTTGCCTGTAATTTTGTTCATTTTTAATGCATTTTTATTGATTCAATTCAATATTACTTAATATATTAAAGTAGCTTAACTGTTTATGTTATTCTAACTTACTGGACTCATGCGGGCGCTCTAAGCTAAAGCTATTACATAAACTATGTCTTTCGACGTAAAAATGCATTAGTGTTATTACCCTATGCGTTTTGGGTGTGTAATTGGTTGGTGTCGTCTTTCGGATATGCTCACTTATCTCAATCGGCGCCGGATGATCGAGGTTTTATTGTTTAGTCTACGTTTATTGGTATATTGCCACACACCTTTGGAAATTGGATATGCTACAAGAAAAATCTAAGAAGAGGATTTTCATATATATACAATTGTTCGATAAGATGACACATTGTTAGGAAAATAATTTCGTCTGTCTAATGATGAGTGCTGAAAACCATTCTCTCATGTTACCAGTTAGCCTCAGTTCAAACAGCTGTTAAGCTTTACATGGCATGTGGGGTTGATGAACCCTTGCACTGTGTGAATATTTACTTTAACATGATTACATCTGGTTTGACTGTGTGAATTTTTACTTTACTACATTAACATGAATATTTATTAATGCCCCATATTTAATACCAAGTAGTTAGAAAGAGATACCACTATTAGCTTTTTTTTGCATGTTATCCCTTTCTTCAAGTCGGCCATCATTAAAGATTGCCAAAGGTTTGGTTTTGAATATATATCTCTTTTTTACGAGTCATGCGAGTAGATGGAAAGAGATGACATGCACGTATGCCAATGATCTAGCCTAGCATATTTGATATTTCAGTTTTGCTTATAGTGCGAGTGGAATTCGGCGGTGTTTTGTATAACCCGGCTTAAATATTAAGTTTTCTTTTTTTTTATTAATAGTTTGTAGTGTTTGAGGTGTACGTCGGATTGGTTATGGCGGCTACCCCTGTGGCCGGATTCTTCTTATATCTCCATAATCAATCCAATGCCCAAAAAACACTTTCCGGCATGCCAAATGTGTTAGGTAGGATGTGAATCAGTACCAGTTACAAATGCAAGTTTTAGATGGATCAGGAAGTTAAGGTATGTTCATTTTTGTTGGGAACGAACACACATTTTAGACCTTCTTATTGGTAAATGGTACTACTGCCCCATATTGTGTGGTGTGCGTTTATTAACATTTTTAACAGACACCTTTGATAACTAGATAAACACCAGATAAACCTTGAGATGAGGATTTTTAGTCTTCCATTTGGTAAGTGGTACTACTGCCCCATATTGTGTGGTGTGCGTTTATTAAAATGTTTGCTGTACACTTTTGGTAAGATACTAATTTTGTGTGGTCTACGCGGGTATCACCCAGTCATAAATCATTTCATAATAAACAAATCGCTAAGTGCGTCTAATGTATTTTTTTCATTTTGAATGCATTTTATTTAATTCAAATCAGTATTACTTATAGCCAAACCTTAAAATATTTGTTTAAGTCTCCGAAGAGATCGTTGTTTTATTTTTCTTTATCGGAATTACGAATAAATAAGTCGCGCTGCAGATGACTCAAAATTGATGAGGTCACCCATAAGGTTTGTACAGCGACAGCCTACTGTCGTTGTAGATGGATTTTATAAGAAAATCTAGCAAGTACCCAGTCAGTTTAATTTGGCCGAATGACGTAAGCTCAGTTAGCCGCGTTTCGTGGGTCCCTCGCCGGAGCCGTTCCACTTCACTTCATTTGAATTTGAATGTTTGAATAATATTAACTGGTTTTATCCAGTTTTTGTTTTCGTCTTTTGGTATGGCGTACGTGACACCTATCACCTTTCATTTTGTTTACTGATTTATACTTTATAAATGTTAGACAAGCAGGGTCGTACGAGGCGTGATTTTCGTCCTTGCAGTTAATACAATATACCCGAGTGCATTCATCATGTGGCGGGTACACCGGTTATTGGTATGTCCCAATCTTTGACAAGATATGCACCTCATTGGGTTTGGATTATATTCGTCTACATTGCAGTTGACCGATCTCGGGCCGTCCTTGGGTCGTCGGATTAGGTCGAAAGTGGCAATTGCTGCGCCAGTTGGCACTAGTATAATAATATATTAGTGCCAACCTTCTTCATTATTTACCTGACTTTGAAATAGTTTGAAATTATCACCAATCATTTCTATTCCTGATACTACAACGTAGCGCGGGATGTTATCATCGTTTTTTGCTATAATGGGTAGTGCTGGAAAGTAATCAACAGCTCTTTTTCGTTTCACTTTTTTTTCCGGTTTAAAGAAACCTCTGGATCAAGGTCCTTAAACCGGTTTTGATCAGGGGATCCGTACCTCCTTTCATATTTGTTTTTAACGCAAAAAAGTGCTTTATTTATGAATTTATTAAGTTCTTAGGAAAATCTTTATATGAAGGAATAGAAAAATGGGGATTGTAAAGTCTTTTTATATCAGGATTTGTTGTGAGCTAGGGTTGGCCACGGAGGTATCTTCGGTGCGAGTGAGGAGGACGGCGGCACGCTCGCGGTTGCTCGGTTTAGCTCGTCGGACGGGGTGGTTCTTGTCCACCTACACAACCGATCGCTATCTCTCTGGCCAATGATTGTGAGAGATAACCCCTGAACGCGCTCCCCAGTCACGATCTAAGTCTGTCGTAGAAGAAGTTTGTCAGTCGTCACGTTATGTCGTCATTGTTCGTAATCGTCCTGTCTTGTCACCGTCCATCTACAGAAGGACGGCCCGACCGGCCATCCACACACCAAATAAGAAAATTCCTATTCACTCATATCTATATTGAAATAGACCACTGGAATTTTGATGGGCTCATTGCCGCCCTATTCAATTTATTATAAAATTCGACTTAAAAACTACTATATAAACTAAACACATAACCTTTTCTGCTAAGGATGTAAAGAAATATCTAAAAAAAATTAACGTACTCACGGTTTTCTTCCTTTTTTTTTTTTTTCTTTAGTCCCCCGTAGTCCTGCCGGCAGCATGAAGAAGGATGATCCTCTCCTATTGCGGAGATAAAAAAACGCGACCGCAAACAAAAAAAACCACCGTCACAATCTCAGCAGAAATTCACAAATTCGTATTTGACCACTAATTCAAAATTATACGACTAAAATTCAACTAAAATTCAAAATTTAAACAACTAGGTTCCTCTAAAATTCAATTCAATCCAAACAAATTCAAGGGAGATTTTAATAGCAGGGCTATGCAGCCTTGAGAAATTCACTAATGTCTTAAAAACTCAGAAGGAGTGGTAGCACTTTCAAATAATTTTTAAATTTGAAGATTTAAATTTTTCACTTCCACTAGTGTTCACTACGTCCCACGGAGCACCCTCTTGTAACGTTGATTTTGATGTGGGGGAGCACCTCTTGCTGCCGTTCCTTATTGCGGACCACCGCTACCGCTACCACCGCCTGCACCGGACTCTGTCCAGTTGCAACGGTGTGGTTCTTAACCGGTCCTGGCAGGAAAACTCCAAACGACAGGATTTCTGGGGCCTACGCTACCTGGCATCGAGAGTAAGATGCCTCTCTGTGTACTGTCTCCGCTTGTGCACCTCTCTTTTGACGTACGCACCTTCTGCTTTGATTTGTCTTTAACAAAAAATTCGACAAAAAAATATAATCTCTACAGTGGGTCTTCGTCTCACTGTATACTAGAGTACCCAAAAAAAATTACCATCAGCTGTGAGTACCAGCTGTTCGCTCTCGACTTTGTACAATGATTTACTTCTTGGGGTCAATGCACTAACCCGTTGTCATTTATCTATTTTATCTGTTTCCCATTGTCCTACTTTTCGTCTCCTTCTTTTGCTTTGTTCGACGTTGTCCTCTCTTTGTTAGTTCTCTTCCCCTTTTTCTTTGTCATGTGAGTAGTGTTTTTTCCTTTTTTTTCTTTGGAAGATTAGAATGAGAAATTTCCTTTTCCAATGTTCTACGTCTCGTCATTCTCAGTTACAAAAATTTTCGTTTGAATAAAAAAATTCCTGAGCGATAATATACATAAATACACTAAACCTGACATACAATATTGTTAACTAACTTGCCTTATATAACTAATATGACCTACGAACCCTACTCGCGTAACCTAAAATAAAAATTTTGACCTTAGAAAAATTCCACAATTCGGGATAAATTTTTTTCATATGTAAGAAAGTAAAGATCCATAGAGATCGTTAACGGTACATAAGTATAGCAGTTCCCCACTTTTTTAATTTTCTACTTCTTTTCTACAAATTTGAAAAAGCTCCAAAGCAACAAACCACTCTTGTAAGCGGTCAAATCTCACTTTGGAAACTATGATGGAAAATCTAAAAAAATTAACAAATTTACTATTCAAGAATTATAAGCTTGGTTTCTCGACTTATTTGAGGCATCTTGCTTTCACAAAACTTGCCTCAATTTATCATATTGCATTTGCGTTCTTTTGAGTAACAAATGCTAATGTATGGAAATCGTATGTGGACTTTTCATTATTTTAGGAAATTGGAATGGAATGGGAGTCGTGTGTGGTGCATAATATTAGAAAACAAACATGCATGACATAAACTTGATATAAAACTCTTGTCAGTGGTCCAATCCCACTTCTGAAACTGTAGGTGTTTTATGCGCGTTGTTACCGTGTTTCACCTGCTTTTTTTTTTTTTTTTTTTTTTTTCTTTTTGACAAGTGCAAAAGCTGAGAGTGCAACTCTTTCAATTGAAAAAAGGTTTTGAGTGATGTGTTTTGTGGATTAATTGTGAAAACACTGTAAAATAATATTAAATGAATAGGCACCGGTTATAATTCCGAAAGAACGCTATTCTAAATGACCACAGGTTTTCATTTAAACCTTGTTAGTTGCTGTTTCACTACATCGATACTTTGAGTACTACATGGCTACAGTTTGGAGCGTCTTCTCTATTTTTTGTTTGATTTGTTTTTGAAGAGAAAGTGCTTCGCGGTTCACCTTCCCCTCGTTTCAACGTTCCACCAACTTTGTCACTCCTGCTTGGTGAGCTCCTTCGCCTCTACAACTGTCACTGCTTCATTACACCGATACTTTAAGTCCTGCATGGCATAATGCATAATAATAATAATGATGGTAATACTGTAAAGGGATGGTTCACTTTTTAGCGTTCGTTTTAAAATAAAGGAAAACACTTTTTCTATGGATGGCTTTATTTTCTTTTATCCAAGTTTTACTTTTCTTTGCGTGGAGGTTTTTCCTCATTGACAATCGAACGAACAATGATGAAATCATGAATTAGCGTAATGATAACTTAAAAATATTCTACCACTGGTAGCTCCTGTTATTCTTCTCTCTCTTTATTGTTATGCCTTTTCCTCTTAAAACACTTACAGTGTTGCCACAATACTAATCTTTTACACCATTGTTTGATGAATGACTTACGATCTGTTAAACGATATTAAATGAATTGACACCGGTTGCAATTCCGAATGAATACTGTTCTAATAACTTCAGATGTTTTCATTGAAACCTTGATAGTGGCTATTTCACTATATATATACTTTGAGGAGCTGCTTCTCTATTAATAATACAAATAATAATAATAATAATAATGGTAATAATAATCTTTTATACCATTTTTGGTTTCTTACCATTTGAATCAATCAATTATGAAAAAACTTACTATTTGTTAAATAATGTTGCAAAGTTAGCATTGCTAACAAAACGCTGTCATCATCGCCGTCCACTGGTGTCGGATACAACCCGTCCGGTTATCTGCAGCCTTCACTTCGCAAGCCTAAGGGGACGTGGGATTAAAATAAAATTTACACACAAGTAATTAATCTCACCTCCAACTTTAGGCACCTTCCAATGCTCCACCAATACCGGCACACCACCTCTCCAGAGTCACCTTGCTTGCCCTTGCAAGCATCACCATCAACCTTTAGCCCCGAACCAGCGGGTTACCTCCAGCGCCTCCGTCATGTCCATCAGCCCGGCACATATCCGAAGAAAAAGTATCTCACTACCTACGCAAAAGTTACCTGCGATGCTTTATGCAGTGCCCATTACATCGTCTTAGCGCAGTCGCCTGATAAGAAACCGACCCGCAATATCTACCTAGGCAAAAGTTTCACCGCACAGAAGAAAACAACCCCGATTTCGGTACACGGCTGCACCTGCGCTGGCATAACCGCGGACCCCTCGATTCACAGCAACGATGTCGGCTTTCCCCATGGCATAGGCCACCGAGAAATCCAGTTTCGTTCACTGGAACAAAGGGATCGAATGCACCCGCGAAAAACACAATCGAGAAAGAAAACGATTGCAACAAAAAAAGGTAAACAAAGATCTTAATCACTCACCTGTTGCAGACGGCATCCAAACAGAGCCGACAGTAAGATGTGGCATAACAATTATCCTCCTCCCAGATGGAAAAACACCCGGATTTATCGACCCGATGAATAAACACTCGACTCCGATGAAGTACACCGCGCGGAACTGCTGCCAAGGGGAACCGCACTTTCCTGGAACTTGCTGTCGGACGAACGATAAATCACACACAAACCCGGACCGAACCATTTCCTTTGTTTCGGCGAAAACTCCCGGAAAAACACAAAAACCAAAAAAAAAAAAACAAATTCACAAAAGGAATTTTGACGTCTGTCAGCAGATGTCAGATCCGGGGTACGTACAGTGCACTGGTTGATACGGCGAACCTCTCGGGAACCAGATAATAAATCAAGTGAAATTTAATTAAGAATTGTTTTTTTCTTTTATTCGTCTGTAGCTTTTTTTTGCTTCTCTCAATTCACTATCGCTCTTTCCTCCCTCTTCTAGCTTCAGCCCGGGGTCATCATTGATACCCCCTCCAGAAGTGTAGCAATAATATTAAATGAATTAACACCTGTTGTAATTCCGAATGAATACCCTTCTAATAACTTCAGAGGTTTTCATTTAAACGTTGTTAGTCGCAGTTTCACTATACCGATACTTTGAATCCTGCACGATGTGGTTTTTGGCGCCTGATTAATAAATTTTAATAATGAAATACTGCCCAGAGCTCATTTACAAAATTCGACAGATTATAGCGGAAGGAAATCCCGCCAGTTTATTTGAACGCAGTGTTTTGAAAATAATACATTTTGTGAACGAAAATAGTTGAAATGATTTCAGAATAAACTAATAATACTTCATTTTACTTACAAATTCTCAATAAGTACGAAAATATTTACCTATAGAATGATATTATTTCATCTTTATTTCCACACTCCAAGTTTTAATATTATTGCCTTTTTAATTTATAGTACCCTAAATGTCAATGAAAATAACACTACCTGTCTCGCTCTTTGGAAAATAAAAATGCCATACTCACACACAATGTCTGCTTGCGCGAAACACCTATTTGTTGTATCTAATTTCACTAATTGGTGTGAGTGTTGTTACCAGTGTTGCCATGCAGAATAAACTAATAATACTTAATTTTACTTACAAATTCTCAATTAATATTATTGCCTTTTTAATTTATAGTACCCTAAATGTCTATGAAAGTAACACTACCTGTCTCGCTCTTTGAAAAATAAAAATGACATACTCACACACAATGTCTGTTTGTGCGAAACACCTATTTGTTGTACAATATCTAATTTCACTAATTGGGGTGAGTGTTGTTACCAGTGTTGCCATGAAAATATTTGAACAAATCTGCAATTATGACAAAAAAAAATTTGCAATGCAAATTTCTAAGGGAAAAATCTGACTTCATACATATTTTTTATTTAAGTAACAATAACAAAAAAATAAAACATAAGTAAACTCAATAAAAAAATCACATAGTTTCTTTCATTCGTCTTTGTACATAGTATAATTAAATGCTTTAAGCATTTCAGGGTTTATTTTAAATTCAGTGCAGTTATTATGGTTTAGGTGTATATAATCTTCGCATAGTAAGATTCCATTCAATGTGGACGCTTGAAGCTTATTCCTAATTTTTGTTTTGTTTAAATTAATTTTAATGACAAAATGTTTGAGGACTGGAAAACTCCCGCTTCCATCTCCACGTTTTAATGAAAATATTTCATTCCAAAAATTGTCTAATAACATTTTTTTCTTTACATCAATGTCAGAAAATCTTAGCCTTCGAAGCTCTCGTCACTCGTCATCTAAATCCTGTGTATTTTTTGGATCTATTATCTTAGGGAAAAACTTTAAAACAGACGTATTTTTTCCATCGATAACATTATGAGGTGAAGTTGATTCAAATGAAGTTAGTAAGTCATTTCCGAAATCCATTTTTTTAATAAATGCTTGCATAACTTTTTATAAAAAGCAAGACAATTATGCTGAAACTCTTTTTGGTCGCTATCATTTAAAATGTGAATAGATTTTATAGCTACTGTTACATCTGCGCCAAAATATACTTCTCCTAAATCCTTATGGATACTTTCGTCAATTAGATTAATATTATGCAGGCATTCATTTGATAAATATTCATCCTTTATTTTTATTCATCCTTTTCTAAAATCTTTAAATACAAAAGAACAATTTCAGATTAAGAAGGTGTATTTGGGGAGACTCACTTTGAAAAAGTTTGTTAAGCTTATTTATATCACCTAAAATAAATCTCAGGAACTTAAAGTAAAGCTTAAATTGTTTCTTATTTATAATTTCTATAATTCGTTTCGTCGAATCAAAGTTTTCAACATTTTCGTGTATAAAAAAAAGTTTCAGAACCTCGATCCGGCTTAAAACCTGATTGACAGTGGCCTCAACAGATAACCAACGAGTTGCGGATGGGTGAAGCATTTTCCTTGGCTAGAACTCTATAATGTTTGAAAATCTGAAAAAAGTTCAATTCTTTTTGGGGAATTTTGGATAAAATTGTAGATATCCCTTATACAACCTTCCACATAGGCTAAAAGGAAATTGCATGCATGATTTGCACAAAGAGCAAAAGAATGACATATGCACTTGAAAATGATTAAGTGAGGGCAGTCTACTTTTAGAAGGTGTTTTGCCCCTGTCATTACATTTGCTCCATCAGCTGCAAACCCAAGTAAAAAATGCTTATAGTTAATGTTATTTCTTGTAAAAAGTTCAACAATAACAGCATACAAAGAACTGGCATCACTGCTACTTACTTTTAAAAGCGCAAACAAGAAGTCATGCACGTTTCCTCGATATACTAATCGAACAACTATGCTTAGTAATTTGGTCATTGAAATATCTGTCGCTTCATCAATGTAAATCGAAAAGGTTGAACGATTGAGCCTTTCCAATAACAGTTTTAACAATTGAAGTTGACTTTGTTCTTGCACATGAAATTTTGTTTAAAATTTTAGAATCAGGAATAGCATTTTTTAATAAAGGAACTAAATGGTCCATCGCGAGGAAAGAAATATTGTGTTCGGCTAGGAATGCCGATAACTGGCACTCTGTTTGGGCCAATAATTTATTTTTACATTCCTGTTGAGAAAAAAACGGAGATTTGGTGTTCAACTTGATCTCATTTACATTTGATAAATGCTTAGAAGTTTCAGCGTGTTTTTTTTCAAATCCGACGAACCAGCGTATCCTCTTAATTTACATTTGCAAATTGTGCAATTGATGACTTCTTCTGACATTTCCAACCTTCCTTTCCTTTTTTTTCTTTCTTTTCTTGCTGGAAGTACTAGCTTCCTCTTCCTGATGCGTTTCAGCTACTGATGTGGTATTATCCGTGTCCATAGGGGTTGAGTCAACATCTATACATATAGTCTTTTTAATCTAGTGAGAGTGATTTGAAACGCAATATAGATCAATTCTTACCTGTTCGATGGAAGTAAGCAAGTATATTCTTCGTTTGCTTTCCTTTTTCATGAGGAGATACTGAAGGAACATCTACGAAGGGATAGCATAGATAATTTATAAATTCGAAACAATGTGCCATGAATGTTACAAATAAAAATGTATTTTTCTTGTATACAACTTGGCTTTGTATCTCCAGTATTATCAACAATACAACATTCTTCCACCGAACTGAAATCTGCAATTCATACACATGTATTGGCTTGAAAAACATCATCGCTTGTCACGCTGTTGATTCAGGGTTCGAATCCTGATGTCAAGAATCATTTATTTATTTCGCATGGAATAAATAAAAAAGTCGATCACTTGCGAAAAGCTAAGACAACTCTACTGTGAAGGCATAACACTGGCAGTAGGGTGGTCATATGGCCTAAATGCAACTTGATCGTGATGATGACATCAGGAGGACGGAAAGAAATACAGTGAATCATAAGCAACGACAATAATAGCGAAAAACAAAACAAAATACTCCCCAGTTATCTGGACAGCCACCCTTGGCGTTTACAGAAACTTAATACCACCTGAGTTTCAAACCACACCACTCTGTCTTTCTCCCTGTCTCTTCCTTTCCACAAAAACGCACGTGTTCTAAAAAAAAATTAGTGTAAGGGTATTCATATCCCCTTTGACACGTGCAATTTATATAAAAAAAAAATAATAATTTTAAATATATACGTACAAGCTCCCTGGAAGTATTTTCTAATGCTATTTTTTTTTGCATTTTGCAAAAAAAAGTCAACACTTTTACCCAGACTGACGCGGGAATGTTTGAGAATGCGAATTCAAAAAATTTCATTTGGACAGGTTGCTGCGTTCAGTCTATTTGAACATTGCAAGATAAAAGTAGAGGTGAATACAAAAATGACAGCATACAGCGAAGACAAGTGTGTAAGAATTGTTTAAATTATTTTTTAAGAAGCACAAAATATATTAGTGCGCATGCAGCTGGGTTGAAAATCTGCCAATTGCAGACAAATCTGCACTTATGGCAACGCTGGTTGTTACACTCATGGTTCTCGATTGACGAAGCGTACTAAAACAATTATCTACATCGGACATGGAGTTAGGCTAGGTTTTTGTTTAAGTCAGGTAGTCAAATTGCTCATTTTATTTATTTTTTGTTCAGAAATGAACAAATACGTAACTGAAGACGTTTTACATCAAATGGTCTTGTGCACCTATTGTGTTGCAGAAAAATATAACATATAATCAATATTCGGCAAGTTACTGCATTATATAGGTCTACTTTCAATATATTAGTAGCTCATTTCTTTTTATAAACATTACGATTTATTAATAACTAAATACCATTCAACTCATTTAAAATAGAAAGAATATTGTACCAGAACTTGAAAAAAAAAGATTGTAATAATAATAACTAAAAATAAAAGTCACAAGTTACAATGACATAATTTCAAAATAGATATAATACTTTTTTCAGGAGTCAAGAAATAGACTCAATCAGCTACCAAGACAAGCCTTTTTGATAGCCAAACACTGGGCACAAGTCCTTGAATTAGCTTTTGTTCTCTCTGGTGGCTGGTTAAATATATTTCTCTCTTGAGAATTTGCGTATGCTAATTGAAAAAAAAAAAAAATTTTGTCAAAATTGTTATCGTATCAGTCAAAAACTTGCATAAATATGTTTGTAAACTTAAAATAACGTCAACGACAATAATCAACAATATTGAGTTTTTAAAATTTTGTATTTATATTAGTAAAATCTATTAACAGAAACAGTATTAATCCTTACTTTCAATTATACATATTTATAGATACTCGTATTTAACAATAACCATTATATTTTATTTATGAAGAAAAGAAAAAAACAATATTCAAACTTGAAGTTTGCATGTTTATTGGAAAATTAATATTGTTCGTTAAAAATAAAGTAAAAGCATTTAGTAAATTTGGGTTTAAAGTTAAATAAATAAAAACTGTTCCATAATGAAAAAAGTAGTTTCGTTTTTTTTTTTTTTACTAGCAAACGGTAAATAAATTAGAGTGAGTATTTTGTTGTTTTTCAGAGCGATTCTGAGGTATTGCGATAACATTAAATTCATGGGTAAGTTATTTCATTACATTTCGCTGCGATTTAATACTTACTAGGACAAGGTGAAAAGTTCCCGGCCTGATGCAGAGATGGCTTTCCAATCAACAAAAATTTATGTTTCCTGCCTGGGTGCACTTCTCATTAGTTCGTATGACAAGTTTCAACTTGTTCTCTTAAGTAGTTTCTTTACACGAATTTTTGCAGTAGACGTCTTGCGTGTTTTTCGTTAAAATGGATAAACTTGAATATCGTGCGGTGATAAAATTCTTCGTTTTGGATGGGTTAACCCCTATGGAAATTCATCAAAAGTTTACGGGGACTCTGCTCCTTCCATGTCAACCGTTAAAAAGTGGGCAGCTGAATTTAAACGTGGTCGCACGTCCCTCGAAGATGACCCACGTGAAGGACGGCCAACCACACCCGCAACCATCGAAAAAGTGCATAATATCGTGTTGGACGATAGGCGAGTGAAGGTGAGTGAGATAGCTGTGGCTGGGTGTATATCGGAAGAGAGGGTGCGAAACATCTTGCACAAACACTTAGGGATGCAAAAGCTCTGCGCAAGATAGGTGCCGCATTTGCTGAATGCCGATCAAAAGCAAATGCGCAAATGATTTTCCTTGCAATCTTTGGACCGATTCAATAGGGATCCGACCGATTTTGTGCGACGATTTGTCACCATGGATGAGACATGGGTCCACCACTACTCGTACACGCCAGAAACGAAACAGCAGTCGAAGCAGTGGGTGGATGCCGGTGATTCAGCGCCAAAGAAGGCGAAGTCGATCGCACCTGCCGGAAAGGTCATGGCCAGTGTGTTTTGGGATGCGAAAGGGATCCTGTTAATTGATTACCTTGAGAAAGGCAGAACAATTACAGGCGAATATTACTCCAACCTTCTTCACCAGCTGGATGCCAAAATTCGCGAGAAGAGGCCTGGTTTGAAGAAGAAAAAAATCATCTTTCACCAGGACAATGCACCTGTACACAAGCGTGCGTTGGCGATGGGAAAACTGCAAGATTTGGGGTACGATTTGCTCGGCCATCGCCTCTATTCACTTCATTTAGCACTATCAGACTTCCATCTGTTCCCAAACTTGAAGAAATTTGTTTCTGGGAAGCGCTTCGCATCTAATGCAGAAGTTGAGAGGGCCGTAGATGAATATTTTCACAGCCTTCCAGACTCTCAATTCCGAGAAGGAATGCTGATGTTGGAGAAACGCTGGACCAAGTGTGTTGAAGTCAGGGGAGGTTATGTAGAAAAATAAAATCATTTTTTAACTGAAAATCGCAGTCTTTCATTGTCAGGCCGAGAACTTTTCACCTTTCCCTCGTAACATCTCGTACCATGCAATACCATATGCCTTAAATTTATAAGCAATTGCAATGTGGGGAAGTTGAAGTTGATCAAAAGCTCCTGCATACTTTCTACAGCCATAGAACATTTATGTCAGAAACTTGGTAAGCTATTAACAGTAGACCATGTGGCTCTATGTATATCATATCGCCACACGTATCAATATTAACTTATCGCAGAGTATTTCTTCAAAGATTTTTGGGATACCTTGGAGTTGGTGATATGACTTCGGTCATCTTCATCTTTAGTGATGAATTTCCAAAAACCGAAATTTTCCAATAGCTAAATATAACTCAAATAAATACTTCAGATCAAGAGGCTGAAACGGGGGTTGGTAGTCGGTGGCAATCGTCGTCCGAGATTACCCATATTCCATATACTGTTATCGAAACATGAAGTCCAACACCTTAGTTTGGAATAAGTGAAATAAGGATAGTAGGGGTGCTTTTGACAATGCGACTTTTAACAGCATATGCGATTCTATCAAACGACATGCATGGATGAATTACTAGATACAATTTTGATTGTTAATTAGGATAGCGGCAAATATGTAATGTCGCTGCCCACAAGGTGGCGTTCTTTCTCCACTATTATTGTGTATGGTGGTCGACTCTACCAAACATTCTCCCCCGTTCTAACGTAAACGGTCGGGCATACACGGATGATGTTACCGCACCTTGTGTTGAATCTTGCTTAGAGCTCGCAGCAAGGCGCAGGTGGCCCTAGACGTGACTTTTGATCAATTCTCTCAAAACTGAGGTTATTTCTTTACGAGAAGAAGGAAGTTATTTGGTTTAACGCCAGGGTTACTGCTGTCTCCTCTTTATATTTAAATCAAAGCATCAAGATAAAAGCTATCTTCCGTCCTAAACAAAGTGGCTTTTGATGTAATCAACACTGGAGCTTCGATGGCTCCAAAAATAATCAAGGGTCTGGTGCTGGGATTTCCGTAGGCGATGACAACATTAGGCTTCACTTCTCCTTATTTAAACATCTGTCTGTCTTTCAAGCGGAGACCTATGCAATCCCAATAGCTATCAACTATATTGTAAGGAATAGGTGGAGAGGACGAAGTATCAGCGTCTGTAGTGACAGCCAGGCTGCGCTTAAGGTCTTACTCAGCCTTTTAATCAGTAATCATCTCTATGTCTTTCAAGCGGAGACCTATGCAATCCCAATATCTATCAACTATATTGTAACGAATAGGTGGAGAGGACGAAGTATCTGCCTCTGTAGTGACAGCCAGGCTGCGCTTAAGGTCTTACTCAGCCTTTTAATCACTTCCAAAATAGTTCGAGAATGCAAAAGCTCTCTGAATTCGGTCTCAAAGCTGAACTCATTAAGTCTTATTTGGGTGCCAGGTCTCAATGGGATTACTGGAAATAAGATTTCTGGTGAACTTGCTACACAAGGTTCGGAGGAGTACCCCTCAGCCGTTGGGTCTTCCTGCGTCCTTGACTATATTGACAGTTGAGTTTCCTATGAACATGATCGTGGGTGGCATTGCGCTTCGAAATGTAGATAGACTAAGCGAATACTACTGAACCTCTACAAGAAACCCGCAGCATTCTTGCTGTCCTGGCGGTCTTATGGGCCACTTCGGTTATGTCAAATATCTTAATGTGCCAGACTGAAACGACACCATCGCCTGTGACGCCTGTGAAGAGCGCGAAGGTGCTGCGGAAAACTTCCTTTATTATTGCGAAAATATGTATGTAATCGCTTCTCTCACTGCACTCCAAGGAGCCTGCACAGGTGCCCACTTTAGCACGCCCTGGATGCATTCTTGAACCTCTCTCTTCTCGATGTAAGTAAATCCAAACAAGCCCTAATGTGCTTCGTAATATTGTGTGCGTGGTGTATATGCTTCAAATGTATTCACATTGTTCAATAACCAACACTTAATTTCCGAAATTATTGAGGAAAATAACAATTGGGACATATGCTTAGTTACCGAAACACATTTCAATTATACAAGAGTTTCCAGTGATCTTGTCAGTAAGTGAAACGGAAGTGCAGGAAAAAGCTAATCCTAAGCTTGCAAACAAGAGAACGAACTGGACTGAATTCAGAGAAAGGATAGAAAGTTCTATAAACCCAAGATAAGGCTGTTTTCAACCGTCTCAATAATGAGCCTCAAGGACGAGTCTGTGAATTCAAAAATGATTCACTTAGTAGATTTCTACGAAGTTTACCGACGGATGCGTCGAAGTATCTAAGAACACATCAGTTACAAAATCCGACCTTGAAAGCACCAGCCAGAAAATGGATCAGAAACTCAAAGCAAGAGACTGACCTCTTCGCAGAAAATCTGCCAAACGTTTGTAAGCCATTCTCATCAAGTGCAGCTACTGAAAACCTAGAGTTTGTTGAGAAAATAGAGGAAGATGGAATTCTCCTTGTCACGCTCAGAGAAGTAAGAAGCATATGTCAACACAAGTTAATAAAAAATCACCAGAGTACGATCTAATAACTGCGCAAGTTTTAAAAGAAATGACACCAATAGCTTTAAAAAACTGCATTTTATAATAAAAGCATGCCTAAAGTTCCTATATCTCCCACATCATTGGGAAATAGCTGAAGTGATTGTAATACCCATGCAAGAAAAGGAACGGAAGTGACATCAGACCAATATAGCTTATACCAATTATGGCAAAGGTTTTCGAAAATTTACTTCTGAAAAGGCTTAGCAAAATCATAGAAGAAAGAAGTTTAACCCAAAACATCAGTTCGGATTAAGAAATAAACATTCCACGATATATCAAGTGAAAAAAGCACTGGAAGAAAAACAAGGCACTATGACTAGATGTTGCTCAAGACTATGACAAGGTTTGACATAGTTCCTTGAGTACAAACTGCATAGAGATTTAGCTGGACAGTACTACGAAATACCGAAATTCTATATTTCAGATCAACTCCTCCGAGTTCGACGCAAACAGGAATATTGGGAACTGAAGTAAATTAAAGTAAATGTTCCACAAGCAAGTGTCCTAGGACCAACCTTGCATCTGTTGTATACCAGGGATATCCCGGTGGATAATAATGCCACGATGCCTACTTTCGCAGATGAAACTGCAATTTACTACCTGATAAATGCCCTGTGAAGAAACTGCAGAATGAAGTCAAAAGAGTAAGAGATTGGACGCAACAAATCAACTCACACAAACTTCACAAATAAAAAGATAAACAATTTTCCGATATTCATTAACAGCAAAGTTGTACCCTATGAAAATACAGCCAGGTACATTGGAATGACTATGGAAGTTCAAAAGGAAAGAGCACATCAAAAAGAAAAGAAAACTGGTTACTGAGAAGAAACTCAGATATGTTTACCCTGAACAAAATCACGCTACATAAGCATTTCGACGTACTGCAACCACTTACTGGGTTGTACAAAGAAATCAAATATCAAGACTATACAGACATTTCAAAACCAAGACTTTCGTGAAATAATAAATGCCTCTTAGTAAATAAGAAATACCGTTTTACACGGTGAACTATAGGCATGGTGACAGAAGTGGTTAGAAAACACGCTGTGGAACACAATCAATGATTGTAAAGCCACATCAACTCCGAGATAGAAACGGCCTTAAATGTATGGGACAATATCCGGAGATTGAGAAAAACCAAGTTTCATGAGATAGTGGACTTAAATGTTATGGGAAAGTACTTAAAACTTTAAACTTTCCTTAACGCGATTTTAAATATAGGGTGACCAGATAAGAACGATAGGAAAGGAAATTTAAATAAATCAACAACAGTGTGGGATATTCTGGCTTTATTTTGAAGCTACATTCATGCCATTATGTATGGAATAGCACATCATTTAAATGGTCGCCTCGGCTTCGCTGGCAGTGCTTCAAGCGGTCGGTCCTATTTTTGATGACTCGGTCTCGGTGCGGCGTCATTCCGGCAATAGCGTCTCAAATGTTGGCCTCGACTAGTTCAAAGTGGTTGGCTTGTTAGCGTAGACTAATGACTTGATCTAGCCCCAGAGAAAATAATCGCGAGGTGTCAAGTCGCATGATCGCGGCGGCCAATTGATGAACGCTCGCCGTGAGATGACCCAGTCGCCAAATTTTTCCTTCACCACTTCGAGCGTTGCGTTGCTTGTATGGCATGTAGCGGCGTCTTGTTGGAACCACAGTTCGGATATATTGATGTTGTCGGGCTCTGTCAGAAAGTCGATCTAAACCGAGGACCATTGACGGTAAAGGTGTCTCCTTCCTCATTTTGAAAGAAATAAGGTCCGATGATGCCGCCGTGCCATAAACCGCACCAAACAGTCAATCTAGATGCTTGGTTGATCACTTGTAGATTGTGGTCGCTCCAATAATGGCAATTTTGCTTGTTGACATAGCCGCTAACGATGATGAGAAGATGATTTTTTGTCCACAATCCGGATCTCTGGCCAACATTTCCAGCGCCCAATTAGCGAACTCACGGCGTTATCTATGGTCGCCTGGCTTCAATTCTTGCCTCAGCACAGTCTTATACGGATGTAGGCCTAAATCCATTCGCAAAATATGCCTGGTTGACTGGCGATGCCCAATTCAGCTGATCGGCGCCGAATCGACATTTCTGGGTCTTCTTCAATATTGGTCGCTACGGCGGTTATGTTTCCTTCACTGCTCACCGATCTCTGTCTGGTTGGTGGCTTAAGGTCCAAAAGAGTGTACTCACCCTCAAACTTTTCCACTGAGCGACAGATTGCCTGAGCCGGAATTCCGATAATATTTTTTTAATAATTTCCACACGTTCGGGAAATGTCAAACGATGCACGATGAAATGGCAAACTCTACTGAATATTCTGACAGCTGGATGTCTTTGGTAACTTTAACACCTGCTGAAACATAACAATTGGAAAAACCATCATTGCTATCTGGTCACCCTTTACAAGAAAAAAAAAAATCATTTATCGACCGATCATAGATTGGTCCTAATTAAGGAGTTGTTTTTAATGGCGTTAGAGTCCCACACTATTTGGTAATTGAGAACCACCAAGCGTCGTAGCATTTTTTTTTGTCAATGATGCATACTTTCGGTTATTTACATACTGTCAATTCTGCAACAATTGTAGCAGAATTGTTGTTTTTTTTATACATTTTCCTTATGTTTAAAACATTTCTTAAACTGCCAATAATATTGTTTATTACAGGGAAGGCAATCTACCTATTTTATTCTATTAAATGATTTCACGGGTACGGTGTAAGACACTAATGGTTTATAAAATTGTTAATAATAGTTTTTGCACAAAATGTCTTTCATCTTATAGGGTGTTACGCAAAGAAAAAAAAATTTTTACAGACAAGGCATAATGGAAAGCTGCTTTTTTTAAAAAATAAAGACAGAACCCCTTTTTTCTTTTTATTTTAAGATCCGACCGAAAATACGACTCAGTTTGCGACCCTTGTCTCATACAGAACACATCTCTGTACTTCTTGTCTGTAGTTGTCTCTTTTTTGCCTGCATTTGAATATGTTTTTGTTATTGTTAGAGGCTTTTTGATGAACTTTACTTCTTGAAATTAAACGCCGGTTGTTGCGTGTCGATTTGGTTTGCTAATTGCGTTCTGTTGAATTTGATTGCAATACAAATATGGTAAAGGTAATATTACTAAGCAATGAGGATGAGCAAGGTTTTCATGTAAACGCAGATTTGAAAAGTGTTTGTCAAAATATAGGCACCAAATCGTGGCGAGTCGTTTGCGTGGTCTGACAGAATATACACCGGAACCCGGAGCCAATATTTTGTTGGTGAGGAACATTTACATATTTATTTATGAAATATTTTATTCAAAGAATGAAGCGAGTTCTTGTCGAAAATTCCGGTGGCGCTAATTCGGTTTAATTTCTAATAAGAACCCCTCGCGTACTTTCGAATTTGACTCGTGTTTGACGTTCGATCAGCAGTTTGTCAAGCAAATACAGTGGGTCTCACGAGTAATTGGACACTAAAAAGAAAAATGTTTGATGTCCATTTTGTTTTTTTTTTTTTTCATTGTATTAGAAAATACAAATTTACTTAAAATGAAAAAAAAAAAATACATTTCTAATAATAAACTAACACTGCGACTCCACCGGCAATTTTCGAGGCTATAAATTGCCATTGCCATTGCTTTAAAATTTCCTAGTGTAGACGCTCAAGCAATGGCAATGGCAATATTGCACGCCAGATGGAAGGCAATGATTGCAATGAATTTTTGCAAAGGCAATGAATTTAACGTTTCAAAGTTTTCAAAATGGCGGGAAATGAAAAAGAAGAACGTGTGGCAATAAAAAAAACTTTTTTGGAAGAAAATTCTGGCGGAAAAAAAATTGCACAAAAAATATTGCCTGTGGAGTATTGTAAGTTATGATCCGGAGTAGAAGGATCGTAGCCCTCCCACTTTACTGCATCCCAACTTTTTTGGTTTGCCGGTGTGACCTCAGGAAGTACCGGCAGGCTTCCTGGTTTCGGATCACTTCGTCATTGAGGTCAATCAAATGCTGGTGTTTTCGAATTTGTGTGATCCAGTTGTTTTTTGGTCTTCCTTTTTTGCGCGATTGTGTAGGAACGTTGATTGATATTGCCTTTTTGACGGGTTTCGAAGGATCTCTCCTTTGAACATGACAATACCAAGCTGAGCCGGTCGTGCTCTATTTTGCTTGTGATGGGTTCTTTTACATGAAGGCTGCCTCGAATCTTCGAACTTCTTATTCTATCAAGTTGTGTTACTCCTGCTGTCATGCGAAGCATCTTCACATTAGCTGCCGTTATTTTGCCCTCATACTTTTTGTACATTTTCAGGCATTGTGAACTGCACGTGAGCGCCGGACGTAGAACTGCGGTGTAGAGGCTTCCTTTTTAGCTTAGGGGGTCTTTTTCGACCACAGAAGATAGCAGAGTTTTCCCGCCACTTTATCCACCCAACGCTTACGCGATGATTGATGTCATCATCACAAGTTGCTTCGCCATTGATCACAGATCCCAGATATTTGAACTTTTCGCACTTGGGAAACACTTCCATTGAAGTAAATGCCTGGAATAGGCCGTTGTGGCTCAGAGACCGGGCAGCACAGATACTCCGTCTTTTTTGAACAAATACGGTACCCATTTCCCTCCAAAACATCCACCCATACATCAAGTGTCTGCTTCATCGTCAGCATAGAATAACTGATGCACTTTGGGGTCGATTTTCCTTCAAGCAGATAATCAA
Source organism: Pocota personata (assembly GCA_963082735.1). Taxonomy (NCBI): domain Eukaryota; kingdom Metazoa; phylum Arthropoda; class Insecta; order Diptera; family Syrphidae; genus Pocota; species Pocota personata. The sequence continues at coordinate 36,625,027 of OY720429.1, read as the reverse complement.
GAACTGCAATAAATAGCAAAGGACTGAGGACGCTTCCCTGGTGTACACCGACTTTGATTGGGAACTCTTCGGTGACTCCTGCGAGACATCTTACTCTTGTCCTTGCTCCCTCATACATATCCATGATCATATGCACGTAGGTTTCTGGAATTCCTCGTTGTCTTAGCGCTACCCGTAAGAGATCTCTTGGTTGTCTATCAAAGGCTTTTTCAATATCAACCAACACCATAGGAATCCTTTAAGGAATCATGATGTTTTTCCATTATGATCCTTATACTTTGGATTGTATCTGTTGATTTATCTGAGACAAACCCGCACTGGTCATCAGGTAGCCGTATTATTTTCCGTAGTCTTTCCTTTGTGCAAAGGAAGAAGATAACTTTCCCTCCACTGATTAGGCATTGGATTACTGCTCATAAGTTTGGAGATAAGAATCATGACCCATCTGGACCCGATATCTCCTATCTTTTTCCAGAACTCAGAGGGTATCTCGTCTGGCCCAACCGCTTCTCTTTTTTGGAGTATTTGACCGGATTCCTAACTTCTTCGACAGTAATGTCGGATACTTCGTCATGGTTAGGAACGGCTCTTGGAAAGTGTACCCGGGGAAATTGTTCGTTCAGAAGTCTTTCACAATACTGTCGCCATCTGTGGAGAATTTTGTCGTCTTCCCCAAGAAGCTGGCCTTGAGCATTGCTAATGAACTTTGGGGAACGGCTATTTTGAAGATAGTTGTTCCCTTGTTCAAGTTGCTTTGTCGAAGCTCCTGGATAGGCTGGTTCCTATCAGGCGCCGAAGACGATATTTCCTCCTACTCCCGATAGAGGCGTTTCATACTTTTTGTTTGAAATTGGACGCACTTCTACTTCGCGAGACTTGCAACATCTATATATACCTTCAAGGCAAGCTTTTTCATCTCTATTAGTAGAAGAGCAATTTGACCAAGCCTTGAAAGCCGATTTCTTTTTCCGTATCACTATTTTAGCTTTATCTGTCCACCACCATGTTTCTTTGGCGTGTTGGCAGGGGCTTTTCGACATTCCAAGCAGTGATTTGGCTCTCTCCAAGCAAGATCGCAGTAGGGAATCCGACATATCTAGTGCTCTGCACTCCTCATCACCGACCTCATCAATGATGGTAAAGAGGTAATTTGTCATGCTGGTAATAAAAATGCGAAGTTTTTATTACCAGCATGACAAAGTTTCTGGGCGGTCGCCTCTCCCAGGATCACTTTGCAATCTTTAACCCTGGGTTTCATGAAACTGGCTACCATATGGGAGTCAATCTGGGTTTCATTTCAGCCACTGCTGTAAGTGATCAGCTGCCGGCTTTGTTTGACGAACATGGTATTTAGCACGATAAGAACGTATGACTTGCACAAGCCAGTCCTCCATGGCAGTCTTCGTAGTCTTCGTTTGTCTTCCCGACATGTTCGTTCAAATCTCCGCCAACAAAGAAAAGCTCTTTGGGATGTTTTTGATGAGGTTGTGTAAATCCAGCCAGATTGCATCTTTTTCTCTCTGTTCGCATCCGACTTGGGGAGCATATGCGCTTAACACACCTCACCCTGTATCAATAATTTGAGAGACATCAAACGGTCACTGGACTTTGAAATGGTCAAGATGTTGCCAAGTAGCTCTGCCACGAGAATGATAGCAATTCCGTTTTTACCTTGTTCCGATCCATAGTAGCTCTATTACTTGTAAGTTTTTGTCTTAACGTCCAAGAAACGCGTCCGATTCCCGGTGTTTCGCCATTTCGTTTCTTGTACACACAAGATGTCCACTCGCTTTCTAATCATCATTTCTTCACGCTCGTAGCTGCGACCATTCATACTTCCAAGGTTCCAACTCGCGACCCTTAGGTTACGCGTAAGCCGTTCCATTATTTTGCTATCCCCCGGAAACCGAATAGGTCTGACCTGAGCATTTCTGCTCGTCCCAGGATCACAACCATGCGTAGCATTGGTAGTGCTTTTCTTTTTAGCGTATTTTTGCATAATGCCAGGGTTTAAGCGTTTTTTTTTTTTGTTTTGACACGTGCATGCTCCTGATTTTTGATTTATGTTTGATCTTACTTTTATAACACCGGTGATCTCCAGTTGTGTCAACCCACGGATTCGCATGCACACTTGCGGGCCAGTTTTAAGATGGTATATGTGTCGCTAGGCTCACCTGGATATTTTAAAAATGCCTAGATGTGATTTTCCCCTTAGTCGCCTTCTACGACAAGCGCTATGTATTTGTGGGGGGCGCTGCAGTGATATTCTTAACCCGTCCCTGCACGGGGAATTTTGATACCTTATCAAGCTAAGGTAACAGGTACTATGGACAAATGTGGCGCAAAACGTCCACAGACATCAATTGAAATTAGAAATTTTGTTTTATGTATGTATATTTGGGACCCTTCTTTGGCAGAGTCAAGGACGGTTCTCACAGTCTAGTAACCAATCTTTGCCTGACCAAAAGTCATTGCCGTGTGAATATGTTTTATTCTATACATGGTTACTGTTTTGGTTTGAAGGTAAAAACCTTTCTGAAATTATGTTAGTTGGAAAGTGATAGAAGTGATAGGGAAGAGTTTTGTCCCACGGGTTGCAGTATGATAGCAACCAGGAGGCTTTTCTTTTAAATCAAAGTCTCTGCCAATTGATTCGCTCCACATGGCTTTTAACGCAAGTCTTTATTCATCTCTACATCTTGTGGTATCATGTGATTTATTGAATACATATGCATGCATTTTCTGAAAATATTGTCTTACCTTTCTAGTGGTAAACTGTATATCTGATTATATCATTTATCTAACGTTAACTGTTTTCTCTATTTACAGAAAATTTACTAACACGCTCGCAAAAAGCGATAAAAGCAGTCTGAATGAATGAGCTTAAGCGTCAACAATCGTAATATGTTCGAAGTGGGCGTTAATAACAAAAGGCCCTCAAACACTGTAATTAAATTCGAAGGAATAAATTACATCTTTTTTCGAATCATACAGATGAAACGAAACAAAAACAGTTAGAGATCATAGAAGACATCTCATGACCTCGAGGAAGCCACAGTACGGTCGTACTAGGCTTACATTTTCGACGATAGTCCACGCAGCAGTTTTGAAAGGTGGCTAGCTCTCTCTTGGCATGGGAGACAAAAGAATATGCTGGAATATGGAACATTGTCTACGTTAGTAACCGACAAATTTATACGGCACAAATTGGACAAACCCATTCCAAGAGGATGCTGAATTGAAAATACCACATCGCGAGTTGACTATTTAGGTGACCGAGACATCAAACCTTCATTTCACAAAGATTTGCGAAGCTAAAAGGGTAAAACATGAGTTTACACTCGTAATAGAACCGGTAATCGGCGTATGACATGGTGTCTCACTTGAAATGTGCTCATCATCAACTCATCAAATCTTCGAAGCCATACGGGTTATCGCACCTAAGGGAATGAAGGAAGAGAATATGCTTCTAAAGGAATCAGTAGTTGGCTTATACGATCTCTAGCATTGGCACTGTGAATTTCTATGAAAGGAGACTTTAATTGTACCAATCGGTTTGATTATTGCAGTTGCTTGGTCCGCGGATATTTTCCTGATGCAGTTTTCTCCATTACTTTTCTAAGCACCTACTACGCTATATGCCAAAACTGTGCGATATCAGAATGCTGAGCTCTGAAGCCATATTTGCACCGACGTCGGATAAACTAAATTGTGTCTCAAAATATTGAACGGAAGACTTTTAGAGTTCAACAAGATATACAGAAAAAGTCCACGAGATCATATAAGCGTACCTGAGAATACTAGATAACTAACACTAACCATTTTTCATGTTTTCAATGTTTTAACGTTCAGTTTGCTGCGCTCCATATAACTTGAGAACGACCGAACCAATTTCAGTGTAGTTTTCTTCTGCCTATTGACTATTTATCTGGAATGAGAAAGCTGAGCGATCAAGAAATGACTTTCACAAATCGGGGGAATCTACTTCCCAGCTCAATTAAATTTTATATGTCCGCTAAACTATTACTCGTCGAGTACCGCCAATTTATTGTGTGAGCAAGTTTTATGCCTAGAGAAGTTTTAAGCAAAAGTCCGCGAGGTATACATCTCAGATTAATAGAAAACCCACAATTTTAATGTTTTGAAAGAAACGCATTTACTATAAAGTTACACATCCAACAGGAAATGCAATAATATCGTCATCTATGATATTCTAAATCAATCTGCAAATCTTTAAAAAGGAAGGCTATGTTAGAATACCTAATGGCTTTTTGGCACGGGCGAAGCCAGTCGGTTTTGTTAGTATTGGTATAAGCTTATTGCAACGATTGAGATCTTATACATCCTGTGAAATAGACTTGATATTCATATTGGACAAACAAAAATTTACGCCAACTCCTTACATTCGTCAGTGAGTTATAGACGCTAGTGTTCACGAGCCATTAAAATATTTTGAACTATAGTGCGCGTCAACTGGTTTCGTAACTAATTCTTGATAATCCTGATAAAAGTGAAGTGTTTGGTGTAAGAAATATTCAAGGAAGCGGTCAACAAGCGGTTTAATCATGTTCACATCATCAAGCAACAATCAGCATAAACAAACGTTAATTATAAGGCATAGGGTTTAGCTAATGCAATACAATGGGTAAGTGAACTTATTTTATAGTTATATTAGGTGCGCAACTAAGTTCTCGATGTTTGTCAATAGATGGCTCCAGCAGTAAGTGCTGGTCGATTTTGACATATCCAAAACGTCATGAACCGAGCTTAGACATATGGTAAACAAAGTGTTTTGACATATTAGTGATTTTGTTTTGGCGTCATATACTTTTGGATGTGCGAAAATGTCTGATTTTGTGCCAAATAATCGTCATTTGCGGGAAGTGTTGATTTTCTTCTTTCATTCGAAGAAAACGGCGGCTGAAGCGCATCGAGAGCTCCAAAAAGTTTACGGAGATGCTGCTCTAAGTGAAACAACGTGCCATCGCTTCAAAGACTGTGATTTCGATGTTGACGACCGTCCGCGTGAAGGAAGGCGAAAATCCTTCGAAGACGCTGATTTGGGGCATTGCTCGATGAGGATCCGTGCCAAACGCAAGAACAGCTTGCTTCAGCATTAGGAGTTACCCGTCAAGCCATTTCCAAACGATTGCATGCGTTTGGAATGATTAAAAAAAAAGGAACTTGGGTTCCTTATGATTTGAAGCCAAGGGACGTTGAGCGTCGTTTTTTCGCCTGGGAACAACTGCTCCAGCAGCAATAAAGGAAGGGTTTTCTTCATCGCATCGTCACGGGTGATGAAAAATGGATTCATTACAGCAACCCAAAGAAAAGAAGTCATGGGGTCTGCCCGGTCATGTTTCTACGTCGTCGGCTCGGCCGAATATTCACGCTGCGAATATTATGCTGTGTATTTGGTGGGACCAGGTCGGTGTCATTTATTATGAACTGTTGAAACCCAACGAAACCATCACTGGGGAACGGTATCGACTTCAATTGATGCGATTGCGCCGAGCCCTGCGCGAAAAACGGCCACAATACGAGCAGAGGCACGAAAATGTGATTCTACAGCATGACAACGCTCGGCCTCACGTTGCCAAACCCGTTAAAACCTACCTGGAAACGCTCAAATGGGAAGTCCTACCCCACCCGTCATATTCCCCAGATATTGCGCCATCCGATTATTAATTGCTCCGTTCGATGGCACATGATCTGGGTGATCAGCAGTTCCGCTCATATTTATTTATTTATTTATTGTTCCACACTCTTCGCATTGTTCTGCCGCTTCCTGGTTAAAAAAATGTCTGCTACTAAATAAGGTTTTCCCGACTCTTATACGAAACAGTTTGATGCACTCTTCTCTTGTGAACAGACTGTTATATGGAATGTGAGTACTTTGCGGATGATGGGTTCGGAGAAAAGTTGCACTGCTCTTCCATGATTCTTCGATTTCCTCGCATTGAACTGTTAAGCATATGTTTCGCGTTAGTTGAAAAAAGTTAGGTGTTTCCAGTATTAGTGACAGTTTAAAAGTTTCTTTCGCTGCTAAATCGGCCGCTTCATTTCCCGGTATTCCTGAGTGCCCTGGTACCCAGGCTAGAACAATTTGGTTGCCCAGACTGCTTCTAATGGACTCTAGGGATGGGCATTTGTTTGTCGCGCTTTTGAGCCCCACAAGGATGCCAAGGTTGTCCGTGCAGATAAGTGTTTTCTCTGTCCAATTACGGGCCAGAATTATAGCTGTTTTGATCCCCGCTAGTTCGGCGATGTAGCTCCCTGCTGAATTCGGAAGTAGTCCTTGATGCAGCGTCACAGTTCGCCCATGTCGCTTTCGTTCAATTACTGCATATGAGCAGTGCCCTTCTATACATGACCCATCAGTGTAGAGTATTTTCAATCATTTGATTGTGCAGTTTTGTAAACATGTCGTTCGTAGTCGAATTCTTTTTATATCCCGCTGTGCTGGTATCTATAGGGAGTAGATGTCTTTCCCACGGTGGGCTTTGATTTAGGCTCCTCATGTTTTCATCTGAAAGGACAGGATAATGAGGAGATAATAAAAGTGCAATATTTTTAATCGCCGATGTGATTTTCCGCTTAGGCTTTGGATCTGTTTGAGTACATTGTACTCGCATGTATAATGGGTGGCGGATACCAGCCAATGCTTTACATCCCATGTTAATTGCTCTTTTCTTACCCAGATTACTAAAAGAAGTAAACCCGGCTTCGGTTCGAAGGGCATCGAGTGGTGTAGTTTTTAGTACACCTGTTGCTGTGCGATAATACTCATTGATGGCAATGTCTATGCTTTTCCTGTTGTGTTCTGATGTCCACATGTAGATTGTTAGACCTTCTACTAGAGTTTTTGCAATCCGTAGTGCAATTTCCATATGTGGCCCTTTTTTCCGTGAGCAAATCATTTTAAGTGCATTGTTGCGTGATTTTAATTTGTGAATGACATTTTTGGTATGCAGGTTCCACTTTAGGTTACCTGTAAACGCTATTCCTAGAACCCGGAGCTCTCTTTTAAGTGTAACTATTACGTCACGAAGTTGAAACGGGCTCGTCGTGCATTTGTGTTTTTTGCATAAATGTAATGCTTCTATTTTAGAGGGTGGTACAACTGCACCTCGTTTCTGTGCCCAAGCATGGATAGCTCTTATTAGATTATGCTCAACAATACTGTTATCACCTGACGCTAGTAAATATATATTGTCCGCGTATATACCGACAAAGTCTAGATTGTATATTGGTAGGTTGAGTTCTTCTACCAATGAGTCTATGTAGGCGTTATATGCAATCACCGAAAGTGGAGAGCCTTGTGGTATTCTATTTTCAACACGTACTAATGGTGAATTATATCCATCCACATTGACACTAAAGCTACTTCCTGTGAGGAATGCCCACATCACTTTTAGGATCTCTTTTGGAATTCCCCAGTGGTGTAGCTGTCGAATTACAGGGGCTGCAGTTACTCGATCAAACGCCTTTTCTAGGTCAAGGGAAAGCAAGATGTTGTGTTTGGATGCTGCTAGGTTTTCAACTATTTTATGTTCCAGGAGGTGAACAAGTGAGTGAACGCCTCTGTTATGCCTAAATGCATGTTGCCCCGAACTTATTTTATCTTCAATGACCCAAGTTATTCGTCTTGCAATGATTTTTTCAAAAATCTTTGAGAGAACCGGGAGAAGTGAGATGGGACGATATTCGTCATAACGATGGCACGTTCGTGGTATTTTGGGGATCGGCTTCAACTGCGCTTGTTTCCAGTCATGAGGGAACTGTCCTGTTTTAAGGATTTGATAAAATAATGAGCAAATTCTAAGCTTGAGGCTGATAGCGCAGGCTCGTACCATTTTGTATGTAATTTTATCTTTGCCTGGGGTTCGTCCTTTAGCCATTTGAAGAGTCATATCGAGCTCTGTTATTATTATTCTGCCTGTCAAACAACTTGGATAGTGTTCGATGGGAGAGAAGTTGTCAATATTAAAATTATTTTTTTCCTGGATGACTTCACTGGGGTAGGAATGATCAGCGCTGTAGTTTTTCCACATATCAGAAAAAGTATTTGCTATGATTTATGGGTCATTTTGCACGGTGTCGTTTGCAATAATTGACGGGAAGTTTTGAGGGGGTCTATTGGACTGAAGAGACCTTATTCGTCCCCATAATGTCTTTGAGTCTATAGTCGTATGGTATTGTCCCATGAAAGTCGCTTGGCTTGAATGCATTCTCTCCGAACTTTAGCACATAACTACCTGTACGATATGCAATTCACCGTTGTGGGGCTCTGACGCACTCTAGCCCAAGATAATTGTTTTTCTTTTACTAGCTTATCAATCTCTAGTGTAAACCAGATGGGATTCGTCTTCTTGCTTTTTTTTAATGTTGGGATGCTTCTGGCTGCAGCTGTTCTAATGATTTTTTTTATCCTTGAGGCTTCCTGATTGATGTTTGGGGAAATAGGTGATGCCGATGAGAGGGCATGGGATGTGGTTTCAAATAAGTTCCAGTTGGCTTCACTTTCTTTAAAGCGTGTTGTAAATTTGTTTGTAGGTACTTGTTCAGATGAGCGTATGATGATGGGTATATGATCCTTGCTTTCTCCAGAAGGAGCCACTTGCCAATGAAGGCGTGGAGCTAAATCAGCAGTGGCTAAGGTGACATCGATTGCGGTGAATGTGTTTTTGGTAGAGAAGAGGGTTGGTGATCCGTCATTTAGAACAATAAGGCCACGTTCATTTATGAAATCCTCGAACCTTGTGCCCTGCAAGTTAGTTTTTTTTGAGCCCCATAAGGTATTGGAGGCGTTGAAGTCTCCCATTATGAGATGTTGAGAGTTGTTGCTGTCGGGGATATTTCCAAGGTGGTCGGAGGTAATTGTTACATCCCGCTCTCTGTACATGTTAGTAATTATAATAGGTGTTTTTCCAGGGATTGTTAGGGTTTGATGAAGAAGTTGACTGGTGGATGTTATGTGAGAAGATGTTGGGATGTTATTTTTTATTAGTATGCCTATGCCTGATTTGGCATACTGGTAGTCTTTATTATGATGAAAGACTTTGTAGTTTTTAATATTAAAGTATTTGATATTTGTTGATATGATGTGTGTTTCCTGTAGCGCTATGATATCTGGGTTGTATTTACATATTAGTTTTTCTAGTGCATGTTTGTTATTACAGAATCCTTGCAGATTCCATTGGAGGATGAGCATTTTTGTGGTGAGGTCATTGTGGTGTATTATTAACGGTTGGTTTTTGGGTGTTTTGGGTACCAATTCCAATTATGTTTTTTAATGTTGAGGGGGAGAGGTTTCGTAATGGGATCTGGTTAACGGATAAATCGGCATCCAAATCCATAACTTCCTTTCCCGGGTTGGAGGCAATTTGGTTATTGTCGTTGTTGTTCTTTGAGCTTTCAAGTGATTTGAGAAAATTAGTTTCTGAAGTTTTAGCGTCTTGTGTATGGGGAGTGAATTTACTTTTTTGTTGTTCAGCTTGTTTTAAATTTTTGTTGTTTGGAGAAGGAGGGATGGATGTTGAGTTGATATATGATGAGGTGTTTGGTTGGGATTCAAGGTGGGGGGTTGGTTGTGGTGGTTGAGATGGGGTTGACGTGGATTGATTTGGAGTTTTCTTCTTGTTTAAGATGCGGCTCTTTATGACTTCTGCCATTGGGGGGTTCACTCCACTACGTTTCTTGGGAGGTGGTAATTGGTGTAGGGAGGGATTATCATTAAAGATTTGCCATGCCTCGCGGACTGTACAGCGTCGATCGGTTTTAATTTTATTGACCGACTTGTATGTCGCTGTCTTCTTTGCAATTTACGCAATACACACGTGTACATTCATCATGCGGTGGGGGGAGGCAACATTCTTTGCAGGTCGTCAAGTTGGTACAGCGATTTTTGGTGTGTCCTAATTTCTGGCAGGAGATGCACCTCATTGGGTTAGGGATATATTCCTCTACCTTACAATTAACCCATCCATTTTTTATATCTTTTGGTCGACGAATCAAATCAAAAGTTATTATTGCGGCTCCAGTCGGCACTAGGGTTTTGTTTTCTTTTTTCATGATTTTTTTTACTTCAATTACCTTGGATTTCTTTAGCTCCTTTAGCAGTTCTTCTTCTGGGATGTCAATCAAATGCCGAGAGAAAATTCTACCTTGGACCGAATTCAGCCTAATGTGGCAAGTAATTTTAACGGGAATAGAGTCTACAAGCTTAGCTTTGTAGAATTTCTCAGCTGTGATGAGGTTGGAAACTTCACCCGACCGCATGGCTTTAACTTCCAGGATATCTTTAGAAATATACTCCAAGCCGCGATTTATTTGGAATGGGTTATAAGAGGAGAGTGGGCGGATATTTTCACCTGTTTTTTCCATTCCTGAAATAACAACATAGCGAGGAATATTGTCATCATTTTTTGTAATCGATGGCAAAATTGGGAAATCGAGGTCACTGCATTTTCTTTTAGCCTTTGTAATCCGGTTAACAGAGACATCGGGGTCTAAATCTATAAACCGGTTTTGATTAGGGGGTTCCGTACCCCCTTCATTTTGGTTTTTAAAAAGTTTATTTTCACCGAGAATAGTCTTTATAATTTCAATTTAATTAGAAAATAAGAATTATTGACGGCCGCGTGGCGGCAAAAATTTGACACTTTGAATGTAAACAAAAAGTTTTTTATCTGTCGCACTTCGATGGCACATGGTCTGACTGATCAGCAATTCCACTCATATGAAGACATCAAAAAATGGCTTGATTCGTAGATAGCCTCAAAAGATGAACACTTTTACCGTAACGGTATTCGAGCTCTGCCAGAAAGATGGGAAAAGTTATAGCTAGCGATGGGTAATACTTTGAATGATTCATTTGTAACCATTTTTTCACAATAAAGTTGCATTTTCATGAAATAAAACAGCGAGAACTTAATTGCGCACCTAATACTTGCCGAATTTAGTAATCGTATAGGAAACCAGTCAGTATTTTTTTTTTTTTTTATAATTCGCGCGCCAAAAGGAATATGAATACCTTTATACTGTTACAGGGCACGGGCACGGGAGGAGAAGCCTATGCACGTTGACTTTAAATGTTTGTAGGTTGTAGTGATGGGGAAAAACAGAGCTTGGTAGGTCATTCCACATTCGTGTCGTTCGGCTTATAAACGAATCCCTATATTTAACAGTACGACCGAAGTTAGGCTTTAGGGTGAACTGAAGTGCATTCGAAGCATGTCGCGTATTGCGATAAAACAGGGAGAGACAGGAGTTCCGATTCGTTGTTTCTTCCTCCGATACTTTTTTTTTTTTTTTATAATATGCGCACCCCGAAGGGGATTTGAATACCCTTAAACTGTTTCAGGGCGCGGGCGTTGGGAAAAGGGGGAAGAGAAACGGAGGAGGAGCCTGTGCACGTTGGCGTTAAATGTTTGAAGGTTGTAGTGATGGGAAAATAGAGGCCCTGGTAGATCATTCCACATTTGTGTCATTAGGCTTATAAACGAATCCCTATATTCGACAGTACGACCGAAGTTGGGCTGATGTGCATTCGAAGCATGACTCGTATTGCGGGTGAAATTTTGAAGGGGAGAAATGCAACTGGTTATTTCGTGGAGCATTTTTTTTTTTTTATAAAAAAAGCGATAAAATAGTGAGAGACATGAGACATTTCTACGATATTCAAGTGAATGTATGGAATTCACAATGCCTCTATCACCTATAAGTTTTAACGCGCGATTCTGTACCCTATCAAGAATGTGCAAAACGGTCTTGGGTACACCAGACCAGATATGAGCGTTATATTCCAGCTTAGGGCGGGTGAATACCTTATAAATTGAAGCCAGATCAGACCTGGTAAAATATTTCTTGCACCGTTTAAGGAATCCTAGAATCCTTGAATAAATCAGTCACAATCAGCGTTATAAATATGTAATATATCGTCAGATGATTTATACCGTCAGATGTGTCTAAACTTTGATTATTTAATTTGTTAAACAGGTGTACTTGGAACGTTGGTACGAAAAATTACTCCATCTGTCTCTATTTTTATAAAATAAAATTATGTTTGTCTGTCTATTTGTGGGTGTACACTCGATCGATACTAAATCGATCCGAGTGCAATTTTCTTTATTTTATAAAGCATTTTTATTCTTCATAAAGAATCAACTTATAACTTCTTCAGAATGGGTAGTTAAATACATTTGAAAGTAATTTATTTATGTAGTCATTAAGGGTACTAATTCATGAAGATTTTAAGCTATAAATAATGATTGTGCATTATCTTATCTTTAAAAATACTAGATCCATTCATATTCAAAGAGCGGAATCAAAATAATCAGGAATGGCGTATTGTAATGTCTATCTGGGAAAAGTATGTAAGGCGTTGTACTCGTAAGACCTCAAACAGCTCGAGTCGCCTCCTTAGCTCTCTTTCTGTGCACCATATTCGTCGAATCCAGGAAATTCAACTTCGCTATCGTCTTAACAGCTTCATTCAGATTTGCAGAGTGGAACAGCCTCAAATTTATTTATAGCCAGGACTCTGAGGGGTACAGAAGAACTTCTGAGGGTACCTGGTTTCCAGGTATATCACTCACTATGTATCGATCGTTTGAAAGTTCCTTCGTTATTATGTATTGGTCACGATACTTTAATTCCAGTTTTCTTGATTCCGTAGCAGGAATCTCCGTATAAGCACAAAATCATCCTTTTTTTTATAATTTTTTTGTCTCTGCTGGTTTTCCTGATTATCCAACATTTGTGTCGGTCGTTTTCGGGCTTCGTCCCTGAAGGTCCGTTGATATGCGTATAATCGCAACTGCCGTTGTTAGCATTCGGTTCGAAGATCGATGCTCTATTTTAGCTTTATGAAGAGCTGGTAGTTGGGCTTGTTGGTATTTTTGACATGCGCTTTGTTCATTGGACTTTTAATTCGATTATTCGACAAGTATTCTTCGTTTATTAATTGTTTTACGTAAGTGTGGTTTTACTTTCAGATTAATTTTCAGTTCGGTTTCAGTGGGTTCAGCGTGTTACTGTCGTTCTTTGACACCGTCTTTTCACTACTTTCGAAGATGATGTTCTTTCGTTGGAAGCTCCAACAGATAGTATCGAGAAAATTCTGTCATAGGATGACGTCATCAGTGATTACGTCGTCGTGAACCACTAAAAATTGGAGCAGAATTTGAAAACACTGTTTACCTGTTAAAGCATATCAAGGAGAATGATTTCTTCTTCATTTAATATGATGTTAATCCGCCGTTGAATTTTACTAGTTTCCTGTAACTGATACTTAAAACTCATGAGAATCAACTGTGTCTATCTGGACATGTTGCTCGCATAGACTTGCTGTCTGCGTCACGACCACTACTTACTTTAGCATCATCAATCGAGCTTCCTCAAACTCAAATTGCAAACAGTTTTTCTTCAAGATTTCCTTGCGCAGTGATTTTTCAAGTTGCTTGGGAGTCTTGTATATGTACAGTAACGGACATAGAAATCCGGACAGGTAAACAAATTCTTTAACTTCAATGATCTTGAGAACTAACAGCTAGTTTTTTAGGATTTTTCATAAAAAGGCTTTGATGACGTGATTCTAGTTCACTTTGTAAAAGTTCATTAAAAAAAGAAGTAGTTTGAGTGAAAGTGGAAGTAATGTTATTAATATGGAAAATAAAAAGAAAATTAATGAAAAAACAAAAGTTGAAATAATAAATTGAAAATATTAAAAATCGAGTGTTCGTGATATAGCACGAAAAGTGGGATTCAGCAAGTCGTCAGTGGCTGAAAAGAAAAAAGGGGACGGGTCGCAGAAGAAAGACCACCAGCGCTGAAGATCGGCTTTTAAAAGTAATAAGTCTGCGTGATCGGTTTAAAACTGCTGAAGATTTAAGGACAGACTTTGTTGAGGCTGGAGGATCAGAGATAAGCTCACGGACTGTAAGACGAAGGCTTCAAGAACCTGGCTTGAATGCAATAAGACCTGCCAAAAAAACCGTTTCTAAATAAACGAATGCGCCTAAAACTTCTCCAGTGGGCCAAAGATCATGAAAACTGGACCAAAACGGATCGGAAAAATGTGATCTTCTCGAGTCCAAGTTCAACATATTCGGCTCTGACGGAATACAGTACGTGAGGCGAAGAACTGGAGAAAGATTCAATGATGAGTGCGTGACAACAACCGTGAAACAAGGAGGCTCAAGGATGATTTGGGGATGCTTTTCCTATCACGGCGTTGGACGGCTGGCTCTACTAAATGGAACGGTGAACGCAGAAAAATTTAAAAAAATATTGGAAGACAATCTGCTACCATCTTTAGAAGAACATTTATCTCAGATAAGCTGATTTTCCAAGACGATTCTGTGCCTTATCATGGCGCGAAATTGGTAACTGTAACGTTCGTGAAGTTTTATTACTCTAAATGCATTTTTTCATTCCAGGTCAAACATTTTTTAACCGAGAATAGTAATGCAACATTGGAATGGCCTGGAAACAGCCCTGACCTGAACTCGATTGAGAACCTTTGGTTCATAATTAAGGCTCAGGTAGCGAAGAAGCTACGGACAATAACCGAGTTGGACAAATTTGTGGTATGAGGAAATCGCACTGGATACTTTACACAGCCTGATTACATCAATGCCTGCCCGGATAAAAACCGTAATAAAAAGAAAAGGAGGGATTACAAAGTATTAACATCTTCAGTTCTCGGAAGTTTGAGAAGCCTGTTTCCTGTAATAAAAATCATAAACTCGAATAGCAATAAAAACTATCATTATGCTTCCACATTTATTTACTCACTTGTTTTTTTGAATGAAACTTAAAACAATTTGAAAATGTTTGTATTAAAGCCCTTTTTTTTGGAAATTGGTTTATTGTTTTCCGAATCTGAAATGTATTTCATCAAATTAACGTTCGGTAAAGATGGATCTTGATTATCTTTAAAACCTCCAAAGTTATTCTACTAAAATCAGTTTTTTTTCACTATGTCCGGATTTCTGTGTCCGTTACTGTATGTGTGTGCGCGAGTAGAAGCAAAGTATGCAGTGTGTCGATGAAATTTGAAAAGAGAATCCGATAGGAATTGTGTTACGAGTATATGGACCCCACATCACTGGTACACATCCATTCTATATTTACAATTATTGAATGAATGACATTTATACCGCTGCGCAAGCGGAAAATCTTGTCACGAGAAATGAAAATATCTCAGAAATCCATGTCTCACATTATCAAACAAGATGTGGGATTCAACGCATATAAAGGAGCCACTTACTCACAGCAAGCAAATTGGTCAGAGGAAAATTTTGTTCACTGATGAATCTATTCAGGAATCGTTCAATAAACAAAATGTTTGTGCCTAGTGATACAAAAAGCATCAGAACTCATTTCGGGAGTCGAATGGAGCCACCATCCCGCTTCTGTGATGGTTTTTTGAGGAGTTACATAACTATGAAGGCGTTACCGACCTTCATTTTTGCGAAAAGGGCAATTGTTTTGAAACAACCAGTGTACTTTCCAACAAAATTCCGAGTTAGCTCAAAAGGCAAAAACAACACAAGGGCGGCTCCAAAACAATGTACCGGACTTCATAATCCTTTTGATTATAAGCTGTGGTCTGTCTTAGAGGCGTGGGCTGTTCTGTTCGACAGCCAAATATTGAGTCCTTGAAGCGCGCAATTATCCGATGGACTAGGTGAGTGCTGCGATCGATGAGTGTTTTCAATGAGGATTGCGGTAGTATTTTTAAATTTTTGACTCCAGTACTGTTGCTGCCGACAACAAGACATTTTTCCAGAGGACCAAACTATTCGGTTATTCGGTTAACCGGAAGAAAAAATAACCGGTTATCAACCGGATTAACCGATCATTTTAGCCCATCCCTAGTTGTAATCAGAGGTATCCTGGAGGTATCCTGTGTTTTGAAAATGTCTCCGTTACAGTTCGACCTCATTCCATGAAGTTTTATTTCTCTCGTGCAAATTGTAAAAAAAGCACACACGAAAATCCGTCCCTGTTATGTTCATTCCCATAGTCTATGCTATGAGTGTGAAAAGTTTCATCTTTCTAGGTCATACGAGCGGTCCTGAGAGTGAAAAGGTAAATACACACACTGACAGGTCGTATTAAAGTGATTTTTAAAGTGCTTTTTTTTATAGTATCCTGTATTTTCGAAGTCGAGAATCCATCTGCATAAAGTTATTAGTAGGTTAGGCTGTATGGTAAATGTCCAAAGTAGTAAAGTGGATGATCCTTGAGAAAATATCAAAAAAAAGTATCTTGGAAAATGCCACCCGGGATAAAACTTTTTTTTTTCTTTTGGGAAAGTATAAAATTTCAATGGCAAGGCTAGCGTGTACAAACACTCCTGCTTATACGCAATTTATTATTATACATTTGCTATTGTAAGTCAATACTATGTACGAGGGCAAGGTGAAAAGTTCTCGGCCTGATGCAGAGATGGCGTTCCATTCAGCAAAAATTGATGTTTCCTGCCTGCGTGCACTTCTCATTAGTTCGTATGACAAGTTTCAAATTGTTCTCTCAAGTTCGTGTAAAGAGTTTTGCAGTAGACGTCTTGCGTGTTTTTTGTTAAAATAGATAAACTTGAATATCGTGCAGTGATAAAATTCTTCGTTTTGGATGGGTTAACCCCTAAGGAAATTCATCCAAAGTTGACAAAAGTTTACGGGGACTCTGCTCCTTCCATGTCAGCCGCTAAAAAGTGAGCAGCTGAATTTAAACGTGGTCGCACGGCCCTCGAGGATGACCCACGTGAAGGACGGCCAAAAACCGCAACCACACCCGAAACCATCGAAAAAGTGCATGATATCGTGTTGGACGATAGGCGAGTGAAGGTGAGTGAGATAGCTGAGGCTGTGTGTATATCGGAAGAGAGGGTGCGAGACATCTTGCACATGGGTCCACATGGGTCCACCACTACTCGTACACGCCAGAAACGAAACAGCAGTCGAAGCAGTGGGTGGAAGCCACCTGCCGGAAAGGTCATGGCCAGTGTGTTTTGGGGTGCGAAAGGGATCCTGTTAATTGATTACCTTGAGGAAGGCAGAACAATTACAGGCGAATATTACTCCAACCTTCTTGACCAGCTGTATGCCAAAATTCGCGAGAAGAGGCCTGGCTTGAAGAAGAAACAAGTGTGCGTTGGCGATAGGAAAACTGTGGGATTTGGGGTACGATTTGTTCGGCCATCCTCCCTATTCACCTGATTTGGCACCCTCAGACTTCCATCTGTTCCCAAACTTGAAGAAATTTGATTCTGGGAAGCGCTTCGCATCCAATGCAAAAGTTGAGAGGGTCGTAGATGAATATTTTCACAGCCTTCCAGACTCTCACTTCCGAGAAGGAATACTGATTTTGGAGAAATGCTGGACCAAGTGTGTTGAAGTCAGGGGAGGTTATGTAGAAAAATAAAATCATTTTTTAACTGAAAATCGCAGTCTTTCATTGTCAGGCCGAGAACTTTTCACCTTGCCCTCGTATATACGAGGGCATTATATGCCTCCAGTTTGCTGTACTCCCGCTTAAACTTTCTGTCTTCAGCAAATTCCTCCCTCCTCTTCCTCAGTTCTGCTGCCACTGTGCTATTCTTTTTTGGCCTCTTAGGAACCAAAGAAGAGTCTTTTACTGCAGCAGTCTCGCTTCCACTGGATGCAGTTGGCAATGCTTCTAAGTAAACAAATATGAGGAACTAACATTTTATGTTTTCTTTTAAAACTACCTGTAAAGGAGCTAATTCCCGCATCCTCCAGAATTGTTGTCCTGGTTTTACCACTTCCAGTTGTACTTCCCAACCGATAGGTAGGAACGATTGACGGTCGGTCTAGCATGATGTCCGGGATCTCATTTTAATATATAAGTAGGTTTATGAAAAAACTTTACGAGTATCATACATACAAATACTGCATTCAAAAGTTTGAGGCCTACATAGACAACTGACTTCATTCATGCATGAAGATTGAATTTTATGAATTATGATGCATTGGGTTTTTTTTAGGTGCGCACTAAGTTCTCAATAGATGGCTCCAGCAGTAAGTGCTGGTCGATTTTGACATATCCAAAATGTCATGAACCGAGCTTAGACATATGGTAAACAAACTGTTTTGACACATTAGTGATTTTGTTTTGGCATCATATACCTCTGGTTGTGTGAAAATGTCTGATTTTGTGCCAAATAATCGTCATTTGCGGGAAGTGTTGATTTTCTTCTTTCATTCTTCTTTCATTCCAAGCGATTGTATGCGTTTGGAATAATTCAAAAACAAGGAACTTGGGTTCCTTATGATTTGAAGCCAAGGGACGTTGAGCGTTGTTTTTTCGCCTGGGAACAACTTCTCCAGCAGCAGTAAAGGAAGGGTTTTCTTCATCGCATCGTCACGGGTGATGAAAAATGGATTCATTACAGCAACCCAAAGAAAAGAAAGTCATGGGGTCTGCCCGGTCATGTTTCTACGTCGTCGACTCGGCCGAATATTCACGCTGCGAAGATTATGCTGTGTATTTGGTAGGACCAGGTCGGTGTCATTTATTATGAACTGTTGAAACCCAACGAATGCATTACTGGGAAACGGTTGCGCTGAGCCCTGCGCGAAAAACGGCCACAATACGAGCAGAGGCACGAAAAAGTGATTCTACAGCATGATAACGCTCGGCCTCACGTTGCCAAACCTGTTAAAACCTACCTGGAAACGCTCAAATGGGAAGTCCTACCCCACCCGCCATATTCCCCAGATATTGCGCCCTCCGATTATTACTTGTTCCGTTCGATGGCACATGGTCTGACTGATGAGCAGTTCCGCTCATATGAAGCCATCGAAAAATGGCTTGATTCGTGGATAGCCTCAAAAGATGAACACTTTTAACGTAACGGTATTCGAGCTCTGCCAGAAAGATGGGAAAAAGTTGTAGCTAGCGAAGGGCAATAGTTTGAATGATTCATTTGTAACCAGTTTTTCGCAATAAAGTTACATTTTCACCGAGAACTTAGTTGCGCACCTAATACCTAAATTTTTTGCCTGAAAAATACACAACATATTCAGATAATAAAAGTCTGATTTGCTTACAAATGTGGGAAAAACCGCTTTTGCGGTTTATTGAGATGTGTTTAGGTTTTTCATAATTATTATATTTCATGACTTTTGGTTATTGATTCGGTTCTTGTTTATGACTCCTTACATCAAATTCCAAAATTTGTCGAACTGGATTGCAAGGGTCTTACATAAAAGCCACACTTTCAAGTCATAAGAATTTATTTTAGATTCTTCAAGCCTTGAGTAAACAACTCGTTAAAAATGGAAAAAGTCGCGAAAACCATAATCGAGAAACGCTCTGCAATCATCTTCTTAAAGAAGACAAATCGCAGAAGGAAGTTGCTTCGCAGTTGAAGGTATCAAGGAAGTCTTGAGGATAAACCACGGTCAGGACGACCTAGGGCTACTCGTGCAACTAATTAAGAGGATCGGCTAATAGTTACAACAAGGAAATGAAGTAGACGAAAAACAGCACCCGAAATACGCATCGAAATAAATGAAATACTGAATAAACCGCTTCCTCGCCAACGGTCAAACGAAGATTAAGACATGCTGGACTATTTGGGTGAGTTGCTGTTCGAAAACCCCTACTGCGACCACAAAATAAGCAGAAAAGGTTTGAATGAGGCAAAAACCATAAAGACTGGATGGAAAAGGATTTTAACAGAGTTTTATGGAGCAATAAATCCAAGTTCGAGGTATTTGGCACAAAACGGAGAGTTTTCGTTCGACGCAGCGCTGAACAAAAGATGCTACCAGACTGTGTGGTTCCTATCGTCAAGCATGGATACGGTTCTGTCTGGAGATATTTCTCTTTAAGTGGAGTGGGACATCTGGCTCGAGTGATTGGAAAACTAAATGAGGAGGCATACAAATCAACATTGGAAGAAAACGCTGTGACATCTGGACTAAGATTAATTGGCGAAGGATTCGTATTTCCGTATTTCAACAGGACAACTACCCTAAACACAGGTCAAGACTTTGTCAAGACTACCTAAAACAGAGGGAAGATGAAGAAATCCTACTAATCATGTTAGATGCAGATCATCAGAATTTACTTTGTGGAACATACTATTGGATTGCTGGAGCAATATACCACAGGCAACATTCTAAGAAACTGATAGCTAGAATGCCAAGAAATGTCTCGGTCTTTCCCTATTTTATCGCTTTTTTTTATGAAAAATGCTCCAGCGAAATAGCCAGTTGCATTCCTCCCCTTCAAAATTTCACCCGCAATACGCGTCATGCTTCGAATGCACATCAGCCCAACGACACGAATGTGGAATGATCTACCAGGCTTCGCCATCACTACAACCTTGAAACATTTAAAGCCAACGTGCACGGTCTTCTGCTTTGTTCCACTTCCCCATTCTCCTAAACGCCCGTGCCCTGAAACAATTTAAGGGTATTTTTGTTTTCCTTCGAGCACTGAGGGCGGCCTCGAACTTTTGGCCTGCAGTGTATGTACATTCAAAAAGTGTATGCTTCTTTGTAGAATTTAATGTTATCAATAAATAAAATTATTATAAATGAAATCAGTAAATGCCTAACTTCTGTATTTTTTTCTTTTTACAGAAATTTCATTTCCACACTCGCAAAAGTAATATAAGCAATCCGAAAGAAATGATGTTGTTAACAGAAAGAGTACTACGTCTTTTCTTCGAATCGTGAAAAATAAAAATAAAAATATTAATATTGATTTAAGCATGCTACGTGGTTCTAAAGGAGATAACACAGTCGTATTTCATTTAAGTTTTCGACAATATACATATGTAGAGTGTGAGATGTTATTCGATCTTTATTACTACCATCGAAAAGGCTGCTCAATTGACGGTAAAATATGCTGAAGTGCTGAACAAGCAAAAATATCTTCTGTATGCCACTTGGAATAGACAAAGTTCTTCAAACTTAATGTTGAAATCAAATCACCAAATCGAGAAACGAGTATTTGAATCACTAAATCTTAATTTTGGAGATATTCGGTCAGTGACGGGAATTCAACAAGAGAATGCATTCGTTGTCAGTTCAATAATCGACGTACACGATATATGTATGATAACTGTTTCGACTGGAACTGGAATCGCGCTGATCGATGCTCAAATATGTTGTGGCCATATGAAATATTATTCTTCAAGGGATACTGAAGAGTGGAACTGTGCTCATCGATCGTTCCGATCATCGATTGGTTGCAGATACCATTTTGGCGGCTAATCCAAACACAGAACTATTACAAAGCCAGAAGTCTACATTTTTCCATGGAAACTTTTATTTATACTGCCGTCGATGAATACGTTAGCAAGAAACAGATGCTAGTGTCCGAGTGCCATTAAAATATCGGAGAAATTGTGAAATTTAGTGTGCGTCGATTGGTTACGGGACTAATTCTAGATCATCATCAAGAACTTAGTATGGTTTCATCATTAAACAATCAGCATTCAATCATTAGTTAACTTAAATTTCAAGAAATACGTTGAACCTGGAACAGATTAGTGGGTAAGTGGACTTATTTTATTGTAAAACTTGCCGAATTTTATACATAAAAGTAAGCAGTCAATATTTTATATAAATCAGTTGCACAATGAGCGTTCTACATATCGTCGGCTGAAGACGCAAACCACGTAAATCCACTTTTTACCAAAAACGGTTTTATTGTAGAAATGTTATCTTGATCTGAAAACTGATCCTTTTGCTTCATTTAAATGTTGTCTAATATAATAGGTTTCTTATTTAATTGAAAAGTTTAAATCACTCTTCTGCAAAAACGGATATACGAGGTTTGCAACTTTAGCGGACGATATGTATGTCAAACATCTTTAGGTTGGTTGTTTAAATACAATAGTTAGAGATCTACGCATAAAACTATTTGTTTAAAGAACATTTCATGTACGCGAAACCAAAGCATCATAGATCAAACGTAATGTAGGCTTCGGAGAATCCACGCTGACATAAAGAACTGTAGAGTATTGCACATCCGGTGTCTACCGAAATGTAAAGCTTCTAGCTTTAGCCGTTACAGGGCCACCTACTCTCGAAGCTTTCTGACGATTTGCTGATAACAATTTGTTGTTGCAGTTTTGTCAGAGATGAGTGTTTTTAATTTTCAATTATTGGGTCATTTTTAATATTGTATAATACAGTCAAACTTCTTTATAACGAACCTTCAAGGAAACAAAAAATTGCTTCGTTATAAAGAAGTTTTATACAAAATTCGTTATATAGAAAATTTTATTTTTTTAACACTGTAAGTGTTCCATTATATTTTCAAAGAAAATTGGTACAAAAAAGAACTCATTGTAAAGAAATTTGTATCTTTTTATTTATTTTTTCGTTAAAAACATATCAATTTTCGATTGCACATGAACAGTTTTGTTCTTTGTTTTATTATAAAAATCTTCCAATTTAGAAAGATGAAGATATGCATCATCTGAGGTTTCATCTCTTGTTTGAATAAAACTTCGTAAATTATCAAATGCAGTTCTCATATCATTATCGTTGGGTTGTCTTCGAATAAATTCAATTTCAGCATTGTCATCTGATGAATCCGATTCCTCAGATGAAATGACATTCAAAATTGTTTCGTCTGAAGGAAGTTCCATGGTAGCAACATTTGCATCCACTGCAACATAATCGTCAAATGTAACAGTACAATCGTCACTTCTTGGTAAAACTCTGTTAAAGTTGCTGTTGTTCTCAATTATTAATGATCTTTTCGTTGACAATGGATCTGAGTCTTCATTGGACCAATTATCAAAAGTACCAAACCCAGCTTTGTTAAAACAACTACGAATTGTACTTGTTTTAACATCGACGCACCAAGCTTTATAAACATCTGTAATGGCATCTAAAGGATTGGATTTGTATTCTCGTCCTTGATCCATAGCTTCAAGAACTCTCTGTTAGAAACGGTGACGATAGTACACTTTTAAATTTTGAATAACGCCCTTGGAGTATTGATGTTGTATTCGGTGGGAAAAATTTCAACTTTATTGCCTTTAAATAAACAGCCTGACAGTTATCAAGAAAAAATAAAACTTTCCGTCCTTGACGCATAAATTTTTGATCTTCTTTCATTATCCATTTTTGGAAAAGTTCACCAGTCATCCAAGAGTTTTTATTATTAAAATAATCAACCGGCAAGGACTGGATTCCTTTAAAACAACGAGGCTTTGCACTTTTCCCAATCACTAAAAGTTTCAATTTTTCATCACCTGCAATATTTGAGCCAACCATTAAGGTGACTCTCTCCTTGCTTTTCTTCCCTCCATGACACTTTTCGTTTTTAAAAGCCAGTGTTTTTTGAGGAAGACATTTAAAAAAAAAAGGCCCGTCTAATCCACGTTAAAAACATTCTCAGGGCTGTATCCCTCCAGTAAATTTGGAAGCGTATTTTTAATCCAATTTTGACATACTTCATCATCTACGTGAGCCCCTTCTCCACATAAAGTTTTTTGTTTGATGCCGTACCTATAGAGTTAATTTATTCTTTAAAACGGAAAACAAAAGATTTTCTAATTTACTAGCTTACCGTGTTTTAAATTTATCTAGCCATCCAGTACTGCCTTTAAAATTATGATGACCCAAAGATTCCGAAAAATATTTAGCCTTTTGTTTGATAATAGAGCCGAAGAGCGGTAAATTCCTTTTCCTGTTTATCTGAACCCATTTTAACATTGCTTTATCCACATCACCGTATTTTTTTTTCTTAGTTTTTTTGGCTTCTGTTTGAACTTGCTTCGGCATGTTTACCTCATTCTTTAAAATTGTCGACAATGTACTAAATGAAACACTAAATTTTTCTGCAACATCTTTTTTCTTTTCTCCCCTTTTAATTTTTTCAATAATCGATAATTTCTCTGGAAGTGAAATAGCCTTGCGCTTCGACATTTTTGTATAAACGTGTCACGAACTTTAAATGCAAACTCAAACGATTGACCTGTTGATATGCGTAAAATTTCTACTACACATGTACACTTCTTCATACATCCATACATACATACACCTACTTTAAGAATATTCTTGCAAAAACAGGGAGTTCCCTCTTAAAATTAGGAACAACAAATCATAGTAAGCTTTGTTTTCAAATTTGACATTTCGTTATAAAGAAACATTTTTGCTTTTGGGCCAAAAAAATTAGTTCCTTATAAAGAGAATGTCGCTATAGAGAATTTCGTTATAAGGAAGTTCGTTATAAAGAAGTTTGACTGTATATTATAATATTTAGTCAACACGAAGTTATGTAGAGCATAACTGCTTTATAAATAAAACAAAGTACGATAAATTATACACTACCGTTCATTTGATTAACCTCATTTAAAATTTCGAAAAAGTTAAATTTGCTCAACTTATCTCTAACAAATAGGCCGCTATTGCAATTCAACGATCCACTGTTTGCCGCTGCGACAATGGACGAATTTAGTTTGTTGTATTGAAATTGTTTGAATGAGTATTGTCGGATTCCCCATAATTACAAGGAGCAATTCATTTATTGGCTTTATTACCGAATTTGTGATGATACCAACATAATCGCTATTTGTTCTGCTTAGTGAAAAATCTTGAAGCAGGACGCGAATTTGAGCGTTGCCTACGACCAGAATTAAATCGTTGCCTGTTACCTTAATTGGATTCATTGAATTGATTCGTAAATTTTGTCTGCTGTTTCTAAAACCTTATTGAAATCAGAATCGCCTTGGGGAATAAGGGCTACATATGTTTATCAAGTTAGGTAAACGAGAAAACCAAAATTTCTTGATAAGTTCCTCGCCTATGGCACTAATAGCTGCAATCATGGTGACATTAATACCACGTTCTCCTGAGGTCATGCTACCTATCTGTTTTTCACCCTTGGCAGGTATAAATTTCGATCTTATCAAGATTGTAGATTCTACTCGGATCAAATTTGTAGCGAAAAAGACAATCTTTAAGGTTATTAAAGAAGCTCATAACATTGGAACGATTGAAGCTTGTTGACCTGGAAATACTTGTTGCTATTGGTTTTATTTGAAAAAGAAACACTTTTATATTTTTCCTATAATTAATTAATTTTTTTTATGAAAACATTTTCTATAGCACTTTGTAAGGCACACATGCAACTCACTCAAAGAATTAAAAAGGAATAAGGAAAAGGTACAAAGAAAGAAAAAGAACATAATCAAATTCACAATTTCAAATTAACATGATTCACAATGAACAATTATATTACACAGTTGATTGGTTTTTGTCTAACCAACAAAGTTCATAATATTTCGCTTAAACAACTGTAGAATTTTGGTCTTCTTTCACTTTTTCAAATCAATACGCCTTATTTCACTGTCAATGTTGATGTCGTCACTCTGCTATTCTTGGTGTTAATCGTCAACACTACATTTTCAGGATCGCCTTCAACCAAATTCCTTAAACCATTGTTGCTGAGATCAAATCTGAGTAGCATTTGTTTTAAAAGTTCTAAATAAAAATTTAGAGCGTTCGCTTTTATTTCATTTTTACTAAAACTAGTGAGATTCGATTTTTTAAGAAACTCCTCAGCTTTGGTTCCAATGAAAACATCTTCAATAGGTAAATAATTTACCTCGTCCTCTAAATTAAATTCTGTCCAACATCTTATGTTTTAGCTGTACGCAAAAAACTTATAAATGTTGCGGCAAAGTTTTTCAACTTCATTGGGAATTTTTTTGCAGGCAGATTAAAATCTCTTTTGAATTTGACTTGAAGGCCATTTACTTCACCAGCCATTACGCTTGCATCGTCTGTAGAAAGGCCAATTAAATTTTCTATTGGAATCTGGTTTTTTGAAAAAAAAAATTGTTTGTGCTTTCGAAAATAGTTTCTGCATCACATTTGATAAGTTCAATGAATCCTAAAAACCGATCTTTAATATTTTTAGATTTTTTATCAACATACCTTACAACTAATACTAATAATTTTTTGGTTGAAAGATCTGTGGTCTCGTCATTTATCAATGAAAATTTTGTTTTCTGCAGTTCTCAAACTATCTTCTGCTTGGCCTTATTTCCCAAAGTTTCAGCAAGTTGAGTCGCCTTTGTTCTGCCGCATTTAATTGACTTTGCCACGTGAGAGTCTGGACAGCATTCCCTCAAAAGGTCTGGTAAAAAATCCATTAACAAAAATGGAAGATTGTAAGTTATGCAAAAATGAACAAGTGTAAGCTCTGCCAAATACACTTTTTTCCCGAAATTAGCCCTCTCGTTGTCTGTGTTCATACAAGAATCGATTTTAATTTGATTTCTCTTTTTTTCCAAGTTTTTGACGTGAATTTTTTTTTTCGTGTCTCTTTATATGGTTCAAATGATTAACTAGAGGTTTTTCGCAGGCAGCACAAAAGCCCCTATTGTTTTTGTTTGTAAGCCAATAAAATGAATGAAGCCACACTTGCCGAAATTTCCTTTCAATATTATTTTCAACTTTGTCGCTGTTTTTTGGTTTGTCTGCATTTGATTCACTATTAAATATAATTGTTATTTCATTGAGCGTTTAAAATATTAGATAAATTACCAGCTGCTAGAAGGTTTGGGTTCATCTTATACTGTTGTGATTTCTGTTTCCTGTTCAGTAACTATCCGAGCCTTCTTCCTCACAACAAATCTTTAATAATGCATTATTTTAGTTATGCAAATACGAAATATTTATCAATTATCTAATTACGTTCATTTTTGAAGTTACAAATTTCCTCCTTGAATGTTCTAAAAAAATTACAACCGGCACGACCTTAAGCGTGCACCACCGGTTTACAATAAAACAACAAGTCCGCGCATGCAAGGCAAGCAAGTGTAAGCGATGCGTCTATGCCTGAATCCGATACTGTCTTGGATTACATCCGGAGGTTGAGCGTGTGAATCTCACTGCGCGTGTGGATAATCGCCCGTGTTAACTTTGATATTTAATTTTTACAACCAACAAACAAGCAGCATTTGCTCCGAACAGAAAATATTTTCAATTTTGCAGTGACCTGTCAAATCAAGAAAATGAGTGCATTCAGTGTTTTTTGTACGAGAACATCGTGCATGGGTCATGAAATTCGTTTACATGAATACATTTACACATTGTTTACATGATGCGATTGAAATAGCATTTAATATATGAATTCAATTTTATACAAATATTTTTCGTGTTCGATTTGATGCATAAGAGCGCAAAAATTGAATCTCGTGTTTTTCTTCTTTTTTTATTTCTGCAAAAAAAGGGACCAAATACAGAAAGAAGGTACCAAGTAACCAAGTGTAAAAAAGGGACCAAATTTGGACCCAAAGGACCATAGTGGCAACCGTAGTTGCATGGTTGCATGACAAAAGTAATAATGGGGACGCTGAGTTCAGACGAACGAAATTGTTGTACCGTAGAACAAATTTCTTTGGTTAGGTTACCATCAAAATTTGAAAAGAAATCACACCCCTTTTAAACACATTAATATTTGTCTCATTTTTGACCGCGTTAGGCAGACTCACTATCACATCTTATCACGTTATAATTTCACGTAATTTCGTCATCGTCGATATTATTAATAACATGTATTTCATCTAACATAACAAAATCGAAATTATTGTCGTTAACCAAACTTTCTAGTTCTGAAAAGTTGCTCACTAAGCTTTGAAAATTTAGGTACACTCCTTTTAGAAAGTTTCGTTGTTAAAACATGGTCTTTTTTCTTTCGATTTTAATTTTGTTTTTTGTCCCTGCAATCGTCTTTAGTGTCAATTGCAGGTTCGATTATTATTGGCTTTTACACAATTGTTACATTTAAATTCAGTCTTTTCACAATTTTTACCGTAGTGATTGTTTTCACATTTTTTGCACACAATTTCGTTATTACACTTATTGCATTGTGGTTGAAACCCCAGCATTTATTGTTGTAGATTTCAAACAAACGTAGAGAGAAAAAGAAACAGCGGATTCCATGAAATGTTTCCAATAGCTAAACAGTTTATTAATTATGTATGTACTATACCAACCAACCACTGCGTGCTGCGAACAAGATTCAAGTGAACGAGAATCCCTTGATTCAAAGAGCGTGCTACGCAGTGCAGAAGAGCGTGCGCGCGCGTGTGTGAATGCAAAGTGCATCGCGTGATATTTTATGCGTGTAATTGGTGGTGGGATGTAATTGAATAGTGGTTCGATTCAAATGAGGTACAGTGTGTTTACGATAATTTGGTACAAAAAAGAGAAAATGCAGTGACCTCAAAGTTACGTTACAAGAATTAAACAAATTAATAAAACCAGAAAAATAAAATATTTCTAGCAATAATTAACCAAACAAAAGTGAACAAATAATAAATTTAAGTTATTGTTAAACATTTATAATATTTCTTTACAGCTTCATACACTGAACATCTATTCCAACCTACATTAATTTTACCACACTCCATAATTTTTTTAAAAATGATACCATCAACTTCCACTATCGCTTTAAACAATTTTGACTTTTGATCCACCCTGTATAATTTAACACACTTAAATGTTCCCGTTAGATTGTTTTGTTTTTTTTTTTTGCCTCTGCAAAAGTATCACTATCCCACTCTTCTCTAATATTATTTACTAAAATAGTTGGATTTCTCAATGATTGAACCGTAACGTCGTATTTTTCTCCCAATTTTTCTTGCACTTCTCTCTCTACTGTTTTCCGTGATTGTTTATAATCGCGATAGCACCGTTTTGCCAATTATAAAGATTATTAACTTTAATAGACAGAGAGGAAGGATCGATATGTTTTTTAATGTCATTCTTTGTTGTTTTATTTTCTTGTTTCTCCGTTGGTTTTATTATTACTGTTGACTCTTTTCTCGCCATATCCGCATATGATTTGTTTTCTTTGTTTGTCTTGCCTTCACTTAATTTGTCTACCCGTTTGAGGATCTTCTCAATGTTCTCACTTTGTTTCTCAATATTTACACTTTGCTTTTCGATATTCTCTTTATTAAAATTCACTTTTTTTGAGATGTCTGCAATGTTTGATGCCATTAACTGGACGAAATCGCTACACTTCACGCACATGAAAAGAATCCCGGGGTCAACATTGCATCGTAGTCTACTAGTTGACCTGCGCACTTAAAGTCAACAAATTGACCACACACCTACACGATTGCAAGCAACCAGCTTGTCACTTCAGAACGTCCTATCGCACTTCCCACAATTACTTGCACCCATCTCCACTTAATAATGTGGAATTATATTTATTTCGCAATGAATATACAATATTTAACACGAAATAATTTTGTTTTTATTATAAAATTGACGGAGCACTATAGAAACACGTCTTGTCAACACGACAGCTCTCTCTCAGTTGAATTCTGCAATGGCTGTAATTTTTGAGTTTAGTTCAACAATAATATCATCGATTTCCAGATTTGAAATGTTTCTATCGGAAGGTACATTTAAGCGGGAAATATATGAAGGAAATATGTGAAGGACTGTTATCCCAATGGGGGTGACGTGCATTGAAGTCTCCTCCAATAATGATTGCGTCAACAGGAAGGGATGCGAATTCAACTATTCACAAGAAACCAATGAATTTGTATGAACGTTTATTTCTATAAGAACTGAAATGATTTACAAGGATATTACAATGTTTCAAATATGTACTCACCGCAGTTTTACTCCCTTCTTTCCTTGTCGGCTGACAAATGGCAAATGCGCCAAATTTAAGAATCTCGAGCCCAAGGCGAAAGTAAGTGTCAAATAAGGAAGTGTCAAAAACAAGGAAGGAGAAGAGTAAGGCTGCGTTCACACTTGGTACGTTTACACTGGTCGTTCTGCAACACCCCCGCACCGTGGATCGATCCCGATTCACCAATATTCAAGTCCAGAACGCAAAGCGTCTCATCACTCCTTTAGATGTACGGACATCGGCACTTCGCACTTCTCCATCGGCTCCTGGATACACCTTTTCAATCCTACCTCGACATCACTGTCTCCGAGGTACGTTCACATCGCAGACAAACACCAAGTCTCCCTTTGTTATTGGTTTTGACCATTGACACCAATTGGCTCGGCGTGTTAAAGTTGGCAGGTACTCAGCGACCCATCGCTTCCAAAAACGATCCCTCAGTTGTCGGGCTATTCGCCATTGTTTCCTCAGGCGGCATAGTTTCTGCAGTGGTTCATTTACACTCGGAGTCTGTGCTGTATTTGCTGATCCCAGCAGGAAGTGGTTCGGTGTGAGCGGCTCTTTTTGATCGGGTTCGACTGGCAAATGTGTAAGTGGGCGAGAATTTACTACGTTTTCGGCTTCTATTACGAGGCATTGCAGAGTATACTCACGGGGGGACACTTCTTTGAGAGTATGTCGAAGTACTCACTTTACGCATTGTACCATTCGCTCCCACACTCATCCCTCCGATGGATTAGCTGGGCAGTTGAACACCCACTCAACTCCCTTGACGGCCAACTCGTCTTGCACGCGGTCGCAGTCAAACACTTCAGAGAATCGTCTTGCTTCCTGATTAGCGCCGATGAAATTTGTCCCATTATCGGAACGAATTCTTACTGGAACTCCACGGCGGTTGATGAAATT
Organism: Pocota personata; assembly: GCA_963082735.1. Lineage (NCBI taxonomy): Eukaryota > Metazoa > Arthropoda > Insecta > Diptera > Syrphidae > Pocota > Pocota personata. The sequence goes on along the minus strand of OY720429.1, from coordinate 36,594,454 downwards.
GCGAATCGCCAGAATGCATACGTCGGTAGATAAGTCGTAGGCGATCTCGAGGTGAATGGCGCGCACAACCAGGCAGGTGAATAGTGCTACCCATCGCTTCTCCGTACGGCGTCCAATCGAAACAGTAAGTGGCCCGAAGAAATCCAAGCCTGTGTATGAAAATGGTCTCACAAACGGCGTAAGTCGATCTTCAGGCAAGGGAGTAACTGGTGTGGCTTTGGAAATCCTGCACAATATGGGATATGGCAATATGATTGGTCGCTTGGCAGCATAAGTGAGCCAGCTAGCTGCATCGATTCTACCGTGGACTTGAAGATGCCAGCGCTGTCGATATAGGGCGAGAGTTGGTGTAACGCGCTCCCGTTCAGTACTGCTTCGTTGCGCATTATTTGCCCCATCTCGCAGTACCCAGGCCATTGATCTTACGAGTCTGTTAACAGAGGAAAAACGATTAAAATCTACAATTTTTTACTCACGATGATCAATGAATATTTTGGGCGAAGCTCTTCATCACTGTCCTCACGATCACTGATAATGGTGGTGGCACTTGTAGGCCAATCATCTTCCTTCTTCAGCGGCAACTCGGGATTCTTTAACCAACGTGACGAGGCGCTGAAGTCACAATGACCACTTGACCGCGTAGCTTCATCATTCATCACTACGATTGCTTCGATAAAACTCCTCCGGGGTAGTTAGTCTTGTGTTGTTTTGTTCATCCTTTTGTAATGTCCGTCGTGTCCTCTCCTTATTCGTTCGTTGTGTCCTCTCTTTACGATCCTACATTTATATATATATTTTTTATTTTTTTTTTCAAGTAACAAAGTGTCAAGTGTCAAATGCATTAATAACCATATAAATTAAATATAAAATTGATACTTCAACAAAAAGGTGTAAAAAAAAAGGTGAAGAAAGCAAATATTAACATTCATCAAGTATTATTATTAAACATAACAACTGACTTAGACTACGCGACTAATTAAGTGCTTTATATCATTTAGATTGAAATTAAAGAGCCATTTTTTAACCTGTATTATATAAAAGAAATAGTTTCTGATTTCTCTAATCTCAGGCGGCAAAGCATTATATAATCTAGGTGCAACAGAAGAGTAGAAGTTAACAAAATGACAGGTTTTAAAAGATGAAATAATTGCTAGATTGTGATTGGAACTACGAAGACCATGATATGAAGGAATCCTATTAGTTAAGTATCCAGACCTTACAAAAAAATATCTTTAAAACCTTATAAAAGTTTAAAAGTTTTAGAGGAAGAATTTTCGAGTTGACAAAAAGCAAAAAACTACTCTCACAGCGTCTTTTTCTCCAGATGATTCTAATTATATGTTTTTGAGCGACAAGTAATGGTTGAACTTTATTACTTTGAGTACCTCCCCAACAAACCAAACCATACTGCAGCTTAGATTGGACTAGCCCATAATAAATAGTTTCCAAAAGTTTCTTAGAACAAAATTGCCTTAAATGGTACATAATCCTTGTTGTTTTTAGCAAATATGTTTTCAATGAGGCAGTATGAGTACTCCAATTCAATTTGCTATCTATTTCAAGACCTAGATATTTAAAAATTGCAGTTCTTTCAATATGAAAGCATTGAGATGAACAGGGTTTGTCACATTAAACAAGGCGGAAGAAGTTGCACTGCAAGTCTCAGGGCTAAGCAATTGATGTTGGCAATTTGCGCTATGAAAAATCATGTTGAGAAAATTGACAAAATCTGAAGATAAGTTAAAGAACATGATTTTAGTCTTGTCGCTGATAACCAATTTATGTATACAAAACCAATGCCTTAGCTGCTCCAAATCATAACTTATATCTGCAATTATATAGCAGAGCTATTTGAATAAGAGCAAGCTATATCATCAGCAAAACCAGTTCGTAAACCTTTAAAATTTGTATTAAAGATGGAATTGATATAAATTAAAAAGAGAATTGGGCCAAGTACAGACCTTTGTGGCACACCAATTTTAATATCTAAATTTTGACTAAAACTATCTGCTAGTTTAGCAACTTGTTTTCGGTTGTTGAGATAGGAAAGAAACCATCTGACCATAAAGACTCTAAAGCCTGCTTTCTCTAATTTGAATGAAAGTATCTCATGGTCTACGGTATCAAACGCCTTTGTAATATCAATGAAAAGCGCAGCTGTGTATTTTTTATTATTCAAGCTTACATAAGTAATGCTACAGAACTTTAAAAGTGCATCCTCCGTTGACTTTCCAGCTCGAAAACCAAATTGATTTTCACTGAAAAAAGACGAATTTTCAAGGAAACCCATTATTCTAGTTTTCACTACTTTCTCAAAAATTTTGGAAAACACCGGAAGAAGAGAAATCGGCCTATAGTTATTAAGATTTGAATTATCCCCCTTTTTTAAATACAGGTATAACCTCAGCAGTTTTTAAGGCATCTGGAAAAATACCAGTATAAATACTTTTATTAAAAATGTGAGCTAAGACATCAACAATATTGAGTGAGATTTTCTTAATAAAATTATTAGACCAACAATTTTTTGTTGAGTTAGAATTTTTAAATAAATTAATAGTTTTAAATAATTCAAAAGATGAGATCGAGTCATAAAAAAAACTGCTAGCTTGACTCCATTAATTTTTGTAACATTCTCCCTTGCAGTGATTGGAAGAATTAGAGAAACCAGCATTAGAGAGAGTATTGGAAGCAACACTAGTAAAATACTGGTTAAAGACATTAGGAATTTCACTCCGATTTACTATAACATCACCCTGGAAGGTTATACAATTTAGTGGTTTTGAGGAAGGCCCACTTTTTTTAATTAGTTCATTAACAATTGCCCATTCTTTACTTAAATTGTCTCTTGCTAGGCGCAGTTTGTTAGTATAAATTACTTCAGCAGAAACTTCCTTGCATATCCTATTACAAAGAGATCGAAGATTAGCATTTTGAGGTTCCTTTCTACATTTAATATGTAGTCTATTTTTCTTTTCAATCCTTTTTAGTAGAGACGAGGAAATCCAAGGTTTAAGTCTTTTTGTTTTAAAACGCCTTTTTGTCTCAATGAGACAAGAACTAACGTGACCTTCCTTTTAGAGTATTTATAAATTTACTAAAACTGCTAGAGGGATTACTATCCATGTAAACGTCAGTCCAAAATTCAAGAAGTAGAATAGCATTAAGTCGTTCAAAATTAATCGCCTTATCTTTTACAAACGGTACAAAGTTATCAGTTTGCTTAGCGTAAACTCCTTGAAAAATTAAACCAACCATACAATGATCAGATATTCAGTTTTCAGATATTAATAGAGTTCAGATATTAATTGAAATAAAAATCAGTTGGTTTTTACAATTAATAAAAATATATATTTGCGATTTGTTGAAATTTTATGAATTCAAGCGTTTCTTCAATGAAAAAGGTTAAGGCTAATAATTTATTTGAGATCCTTCAGCCAAAATCAACTCAAATAACCTCTTTTCCATAGATTTTATAAAGTTTTCCAGCAGTGCAGGTTCAATTTTTTCCCATTCTTCAATAAGTGTTTGCTTCAGCTCTGCAGTTGATTCAAATTGTCGATCTTGGGCATATACTCGCCTGACCATATATTTTCAATTGGGTTTAGATCAGGAGAGCATGCTGGCCAACTCATCACATCAACTGAATTTGATCTAAGCCAACTCATTGTCTCAGTGCTGATATGAATCCTGGCATTATCCTGCTGAAAAATCCAATTTTTTTTGTCGATTTTCGGCCAGAAAAGGAATTAGACTGCTTTGAAGAACCTCAATGTAGTCTGCACTCTTCATCTTTGAAGATGTAAAGTGCATTTTTAAGCACGAGAAAAACAACGATTTCACCTACAGTTGTCCAATCAGTAGCCATATTGTTTTGCGAAAATTCCATCCTAGCGGTTGTGTGGCGACTTAGGAGACGTGGACAGCAATTCATTTTGGACCGGACTAGGTTTGGATTTCTTTGAATTGCTCTCCAAGCCGTCGTTTTTGAAATTTTAGTCTGAGCCAACGCAGCAAGTTTGGTGCAACTCAAGGTCGAATTGCTAGCTGCTCGAGCAATCTCTTTCCGTGAGCTTTCTTTTTCTTCCACTGCGCTTCACAGTCCCATAAGATTCGGGATCTTTCAAAAAGTAACTCACTACACGAGGACTCCGACCGATTCTTTTGGCTACTTTATGCACTTACTTTATGGTTTTCACCTTTTAAAGCTAAAATTTTACCTTTTTCAATGTCGGATAATGACGTACCACGTGGCATTTTGAACAAACAATCGAATTTAACACAATAAACACCGTTCCACGATCTGTAGTTCTCGCTACTTGAGTATATTGTGAAATGGGTTATAAATATGAAACGCATTACTACATATCCAAATACGACATTCTCTCTTAAAATACAAAAACTAACGGTATTGTTGACTGACGTCATGCTATAAATGTGTTCTATCTCAATTTTCTCTTTTGCTCGAAGTCGCTCTTACATTTTATTCGAATTTAAAAAAACTAACTGAAAGGTGGGTTATAAATATGAAACACACTGTAGTAGGTTCATCAAAGCACGAATCCAAGCCATTTGCCGATAATACAGAAATATAATCAAAAACAATAGGAGAATCAGATAAAAGATCTAAGTTGGTGTCACCAAGAATGAATAGATTTTTTGATTTTTTATCAGACAACAAAGAAGCCAATTCCTGAACAAAAACATTTTTACTTTTTGCATGCAGCCTATAAAAACACATAAAAATAAACTTTCTGGATTCAATTTTGCAAGATACTTTAACCATATCAGCACTTTTCAAGTTAAGGCAGCAACATACATGTTCCAACCTAACACTTATGAAAACTGCCACTCCACCTGCCGCATAAGAGTTATTACAAGTAGAATAGAATTTATATCCAGGTACATTATAAAGATTAGATTCATTGTCAAAAATCCAAATCTGGCTTATTAATAAATAATTCTAAGTGAATTAGTAGTAAATCAACGAATATTTTGATGAATGATAAAAAATGCTTTCCCCAGATACGTCGCAAAGCATTAGAATTAACTTCTTTAAGGGCAGTGATTTCTTTGTAAAGAATGTCAAGTGTGATGGGAGTTGGAGAGGCAATGTTTACATCAGCAGGTTGGGATGCCAACATTTTAGAGGGAGACAGAAGCACTTCCACAGCAGGTGTTTGATCACTATTATTAGAGTGCACTTGTTTCGCACCTTGAGAAACATGTGGTGGCGAGCGTAGAGAATGACGCCTTTGTTTTTCACACGAAACACAACGATAAGGAATATTATTCTTATATATATTTAATAGCTGCGGTTAAATCGTATTAATAACTAGAAAACAAAGTAATCTATCACACAGGTCTGTTCATATCAGTGTTCCTTGGCAAACTCCGGTTCGAATAATCGCTAATATTCTGCAATATTTTGTTCAGTCACGTGGGATAAGTAAGGATATTTCTTCACACACATTCTATGCAGGCTTTGTTCTAATGATAAATTGAAAATGAAGTTATTATTATTGTTATTATTGAGTTTTCTACATCTCGGCATATATGCCGGAGATTAAATACCCCGGGTATGCAGAGCTCCAAAATAACTCTCAACCCTTATTTTAATTTGGTTTCTCACTGAGAGATATTGCATTAGCATTGACATTTAGGTCTTGCTCCGAGATATATTTATATATACTCTCCTTTTCGTACTTCGCTTGCGATTTATTTTTTATTTTCAAATATATCGCTCATCTGTTGACTTTTTTTTATAAAAAATAAATGGAAATGATCAACCTAAAACCTCCTTTGTCGAGAATAAATCAAAAGTCTTCAACATGTATTATAAGTACAGAAGAAGGCTTTATACATGGGATGTCATAGGGTCAAAGGGTATTAAGAATTATTATATTAATTATTATAATAATAATATTAATTAATATTTTAAGAATTTAGTTTCACTAATAGTAAACTCTCAAGGGTTTTAGAACTTAAGCTATATCTTTTCTCGCTTAAAATAAAATTCAAAGAAGGAAAAGCTCTTTCGACAATTACTTGCGTCGCCGGAACGCCAAGCACAACCAGTGCGAGTTCAAAAATGTCAGGAGATTTTAGCTTTAATTTGTCAAAAAATAAAAGGATATTGGTATCTAACGGCAAACGTGGGTACGCTAATTCAAAATTTTCAACATCTGCATATATTTTTGATAAAATCTGGCTACTTCTTTTTGCATCTCGTTCTTGTTCTTCAATGCTATCTAAATACAAGCTTAGAAGTGAGTCATCTGCCGATGCCTCGTTAACTTGACTAGTTGAAGTAGTTGGAATATTATAGCGGAGTGTTGCATTTGTTTCTTGAAGAACTGAGGAAAAGCTCTACATAGAAAATAATACATATAAGGTTTAAATTAAATTACATTTTTTTGAGATCTTAGAGGACGAAATAAACAAGAACATAAGATGGAAGTACCGGTTCCATGTTAAATATATTCTTCGCAATTTTCTTTAAATGCGTTTTTGCCAATGATTTTTGACTATTGGTCAAAACCAAGTTTAACCGAGGATCCAAAAAGATTGCACTCAACATTGCGGCGTTCTCCAGAAGCAAACTTTCACGTTCATTTAGAGAATCTAGTAATTTTCTTTCCAGGTTGCATGAGCTGTTGTCGTAGTTCAATTTAAGCTCCATCCAAATTTAAAAAAAAATCACTTAGAACAAGCTGCTCTTGTTGCATACTCTAAAGAGTCAATACTCGTATACTCTTCTACGAATTCCCAATCTATTGTTACTTCAATCATGTGTTGTTCTTCAAGAAATGATTTTATTTCAAGTAACTTTTTGAGCATCAGATAGGTGGAATTCCATCTGGTGGAAACGTTAAGTGGAGGTATACATTTATCGGATTGGTTTAATATGCATCTATGTAGGAAGTAGAGCACAAGACATTGTAAATTGTTTTCAAATTATAATACAGTTACTAAACAAATACTTAAAAAATTTATTTACGAATATGTACCTATTTTTTGTACTTTCCACTTGTCCACTTTCAATTTTTTGGCAAATATTTATATCCTTATGTATGTCATTAACACACAATTGGAGTGTATGAGCTGCACAACGTATTGAGTGAATATAGTGAAATGTAACTGAATCCATAATTTCCTCTAACTCCAACTCGTCGTAGTCTTCGATCACATCGGGATCTTCATTAAGAATTTCTACTGCCTTCAGCATATTTCTCCCGTTGTCTGAAGTAATACTAAAAACCGAAATGAATAGAATAAGCCATAGAAGAAAGGATTACTTCTCGAAACCTCTAGCTACTTATTTATTGAAAAACTTACCTGTAAATTTGACAAAGCTGAATTTGAAAATCCGCCAGAAATTCTAGAATTTTCTCTTTTAGGAATTGTCCCGTATGACGCTCAAATAACTTTTACAGCAATATTTATTAAATTCGGCTTAAGTTCAATAAACTGTAAATTTACTCCAAGAATTGATCTATCCATTTGAGTGGCACTATCAATTTTCAGAGACAAATTTTGCACTCCTTCGAATTTCATTTTTCAAACACTGAAGTTTTACGTCAATATAATCCCTGATATTATGTGAGGATATTGGCGAAATTCCCAATCCTGTATATATTCGGTTAACTATTTCCATAAACCCTTCACTGTCTAAATGTTTAAAAGGTCTTCCATCATTTGTAACTATTTTAATTATTAAATTAATAAAATTTACCTTGTTCACTTCCAAACATATTTTTATTTTCTTTTTAGGCACTTCGTCTGTATTTTCGATGCTATTTTTAATAATTGTATTTTCCAAAATTTCCTTATGTTTTCACCTCTAAATGCCTTCTTAAATTAGTTAAATGGCGCCCACGCAACTCCAAATCACAAATACTGCACTTCGATTTTACTGTGCTCGCATTATATTGAAAAAAAAAAAATTCTCATTGTATTATCTGATCTTCTGCCCATAGTCACTTTCACTTGCACTCACTTCCACTGAACTTTCATAATTGCGTCAAGTCATAAAGACATTAAAGTCACACACACATTCGCCTGTTACAAATGAGATTATTTTCTCCTCTCAGTGATATCTCTCATTGATTGACCAGAGCTAAAAAAAAAAAAAAATAAAGTAAAGGTTTCTCTCCGGCTGAGAACGAAAAAAGTACGGTGATGCAAATCGGTTATTAAGTGATCTTATTTCAAAATCTCAACAACAGAGAGTAACTTAAAAACCTTTGTAAAGGTTGAAAGTTATTTTCGGGCTCTACGGGTATGTCATACCAAGGGATTATGCTCTGATGGGGTTTAGTCCAAGTTCTAAGGCCTTTAGTTTTCTATTTTGTTTTATTGTATCTGCAGGAATTTTAGAACTGTATTACATGTATCTAGCAGGGCTGACTTCTGCATTTGGGCTAACGGGTTTTTCATGTTGTGTCCTTTTAAGTTCATGATGAGATTTTTCGGTATCAATCCTGTTGTAGACATGACAATTGGTATGACATCGACTCGTTTAGCGCCGTACATTGCTCTCACTTCAATTGCCAATGCAGAGTATTTAGAAATCTTTTTTGCGTACGTTGATTGCAAATTTCGGTTTAACGTTATCGCTATGTCAAATATTTCTATAGTACGATATCTCTTCTTAGGTAGGATGATATTCCGCCTGTTAGCTGGAATGTGCTGAACGGTCGTTATAGTTCTATCCCAGTATAATTTAAAGTTCGAATTTTTTTTTATCACAGGAGGAGGATGGTATTTATAGTGCGCAATGCATTGTTGCCTAAGCCCATTCTTTAGCGCCAAATGTTGATGGAGTCATGTTGGACTAGAACGCTGCATCCTGATGTGATGTGTTCAATGGTTTCTCCTGTTTTTCCACATCGTTTGCATCTGTCCTCCATCGTTGCCTTCAGAATGAACCTGCGATAGTTTTTCGTTTCCATTACTTTGTCTTGGATGACCATTACAAAGCCCTCGGGTTCAGAGAAAAGTTTACCCTGCGTGCCCCACAGGTTTGAAGCCAATTGGTAAATATGATCCATCTATAGATCGCTTCAGTGTCCTCCATGCAGTGGCTTCTCGATTGCCATCCTATAGAAAAGACAGCTAAAAACCGTAGTATGGAATCTAACCATTACACGATCTTGAATAGGAATCATAAATGCTTCGGTTTCAGCATACATCTCACCTTTTAATAGCCACATGAGTTTATCAACATTATCGCCATTAATATCTCCGTAGTACTGGACGTATAAAGCTTTGATTGCCCATTTTCGTTCCCTAATAACTTTATCCTCTGCATATCTTTCAAAATGTTCGTCCAGATTTAGAGGTGTTAAGTTTCTGTTCGCTTCCACTTTTGCCCTTATGAGACTCGATCTTTCGGCTTTAAAGTGAAAATAATGGCGGAGTGATTGTATCTCGTTATCATGCAATATCTGGAGATCTATTAAACCTCTCCCGCCTTCCTTTCTCGTTGTAACTATTCCCTCGCAGCATGATTTAGTATGGTGAAACTTATAACATGCAAGCGTTGTTCTAATCTTTCGCTGCAATTCTGTAGGTGAGTATTGGGATCGCAAAGGTATTCACAGTTTTTATTAGGTGTTTGCCGCAAAAGTACGCTTTCTCGATTTTGTGAATACGGGATTTGAACTCCCTAGTCAAGGTGTTTTTGACTACCTTCTTCTCAATGCGTCTGTTTTGCATCATGCTTAGGTATTTGTAAACCTCATGCTCCTCCATTTCTTTGATATTAGATATATTAAAGTCTTGACTTTTTGCGATTTTGCCTCTGGTGATGCATATTGTCCTGCACTTGTCTAACCCAAATTTCATATTAATATCATTACTGAAAACGGAGACTATTTCTATTAGTTGCTGAAGGTGTTGTCTTGTCGAAGCATAGATTTTAAGGTCGTTCAGGTACAGTAAGTGACTTAACGTAGTTTGATTGATGTTATTTTTTATTTTATAAAAGAAATGCAGAACCAAAGTGCTGAGAGGCAGTCGCCTTGGAAGATTCCATTTTTTATCATAGTCTCCGCTGTGTTAATTGATCCTGTTTTTGAAAATATTTCGATGTTATGATAGTTCGCCAGTGCGTCATGTTGTTGCACCCCTTCTGTTCCTCGCATATGATGTTGTTTTGCGTTAGATGATTGTATATAAGTAGGTTTAAGGAAGCAGTCATAATCTTATAGATCGTCGGTAAGACGTCCGTTTGCGGGATTAGAGTTAAATCCATTGCCCGTTGGCAACAGGTATGTTATGCCATTGCTGAACTCAGATGGAAACTCCTTTGGGTCTTGTATACACTCGTTAAGAAGTTCCGTAAACCAGGAGTTCTGTATTTTATTTTAGCTTTTGCACTATCTCTACATTCTCAAGTAGGATAACATATACCTGCCATTGGCAAGGCTCAGATGTAAATGCGGGTATATACCAAACATGTCTCTCATTCTTTCCTTTTAAACATTAAGAAATTCCCTGGCGATGCGGCAACTATCTAGAATGATTGCTTTCTGTATTCGGTAGATAAGTTTCTTGGGCACGTTCAGCCTTGCCATAGTAGAGACTGTTGTTTTTGTCACCAGACCTGTAGATGAAAACACCACTGGTAGTGTTGTCGCACTGCTTGCTCTCCACAGTTCCTTAAGCTCATGACAAAGAGGTACATATTTTTGCATCTTTGTGAGGTACGTTGAATCCATATTGTTATTATTCACAACTGAAAAGTCAATAAGAATGATATTCGTATGTTTTTTGTTGTGGAATACTATGTCAGGTCTATTAAACTGTGCACTTGTGTCCGTCAGAATTGTTCTGTCCCAGTAGATGACGTAATTTGGAGTATACTTATACTTCAGGAGTATACTTATAGTACGGCACAGGTGTTGGTGAGGCTTGCGCGAGACTATATATCTTAGGCAATACCTGGTGGAGTGTTTTGACAACGTTGTCATGCCTTCTCTTGTAGGCTTTATTGGCAAGGGATGAACAACCAACGATACGTTCTGTATCGTTTCATGGAATGCTCCGCAGCGGCGGCAGTTATTAGTTTGCACTGTTTGGTCCCGACGATGAACTTTATGTAGTTTCTCGTCGCTATGTCTTGATCTTGGATGGCTACCCTTCCGTTTCTCGAAATAAGTTTCCAAATCGAAGCCAAGAGTTAGAGGTTAGGGCATCTACGTTCGGGTCATCAACCTCATTAGGGTGTCTGCCGTGCAGTGGTTTGCTTTCCCATTTGGTGTAAAGGTGGAATGTGGTATTTGCTGGGTTGTTCGAGTAGATCCTGTTCTTCATGTCCGCTGTTGTAAAGTTGTCGTCCGCGTTGAGGATGGCACAATGAAGTTGAGACGATGGAGCCTTACTGGAAAAATAACTAAAAAAGGCAGTCATTTTGTTTGTTAACAAGGTTTTGGATATGAATTACGCCTCTTCCTCTTTCGGTCATTGGGAGAGCATTGGGATTTATTATTATTATTATTATTATCTTTATTTATTACATTAAATGGTAAGAAACACATACAACTTAAGAAACATTAAGCTTAAATTTAACTGTAAAAAATATGTAAAACAATATTGCAGGAGTCGATGATTACAGGTTTTTATAAGCTGAATAATACTTTCTTATCACATTTAAGTTTCACTACGTTGCTTGTTAGTCTTTTCATTACAAGCCCTGTGGTGGATATAATCAGGGGTATGAAATCTGTACGATAATTCAAATAAAAAAAATGATGATAAAAGACAAGAGAGGAATATAAGATAACCTTTTATTAAAGAAAATTATTTAATTAAAAATGTATGTGGACGCAATAAAAATGAAAATAATGAAACTTTTTGGTTATATTTAATATTACTTTATTGGTAATCCAAAAATCAAAAGTGTGGCTTCTGGTTGGCTTCCAAAAATCGTCTCCTTTCGTTTTGGACGAAAGCCGTCCATAAAAATGATGGCGGACTCTTTTGACGAAACTTAGTGAAGGTGATGCCAACACTTCAAGTTTGTGTGTCGGTGATGCCGGCACATTGAACAACAATGTATTTTGTCTACAAAAGATATGAAAAGAAAAAAACGTGAAATTACCTCGCGTGAATTTTACCTCGCGTTAAAACTTCGTCATTACCTAATTCGAGTGATAAAAATCGTCAGCGGTCTCGAATTAAGGGTGTTTTCAACTTCCGCAAGCGCACTTCGCAGAGTTTCCTTGCTAACTTATTACCTGGAAGGATGCGGTATATGACATCTTTGATGGACCGTACAAGCTTTTCCCAGGCTCCGCCCATATGTGGGGCCCGATGTTGGATTAAACCTCTACGATGTCTCTGCTGATAGGAATTCCCTTGCTACATCTAGCATATTCACCTTTGCCAACTCTTCTCGAAGCTCCTTTTCAGCACCTCGGAACTTCGTGCCATTATCACAATAAATTTGCAGCGGGGTTCCTCGTTGCGCCATCAAAGTCTTCAGGTATATGATACACGAATCTGCTGACGCCAGCTCAATGTGCACAGCCCTTGTGGTGAGGCACGTTAATATAGCTCCCCACCTCTTCTCACTTCGCCTTCCAATTGTTACTAGGATGGGACCGAAATAATCTAGTCCGATGAAAGAGAGGTCGGCTGAACGCACTCATCCGTGCACGGGGTAGATTCGCCCTCTCAGGAACCACCGGACACGCCCTTTCTATTTTGCATTGTTGACAGCTTCTTCTGACAGCCTTCAATAATGCTCGTAAATTAGCGATGTAATATTTTTGGCGAATTTCGTTTAATGCTGTCTCATGATTTCAGTATTGAAATTTGCGGTGATATGAATCGACAATGCAACGTTGCATTTCGAAGCCATGGTCTTCGAGTCAGACCAAAAGAATCTTTGACTTATAGAAACTTTGTGCGAGCTGCAAATGAAGTTTGCCAGCCGCGTTCCGAGCACAGCAGCTTGAAGTTCCATTCGGGGAATCGAAACTGGACGCTTCGCCTTGGCACACACCAGCACAACATCAACTATCCACTGAGACTCAATCCAGAAGTAAGAGAGGCTCTGAAGGTCTTCATTATCGTTCCACAAAAAACGTTGTACGTGCCTGTCCTCTTCTCGAACTCGCACCTGGTGGAACATTTCCGCAATGTCTCCACTAACACCAACTTTGCCGCAACGAAACCAATACAGCACAGATAACAAGGGCACCAGCTGGTCGGGGCTTTTAAGCAAAAAATCATTCAGGGAGAATCCTTTGCATCTTGCTGCTGCGTCCCAAACAAGTCGGATCTTTGGCGGTTTATTCGGATTGCGCACAATAAATATAGGTAGGTACCAAGTCCTCTCGTGTGCAACGTTGACCTCTTCCGGCGACAACTTCCTTGTGTATCCTTTCGTTACCAGGTTTTCTATGTGCTGGTCCAGGGTGTTGCGAAGCTCTTTATTTTTCCCGATCACTTTCTGTAGATTATCATTGCGGCGGCGGGGCATAGGTAGACTATTTGATAAGGAAAACTTGTCGAATTTCCACAATAGGCCACCTCTGAAATAGCCATCGGTACGGATACAGGTGTCTTCTAGGATCTTTGTTGCTCGTTAGTATTGGTCGCAATGGGTTGTGACCAGCTGCCTTCAAACACCTTCAAAGGAACACCTAGTTTCCAATTGTCTAGGCCGATCAAAATTCTCGAGCGTGCTTGTTTGTATGATGGGATAGGTATCGTTTGGCCAATGCTTAACCGTGATTGGGCTGGTTAGTCAAGACTGCGAACAGTGTGTACATTATTAAGCTGAAACTTACGGCTTCCGTCGTAACTGCCTGCGAGGCTTAATGAAACGACTTGCGAGTTAGCTTCGACGCGTGTCGTGTTGGAAGTTCATCTCAAACATATTTCTTCCGCCCGGTCAGACAGTTTCAGTACGCCATCGAGTTCATGAGCATTTCCTCTCATATACGGCGTTTTACAGCGCCTGATACTCGCTAAACGTTGGCTAGAGTTGATTGTTGATTGATGTTGATGGTTGAAGATCTGAAGTAGATGGTGGGTCGTTAGAAGGTAGTAGTCGTAGTTTGCTGATGGGTAGTTTGAACGTCTTTCCGTTGGAGAACACAGAGACGACTCTGCAGATGTCATCTGAGCTAGTGTGGACTTCCTTCGCCATCGCTTCCAAAAATGTTGAAATATTTGCTGAATTCATCTGGATAATCTGCCAGTGTTGACTTCTAATAGTGATATTTCTGTCACAATGTTTGTTGGCTCTCCCATGGGGAAATGAGCAGGTGTCAGCACACTTAGGGCCGTGGGATATCGTCACTCAGCGGGATTGAGGGTCTGGAATTTAAGGAAGATTCTATTTGAACAAGGAGTGTATACATTTCTTCAGATGTTAATATCCTATTTAAAAGTATTAAGGCATATGAAACCCTTGTAGGTTTTAGGAGATCTGCCCCTTGAAAGTCGAATATCAAAGGGACCAGCGTAGTCCGCACCAAGATGTTATCTTCGTCTATAAACGGATTTAGGTTTAAAGTTTACTTTTTGGGGAAACTTGCCCTTTGCTTTTCAAACTTTTCATTTCGCATGAAGATCTTGAAACTTTTCATTATGACCTTCAATGAAGTACTTATCATCCACTTCAGCACTGTCTGAAGATTTGACAAGCAAAGCAACCTCTCCTTAAAGGTAGCCATCATTGACTCCAAAAGAGCAAGGCGACCATTTAAATAGCTAGGTTTTGCTAAAAGATCTTTATTAGTTTTATGAAATAACAAGAAAATTGTTTAATTTAAGAACACATGGAAAAATGTTAGATTGAGTGTAGCACAAATGGACACACTGAATTGCAGTCCAAATGCACAAAAAAAAAAAAAAAAATTAAAGCCAACTGGAAATGAAATCGAAAAATCTATCCAACTAGGAAATTTCAACTCTCCCAGCCTCTGTAGACCGTTTTGCAATTCAAGCCAGTGCCCTCCTACCTCAGGACTTATTGTGGAGTCCCACGATAGTTCGCGAACCCACAGTTGCTACACAATCAACTTGGCCTTGATTATTCATGGCGCGATCCATCCCAAAGGATCAAAGAGACGTGCGATGTCAGCTAAAACGGATCGTTTGGTGTGTTTTTTCATCTTAGGTAAGTTTATTTTAAAGTTAAAAGTATCTTGGGCTGGATGCTATTGGATACCCAACGTCTTAATAGCAGCCGGTGAATCGAGTTGTAACGGGAGATTCACTTCCCTTTCAGTTTTAAGTATCTGAATCAAAATATTTGATGAAGAGGAAATCCAGCTGCAGTTAACACAGCTAAAACATCTCTTTGTAATCTCATGGCTACTTCTTCATTATCGCCTCGTAGAGGAAGTCGTCCACATAAAAGCCTTCCATAGGGCGCCTTTGTTACATGAGGGAGCATTTGCTCGTTATCCATAACCTCCTGATGCAACGTTCGTACTGCTGGATACCGTGCTGAAGCAGTACCAAACGTAGCCGTATTTAGCGCAAAGGTTTTTATCGGTTCATAGCTTCCAGTTCTCCACAAAATAAGTTGGTACTTCGTGTCTTCTGATGCCATCCATATTTTCCTGTATATCATACTGATGTCCGCTGCAAATGCGACCTTGAACTTTCGCCATATGGCAGTTAACGAATTACTTGCAGAAAAAACGAAAAAAATATCTTTTAGGAGGCAATGCCTCTTTATTAATCAAACACCACTTAAAAACTAAATACAGTTTTTCCTTACACTATTACTTATAATGTTCAACCTGCGACCTCAGCATTAAACGTGCATGAGAAAATATTTCAGACGAAATATTATCCCGGCCGATGCACCGGATCGATGTCTGCAGCGTGTGTGCTGACATTGCACCTAATTCAGTGTGCGTGCAGAATGCAGTGTGCTAACTGGGCAATGAGATCAATGATGTCGACGACGTGCATGAGGCGTCGAAGACCATCCGCAGCTTTGTGGTCGTGCTTGACTCCTTGAACACTGCATGATGAGGTAGGAAGTAGTGCTCTCCTACCATCTTAGAGTTTGATTTGACTTCTCTTATGTGCCCCAATGCAACATATTCGTCGAGACATTTGATGTGCTCTTTCTTCACCTTACTGTTTTCATTCAGCCTCCTTTGAATTTGGGAAAATAGTGCCATTGCTGGTCTCTTGGAGAGCCATACTTCATATCTCCCATCCTTCCTGCGTTGTGTTTTGAAAGTGTAGTTGACACCTCTCCTCTTTTTTGTCAATGTTTGCTTTTCCAGGTTCTCATCCATCTCCCAAAATTGCCTAAGTTGGTATTCAAGTGTGATATGGTGAGTTTGCAAGCTTGCTGAATGGATCACAAGGATCACTGTTGGTGGCTCCTGGTAGGATTCATTCCAATTCCGTGTTTTGTGCTACTGGAGAAACACTTTGAATCTTGATTAATCCTTCAAGGATGATAGACGCATATAAATCGGCTCCTATAAGTAGATCATCTTCCCGGGAGAATTATACGAGGGATCTGCTAGAGGAAGTTTCGACAGATGACTCCAGGAGGAAGTTTGAATCTTCTTAGAGGTCAATTTGGATAAGACAAATGCCCTGACATTTAGAAAGAATGAGGCATTGGTGGAAGAAAATATTGTGAATTCAACCTGTCACACTTGCCTCTACCCGCTGCTTCTTCAAGTTGAGAACCTGTTCGCCGTTCTCTCTTATAAAGGTTGCCTCTGATCCTGAGTGGTGGTCTTCATTAGCAGAAAAAACCTTAACTAAAGCTGTAGCTAGTAGAACTTGGGATCGCATTTGGTTGAAATGCGAATGGATGTTTTGATTTTTAGAAGGGGAAGGCTCTGTTTGTCCACAATTCCAATTGGAATGTGTTAATGGATTCATATTTTGAATCAAGTTGCTGACGTTTGTATTATTTTGTCCTTGACTAGTTGGTTAATTCGCATTTTGAATCAAGTGATTGTTGTAGTTTGTGTTGTATTGTCCTTGAAAAGGAGTCATTTGATGAATGGGTTATTTGTTGGTGTGGTTTTGTGCATGCAGCGTGGCGTGGTGCTTAGTTCCACATTTTTGTCATCTGTTGCTGCTATTGCAATTTGATGCATGGTGATCGTATCCAAGGCAGTTAGAGCAACTCTTCACTACCTCTTGTCGCTCCTTGACGTTCATTCTGAACAATTTCTTTCAAAGCCGAATTCCGTGCGAGGGCTTGCACACTCGGCAGAGAAATTTCTTTGCTTCCGTTAAGGACGTAGTATGATAAGCGGTAAGCGCGGCTTTTCGAAATGAACCCCCTGATGCCTTGGACCCCCTTTTGACTCCATGATATTTTTTTAGAGAACTGAATCTGGCTTCAATGAAGCTAGCAAATGACTTCCACTCCGGAAAAATTTTTGAAGTACCTAATTTCTCTTCCCAGGCCCTTTGCGTTTGAAGGGGAAGTTTCTGATAAATCACATAAATCAAAATTTAATCTCAAGCTTCAACCAGTATCCCTTGATTCGAGACTGCATGAATACATTCATTGGTCGTATCGTGTAGTGACCTGAGTGACTCCGCGGATTCGTGAGTAACTTTTTGTTGCTCCATTAAAATTCTTAACTTCGTGTTCACTAGTTTGCGTTTATTATGATACCGTTCTTTCAATATTCCCCACCACGTATACGTTTTTTTTTATCGTCTTTGTCACACACATGAGTTTTGAGATACTCGTATTGGGGCTTTTGAATCTCAGACAGTTCAACATTTTGATC
Source organism: Pocota personata (assembly GCA_963082735.1). NCBI lineage: Eukaryota > Metazoa > Arthropoda > Insecta > Diptera > Syrphidae > Pocota > Pocota personata. The sequence continues at coordinate 36,576,704 of OY720429.1, read as the reverse complement.
GACCATTCTTTCAAATAAGTTTAAAAATTCCCACCATTCTTCTTGTTTGCCGGGGAATGTATTTATTTGAACGGGTTGAAGATGGATATCGCAAACCGATGTGCGGCAAGTGGGGTTTAACCGAGAAATATCTAAATTGTCATTGCTTTTCTCTGTAAATTTATCTATTTCATTGGTTAACGTTTTATTTTAGAAAATGTTTCCGCTTCCAAATATTTATCTCTAATAGGATCAGACAGACTACCGCCGATCGAATCGTGATTGCCTTGTTTATAGTCTTCTTCAGTGTCTATTAAACACGCGTTCACATACTCCCTTGACTTACGCGTCTCGATCTCTTCCTTCACCTCTTTAAGGTCTGATTCGCTTTCTTTTTAAAAAAAATCTTGCCTTTCAATATTTTTGGCGATTTTTGCCATTTTATTTTTTATTACTGCACTATCACACACTTACTTCGATATGGGCTTTATGGAGCTTTTAATTTAATATTCTTTATATTGCAGGAAAGATTTATTTAAAATATTGTTTTTTCAATGTAATTTTCAAAAAAAAAAAGCAGAAAAAGGAATGAAATTCCTACCTTGTTTGTTGCTAGATGAAATGCCGAAAATTTCGTATTGTTAGCGGTTGCAGGATACAGTTGAATTTCTGGACACTGTTGGTCGTTGACGCTCTGCACTGTTGGAATGGTATTTACTGCACCGTTGGCACCTTTACCACCATTGGATAAACTGCTTCACCGTTTTCTTCTGGAATATTAGGAATTGGAAATTTGTCACTCACAGTCACTTCATTTACTTTCCTGTAGTCGATAACGATTCTCCACTTACGTGTCCAGAGTTGTCATTCTTCTTTGGGACTATCCAAAGAGGACTATTGTAGGGAGAGTTGCTCTCAACTATTATGCCTTGGTCTAACATGTCCTTGATTTGCTTTTCTATCTCAAGTTCATGGACCTTTGGGTATCTGTAAATCGAATAAATAGGGCTATTTGTATTAGTGACTATTTCATGCTGAATTTCATGTGAAGAAAAGTCCCTTATATTCTTTTAAAAGCTGTTGTACGTTATTTTTTTCTTCTTTGTGAAGATGGTCCAAGTTTATATAATTTATTGAGGAATAAATTGAGTCTAACGAACATATTGTTACAAAAGTGGGGAACGACCGAGTCGAACCACCACCACTACTAGTACTACTACTAGAAACTACAAGAGAAGAAGAAAAAAACTCACATCATCAGTTAGCATTGTTAACAAACAGCTGCCATCAACCGCTGCCATCTTCGCCGCCCACAATTATCTAATACAACCCATCCGGTTGTCTGCAACCATTTACAGCGAAATTCTCCTCTCGCCTTCACTTCACTTCCTAAGGAGACACGAGATTAAAATAAAATTAACACACAGGTAATAAATCCCACCTCCAACTTTAGGCACCTTCTAATGCTCCACCAACACACCACCTCTCCAGAGTCAACTTGCTTGCCCTTACAAGCATCACCATCAACCCTCAGCGCCGAACCAGCGGGTTACCTCCAGCGCTTCCGTCATGTCCATCGGCCGTCACCTATTGAAAGAAAAATTCATTAAAAAGGTAATTTAACAAGTACCTCACTACTCACCTGTTCTCTTCCCCAGGGTTTACCTGCAATGCTTTATGCAGTACCCATCACATCATCTAAGCGCAGTCGCCTGAAAAGAAACCCACCCGCAATATCTACCGAGGCAAAAGTTTCACCGCACCGAAGAAAACAACCCCGATTTCGACAGCGATTACTTGCACAATTGTACACCGCTGCACCTGCGCTGGCACAACCGCGGACCCCTCGATTCACAGCAACGATGTCTGTTTTCCCCATGGCAAAGGCCACCGAGGAATCCAGTTTCGTTTACTGGAACAAAGGGATCGAATACACCGGCGAAAAACACAATAGAGAAAGGCAATAATGGCAACAAAAAAAAAGGTAAACAAAGATCTTAATCACTCACCTGCTGCAGAGGGTATCCAAATATAGCCAACAACAAGTTGTGGCGGGTGGGCAATTATCTTCATTGGAGTGCGGGTGGACTTCGCACTCCTCCCAGACGGGAAAACACCTGGATTTATCGACCCGAGGACACTCGAATCCGATGAAGTACACGGCGCGGAACTGCTGCCAGGAGGAACCGCACTCTCCTGGAACTTGGTGTCGGACGAAGAAGGAAATCATCGCGCACACGCCCGAATCAAAATAAATCACAGACATCGTCGTGTACACAACTTCTAAACCATTGCCTTGAGAGCTATCTCAAAAATCTTTTAGGTTTCGACGTCCATTTCGGGATACTCCTATAACATACAACAACCCCAGAAAAGCTCTCATTTCAATAACGTCAGTGGGTTTAGCGTCGCGGTCTCTTTGAAAGTTGTCTTTTATCTTATTAATGTATATATTAGAGGAACTTACAAGAATGTCTATAATGTCTTGTGTGAAAAATAATTCAAAACTGGACACCGAATCCTTTGCATTCCTAGTTGCTTCTCCTTTTGGACCAGGTAGCCTTACTTAAATGTTATGGGCTCGGGTTCGAGTTGCTGGTGGTACGTTTTTTAACCAAATTGTACCATTTGGACATTTGTAAGTTCTTGTTCTTCGTCCAGTCAATTCCGCGAGAGGAACATTATCCGATTGCGAAAAGTCGTCAGAGTCATTCAATCCAGTTTCGAGTGTTTCGACTTCCTGAGTTTCCACCTCACGAACCAGGGCTTCAAAATCCGGTAACGGTGCAAGTTCGTCTTCTTCACTCTCGATTGGATCATCGAAGACATTATTTTGGTTCCTCAGATTCACCTCTATACCCACATTTTCCACGTACTGGGTTCTTACAACAGGTAAAAGCAAATATTGAATTGATTGTCTTATAAGAATCGCAACACCTCCACCTCTTCTTCCGATTCTATCATTTCTATAACATTTAAAATCAGGTGTGGATAAATTTAAATCATTTTTAAGCAAAGTTTCAGTGACTAGGGCATGACATGAATGTTGTTGCTATTTAAGAAATTTAAAAACTCTGTAGTTTTGCTGCGAATATCCCTCGCATTCCAAGTTACAATATTTATATTTCTATCTACCATATTACTTAACATCAGAATATAAAAATTTAATTGCTAACTGTGCGATAACATTGAATTGTTCAATTTTTGTTTTACAGACAGATAATTTCGTGACCATTTTCATGGCTAGAGAGTTTAGTTCCTCCGCTGTAAACATTTTATTGGAATTGTAGCCAGAAGTGTTGCTTGGAATGTTGCCAGCGATATTGCCTGGAATGTTGTTGGACGCACTGCTGAATTGCACATTTGAACTAGCATGAGAGGTGTTCAGCCATGGATTTAATGTTTGCGCTCGAGAGCTACCATAAATTATTGGTAACTTGTTGACGACTTCGGCTGGGCTGTTGCAGGAAAGGAAATTTAGAGAGAGAGTCGATCGAAACCGGTTTTTGCAAAGCGTGAGCAGAAACATGTGCTCTAGAAAAAGCTGTTTGCTGAACAAATGATCTAGTCTTAGCTGATCTTTGCATCAGCTGCAAATATTCCGCTCTATTTTCATATTTTTTTTTTTTTTTTTTATAATTTGCGCGCGCCAAATGGGATATGAATACCATTAAATTATTTCAGGGCACGGGCGTTTGTATAAAGTGAGAGAGAGAGAGAGAGAGATAGATTGGTGTAGTTGGTTTGAAACTTAGGTGGTATTAAGTTTCAGTAAACTCCAAGGGTGGCGTCCAGATAACTGGGGAGCTTGTTTGTTTTGCTTTTTGGCGTTGCTCTTGATTCACAGTATTTTTTTCCCTCCACCTGATGTCATCATCACGATCAAGTTGCATTTAAGCCATATGACCACCCTACTGCCAGTGTTATGCCTTCGCAGTAGAGTTGACTAAGCTTTCGCAATTGATCGACTTTTTATTTATTTCAGACGAAATAAATAGATGACTGTTAAGATCAGGATTTGAACCGTGAACCAAGAGCGTGATAAGCGTTGATGTTACCACTACACCACGGCCACCCTCTATATGCAGGATCAGTGGATTTGTGAGGTTTTCCACAATTTGCACATTTATGTGAGGCAACATTTTCACATTCGGCAGTCTTATGTGGACCAGCACAAACTGAGCAATAGGTCTTTACGTGACAATTTCGCTCCCCATGGCCAAACATCTGACAGTTGTGGCATTGCGTAAGCTTATCTTTGAGCTTTCGTTGGTAGCTCCATTTGACATGTGTATGAAAAATAGAGCGATAGTTTTTTTTTTTAGGTCGATTAACTTTATAGAACCATTTTCAAGAGAAATATCGTAAATTGTATCAATACCCTTTAGTCCAAGTTTAATTAATTCAGTTTTTAGTGAGTCTACATTTGTATCTTCCATACCATGCAATACAACTTTAAATGCTTTTGCACTTTTCACATCGTGGGAACAAAATTGACAAGTTTCTGCTTTTAACTTGTCGATAACTGAATTGTATGCTCCAATAGATTCCCACATAATTTTTATGCCAATTGATAGTTTTTTCACAGAATAGTTATTAATTTTTAAGGATTTCATTTGAGTGTGCACATAATTACATGACTGTTTTAATGAGTTTTATTGGTGGAACATACACCTTTTTAACAGGTTCAGACGCGATTTCGTCTATCATATCGTCATTATCACTGTCCGGTAAACATTGAAGCGGACTATAGTAGTTTGTACTTAAGTCTTTCTTATGAGCACTGTTGTTTTTCATATTTCTAAATTTTTTATCCAAGGATCATCTTCCGGCGCACTTACGCATAGTTTTGGGTCGGGATAACTTCTTCTTGAAAGCAGGCATGAATGCTTCTGTTTCTGTGAACAAACTCCCTTTTGTAAGCCATTTGTTTGACCACTCCATATCGATGTCGTTTTGTAGGACGTAGTGTCTCCCATGGAGTTGTTTTGCTTGCCCAATCGCTTTTCTTTTGTGTTAAACTCCGTGAGCTAACGTCAACTTCATTTTTATTGCTCAAGTCGAGGGGAGAATGGTTTTTGTCCGCCCTACATACTCGTACAGCTTCAATCAATTCCGACGTGGTTGATTTGTCGTGAAAATATCTCCTTACCGCCTTCATTTGCCTATCGTGTGAAGATGAACATCCAGCAAACCTTTGCCTCCTATGAACCTGAGCAAAACCATTCGTTTTTTTTTTTTTTTTTTTATGATCTGCGCGCGCTAAAGGGAGTTGTAGTGATGGGGAAATACAGAGCCTGGTAAATTGTTCCACATTCGTGTTGTTCGGCTTATAAATGAATCCCTATATTTGACAGTACGACCGAAGTTTGGCTTTAGGGTAAACTGATGTGCATTCGAAGCATGTCGCGTATTGCGGGTGAAATTTTGAAGTGGAGGAATGCAACTGGCTATTTCTTTGGAGCATTTTTTGTGGATAAAACAGGGAGAGACAGGAGACATTTCTCCGATGTTCTAATGAATGAATGGAATTCACAATGTCTCTATCACCTATAAGTTTTATCGCGCGATTTTGTACCCTATCAAGAATGTGCAGAACGGTCTTGGGTGCACCAGACCAGATATGGGCGTTATATTCCAGCTTAGGGCGGATGAATGCCTTATAAATTGAGGCCAAATCAGACGGGGTAATATATTTCTTGCACCGTTTAAGGAATCCTAGACATTTTGCAGCATTTTTGGCGACGTCGAATATGTGATCATTCCATCGAAGATGGTTATTAATACACATACCGAGAATGGCAAGTCTTTCGGTTTCAATAATGCAAGTACCATCCATGGATAATGGTTGAGGGTTTTGGTTTCGCTTGAGAGACAGAAGACAGCATTGTGTTTTGGAAGCATTAAATTCCACTCTGTTGGTTGAACCCCATTTAATTATGCTGTCCAGGTCGGAATTTAATGTGTTTAACATACGTTGCCGTTCCCCTTCTACGGCCGAAGAGCAAGCACGTGAGTTAGGGAACGAATATGAAAAACTGAGGGTACTGTCATCAGCGAAGGAATGGATTGGATTAGAAGTTGCAGACAAGAGATTTTTTTTTTTTTTTTATAATTTGCGCGCGCCAAATGGGATATGAATACCATTAAATTATTTCAGGACACGGGCGTTTGTAGAAATTGAGAGAGAGAGAGAGAGAAAGAAAGATTGGTGTAGTGGGTTTGAAACTTAGGTGGTATTAAGTTTCAGTAAACTCCAAGGGTGGCGTCCAGATAACTGGGGAGCTTGTTTGTTTTGCTTTTTGCCGTTGCTCATGATTCACAGTATTTTTTTCCCTCCACCTGATGTCATCATCACGATCAAGTTGCATTTAAGCCACTCTACTGCCAGTGTTATGCCTTCGCAGTAGAGTTGACTAAGCTTTCGCAATTGATCGACTTTTTTTATTTATTTCAGACGAAATAAATAAATAGATGATTGTTGAGATCAGGATTTGAACCGTGAACCAAGAGCGTGACAAGCGTTGATGTTACCACTACACCACGGCCACCCTCATTTATAAAAATAAGAAAGAGAGTTGGAGACAAAACAGAGCCTTGGGGAACACCAGCATTTATTTAGTGAATTGCAGACTTGAAGCCGTCCAAAACAACTTGTATTGAACGCCCCGAAAGGTAATTTCTAATCCATTGAAGAAGAGACTCATCTCACGCATTTTCGACAAAAGAGCCTGATGCCAAACTCTGTCAAATGCTTTTGAAATATCAAGCGCAACCATCTTGGTTTCGCCGAAGTGATGGAGAGATTGGTTCCACTTCTCGGTGAGATATGCCATCAAATCACCAGTGGACCTGTTGCTACGAAAACCATACTGCCGGTCATTAAGGAGTTTTCGTGAATCGAGATATTTCATAAGCTGACGATTTATCAGCGTTTCCATGACCTTGGAAAGAAGGGACGTAAGTGCAATGGGTCGGTAATTGGACGGGGAGGAAGATTCGCTTTTTTTGGGGACGGGCTGGACAAATGCTGTTTTCCATCTACTCGGAAAGAGCCCTGAAAAGTAGGATAGGCAGAAAAGCTTACGCAGAGGTTTTGCCAGCGTAGAAGAACACCTCTTCAGAACTATGGGAGGGATACCATCTGGACCAGCGGATTTGTGTATGTTAAGACCTTTGAGTTAATCCATTCATGTTAACCCGTCACTAATTAGATGACGAGGCATTTGGCTAGGTCATTGCAGCAATTAAAAGCCGAGTGTAATTTTATTATACACTAGCTGACCCGGCAAACTTCGTTTTGCCCAAAATATATTTTTTGACTGAATTAATTTCAAGCACTCACGATTCCACCTGAAATTTGTTTCTTTGATCGAAATTTAGCGATACTTAACAGATGACTTCGTCCCGGCCAATATTTGGCGAAAATATAATAAAATCAAGTATTAATTTCTTTAAAGTCTATTAGATTTATTGAAATCTAAAACAAAGAATATATTAATGACTCAATTTAAAGCTGCACGATACACTACATTTTTTGTTTTCTGCTCCGGAGCGTAAATGAAGAGTGAGGATGGTTTCCCTACTCGGGAACATGCCACATATAACTGGCCGTGTGAAAAACATGATTTTTCCAGATTTATGCCGCACACTTCCAGCGACTGCCCTTGTGACTTGTTTATTGTCATCGCAAATGCAAGTTTCACTGGGAACTGAATACGTTTGAATTGGAATGGCAAATCGTTTGAACTCAAGGGAATTCGCGGGATTAGGCATTCTTCTCCTTTGAACAGCCCTTTCAAAATCCTTGCCACTATCACATTGTTCATTAGCTTCATGACAATCAGTCGGGTTCCATTGCACAGTTTCGGGGCATGAAGATTTCTTAGCATAATGACGACAGATCCAACTTTAAGACGCAAATGATGAGGCGGAATGCCAGACAAATCCAGAGAGTTTAGGAATTCCACTGGATAATTGACGACATCGTCTTCGTTTTCAACGCGATCGATCGATTTGTATGAACGCAGCTCTCCCGGAATTTGATTTTGAATCGTCCAATTCAAGTCATTGACATCAATATTTTTCGCTGCTAAAATTGCGCGTGCGCTCAACCAATCGTAGTTACGATAAGTTTGACCAATGTTCGGATATACATTAGTAATGAGTTCATCTTTCGTTAAGGTGAATTGACAAATGACAGGTGGAATGGATATTAAACCACTTGAAGTTTCAACCGGAATTTGTCCATTTCCGATTTTTAGCAGTTCTTTAGAGAAAACTTCTGCGGTTCTATCCTGTTGCAGAATCACTCGCATATTCATACTCAATGAAATGGTTTTCACGTATCGCCACAAATACGATGACTTCAGACATGCATTTAATTCATCCGCCGCTGTTGATTTCGGTATCACGGGAAGTGTTTGCCTGAAGTCGCCCGCCAACAGTATCATCACGCCACCAAACCGGTGATTATTGTTGCGCAAATCTTGCAATGTTCGATCAAGTGCTTCTAATGATCGTTTGTGCGCCATTGTGCACTCATGCCATATGATCAATTTACAATTTTTCAACACTTTTGCCATGGCTGATTGCTTTGAAATGTTGCAAACAGGATTTTCATTGATTTGCAGGTTTAACGGAAGCTTCAGTGCTGAATGTGCTGTTCTTCCACCTTCCAACAGTGTTGCAGCAATTCCGGTAGATGCGAGAGCTAACGCAATGCCACTTTGAGCACGTATTGCTGCTAATATCAATGATATCAGGAACGTTTTCCCAGTACCGCCGGGCGCATCAAGGAAAAATAGTCCACCGTTTCCTTCATCGACAGCCTTCATCAGTTGATCATACGCACTCTTTTGCTGTTCATTCAGCAGCGGAACATATGTTTGTAATTGTTGTTGCAAAGTTGTTGTGTCGTAAGCATGCTCGCGTTCCAATTCAAATACACTTACAGTTTGACGATTTGGCGCTGGCATATGAATTTCAACCAATAGTTTGCCACTCATAAGCAAACACAAATCTTCAATTAGCACCAACGCTTCATTGTAGATGTCATCGTTCATTTGCAATTCGAAATTCCCTGTCGCTAATCGAAAACGATGCAAAATGTCCTCTGCGATGTCATCTTTATACGTATCCCATAATTGACGTGGGTTTGAAGGCTGACATGTTGAAATGATCATAAAGTTGCACACACCATACCATCCACAGTCCGCAATGACTCAAATGAAGTTGGACCGCGCACATTAACCAAAAGCAACCGAAGGTAGAAGCAGTCGTCGTTCTTTGGATGGATTGTGTAAATTCGTCCCAATGCATCAATTGAAAACACACCTGCATATCCATCTACTGGTTGACCTTGCTTTCTGCGTAACCATTTCTTCGACGATGCATTCCATGTGTAATATCGAGGAATCTCCGAGTAAAGCAATGTTCTCGCAAACTGATCACTGGCGCAAGTTGAAAAGAAACTGGTTAATGTTGTTGCTGGTGGTCTTTCCACTCGCTGTGCTGCATTCTCTGCGTTGAAATACACTCTTTGGCCATTCTCCAAATGAACTGCCAGATGCACAACAGTCGGATGACGTTCATGAATCGCAAATGAAAATATTCTCCAGAGTGCTTCGTTGCAGTTCACATATCGGCCCATTTGAAACTTGCTGATTTCATCTCGTTCAACGCCAATAACCGCCATATCGCTTCCTTTGGTGACGTATTTGCAAACATACTTAATTGATTTTACCGAACTGCAATACTCAACATTGATATGTGTTTTAAATGCCTTAGACAATATTGGCGAATATGGCACGATCCATGTGTTGTCAACCACGATATTAACTCCTTTTAATTGAGAGATGAATGTTCTGCCATTATCATCTGGTGAACGACGCCGATAGAGTGGATATCCATCGTTTCCAGTTTGAGTTTCCGAAGTAAAAGCACGTGGATAACGTTTTGTGCATTTATTGTCGGACATACAAACCGAAGTAGGATTGTGTTGTCCACATGGACCGTGGAGCATATTGGTCTTCACGACTTCGTGCAACTCTGGATCTATATTAGGATCAGGAATTTCGGCAGAAATGATGTCATCAATTTGGTCCGATGTAATTTTGTCCACCATCCAAAGAAGAATGTGTGCGTGCGGCAAACCTCTTTTCTGCCACTCAACTGAATACATCCAGCATCGAACAGTACCGTATATACGTTCTTTCGCAATGAAACCCATCAAACATCTGAGTTTTTGTTTGAACACTCGTGCTGTAACATCGTGACGATCGCTTGGTGACTGACCGGGATGTAATAACTGCGTAATCTCTGGCCATTTTGGATTGCAATTGAACGTCACAAACAAATCCGGCCGTCCATAATTGCGCACGTAAGTCATCGCGTCCTGGGAGTACTCGTGCATGTGTCTTGGACTGCCAATGTATGTCGCTGGCAAAATTGTGAGTCGACCAACATCTGTAATATCTGCGTCGCTATTGACCGCATCTCGCAAGTGTATATATTCTTCTGATCGCAGCTTAGCCTGATTAAATCGAATGTAATTGAGTCGTTCTGTCTCAACCTTAACGTACATATCAACAGCATATTGTTGAAACAATCGTCGATATCTCAGTGTTTTGGCGAATCATCATTCTATATGCGTAAAAGTTCATTGCGCTGACTTTACAATTTATGAAGTGACTAACAAAAGTGTTGTTTTTTGTACTAACCATTGGCCGGATTTATCATGTTGTATCTGAAGTGATATCCGTCTTCACCATGGCAGAACATAAGCGGATATTGCAGTGCATCATACGATCGATGTGTCTCACTTATTCGCTGTAGTGCGTTTCCAGTTCGGCGTTTGATGACTATATCACGTGATTCCAAATTTTCACCAATAACAACAATTGATATTTCACTAACTGTAGGTGCATTGTATTGTCGTTCATGAGTTCCTGCTGGGCGTTTGTCCGCTTTTATGACAATGCTGTGATCATCAGATGGCATCTGTTCCAACGAAGTCGTAAACAGTTTGATGAGCTCATTGTGTTCGTGTGACATTTCCTGCAATTGCTGGACTATTTCTCTTTTCGTTGTATTAAAGATAGCACAACGCCGATTTACTTCATCATGTGAATCTCCAAGAAAGTATATTTGGAGATATTTGTGTTCTTGATCTGGATGCGGCAACAGTGATCCAGCAAGATGAAAAATTTGCCCATGAATCTGTATAGTTGGAGGCAAATAATTTAGTTTTTGTCTTTTGTTGGCAAGATAAGTGTTAGTTTGTGTTATGTCATGATGTATCGTGGTTTGGGTGTGGTGTGTTAGTGTATTTTGTGGTATTAATGTTGGTGTATCAGCATTTATTGCTGGTGTTGGTTAAATTACCTTGAATGTTGGATTGTAATTTCGTTCATTTACAATTTCACCACCAAAAGACGTCATTTGAAAACAATCGTTGTACATCTTGATGTGTTGCAAGAAATGGTTCGAATTAGGAGATTCACCATAAAGCAGCGTGCGCAATGGCTCTGGTGGTGGAAGCAACTCTGGCAATTTCACCTTTCCGCCCGCGCAACACAATCCAGGCGGTTCTTTCTCAAATTTAACTGCATTGCAATGCTGACAAACGACAGACATTTGACCAAATTGAAGTGATGCGTGCGCACTGTATTGAATGTTTGGGTCATATCGAAAGGCTGCACGTTCAATGCTCCCCGGAATAAATTGTTGTTGCCAACGTTGTCGTTCAATAGTCGCACGTTGTAACCTTGCTTCATCACTTTGCCGAGCACGAACTTCTCTTCTTCTCAATCGTTGTTGCTCATTGTAAGCTTCGTTGATCTCTTCTGACTGTCGCGCACGATTTTGAATCATTCTGATTCGTGCTGATTCCCTTTCAATAGCACGTTCCTCTTCCGTTTGACGTGCTATGACATTTCGGTGTCGTGATGCATTCTGTGAACGCCGACCAATGTTACCATGACCTCTTTTTGGCATCGTAACAAATATCGAACTGTAAATGATCATAACTTTTTATAAATCGCACGCAGTTTTCACAAATCACTAACTTATTTTGAATACAACTGGAAAAACAGAACAAAACACTTAACGATCTAACAAAACAATAATATAATAATAGTAAATTTAAAAATTTTATTTAAAATTAATTTGACTTTCTTTCAAATGTTGTTTTATTTTTCTTTCTTGATTTACAAAAGGGTACAACTTCTTTATCAGTACATTAGTTAATTCAATGAATTTATTAAGTGAACACCAGATCCCTCTTGCACCGATGATGAGGGGCAGAATCCTTATGTTTTTATAGGGGAATCTCCTTTGCAGTTCTGCAATGAATGCCGGGGTACTGTAGGAGGCTACCTTATGCTGGTACTGGGTAGTGAGCCTCTCCGGACCCTCCCAGTGCACCCCGACATCGCAGACGATGACGTCGTCTCTCTTACGGAATACGATATCTGGCTTTTTCAGTAGCCCATCCGCTCCTCTTATCCGTGGTTCCACTACCGCTTCCCATCCCCTTCTTCACGCAGCAGAGACGAGGCGTTTTTGAATGAAATTGTGCCGGTTTATACGCTCCCAATGCGTTAGCGGGCAGCCTTGCAATACGTGGCTGAGGCTTTCCACTTTTCCGCATCGGGCTCGGCATTGCCTCATCTCCGGCGGGTTGGATGGTATCCCCATGGTTGGAAGTAGGTTATAACGCAGATGAATAGACTTTATGAAGTCATAGTTACTCCCGCCGTTTACCCGCGCTTACTCCTGCAACTGCACGAGTGCGAAGGTGGACTTGTCCCATGGAAAATTTAACGCTCTCAAATACAGGTGGAGACAAAGTATTATCTGGCAGCGTGGAGTTCGCTGCAAAATGAGCAGCAAGCAGATTAGCTTTGTCTAAGGAGCTGACATCTGGAATGCCATTGTAAATGAGCGTGGGGATAGCAGACGAGGCAGAATTTTTAATATTTTTGACGAATGACCAAAAATTTTTACTACCTTTGGGACATTGTAGGATTTTTTGCCTCAATTTTTGTTTATGTAACAATTTTATACGAATATGGGCATTGCAGTCTTTTCTGGCTTGTTTGAACTTTTTTCGATTTTCCTCAGATTTGTTGGCTTTATAAGACCGAAAACTTACTTCTTTCAACCTGATAGCCTCTTTACAGCTTTGGTCAAACCACGAGTTTGCCTTAGGTTTAATGCTCTTTATTCTGTTAGGAATAAAGTCATTCATACCTAAGAGTATAGTGTTAGTGATCATATCAGCAGCGGCATCCACGTCGCTATCGATGAAGCATAGCGACCAGTTAAAACTCCTAAAGAAGCTATTAGGGGCGCTCCAGTTGGCTTTCTCGTATTGCCATACTTTTCTTTTAAGAGTTTTTTCTTTAACTGAGTGGTCGGAGTACGAGAATTTAGCTGATACGATATTATGGTCAGACCGACCATTCGTTCAAGGCAAGATTCTGGATGGTGTGCCCGTTGTTTAGTTAGTGTTGTTCTCAGCTTCCTCTGCAGTTCTTGGAGATCCGTGGTTGGCCATATGACAACTCCAAAGCTATGCGAGTATGTTAAGATCAGGATAGCGTAGGTATGTATTTATTGCTTTTATTAAGTTTATTATTATTATTGTTATTGAATTTTTGACTTTGCACTATCTCTACTCAAGGTAGGATAACTTTCACCTGGGTTTTATTTTTTATTTTTGGTACCAAATATGCCAACATGGTATATTGTACATTTAATTAAAAAGAAAAAAAAATTTCCCCGGCAACTGTCAAGAACTACAGCTTTTTGCATTTCGTATACAAGTTTTGATGGCATGTTTAGCTTACCCATAGCGGTGACTGTTGCCTTTGGGACTAGTCCGGTGCTAGACAAAATTATCTCCAGATGCCCTTCAGTTCTTGACATAGAGCTGTGTATTTTTGGATTTTGGTCACATAGGTAGAATCCATATTATTGTTGTTCACTACTGCAAAATCTAGAAGAGTTGCCTTCTTTTCCCTTTTATTGTGTATTACAATCAGCCCAATTACAAATATTCACGGGGAATTTATTTTTCTCGAGAATTAATTCCTCCTATTCTGAATCAACGTGGAAAAAAATTTCATTTCGAATCCGGAGGAGGAATTTCCCAAGTTTCGAAATCAACTGTTTGGGAGAATTAGGTGTCATTTTGCGAATTCTGTCAAAAGAATAAAAAGTAAATTGTTTTTATAAATGACATACTTATAATATATATAATATAGTTGATTTGTGATTGTTGTTCGTTGGAAAATTCGTGTTAAAATGAATAGTGTCGTATACAGAATGGTGGCACAGGAATTTGCAGCTATTGAACACCAAAACCGTCGAAAAGTAGGGAGGAACTTGAGGGACAGCTCTAATCCATTGGAATTACCTCAAAACATGTAAGTGCAAAGACTTATGCATTTGTAGTTTGGTTCACACGCAAATGTTTACCTACTTTCATACTGGTGTTGAGATCATGATGTCGGTCTTGCCCAATCCAGCTTTTGTAAAGTTCTTGCAAACGTCGTAGATGTATTTGAAAGAGAGATATGTTCACGATGGATACGTTTGAGCAAAAGTGATCAGGAAAAAAGAAGCAATAGCCTGGTCTTCTATATAAAACATGGTATTCCCGGTGTTGTGGGATGCATTGACGGCACGCATATTAGAATAATAGCGCCCTCACAAAATAAACATCTGTATTACAACAGAAAGGGATATTATAGTTTAAACGTTATGCTGTTAGTATTTTTAAAATTCATTGGTTTCAAGTTGAATAATTACATTAACAACCTACAGGTTACTAAATGAAGGTTCGACACAAATGAGGTTCAGCGACGTTCACTCACAATGTCGGAACGTTATTGAACGCACCAATGGCGACCTGACGAATAGATGTAGAAGGAACTGCATTGCACCCCAGAAAAAGCAGCAATGTATGTTGCGCCCTACAGAACCTAATTTAGAGGTCACTGATGCACCTCTGTGTGCAAACAACGACGACGTCGTTTCCTCAACCAGGTCCGAGTATTTGACCATAGCACGAAATATAAGGGATGGTATTTCCAACAACATGTAGATTTAAATTTGTTTATTAATCAAAAAATAAAAAACATTTATCAGCCACCGACTATCCTCCGAGCCGATAAGATCGTTTCTCTGTTGTTGTTTTCTAATTGCTCTCTCTTCAACGTCGGTTATATCCCGTTACTTCGATAGCATACTCTATTTCTTTCTTCATTTCATACCCGTTAGAAAAAAAAAAAAAAACTAAGCAAGTGTGTGCCATGGCCCCTGGGCCAACTAATCTATCGTTACGTATTCGTTGAATGTCAGTCTTGTGTCGAGGTTTACTCCCAAATACTTAACAGAAGGTACCCAGTCCAGCTCAACGCCGTTTACCAGAATTTTACCATTGGGAAGAAATCAAGGTTTTATTTTTCGCGTGAAAAAGATTGCTTGCATTTTATCTTCATTCACTTTGATTTTCCATTTGTGGAAATATTGCAGAAGTATTTCTATCCCATTTTTTAAATTTGTCTCAATGTTGAGAACAAATTCATGCGATGAAAATACGGCGGTGTCATCGGCATAGATAGCTGCTTTACATTCCGGTATAAATGGAAAGTCTGACGTGTAGATGTTATATAAAATAGGACTAAGGACAGAACCTTGTGGGACACCAGAATGAAAATATGACAGATCAGAACACGCTTTATTGACAAAAACTCTGAAACAATGACCAGACAAGAAACTTTGCACTACTTTACACAAATAAACAGGAATGTTGAACTTAACCATTTTATATATTAAACCATTATGCCAAACTGTATCAAAGGCCTTTTCTATATCTAGAAGCACCATGCCTGTTGATTTGCCTAGCGTGCGGTTAAGCTTTATGTACTTACAAATTCTAACAACTTGGTGAGCTGTGGAGTGATATCGCCTGAATCCAAATTGCCAAATTTTCCTTAATGATTTGTTCATATATTTTTCTGGACACCATCAATTCCCCCAACTTTCTTTAATTTTAAGTTAGTAACAAAAAGTGTATGTCATCATCTGTTACAAATTCACTAACTGGTGAGTCGGTTGATAAATCATCAAAGCCATAGACAGTATTACTAACCAGTATATTTTCATTACCAAGGTTTTGGGACACTATATGATTTTCAAGAAAAGCAGTTGCAAGTGCATTTGCCTTCTCCAGATCAGTGATGTACGTGTACGTGTTACCGGAACTTTGGATAGCAGGGATTTGTCTATTTTTGTTTTTAATGATGGCTTAGCACCTTTGCCGAGACCATTTAACTTTCTATTCCAGACCAGATTACTTTGACACTTTATATGGTGGGCAATTAACCTATTAAGGAATAAAAATTGTTGCTTATGTATAGACTGCCGATACCTTCGCCAATTTC
Source organism: Pocota personata (assembly GCA_963082735.1). Taxonomy (NCBI): domain Eukaryota; kingdom Metazoa; phylum Arthropoda; class Insecta; order Diptera; family Syrphidae; genus Pocota; species Pocota personata. The sequence goes on along the minus strand of OY720429.1, from coordinate 36,560,271 downwards.
TCCTTTGTGAATTCCTGATTTGAATAAGTTCTAGGATGAAAGATGGAAGCTTTACATAATAGTCTTTTTTAGCTATCCTTGGAGTGGTACTCAAGATGTCATTGGAAAACTGTTGAACGATGTCATCCACATTTTCTTTATTAGTAACGTTTTCTAAGGTAGTTGAAACGTTTCTTAATTTAGTTTTCAGATCAGTACGAAAACGTTCCCAATTGGTGTTTTTAAGGTCAAGAAAATTTTCAGCGTTGGTTAACCCGTGACAGAGAATTTCACACAGAACCTGAGTCTGAGCTAAACTCATTTATCGAAATTGGTTGTATTATATCAGAGGAAACATTTGTAAGAAATATATCCAGGACAGAAGGACTACCACGGTTATTCACAGGAACATACAGTGTTCCACAAAACTCTGCGTACAGCAAGCACATTTTTCAAAATGAGGCTCGTATTAATTCAGGGTCGATGATAAAAACACAAAAAAATTATAGAAAGAGAAAGCATATTTACTTTACTAATTTTAAGAAAAAAACAGTTAATATTCTATCAAATCGAAAAGTTATAGCTTAAAAATTAAAGAAACTCCATAAATTCTTTCCACAAAAGTCTGCGTACTCCTTCAATAGTAATAAAAAAAAACGTGTTAAATCTATGTTAAAAATTGCGACTAATCAATTGCTTACGTTCTTAGTATTTAGTGGGATATCCCTTCATTTTGATGACTGCTTTTAACCTATCTTGCATTGAGTTGACAAGCCTTTCGGTATAAGACGTGTTTATGTTAGCCCATTCTAAAAGCAGAAGTTCCTTTAGTTGTTGTTTGTTCCTAATATCGTGAGTTCGAAGTTTTTTCTCCAACGCATCCCATACATGCTCAATCGGATTAAGATCCGGACTTTTATGGTGGAGTAATTAACAGGTGTGGGGTGTTATAAATTAACCACATGCGCACATTATGAGCCGTGTGCTTCGGGTCGTTGTCTTGCTGGAAGTAGAAGTTGTCCGAAATCCCAAACTGTACAGCGCTTTCTTGCAAATTATTTTTAAGGATATTAATGTACACATATTGGTCCATTATCCCGTCTATAATTTCCAGCTTGCCAACGCCCGATGCTGACATGCAACCCCACACCATTACTCCTCCACCACCATGCTTTACCGTTTTTATTGTGCATTTTGGATTCAGTGCTTCTCCCTCTCTTCTCCAAACCCTTATACGACCGTCCGAGCCAAAGATATTGTATTTGGATTCGTCGGAAAATATTATCTTCCGCCAAAAGTCTGGAGACTCATTCAAATACTTTTTTGCGAAATCCAGACGTTTCTTCCTATTTATAGCAGTTATTAAAGGCTTTCTCCGTGGTGTTCGCGATTTAAACCCAGAATCTACAATTGCTCTTCTGACGGTTTCTTCGTGCACTTTCTTGCCACTATATTTTTCAAGATCTGCACTTACCTTTTTTGCACTTATGAAGGGATCTTGGTCGACCATTCTTTTTATTCTATGCTTGTCCTTCTGGGTAAGCTTTGCCGGGCGCCCTGTTCTTTTCTTATTTTCCACTCTTCCTTCATTTTGGTAACGGTTTATGGTGGTCTGTACGGTGGAGCGGGTGCGGGATGTTATTTCACATATCTCGGTGTAAGATTTCTTTTGATTAATATGCAGATCAATTATTAATTTCCTTTCGTATAACGTTAATTCCTTTCCAGCCATTTTTTTACAAGAAAACTCAAAATTTAAAGGAAAAAAACTATTTAACTGGCACAACAACTGATAATATTGTAAACTGTTGCACCACAAATTACAATGAATGCGAAAACTGAGTTTACCGTTCTTTTTTTCTCGAAAAAAAATAATAAGAAAAAGAATGCTGTCGCCTGTACGCAGATTTTGTGGAAAGAATTTATGGAGTTTCTTTAATTTTTAAGCTATAACTTTTCGCTTTGATAGAATATTAACTGTTTTTTTCTTAAAATTAGTAAAGTAAATATGCTTTCATCTTTCTATAACTTTTTTGTGTTTTTATCATCGACCCTGAATTAATACGAGCCTCATTTTGAAAAATGTGCTTGCTGTACGCAGAGTTTTGTGGAACACTGTAAGTGGGACTAGGTGGATACAGAACAGATACTGGATATGTTACAAGTATTTGCAAGTAAATTGCCGCTGGCATTTGCCCGTAAGCAACCCCAATCAATTCAAATCTCCAGCAATTAGGAAATCTCCACGTAAGCTTAAAATTTTTCTTAAGTCACTTTGTAAACTTTGTCGTTTACTTGCCGGGCTAGTACCACCAGAATGATATACACACAACTGTTATCAATTTTAGGCTACTTAGTTTCACCTCAATGGCTATATTTTCCAGAACTTGAGTTCTTATTAAGGGCAAAAGAGAATGTTGAATTGATCTTCTAATAAGAATTGCAACGCCTCCACCTGTTATACCGATTCTATCTACACGGTAGCATTTGAATTCGGAGGTGGATAGATTAATACTCGAATCTAATCAAGTTTGAGTTATTGTTGCAATATCGATATTATTAACGTTTAAGAAATTTAAAAATTCAATATTTTTATTTCGAATACCTCTGGGAATGCCAGATTTACAATTCTTATGTTTCTACCTATCATAATTTCTTACTTTTTGAGTACAAAAACTTAGTCGCTAAATGTGCGATAACATTAAATTGATCAACCTTAAGCGGCCCATACACACAACACTTGTGTGCACACTTGTGTCGGTGTACTAAGAAGTGTGCTGTGTATGGGCTGGTGTGCACACCGATTTCTCGGTGTGAGACCGAGAAATATGAAAATATTTTGATTTTTGGTGTATCGGTGTGATGTGTGTGGTAGAAGGCCACACCGGTGTCATGACATTGTCGCTGGCGATAGCTGCACTCGCATCATCGGGTGGTTGGGCGATTTTCTCCCACGCATTCAGTGCTTGAGGTGCTCTGTTCTCAGAGCGTTGCATAGTATAACGGCGTTACGAATTAGACGGCAATGAGGAAACATCTGTCAGTGAGCTTAGTAAGACCGTTTCGTTGACGATGGTCAGTACCATTAGGCGAAGCTCGTTGAACTTACGGCTGAGTGCGAAAAGTTCTATTTATAATCTTTTCCCTCAACTCCAGAAATTTATTTCGACTAATGTAAGTAGGATCGGTTGATTTGTGGTTCTGACTGCAGTTTGCACATTTGGTTATTTCTGAATTGGTGCATTCAGATGTTTTATGCGCACCAGCGCAGTTTGCACAATAAGTTTTAATGTGACAATTTCTTTCACCGTGACCAAACATTTGGCAGTTGAAACACTGTGTCAATCTATTTTTAATTTTTCTTTGTAAGCTCCAGGTTACTTGCGTGTGCAATATGGACCGATAATGTTTTTTTAAATCTCCGATTTTAATTGAGGAACTCTCCAACTAAACTACATATATATAGTCCGTGTAATGATCATAAGTTCAGTTTTTAGTGAGTCAGAGTCCATTTCTCCCAAACCGTACAGAACCACTTTAAAAGCTTTTTCACTTTTATTGTCGTGTGAGAAAAACTGACAGTTCTCTTCTTTGAGTTTAGTTATCATGGCGTTGAAAGAATTAATTGAATCACAAATTATTTTAATTCCTATCGATATTTTTTTTAACAAAGTAGTCATTGATTTTAAGTTTTAGCATTAAATTATGCACAAAGTCACTGTCTTTGTGGAGCAGTTTTATTGGAGGAACATATACTTTCTTAACACTTTCGTTTGGTGAGATAACTTCATCCATGTCGTCGCTATCTGGAAAACATTGCAGAGGACTCCAATAATTAGCTCTGGAGTCCTTTACTTGCGCACTATTACGAGCCATAGGAGACCGAAATTTTTTTAGTTGAGGACAATTGCTTGTCCTCAGTATCAGGCGACCGATCGTGTTTTGAAATTTTGGGGAGAAAATTAGAAAAAAAAAAAAAAAGAAGACAATTGTATGAGCTGACTGGAGTATGTCAAGCGCACTCGAAAGCTCACGGGGAACTGGAAGATAAGATCTAAGTTTGTATAAATCCGAAAGCCCTGGTAGCTAGTGCTTACCTATTTATATGTAATTTATTACATGTCAATAAAGTTATAATAATAATAATAAAAAACATTTATTAATTGTTTAAGTTTAAAACTTCATTAAGGTACTTCATTGAAAAAAAAAATATCATAAACATTTCTTACTTTCTACAGGTACTTCATTGAAAAAAAAAAAAAAAAATAACATGAACATTTCTTACATGCTAAAGGTACTTCATTGAAAAGCCTGTCTATGCAGGTCGATTGCATTTCTTAATATTGAAATAAATAAATAAATAAAGAAGAATAATGGAAAGTTTACAAAATAGAAATCATTTAAGGTGGGGAAGGCACAGCTTTTAATTCCTCTATTTCTAGGAGTCTGCGATACTTTTCGATCTTTTCTTTCACTTCAATCTCTCTTAATTTTAAGTTCTTCCTGTTGGACTTCTAATTGTTTTACGTAAAATTCTTTCATTTCCTGAAAGTGTTTTTTTTTTAAGTTCATACAGCTTGTCAATAGACCGATAAATCTTTTTGGTACTTTGATGGCTTTCTTGCATGTTGAAAACTGCTTCCTTCACATTTGCACATAGCTCCGTTTGGATTTGTATCTCCTTCTTCAAAGCATCCGAAGCTGGTGATTTTCTCTTCAACTCTTTTTTTTGTTCCGGGCAAGGATTGTAGACGTCGTCTGCTCTTTCTTGTTGCTCTTCACATTCTATGAAATAGCTGATGGATTCATCTAAGCTCTTTTCCATATCCTGTGAAAAAACCTGTTTCGCAACTGGAACATTTTCTTTTTTTTTCTACCAACTTTCGTTGTTGGTTGAAAGAGCACAAGCCAACCGTTTGGGCGGAAACGCCTTCTACGGATTGCTTCATGCTGACCAAATGGAAACCACCACGTTCTAAAGTGGAAAAGTTGTAGTTAGCATTTGGCCCACCGATGGCCGATGTCGGTTTTATTTTTCAGTTTCATGGCTGCTTTCTGGCAGATTTTGATGGTGGCCCTGTTGAGTTCAGTACTGCTTCTGCCCTCTTCTAAAAGCGTATCACTTCTTCCTTGCTTCCTTTATGGAACCCGCACTCAATGTCGCGATGAGCTTCCATAAGATTTATCAAAATCTTCGCTTGCTCCTTGTTGACAGTTTTCAACCTTAACATTTAAAATTAATTATATTTTACTACCCAAATGGTCATTAACAAATATAAAACTCACATTTCCATAAAATCCCTCGCTTGGATTGTTGGAGGAAAACTTTTGAGAAATGCAATCGCATTCCGCTATTCTTTTGACGTTCGTGATACCTACTTTTCTCCTACGGATTTTTTCCCTTTTTCGAAGTTTGTTTAGAATAGGAGGAAAGTGAAAAGTTTTTTTTTTTTTTTTTTTTTATTTTTCATGATTCTTGACTTAACAAACTTTGTATTTACTTAATCTACCATAACAATATTAAGTACAAGAATAGGTAGTGACATTTGTATTTGTGTAGTAACAAATAGTGATAATGTCACTTCAGAAAAAATATCTTGGAAGTGTGGGGTGAATTGATTAATTAATTTTAAAAGAAAAACATTTTATGAATTTATACATATTTTTACAGAAAATTAACAATAAAAAAGAAAGAAAACGTAAATTTAAAAGAACATTAATTTGTACATAAAACAGCAATAGAACAATGTAACGTACATGTTTAGACAACATAGGGCAGCAGAACTTTAATTTCCTCGTGATCAAAATCAAGAAGCCATATCTTTACGTATTTTAGGAATAGGGACAATGATCTTATTCCTCGGATATTTATAGGAAGTTGATTAAATAGTTTGCACGACACGATGGAGTAAAAGTTTTTGAATAGAGTAGTACGGAAAGGAGGAATAATGACAGCATTAGTTGAATTGCTTCGCAAATTGCGATTGTTTGAAATAGGGCTCTGTAAATAGCCACCTCTCATAAAAAAAATTTTTGAAACTTTGAAATAGTACAAATGTTTTAGTGGCAGAATTTTCAATGCTCTGAACAAAACTATAGAAGGAGCTAAACGATTTACCCCACATACTTTTCTTATAGCACATTTTTGCAAAACAATCAATGGTTCAATCTTCGTTTGGTAAGCGCCACCCCAGCAACTTATTCCGTATTGTAGTTTTGATTGAAATATTCCATAATATACTGTTTTCAAAGTATTTTTGTCACAGAATTGTCTAAGGCGATAAAAGCTTCGTACTGAAGATCGTAAATATTGTTTCAGAATCGAAATATGTTTGGACCAACTCATATTTTGTTCAAAAGTGATGCCTAAATATTTAAACTGATTAATTGTTTCAATTTTAAAACAGCATGTGTTACAAGATGCCTGCTCAAACAACATTGTCCTTGTGGCTTCTTCAGTACAGACACAATTTGACGCATTTGACCATTCGCAATTGTTTGCATGAAAGAAAATTTCGAAGCTTAGGGACTCTTGCACATTAAGACTGAAGTGAAGTAATTTAGTTTTATTGCTGACAACTAGTTTGTGTTCCGAAAACCACAATCCCAGGAGGTGAACATCATGGTTTATGTCCGCGCTTAAGTTAAGAGGACTATCCGAGCGGTATGCAATGCCCAGATCATCTGCAAAAGCTGTAACATTCCCTTTAAACGGTTGACTAAATAATGAGTTGATGTAAATAAGAAACAGTATTGGACCAAGGACTGATCCCTGGGGTACACCTAAGTTCATAGTTTTTGGTCTGCTAACAAAGTTACCTATTACAACTTTTTGAGTTCTATCCTTTAGGTAGGACTCAAACCAGTTGTGCATAAATCCACGAAATCCTGCATAGTGCAGTTTGTTTAGTAGAACTCTGTGGTTGACCATGTCAAAAGCTTTGGTAATGTCTACAAAAAGCCCGGCGCAACATTTTTTATCATCCAGAGCTTTATAAATAAAGGAGCAGAATTCCAAGAGGGCATCTTCTGTAGAAAGGCCTTCCCTAAAACCGAACTGAGCAGGACTTAGGAAATTAACTTTTGCCAGGTATCTCAAAACTCTATTCTTAATGGCTTTTTCAAAGACTTTAGAGACTGATGACAATAAAGAAATTGGCCTGTAATTGTTTTTGTCACTCTTACTACCTTTTTTGTAAAGAGGGATCACATTAGCACATTTTAATTTGCCTGGGAAGACGCCGGTTGAAATACTTAAGTTAAAAACATAAGCTAATATGTTTACAACATTAAGTGCTATGCTCTTGAGGGTAGGGTTGGAAATTCCATCACAACCACAAGATCTTGAGCTGTTAAGGGAACAGATAATTTTATACAATTCTAAGCCTGTTATTTCTTCATAAAAGAAGCTATTATTTATAGCAAAGTCGTTGACTAAATGGGACCTAACGCAGCCATTACAATATGTAGGAGACTCACTTGAAAAAGACATCAGACCAACCGAAGAAAAGTAATCATTTAATATGTTTGATACTGTTGTAGGGTCATCAATAATAACACCATCATTACATAGACATATAGCTTTGGAGATATTGGGAGAGTTGCTATCAATGATACTATTTATAGCCTTCCATTCCTTTCTTGGATTACCAAGTGCGTTACGGACTTTAGAGTAGAAGTATCTATTTCGAGCTGTCCTTATATCGTTGTTTACTTCCTTACTCAATATTCTGAAACGATTTTTCAGCGCTGTATTAAGAGGATGTTTGGAGCACTTTTTTCTTAATTTATTTTTAAGCTTAATTTTTTTTAACACAGAATAAGTAATCCAAGGCTTTAACCTTTTTTCAGACTTTTTACGGACGATAGTATATGTAAAATTACTTATGTAATTCTGAAGAAATGATAAAAATAGATCATAAGCCTTAGAAGCATTAACTTCCTCATATATTTCCTCCCAGGTTTCGGAACGTAGTTCAATATTAAGCAAGTCGAAGTTTACTTTCGTTACCGTAGATGACAAAGTATGCTTCGCGGGTTTCTTAGTATTTAACGTACTGAAGAGAATACCAGTCATACAGTGATCAGTAATGCGGAGATCAAAATTAATACCAGCACATTCGTTTACGGATATTTTTTTAAAACGTCCAAATACATGGTCAAGACAAGTGCCTGAAATTGGTCTAGTAATTTCGTTTATAAAAGGTGATAGACCATGCTCAGCCATTGTAGCAAGATAAATTTCCGTTAAAGTACTGGGAGTTAAAATGTCTATATTAAAATCACCCAGGAAAATAAGATTATCTACTTTTTCGTTTCTTAAGAGCACTGAAAATTCATTCAAAAACACTTGAATATCATAGAGGTGTAATCTGTATACACAAACAAATTTAAAAACATCATCACATAACTTGCAAGACGATTCAATTACATCCGCGCTCAACAAATTAAGACGATTTACTTTATAGCTACCAGAATCCAGGTAATCACTTACAAAAACTCCTACTCCACCTGCAGCATACTTTTCATTAGGGTTAACATACAAATTATAACCCGGAATATGATAATCCTCTTTTTCGCAATCAAAAATCCATATCTCGCTTACAAATATCAAATGGGGTAAGAATACAAGCGCTTCTAGATTGCACACTAACAAATCAAAATTTTGCCGCAAACTACGAATGTTCTGATGCACAACAAAAAAAGAGTTGCAATTATTTGAATTACAAAAAAATTGGTTATCATTAATGTTTACAATTGTATTAGGGGTTGGGTTGTTGCTAAAAAGATAATCATTGATATTCAAAAAAGACATACTAAATTATATTTAGGTGAAATAGAAGACAATTAGTCTTTCAGTGCTGAAAGATCAAGAAACGATCTAATAGCAACAACCCTACCCTTTTCAGCTTTTCTCATTAGAATCCGCGAATTTTTAAACCACAAATATTTGTAGTTTCTTTCAGCTTTAACTTCTTTAGCTTCCATAAATAAAGCTCTAGTATAACTTGTGAAGCAATCATTTATGAAAACATTATTCTTCGTACCCTCAACAAATAAAGACGAATTTAGTTTCTTCATTGCAGTTTTCTTCGCTTTCATTACTCGTTCTTTTGCTGCCAATCCAGAGAATTCAACACAAATTTTATCACTTTGCTGGTTGTTGTTGTTGGTTTTCTTCCATAAGCGTTTGACGTAGCATTTCTGGAAATCTGAAGATGACAGAGAGATATCCAACGCCTTGTTAAAAATTGTTTGAACGCATTCTTTTGCATTCGTATCACTGACTCCAGGCACACCAGTGATCTCGATGACATTCTCAACGCTCTTCTGCTCTCTCCAATTCAGTTTGCTCTCCAGCGATGCAACTTTCGAATTAAGCTTCTCGTTCTCCTCTTTCAGCTGACTAATTGTGCTGAGAAAGTCACAGTTGATTTTCTTTAAACATATGATTTCTTCGTAAAGCATTTGCATTGTAACTGTGCCATCGCCGGACTGTTGTGGTAGATCATATGCTGTTGCTTGCCCTTCAACTGTCGTCTCAGTGGTGCTCTGTAGCCTAGCGACTGTTTGCTGATTCCGCTTTGGCTTCTGTTTCGCTACTACTACTGTTGCTGTCGATGGTGATGGTGACGATACGCTTTGTTGCTGTAGTGATTTACGACGAAGAGCCGTGCATTTGTCGCAACGATATGGAACACTGTGAGTGTTCATGTACTCTATATCCGACGGAGTTAGTTTCGCACACAAACAATGGAAATAGATATTGCAGTCGATGCAAGTGATTTTGGTTTCACATCCGCGATCTATTTTTTAATTGCAAATTTGACACTGCATTTTGATAAAGTTTTTATGTAAGAACTAAACGTAAATAATCAAAAAGTTTACACCCCACGAAACTTAGAGAAAAAACACGTCCGCTCTCTTCGAGAGTATTTGTTAAAAATTTACCGATGTCATATTATTCAGAATAGGAGAGAAGAGAAAAGTGAAAAATTCTCGCGGAATTTTTATTCATGATTGGGCTGAATGTCTGGTCTATTGCTTTGCACACTGGTATCTGTCAATATTGTTCTGTCCCAATAGATGACGTACTCAGGGGTGTCAACTACTGCACCAGGCGTGTACTTGTAGTATGGAACAGATCTTGAAGATGTTGGTATAAACCCATATATTCCAGCTAGCTCCTGGTGAACTATCTTCCCAACGTTATCATGTTTGCGCTTGTAGGAATCGTTGGCAAGTATAGTACAACCAGCTATGTTGTATAGTTTCGTGTACAGCACCGCAGCGACGACAGTTGTCTTTGACGATAAATTTCAGGCAGTTTCTCGTCGGAATAACGACCTTGGATGGCTACCATGAACCCCTCCGTTTCAGGAAATAAATTTCCGAATCGAAGCCAGGAATTTGAAGCCATGATGTCTATATTCGGCTCATCTAACATGTTGGGGTGCCTACCGTGTAATGCTTTTGCTTTCCATTTTCCATAAAGGTCTTTCGATGAAAGCTCTGCGTTCTCGGTCTGGCTCCTGCTATCGTTTTTTCTTTGCTTTGATTTTTTATTGATCATGGCGAAATGAAACCGAGCCCCTTGCTGGAGTTAGAAGCATTGGTTCCAATTTTTCATCGCGAAACGCATTTCAGATGAGGGATATGCTGAAAGAATACTTATTTGCAAATAAAATATAAAAAATAATACAACAGTTATTTTATTTATTCATTGTTTTTAGCAATTGTGCACTAGCACTTATTTCATTAAAGAATAATATTTGAAGCCGAATTTTGCTCTCGTCCGACAGCAATTTAAATTTTTTGGCCATGGATTTCATGAACATGTCATTCTCGTTCATTTCAGCCATTGAGTCATTGATTCTCTGTAATAACACTTGAGAAAAGCTGCCACGCAATTCGTTCGGCGGGAATTCTGATGGTCTAGATTTCTTCGTTGCACTTGGCCTTGATGTCTCGGGAGTAATCGAATTCTCGAGGAAGTCAAAATGACAGTCCTGCGTTGGAGAAGTTATATCTGGGGTGCAGCTACTTTCACACGAAATGCTTCCAGGCCGTTCAAAATTTCCAGTTTGTCTGGAGGGAAATATTTCATTACTTTATTGTTCACTGCTAACTGGTACTTACTTTCGTGGTTTAAGAGCGTCGTTTAAAAACTCCAGGAACGGATAAATCTCCCATATTTCGTACTCGCCAGCCTTACTTCCAGAGGGTAGTTCCATTTCTTTTTTCTCCCGGACAAATCGGTCCCGCAAGCTTTTCCACCGCTGCTTACACTTTTCAACTGAAACAAGAGGAAGTTGTGAGCTGCATTGACTTTAAAACCAAACCATAGTGTACCTGATTTACCAAGCTCCTCGCTGGTTTTATTCCATGTAATATCCCTAATCCTTAATGATGTTCTTATAACTTTGGGATTTTGTATTAAATAAAAAATCATTTTCTTGTACCAGGGCAATTAATGTTTCCTCGAAATTACTCATTTTGAAATTTTTGCAAAAAAAACCGCGAATATTATTTTAAAAAGAGTATCTATGCAAACAATCGTCGCGCACCAATTACCTTTTTTTTATGTAAACTCATAAACAGTTGTGAATGAATTGTCAAACGCGAAATAAGGGTTTGAACGTCCCAATTAATAAAAAAAATCTTTTTTTTTAAATTTAGGTGTACATCGATTGAGTTCTACTTTCCAACTGAATATGTTTTCAAAAATAATTAATAAAGAAAAGGTCAAAGTTATTCCCAGAATTATGCCGGAAACATGCCAGACTATATTCCTGGAAATTACTTTTTACAATATTGCTGATTTGATATGACAAATGTACAAAATGAAAGCTGATTATGGCAAAATTATGAGAAAAGGTAAAATGCTGATTTAGAAGAATTGAAACATTGGGGTTATTGAAATTTAACTGGAAATGTAATTCTTAGAATTATGTTATACTGTTGCTGTTGATGTAACTCGCGCGACATAGTAGAGAGTAGATCTACTTGGACGTTGTAGTGGCGTTTACGATATATACGATCTAATGTGATCGCAACATCTGAGGTTACATTTCGTTTCAACCCATATGCACGCGTTGTTTCTACTCAATATGTCAAGGCGAGAGCGACCTAACGCCACATTGCGTTTTGGGCATGATACCAGGCACGTTGGAGTTGAGCTTTTTTTTTATTCTTCGTCTTCGTCTTCGTCTTATTCGCTGCTTGGTAGAGTGGTCAGAGAATTTGACACAGATGATAGAATTGTGCGAAGAGCTGTCATTTCCCTCTTTGCTTCGCATTTTGTTCACATAACATCTCTCAATTTTACCGTCAGGAACATCAACGGACAAAGCATTATGAAAAATTTGCTCGATAGCATTTCTGCCGTTGAGGTTTGGCACTCATTCAGACTATTTTTCAGATTTTTATGAACAACTCGAATACTAGATATAGTGATAGGTATTATTTTAACGGACTTCATGCTCCACTGGGTCTTGATTTCTCCTGTCAGCTCTGAGTATTTGATTATCTTCTCGCAATATGCCTCATCTAGATTCATGCTTAGAGGTATAGCTATGTCCACAGTACACATACGAGTAATACAGGTATTATATTGTGTATCTGTCAAATAATTTGAATGACAACAAATTAAAAGATGGCGGCTCTGTGTGACCCCTCAGTATCTAAATTAAACATTGAAATGAAAAAGTGTTATTCATTTAATATAATAATTATGAAATGGCAAATAAAAGACTTTTTTTATGAAATTTTATTATTTGATTTTCTTTTATGATTTCTGCTATTTTCTTAAATTTGTTTGTTAAGATATTTAGTTTTGAACTGCATTCTGGAGCGAAACAATATTTGTTTCACTTTTTGTTCGATGAATACATTTCCCGCAAAATTTGTCAGTGTTCGTATGTAAAGTGTACAAAATATTATATCATCTTCATTGAAATGTTTGAAAATTGTTTCCATTTCTTCTATTTTGGACATCATATCTTCCGTTAATTTTTGTAAAAATCCTTCACTTAATTGGTTGGTCCAGGTGAATGATGTGTCTATTTCCGTATTGACCACAGTGTTATCGACCACTAAATCAGGGTTTTTGATTACTGTGGCAAATGTATCACGCCAAGTGCTCTAAACCTTCATATTGCAATGATTCCAACTTATCAACAGCTTCAAATTCATAGGACACCTTTACTTCAGATGTCAATGTTCTGAACAGTTCACTACTCAGGCTTTCGGTAGTGTCCAAATCTAGTGTATCATCTACCATTGTATTAGTATTATTATAGCCATATAAAAACATATTAAATCATTTTCACTACTTTAAGTATCTACAGTGTTCCACAAAACTCTGCATCAAAGCGAAAAGTTATAGCTTAAAAATTAAAGAAACTCCATAAATTCTTTCCACAAAAGTCTGCGTACTCCTTCAATAGTAATAAAAAAAAACGTGTTAAATCTATGTTAAAAATTGCGTCTAATCAATTGCTTACGTTCTTAGTATTTAGTGGGATATCCCTTCATTTTGATGACTGCTTTTAACCTATCTTGCATAGAGTTGACAAGCCTTTCGGTATAAGACGTGTTTATGTTAGCCCATTCCAAAAGCAGAAGTTTCTTTAGTTGTTGCTTGTTCCTAATATCGTGAGTTCGAAGTTTTTTCTCCAACGCATCCCATACATGCTCAATCGGATTAAGATCCGGACTTTGTGGTGGAGTAATTAACAGGTGTGGGGTGTTATAAATTAACCACATGCGCACATTATGAGCCGTGTGCTTCGGGTCGTTGTCTTGCTGGAAGTAGAAGTTGTCCGAAATCCCAAACTGTACAGCGCTTTCTTGCAAATTATTTTTAAGGATATTAATGTACACATATTGGTCCATTATCCCGTCTATAATTTCCAGCTTGCCAACGCCCGATGCTGACATGCAACCCCACACCATTACTCCTCCACCACCAAACTTTACCGTTTTTATTGTGCATTTTGGATTCAGTGCTTCTCCCTCTCTTCTCCAAACCCTTATACGACCGTCCGAGCCAAAGATATTGTATTTGGATTCGTCGGAAAATATTATCTTCCGCCAAAAGTCTGGAGACTCATTCAAATACTTTTTTGCGAAATCCAGACGTTTCTTCCTATTTATAGCAGTTATTAAAGGCTTTCTCCGTGGTGTTCGCGATTTAAACCCAGAATCTACAATTGCTCTTCTGACGGTTTCTTCGTGCACTTTCTTGCCACTATATTTTTCAAGATCTGCACTTACCTTTTTTGCACTTATGAAGGGATCTTGGTCGACCATTCTTTTTATTCTATGCTTGTCCTTCTGGGTAAGCTTTGCCGGGCGCCCTGTTCTTTTCTTATTTTCCACTCTTCCTTCATTTTGGTAACGGTTTATGGTGGTCTGTACGGTGGAGCGGGTGCGGGATGTTATTTCACATATCTCGGTGTAAGATTTCTTTTGATTAATATGCAGATCAATTATTAATTTCCTTTCGTATAACGTTAATTCCTTTCCAGCCATTTTTTTACAAGAAAACTCAAAATTTAAAGGAAAAAAACTATTTAACTGGCACAACAACTGATAATATTGTAAACTGTTGCACCACAAATTACAATGAATGCGAAAACTGAGTTTACCGTTCTTTTTTTCTCGAAAAAAAATAATAAGAAAAAGAATGCTGTCGCCTGTACGCAGATTTTGTGGAAAGAATTTATGGAGTTTCTTTAATTTTTAAGCTATAACTTTTCGCTTTGATAGAATATTAACTGTTTTTTTCTTAAAATTAGTAAAGTAAATATGCTTTCATCTTTCTATAACTTTTTTGTGTTTTTATCATCGACCCTGAATTAATACGAGCCTCATTTTGAAAAATGTGCTTGCTGTACGCAGAGTTTTGTGGAACACTGTAAGTGGGACTAGGTGGATACAGAACAGATACTGGATATGTTACAAGTATTTGCAAGTAAATTGCCGCTGGCATTTGCCCGTAAGCAACCCCAATCAATTCAAATCTCCAGCAATTAGGAAATCTCCACGTAAGCTTAAAATTTTTCTTAAGTCACTTTGTAAACTTTGTCGTTTACTTGCCGGGCTAGTACCACCAGAATGATATACACACAACTGTTATCAATTTTAGGCTACTTAGTTTCACCTCAATGGCTATATTTTCCAGAACTTGAGTTCTTATTAAGGGCAAAAGAGAATGTTGAATTGATCTTCTAATAAGAATTGCAACGCCTCCACCTGTTATACCGATTCTATCTACACGGTAGCATTTGAATTCGGAGGTGGATAGATTAATACTCGAATCTAATCAAGTTTGAGTTATTGTTGCAATATCGATATTATTAACGTTTAAGAAATTTAAAAATTCAATATTTTTATTTCGAATACCTCTGGCATTCCAATTTACAATTCTTATGTTTCTACCTATCATAATTTCTTACTTTTTGAGTACAAAAACTTAGTCGCTAAATGTGCGATAACATTAAATTGATCAACCTTAAGCGGCCCATACACACAACACTTGTGTGCACACTTGTGTCGGTGTACTAAGAAGTGTGCTGTGTATGGGCTGGTGTGCACACCGATTTCTCGGTGTGAGACCGAGAAATATGAAAATATTTTGATTTTTGGTGTATCGGTGTGATGTGTGTGGTAGAAGGCCACACCGGTGTCATGACATTGTCGCTGGCGATAGCTGCACTCGCATCATCGGGTGGTTGGGCGATTTTCTCCCACGCATTCAGTGCTTGAGGTGCTCTGTTCTCAGAGCGTTGCATAGTATAACGGCGTTACGAATTAGACGGCAATGAGGAAACATCTGTCAGTGAGCTTAGTAAGACCGTTTCGTTGACGATGGTCAGTACCATTAGGCGAAGCTCGTTGAACTTACGGCTGAGTGCGAAAAGTTCTATTTATAATCTTTTCCCTCAACTCCAGAAATTTATTTCGACTAATGTAAGTAGGATCGGTTGATTTGTGGTTCTGACTGCAGTTTGCACATTTGGTTATTTCTGAATTGGTGCATTCAGATGTTTTATGCGCACCAGCGCAGTTTGCACAATAAGTTTTAATGTGACAATTTCTTTCACCGTGACCAAACATTTGGCAGTTGAAACACTGTGTCAATCTATTTTTAATTTTTCTTTGTAAGCTCCAGGTTACTTGCGTGTGCAATATGGACCGATAATGTTTTTTTAAATCTCCGATTTTAATTGAGGAACTCTCCAACTAAACTACATATATATAGTCCGTGTAATGATCATAAGTTCAGTTTTTAGTGAGTCAGAGTCCATTTCTCCCAAACCGTACAGAACCACTTTAAAAGCTTTTTCACTTTTATTGTCGTGTGAGAAAAACTGACAGTTCTCTTCTTTGAGTTTAGTTATCATGGCGTTGAAAGAATTAATTGAATCACAAATTATTTTAATTCCTATCGATATTTTTTTTAACAAAGTAGTCATTGATTTTAAGTTTTAGCATTAAATTATGCACAAAGTCACTGTCTTTGTGGAGCAGTTTTATTGGAGGAACATATACTTTCTTAACACTTTCGTTTGGTGAGATAACTTCATCCATGTCGTCGCTATCTGGAAAACATTGCAGAGGACTCCAATAATTAGCTCTGGAGTCCTTTACTTGCGCACTATTACGAGCCATAGGAGACCGAAATTTTTTTAGTTGAGGACAATTGCTTGTCCTCAGTATCAGGCGACCGATCGTGTTTTGAAATTTTGGGGAGAAAATTAGAAAAAAAAAAAAAAAGAAGACAATTGTATGAGCTGACTGGAGTATGTCAAGCGCACTCGAAAGCTCACGGGGAACTGGAAGATAAGATCTAAGTTTGTATAAATCCGAAAGCCCTGGTAGCTAGTGCTTACCTATTTATATGTAATTTATTACATGTCAATAAAGTTATAATAATAATAATAAAAAACATTTATTAATTGTTTAAGTTTAAAACTTCATTAAGGTACTTCATTGAAAAAAAAAATATCATAAACATTTCTTACTTTCTACAGGTACTTCATTGAAAAAAAAAAAAAAAAATAACATGAACATTTCTTACATGCTAAAGGTACTTCATTGAAAAGCCTGTCTATGCAGGTCGATTGCATTTCTTAATATTGAAATAAATAAATAAATAAAGAAGAATAATGGAAAGTTTACAAAATAGAAATCATTTAAGGTGGGGAAGGCACAGCTTTTAATTCCTCTATTTCTAGGAGTCTGCGATACTTTTCGATCTTTTCTTTCACTTCAATCTCTCTTAATTTTAAGTTCTTCCTGTTGGACTTCTAATTGTTTTACGTAAAATTCTTTCATTTCCTGAAAGTGTTTTTTTTTTAAGTTCATACAGCTTGTCAATAGACCGATAAATCTTTTTGGTACTTTGATGGCTTTCTTGCATGTTGAAAACTGCTTCCTTCACATTTGCACATAGCTCCGTTTGGATTTGTATCTCCTTCTTCAAAGCATCCGAAGCTGGTGATTTTCTCTTCAACTCTTTTTTTTGTTCCGGGCAAGGATTGTAGACGTCGTCTGCTCTTTCTTGTTGCTCTTCACATTCTATGAAATAGCTGATGGATTCATCTAAGCTCTTTTCCATATCCTGTGAAAAAACCTGTTTCGCAACTGGAACATTTTCTTTTTTTTTCTACCAACTTTCGTTGTTGGTTGAAAGAGCACAAGCCAACCGTTTGGGCGGAAACGCCTTCTACGGATTGCTTCATGCTGACCAAATGGAAACCACCACGTTCTAAAGTGGAAAAGTTGTAGTTAGCATTTGGCCCACCGATGGCCGATGTCGGTTTTATTTTTCAGTTTCATGGCTGCTTTCTGGCAGATTTTGATGGTGGCCCTGTTGAGTTCAGTACTGCTTCTGCCCTCTTCTAAAAGCGTATCACTTCTTCCTTGCTTCCTTTATGGAACCCGCACTCAATGTCGCGATGAGCTTCCATAAGATTTATCAAAATCTTCGCTTGCTCCTTGTTGACAGTTTTCAACCTTAACATTTAAAATTAATTATATTTTACTACCCAAATGGTCATTAACAAATATAAAACTCACATTTCCATAAAATCCCTCGCTTGGATTGTTGGAGGAAAACTTTTGAGAAATGCAATCGCATTCCGCTATTCTTTTGACGTTCGTGATACCTACTTTTCTCCTACGGATTTTTTCCCTTTTTCGAAGTTTGTTTAGAATAGGAGGAAAGTGAAAAGTTTTTTTTTTTTTTTTTTTTTATTTTTCATGATTCTTGACTTAACAAACTTTGTATTTACTTAATCTACCATAACAATATTAAGTACAAGAATAGGTAGTGACATTTGTATTTGTGTAGTAACAAATAGTGATAATGTCACTTCAGAAAAAATATCTTGGAAGTGTGGGGTGAATTGATTAATTAATTTTAAAAGAAAAACATTTTATGAATTTATACATATTTTTACAGAAAATTAACAATAAAAAAGAAAGAAAACGTAAATTTAAAAGAACATTAATTTGTACATAAAACAGCAATAGAACAATGTAACGTACATGTTTAGACAACATAGGGCAGCAGAACTTTAATTTCCTCGTGATCAAAATCAAGAAGCCATATCTTTACGTATTTTAGGAATAGGGACAATGATCTTATTCCTCGGATATTTATAGGAAGTTGATTAAATAGTTTGCACGACACGATGGAGTAAAAGTTTTTGAATAGAGTAGTACGGAAAGGAGGAATAATGACAGCATTAGTTGAATTGCTTCGCAAATTGCGATTGTTTGAAATAGGGCTCTGTAAATAGCCACCTCTCATAAAAAAAATTTTTGAAACTTTGAAATAGTACAAATGTTTTAGTGGCAGAATTTTCAATGCTCTGAACAAAACTATAGAAGGAGCTAAACGATTTACCCCACATACTTTTCTTATAGCACATTTTTGCAAAACAATCAATGGTTCAATCTTCGTTTGGTAAGCGCCACCCCAGCAACTTATTCCGTATTGTAGTTTTGATTGAAATATTCCATAATATACTGTTTTCAAAGTATTTTTGTCACAGAATTGTCTAAGGCGATAAAAGCTTCGTACTGAAGATCGTAAATATTGTTTCAGAATCGAAATATGTTTGGACCAACTCATATTTTGTTCAAAAGTGATGCCTAAATATTTAAACTGATTAATTGTTTCAATTTTAAAACAGCATGTGTTACAAGATGCCTGCTCAAACAACATTGTCCTTGTGGCTTCTTCAGTACAGACACAATTTGACGCATTTGACCATTCGCAATTGTTTGCATGAAAGAAAATTTCGAAGCTTAGGGACTCTTGCACATTAAGACTGAAGTGAAGTAATTTAGTTTTATTGCTGACAACTAGTTTGTGTTCCGAAAACCACAATCCCAGGAGGTGAACATCATGGTTTATGTCCGCGCTTAAGTTAAGAGGACTATCCGAGCGGTATGCAATGCCCAGATCATCTGCAAAAGCTGTAACATTCCCTTTAAACGGTTGACTAAATAATGAGTTGATGTAAATAAGAAACAGTATTGGACCAAGGACTGATCCCTGGGGTACACCTAAGTTCATAGTTTTTGGTCTGCTAACAAAGTTACCTATTACAACTTTTTGAGTTCTATCCTTTAGGTAGGACTCAAACCAGTTGTGCATAAATCCACGAAATCCTGCATAGTGCAGTTTGTTTAGTAGAACTCTGTGGTTGACCATGTCAAAAGCTTTGGTAATGTCTACAAAAAGCCCGGCGCAACATTTTTTATCATCCAGAGCTTTATAAATAAAGGAGCAGAATTCCAAGAGGGCATCTTCTGTAGAAAGGCCTTCCCTAAAACCGAACTGAGCAGGACTTAGGAAATTAACTTTTGCCAGGTATCTCAAAACTCTATTCTTAATGGCTTTTTCAAAGACTTTAGAGACTGATGACAATAAAGAAATTGGCCTGTAATTGTTTTTGTCACTCTTACTACCTTTTTTGTAAAGAGGGATCACATTAGCACATTTTAATTTGCCTGGGAAGACGCCGGTTGAAATACTTAAGTTAAAAACATAAGCTAATATGTTTACAACATTAAGTGCTATGCTCTTGAGGGTAGGGTTGGAAATTCCATCACAACCACAAGATCTTGAGCTGTTAAGGGAACAGATAATTTTATACAATTCTAAGCCTGTTATTTCTTCATAAAAGAAGCTATTATTTATAGCAAAGTCGTTGACTAAATGGGACCTAACGCAGCCATTACAATATGTAGGAGACTCACTTGAAAAAGACATCAGACCAACCGAAGAAAAGTAATCATTTAATATGTTTGATACTGTTGTAGGGTCATCAATAATAACACCATCATTACATAGACATATAGCTTTGGAGATATTGGGAGAGTTGCTATCAATGATACTATTTATAGCCTTCCATTCCTTTCTTGGATTACCAAGTGCGTTACGGACTTTAGAGTAGAAGTATCTATTTCGAGCTGTCCTTATATCGTTGTTTACTTCCTTACTCAATATTCTGAAACGATTTTTCAGCGCTGTATTAAGAGGATGTTTGGAGCACTTTTTTCTTAATTTATTTTTAAGCTTAATTTTTTTTAACACAGAATAAGTAATCCAAGGCTTTAACCTTTTTTCAGACTTTTTACGGACGATAGTATATGTAAAATTACTTATGTAATTCTGAAGAAATGATAAAAATAGATCATAAGCCTTAGAAGCATTAACTTCCTCATATATTTCCTCCCAGGTTTCGGAACGTAGTTCAATATTAAGCAAGTCGAAGTTTACTTTCGTTACCGTAGATGACAAAGTATGCTTCGCGGGTTTCTTAGTATTTAACGTACTGAAGAGAATACCAGTCATACAGTGATCAGTAATGCGGAGATCAAAATTAATACCAGCACATTCGTTTACGGATATTTTTTTAAAACGTCCAAATACATGGTCAAGACAAGTGCCTGAAATTGGTCTAGTAATTTCGTTTATAAAAGGTGATAGACCATGCTCAGCCATTGTAGCAAGATAAATTTCCGTTAAAGTACTGGGAGTTAAAATGTCTATATTAAAATCACCCAGGAAAATAAGATTATCTACTTTTTCGTTTCTTAAGAGCACTGAAAATTCATTCAAAAACACTTGAATATCATAGAGGTGTAATCTGTATACACAAACAAATTTAAAAACATCATCACATAACTTGCAAGACGATTCAATTACATCCGCGCTCAACAAATTAAGACGATTTACTTTATAGCTACCAGAATCCAGGTAATCACTTACAAAAACTCCTACTCCACCTGCAGCATACTTTTCATTAGGGTTAACATACAAATTATAACCCGGAATATGATAATCCTCTTTTTCGCAATCAAAAATCCATATCTCGCTTACAAATATCAAATGGGGTAAGAATACAAGCGCTTCTAGATTGCACACTAACAAATCAAAATTTTGCCGCAAACTACGAATGTTCTGATGCACAACAAAAAAAGAGTTGCAATTATTTGAATTACAAAAAAATTGGTTATCATTAATGTTTACAATTGTATTAGGGGTTGGGTTGTTGCTAAAAAGATAATCATTGATATTCAAAAAAGACATACTAAATTATATTTAGGTGAAATAGAAGACAATTAGTCTTTCAGTGCTGAAAGATCAAGAAACGATCTAATAGCAACAACCCTACCCTTTTCAGCTTTTCTCATTAGAATCCGCGAATTTTTAAACCACAAATATTTGTAGTTTCTTTCAGCTTTAACTTCTTTAGCTTCCATAAATAAAGCTCTAGTATAACTTGTGAAGCAATCATTTATGAAAACATTATTCTTCGTACCCTCAACAAATAAAGACGAATTTAGTTTCTTCATTGCAGTTTTCTTCGCTTTCATTACTCGTTCTTTTGCTGCCAATCCAGAGAATTCAACACAAATTTTATCACTTTGCTGGTTGTTGTTGTTGGTTTTCTTCCATAAGCGTTTGACGTAGCATTTCTGGAAATCTGAAGATGACAGAGAGATATCCAACGCCTTGTTAAAAATTGTTTGAACGCATTCTTTTGCATTCGTATCACTGACTCCAGGCACACCAGTGATCTCGATGACATTCTCAACGCTCTTCTGCTCTCTCCAATTCAGTTTGCTCTCCAGCGATGCAACTTTCGAATTAAGCTTCTCGTTCTCCTCTTTCAGCTGACTAATTGTGCTGAGAAAGTCACAGTTGATTTTCTTTAAACATATGATTTCTTCGTAAAGCATTTGCATTGTAACTGTGCCATCGCCGGACTGTTGTGGTAGATCATATGCTGTTGCTTGCCCTTCAACTGTCGTCTCAGTGGTGCTCTGTAGCCTAGCGACTGTTTGCTGATTCCGCTTTGGCTTCTGTTTCGCTACTACTACTGTTGCTGTCGATGGTGATGGTGACGATACGCTTTGTTGCTGTAGTGATTTACGACGAAGAGCCGTGCATTTGTCGCAACGATATGGAACACTGTGAGTGTTCATGTACTCTATATCCGACGGAGTTAGTTTCGCACACAAACAATGGAAATAGATATTGCAGTCGATGCAAGTGATTTTGGTTTCACATCCGCGATCTATTTTTTAATTGCAAATTTGACACTGCATTTTGATAAAGTTTTTATGTAAGAACTAAACGTAAATAATCAAAAAGTTTACACCCCACGAAACTTAGAGAAAAAACACGTCCGCTCTCTTCGAGAGTATTTGTTAAAAATTTACCGATGTCATATTATTCAGAATAGGAGAGAAGAGAAAAGTGAAAAATTCTCGCGGAATTTTTATTCATGATTGGGCTGAATGTCTGGTCTATTGCTTTGCACACTGGTATCTGTCAATATTGTTCTGTCCCAATAGATGACGTACTCAGGGGTGTCAACTACTGCACCAGGCGTGTACTTGTAGTATGGAACAGATCTTGAAGATGTTGGTATAAACCCATATATTCCAGCTAGCTCCTGGTGAACTATCTTCCCAACGTTATCATGTTTGCGCTTGTAGGAATCGTTGGCAAGTATAGTACAACCAGCTATGTTGTATAGTTTCGTGTACAGCACCGCAGCGACGACAGTTGTCTTTGACGATAAATTTCAGGCAGTTTCTCGTCGGAATAACGACCTTGGATGGCTACCATGAACCCCTCCGTTTCAGGAAATAAATTTCCGAATCGAAGCCAGGAATTTGAAGCCATGATGTCTATATTCGGCTCATCTAACATGTTGGGGTGCCTACCGTGTAATGCTTTTGCTTTCCATTTTCCATAAAGGTCTTTCGATGAAAGCTCTGCGTTCTCGGTCTGGCTCCTGCTATCGTTTTTTCTTTGCTTTGATTTTTTATTGATCATGGCGAAATGAAACCGAGCCCCTTGCTGGAGTTAGAAGCATTGGTTCCAATTTTTCATCGCGAAACGCATTTCAGATGAGGGATATGCTGAAAGAATACTTATTTGCAAATAAAATATAAAAAATAATACAACAGTTATTTTATTTATTCATTGTTTTTAGCAATTGTGCACTAGCACTTATTTCATTAAAGAATAATATTTGAAGCCGAATTTTGCTCTCGTCCGACAGCAATTTAAATTTTTTGGCCATGGATTTCATGAACATGTCATTCTCGTTCATTTCAGCCATTGAGTCATTGATTCTCTGTAATAACACTTGAGAAAAGCTGCCACGCAATTCGTTCGGCGGGAATTCTGATGGTCTAGATTTCTTCGTTGCACTTGGCCTTGATGTCTCGGGAGTAATCGAATTCTCGAGGAAGTCAAAATGACAGTCCTGCGTTGGAGAAGTTATATCTGGGGTGCAGCTACTTTCACACGAAATGCTTCCAGGCCGTTCAAAATTTCCAGTTTGTCTGGAGGGAAATATTTCATTACTTTATTGTTCACTGCTAACTGGTACTTACTTTCGTGGTTTAAGAGCGTCGTTTAAAAACTCCAGGAACGGATAAATCTCCCATATTTCGTACTCGCCAGCCTTACTTCCAGAGGGTAGTTCCATTTCTTTTTTCTCCCGGACAAATCGGTCCCGCAAGCTTTTCCACCGCTGCTTACACTTTTCAACTGAAACAAGAGGAAGTTGTGAGCTGCATTGACTTTAAAACCAAACCATAGTGTACCTGATTTACCAAGCTCCTCGCTGGTTTTATTCCATGTAATATCCCTAATCCTTAATGATGTTCTTATAACTTTGGGATTTTGTATTAAATAAAAAATCATTTTCTTGTACCAGGGCAATTAATGTTTCCTCGAAATTACTCATTTTGAAATTTTTGCAAAAAAAACCGCGAATATTATTTTAAAAAGAGTATCTATGCAAACAATCGTCGCGCACCAATTACCTTTTTTTTATGTAAACTCATAAACAGTTGTGAATGAATTGTCAAACGCGAAATAAGGGTTTGAACGTCCCAATTAATAAAAAAAATCTTTTTTTTTAAATTTAGGTGTACATCGATTGAGTTCTACTTTCCAACTGAATATGTTTTCAAAAATAATTAATAAAGAAAAGGTCAAAGTTATTCCCAGAATTATGCCGGAAACATGCCAGACTATATTCCTGGAAATTACTTTTTACAATATTGCTGATTTGATATGACAAATGTACAAAATGAAAGCTGATTATGGCAAAATTATGAGAAAAGGTAAAATGCTGATTTAGAAGAATTGAAACATTGGGGTTATTGAAATTTAACTGGAAATGTAATTCTTAGAATTATGTTATACTGTTGCTGTTGATGTAACTCGCGCGACATAGTAGAGAGTAGATCTACTTGGACGTTGTAGTGGCGTTTACGATATATACGATCTAATGTGATCGCAACATCTGAGGTTACATTTCGTTTCAACCCATATGCACGCGTTGTTTCTACTCAATATGTCAAGGCGAGAGCGACCTAACGCCACATTGCGTTTTGGGCATGATACCAGGCACGTTGGAGTTGAGCTTTTTTTTTATTCTTCGTCTTCGTCTTCGTCTTATTCGCTGCTTGGTAGAGTGGTCAGAGAATTTGACACAGATGATAGAATTGTGCGAAGAGCTGTCATTTCCCTCTTTGCTTCGCATTTTGTTCACATAACATCTCTCAATTTTACCGTCAGGAACATCAACGGACAAAGCATTATGAAAAATTTGCTCGATAGCATTTCTGCCGTTGAGGTTTGGCACTCATTCAGACTATTTTTCAGATTTTTATGAACAACTCGAATACTAGATATAGTGATAGGTATTATTTTAACGGACTTCATGCTCCACTGGGTCTTGATTTCTCCTGTCAGCTCTGAGTATTTGATTATCTTCTCGCAATATGCCTCATCTAGATTCATGCTTAGAGGTATAGCTATGTCCACAGTACACATACGAGTAATACAGGTATTATATTGTGTATCTGTCAAATAATTTGAATGACAACAAATTAAAAGATGGCGGCTCTGTGTGACCCCTCAGTATCTAAATTAAACATTGAAATGAAAAAGTGTTATTCATTTAATATAATAATTATGAAATGGCAAATAAAAGACTTTTTTTATGAAATTTTATTATTTGATTTTCTTTTATGATTTCTGCTATTTTCTTAAATTTGTTTGTTAAGATATTTAGTTTTGAACTGCATTCTGGAGCGAAACAATATTTGTTTCACTTTTTGTTCGATGAATACATTTCCCGCAAAATTTGTCAGTGTTCGTATGTAAAGTGTACAAAATATTATATCATCTTCATTGAAATGTTTGAAAATTGTTTCCATTTCTTCTATTTTGGACATCATATCTTCCGTTAATTTTTGTAAAAATCCTTCACTTAATTGGTTGGTCCAGGTGAATGATGTGTCTATTTCCGTATTGACCACAGTGTTATCGACCACTAAATCAGGGTTTTTGATTACTGTGGCAAATGTATCACGCCAAGTGCTCTAAACCTTCATATTGCAATGATTCCAACTTATCAACAGCTTCAAATTCATAGGACACCTTTACTTCAGATGTCAATGTTCTGAACAGTTCACTACTCAGGCTTTCGGTAGTGTCCAAATCTAGTGTATCATCTACCATTGTATTAGTATTATTATAGCCATATAAAAACATATTAAATCATTTTCACTACTTTAAGTATCTACAGTGTTCCACAAAACTCTGCATCAAAGCGAAAAGTTATAGCTTAAAAATTAAAGAAACTCCATAAATTCTTTCCACAAAAGTCTGCGTACTCCTTCAATAGTAATAAAAAAAAACGTGTTAAATCTATGTTAAAAATTGCGTCTAATCAATTGCTTACGTTCTTAGTATTTAGTGGGATATCCCTTCATTTTGATGACTGCTTTTAACCTATCTTGCATAGAGTTGACAAGCCTTTCGGTATAAGACGTGTTTATGTTAGCCCATTCCAAAAGCAGAAGTTTCTTTAGTTGTTGCTTGTTCCTAATATCGTGAGTTCGAAGTTTTTTCTCCAACGCATCCCATACATGCTCAATCGGATTAAGATCCGGACTTTGTGGTGGAGTAATTAACAGGTGTGGGGTGTTATAAATTAACCACATGCGCACATTATGAGCCGTGTGCTTCGGGTCGTTGTCTTGCTGGAAGTAGAAGTTGTCCGAAATCCCAAACTGTACAGCGCTTTCTTGCAAATTATTTTTAAGGATATTAATGTACACATATTGGTCCATTATCCCGTCTATAATTTCCAGCTTGCCAACGCCCGATGCTGACATGCAACCCCACACCATTACTCCTCCACCACCAAACTTTACCGTTTTTATTGTGCATTTTGGATTCAGTGCTTCTCCCTCTCTTCTCCAAACCCTTATACGACCGTCCGAGCCAAAGATATTGTATTTGGATTCGTCGGAAAATATTATCTTCCGCCAAAAGTCTGGAGACTCATTCAAATACTTTTTTGCGAAATCCAGACGTTTCTTCCTATTTATAGCAGTTATTAAAGGCTTTCTCCGTGGTGTTCGCGATTTAAACCCAGAATCTACAATTGCTCTTCTGACGGTTTCTTCGTGCACTTTCTTGCCACTATATTTTTCAAGATCTGCACTTACCTTTTTTGCACTTATGAAGGGATCTTGGTCGACCATTCTTTTTATTCTATGCTTGTCCTTCTGGGTAAGCTTTGCCGGGCGCCCTGTTCTTTTCTTATTTTCCACTCTTCCTTCATTTTGGTAACGGTTTATGGCGGTCTGTACGGTGGAGCGGGTGCGGGATGTTATTTCACATATCTCGGTGTAAGATTTCTTTTGATTAATATGTATGACGTTAATTCCTTTCCAGCCATTTTTTTTACAAGAAAACTCAAAATTTAAAGGAAAAAAACTATTTAACTGGCCTAACAACTGATAATATTGTAAACTGTGGCACCACAAATTACAATGAATGCGAAAACTGAGTTTACCGTTCTTTTTTTCTCGAAAAAAAAACAGTAAGAAAAAGAATGCTGTCGCCTGTACGCAGACTTTTCTGGAAAGAATTTATGGAGTTTCTTTAATTTTTAAGCTATAACTTTTCGCTTTGATAGAATATTAACTGTTTTTTTCTTAAAATTAGTAAAGTAAATATGCTTTCATCTTTCTATAATTTTTTTGTGTTTTTATCATCGACCCTGAATTAATACGAGCCTCATTTTGAAAAATGTGCTTGCTGTACGCAGAGTTTTGTGGAACACTGTATGTATAAGTGTAAGTTACCTTCTTAAAAAACTCAGAACATTTAAGCCAATTTTCTGAAGTCAACTTACTAACTTATCCGAAAACAGTTTTGCCGCAAGTTTGACTTTCTGACGTTCTGCACCTCGGACATTCAAATTTGGAAGTAATATTTTACTACAGCACTATGACATTCTTCTTTTTCGTGTCTACAGTTCCTACAGAAATCCTTTGAGCGGAAGCCTAAGCACCAAGCGTGTAGGCCAATTAGACAGTGTTCTGTAAGAAGACCAATAATGATACCTAGGTCTGGACGATCTAGTGAAATCAGTTCAATTGACCGTTTCTGGTGCACTTTAATCCACAGCTCTCTGAAGATTTTGTACAGAGTACTATTCTTCCAAAGAATGTTGGATTTTCTAGTGGCATCCAGCCTGAACAGGAGTTTACACGACCAACAATACATCATAAATATTTCATAAAATAAAATTTCACTTACCATGGCGTAATATGCTTACGAGTAATTCGTTTCTGCATTCTTACATCGCGGGTTGTTGAGAAAGCCTGCCCTTTTACTGGCAATAAGAGCGATGGGACAACATTTTCTTTTAGGCGTGTTCTTGAGTTATCCTAACGGGAACAAATATTGCTCAAAAAACCAAAAATGTAGATGTAGCCGCAAAACAGCAAAGTAATAGCAAAACAGCAATGTATGTAGTAGTACTAGCAAAACAGCAATGTAGTAGCAACAGCAAACAAATAGCGGCAAATTAATGGCATCAAAACAGTGGCAATTTTATTTTCTAAAACAATTACAAAATAAGTTGTGAAATATAATATTAAAAGTAAACTTACATCCGTAAACACAACAACTCACGAAAGAACAATCAAGAATGATTAACACACAAGAAGACATGTCCTATTGGTTATTTCACAAGAAACATTGCTGCCTGGTTATTTCACAACAAACATAGCTGCCTGGTTATTTCACAGAAAACATTTCCTCTTGGATATTTACCAAAAACATTGCTGCCAAATAAGTAAAGAGATTTGTAGTTTGGCTCGATGACAAGGCGTATTGACTTTATTATTTGCACAATAGTTATGTATTTTTTTTATAATTTAATTTAAAAACTCACGAAAACACAAACCAAAACAAATAATTACACTTTCATAACAAATCGCGGGGTCACATTTGCCGCCATTTAATTTAAATTTTGACAGATGCGCAAACGAGAACGAAATTAAATGAGGGGAATATATTACCTTAGTTACGTGTACTGTGGGCTATGTCGATTATGTAGGCCTCTCTCGTCCTCATCGATTACTGTTATGTCAGGTCTATTATGCTCTTTTCTATGCACAGTGAATAAGGTCCGTTTAAAGTATATCTTAACAACGTCTGTCTCAATAGACGGATCAGGCTGGTAGAGGTATGCACAAGATCGAAAAGATCTTCTTCATTCGTCGCATGTATTCGACCTCTGTGAATTGCGATAGTCTTGCATTTGTCAGTCCCGAACGTCATTTGGATGTCGTCACTAAAAAAATTTATTAATCCAAGAAGATGTTCAAGATGACTTTTCGTGGATGCGTAAATCTTTAAGTCGTCAATATACAGAAGGTGGTTGATTTTGAAGATTGTTTGGTTATTTATTTTTATCTTCTAGCCATATCCGGTTTTATTTAGCATTTTGCTTAATGGGTTTAGTGCTAGTCAAAACCAGAGTGCACTTAGAGAGTCTCCCTGGAAAATTCCACGCTGGATAGGTAGAAGTGTTTGTTTTTTAGTTTTTTGTTTGGGCTATTTAACTCGATGGTTGTCTTCCAGTGTGCCATTGTGGATGATAGAAAGTTTATCAGGTTGGGATGTACTTTGTGGATTTTAAGCGATTCTATAAGCCATGAGTGTGATATACTGTCGAAGGCTTTTTGATAGTCGATGTAACTTATATGAAGATTTCTTGAGTTTTGTGTTGTTTGTTCTAGAATAGTCAAAGTAAAGGTACTTTTCACAACTTTATACAGAAAATATAATTTACTAGAACCTCCCACCGGTTCTTAAATGAAAGACAATTTTGAAGGTTTGAAAAATTATGATTTATTCTGTTCACTCTCAGCTCTGAACTAACAATGCCAATTGGAATGTTCTAATTTAATTATTTAATCAACCCTAGCTATGTGCTTCGCATGCACTTTTTCTATGTATGTATGTTGGGTCGATACTCGACCGTGATAACTTCAAATATTTTTATTATTATTATGATTTGTTTCACTTTCTCAGCTTTGTCGGCTGGAAAATGTTCCCCGACCCCTAAAGCTTGGTTTGGTTCGGACGTTATGAAGAGGAATTCACCCCATCTCATAAGCCCCGCATAAGGTTACTTTTATTTTTTTATTACTTTTTTTCTTGCAAAATTTTTGTTTGCAAGATTATTGCTTTTTGCCCAATATGCGCTACTTTTGGGGTTATTCCGATGGATTCTAAGTTTATCTTCAACTTCGTCGAGATTAACCCTTCAGCAGATATCACAACCTGGAAGATGTCACCTTAAATAACTGCCATATCCTTTTTATTTCAATAGCTAGATTTTCATATTTCGTTCTTTCGGCTTCGCTTCTTTTTATGTTATTGTTCAACGGCACCGCAATATCTACGTCAACGTTCTGGTTACATAACATGTGGTAGTATTTCCCATGCTGAGTTTTGAGGACCATTGATTTATCTTGTCAGCTTTGCTTAAAGCTGTGCGATCTATTTCAGATTTACAAAGTCGGAGCGGGGTGAATACATCATCAACCTTTTATCGCTTTTATTAATTCTGATGAATCTGCAGCTAGATGAAATTACCTTCGCAGTGACGTGAGGTGGTTCTCGTGGAGAGGATGAAGATCAATAAGTCCCCTACCGCCTAGTTTTCTTGGCAGTACTATTCTTTCCACGCATTATTTAGGGTGGTGCACCTGATGTATGGTGAGGGTGGTACGGATTTTTCTCTGTATCCCTTGTAGCTCAGTGACCGACCATTTTAAGACGCCAAAACTGTACGTTAATACGGGAATGGCATAGGAGTTAATTGCCTTAATAAGATTCTTGCCGCTGAGTTTGGATTTGGCGAGTTTGTGAATTCTTCTATAGCACTTAATATAGGGATTTTACTTCTTCTTCTGTTAAAAAAATAAACTTTTTTTGATACTTTTTAATAATATACTCTAGATGAGGATTAAATGTTAAATCTGAATCAATTATAACTCCTAAATATTTAATTACATCTATCTGCTCAATACTTTCGTTGTCAACTTTCAAATTTAGATTATAAAGGTGCCGAAACACCATACACTTAGACTTATTGACATTTAGTTTTAACTTATTTGATTTGAGCCACGAACTTATTGTTGGCAAATCGTACTGTATCTTATGTATACAATCTTCAATATTTTTCCGTGTTATATAAAGCAGAGCATCATCAGCGAAAAGAGCAATTTGAGAATGGTAAAGCTTATCCTTGATGTCATTTATGTAGATGATGAAAAGTAATGCTCCAAGTACAGATCCTTGTGGGACTCCGAGAGTCGTCTCAATGCTATCTGAAGTTACACCATTCACTTTAGTTTTTTGGGACCTCCTGCTGAGAAATGATTCAAACCTTGCCAATTCGCTGCCTCTTATACCATAGCCCTTGAGCTTAATAAGTAAGATGTTCCTGTCGATCGTTTCAAAGGCCCTTTTGAAATCCAGAAAAACGTCAACTACAAAGTTTTTCGCAGCAATTTCTTCTTTCCAGCTAATTATGATACTGTTCAAAGCGGATTCACAGGGGTGATTCCTTCTAAAACCGGATTGACTCTCAATAAATATGTTGTTGGACTGAAAGTAATCCTCAATTTGTCGTTGGACTATTTTTTTCAAAATCCTTTCATACACAGGAAGTGCATTGATTGGTCGAAAGTTTTCGCATTTGTCAGTCCCTTTGATTTTTTCAATAGGTGTTATTATTGATTCTTTCTATGTTTCAGGAAACAAACCTTTACTTAATGACAAATTGATTAACCGCACTAGAACTGGACCAACTTTATTTATAGCGTCAAGTAGCATTTTAGGCTTAATAAAATTAAAGTCTCTTTTTTGGTTCATTACATTTAGGACACTTTTGATATCATTAGAATTAATTCTTTTGACAGTTTTTGGTGTTCAGGATAACTGCCTAAAGGCACAAATGGGATCAATTCGCTTATTTCCAAGATACTACTAACAAAAAATTTATTGAATTCGTCAGCTTTCTCTTTATTATTATTAACACAAACTCCGTTGAAATAGACGTTGTCGACCCGCGGCTTAACGTTAGAAGTTTTAGACTTCTTCTTCCAAAACAAATATCCTTGATTGTGTGTATGTCTGATTGGTTGATGTTGTTGCTGATTTTATTTACTAAAGTATTTAAACAATTAAACTCAAAAAAAGGTAATTCTGTAATAACTACTTACATTGGTATAGAAATCTTTTGAATCTTCTTAGCTGCAGTCAACGTCGTGGGAAATTAGTTTCACCATGTGGATTAACTTCTGACTACCAAAGGAAAACGAATGATCTCGAATTTTTGAGTACGTGATTTGCTCAAATAGCTCAATGAAGTAATTTCCCACGGCGTTGCCAGAACTAAAATTGCAAACTTTGAAAATGAAACGGTTTAAAGGTTTGATTACATGTGCCACATAAAACTGTTGAATTAAAAAGAAAGAAAAGTTTTACACCAAAAGTAAGTAATTTATTTGAGTTCTTTCAAAAAGCAACCAACTACGCAGCTGAACCAAAAACGTTGACACACACTGATTCGAAAAACCAAAAAAGAGACAAAAGTATGTACATATTTAAAAATGCATTCCGTGGGATGCGTTTTATTGGATGCGTTCAGCAATGTATATTCAACAAAAACGGCTCGATGACAGACGTTATTTATGGGTTGTTCTTTTACATTTAAAACATATGACTTTATTACTCTCCACATAGATTTTTGATCGCGCGCGTAAGATATGCCTTTTTCACATTTTCATTTTTAGCTTTTCTTAGTTCTGTTTTATATTGATTTCTTAATTCGTGATAATTGTTCCAACAAATTTCACTATTAGAGAATCTACATTCTTTGTATTTAGCTATTTTTTGTTGCTTCAAAATTCGAAGTCTTTCGGTAAACCAACTGTTCCTTTTATTCTAAACTACTTTTGTACGTATGTATTTGTTCGTTATCCTCATAAGTTCATTTTTGAATACATTGCCGATTCTATTGGGGTCGTCGATATTATTTAACAATCTCAACGCTTCACTATTTCTTAAATTGTTTATAAACGATGATCTGTTATAATTAAAACACTTATAATTTTTTATTTCACTTTTGTATATAATTTTTTTTAAGAAAAAAATGTATTACTATTTACTGTTTCGTGGTCACTTATTTTTAAATTATGGTTAACTTCTGCTACGTTAGAGTTCGATTCCGTTATAACATAGTCTATTAATGTTCTTGTAGTCCTAGTACTAACTATTTGACGGCACTGATTTTCGATTTCAATTATCTTTTTTAGTTCATTTCTATAAAGACTCGATTCCTTTAACCAATTAATATTCATGTCGCCAGCTAATATAAATTCTTTATTAGTTTTCACAAGTTCTTCGAGTCAATTCTTAATTTTATCACAAAATGCACGTTTAGACGAAGCATGGCCTCGGTAAACCGATGCGATATATACTGATTGGTTATTATTTGTTAT
Organism: Pocota personata; assembly: GCA_963082735.1. Lineage (NCBI taxonomy): Eukaryota > Metazoa > Arthropoda > Insecta > Diptera > Syrphidae > Pocota > Pocota personata. The sequence continues at coordinate 36,526,848 of OY720429.1, read as the reverse complement.
TTTTATTTTAAGCCACCATATTTTTGAATCCATCGATCTTTCAATATCTCTTACTACGTAACCGTTTTTTACACCAGTTTGCCTTGAATAACTATTCCATCGAAACAACTGGTAACCGTCTATATGGATTTTACTGTCATCAATGCTTTCCGTAATATACGTCTCAGATAGAATAACGAAGTCAAGTTTTTCATTTGAGCAGTTATTTTCGAGCTCGGCAAAATTGCCAGTTAGACCTTGAATGTTACAATAAATTCCGTATATTTTATTTAATTGCTAATCTACAGTCCGGCTTTTCTCGGATTCCAAAAGTCTTTAATAAACCGCGCAGTTTATGTCTCGACTATCATGGTTGATGTCTAGACTAAGTTAATATTTTATGTTGTATCGTATACAATTTACACATTTTATTTCATTGACGCTACAACTTCGAGTTTCATGGTCACCACCACATTTACCGCATTTGATATTATTTCTGCAATTTTTAGCTATATGGCGGTACCCACAGCACTTGTAACATCGACTTAAATTAAAATGTTCAAATACACGACACTTTTACCATCCAATATTTATTTTATTATTTTCTAGAAATTTTTTATAATCACACATCTCTAAGTTAATAATAGCATTGTGCACATCTCTATTTTTACTTTTAAAATATTTTACACATTTTACCGTTGCTTCTAGTTCGTTTTGTTTTTCTATAGCCACTTCTAACTCTTCTTTGTTCCATTTCTCCCTTATGTCCGTTATAAATATTTGTGGACTTCTCTTCGAGAAGATCGTCAGATCATATTTCTCTCTTAATTTTTGTTTCACTTCATATTCAATTTTTTTAACTGATTCTTCACCCGTACAGTTATAGCTATTGCTCCTTCATTTCTATTAGAAATCCTATCCACTTTGAGTGAGAGAGATGATGGGTCAATTTTCTCTTTAATTTCTTTTGTTGTCTTAGAGTTCTCTTGCTTACCTTTACGGTTTAATGTACACTGTCTGTTTTAACTGGTCAGCATAACTAAACTTTGTTTTAATTTCACTTTTCTTTGGGTCGTTTATTTTCTTTACTTCATTTCTAATATCCTTCTGTTAGTTCCTAACAACATTTGTAAAAAAAACTTAAATATTTTACACCACGACCAAAATGGCTTCAAAGGCAACCGAACCTCAACGTAGGAGACATCGTGATCGTTAAGGAGGATAATCTACCGCCCTCGTCATGGGCACTCGCGCGAGTGATGGAATTACATCCCGGTTCGGACGGTTTGACGCGCTTCGCGACGATAAAAACGCAAACATCGACACTCAAATGACCAATCGTAAAATTATCCCCCTTGCCGGTATCTGAACCCTTGAATTTACAAAACATAAACTAATTCACATCCCCCTATTCGTGAACTTTAAATAAAAAATAAAAAAACACAAAACCTTGAATTATTTATATAAGCTAATCACCTATTTCTATAAGCTAACCTACTAATCATCATATGGAATGAACCATCAACTCACCCAAGGTGCAAGGCAATATGCACTAGCATCCCGTACTCCCCAGGCAGGATTCCAAATGCAGCTAAATGAAATTTTAATTTTAAATTTGTTTTAATTGTTCCTATATTCACAATTCATTCTGACTCATACCTTTTTTTTCTTTTATCGTCAACATCACAACTATCAATTATGAGAGTCAGCCAGCCAATCCATTAGGACTCCCACGAATCGTTGCAGAACTTCGATAATTATTCGAAATCAAGAAGGCATCAACCGATGACGAACGCGAATGATCAATGCTGAAGGCGTGGAACATGTTAGTTCCTAACAACATTTGTTGTTAAAAAAAACTTAAATATTTTACACCACCGACCACTGGAGAATACGAATATACCATTGTCAACAAATGTCAACATTCGAGCAATGCATCCTCTCCCTCTAACACACGTGGAAATGCAAAACGAGGTCAGCAGCTATCTCCATTTCACCAAATTGATAATGGCCGACTTCAAGAAAAGGAGAAATAATGCATTACTGCTGAAGGCGACTACTTCCCACACACACGACTCATAGGGGGCATTAATTCGTCAAAGGCAACACTGATGAAACTCAACACATGTAAAAGAACACACACATAGTTCCCAGAATATCAATGTTTATGTATTAATTTATGTTAAATGCAAAGTTAAACTCAAACAGTCATTGACCCTTTTATGTAAAATTATGATCATCTGTAAATTTTACAGTAGTGTGTAAAAGCTATGTTTCATGGGAACTACTGCGGAAAGTTCACTTCACTTGTCGGTTAGCAGTCAGCACAGTCAGACTGAATAAAGAAGTTTTTTTATAACGTGGAATTATATAATTTTTTATTTCAATTAATAGTAGCTAATTGTTCGTGATTTTAAGGTTCCTTGTGAGAACCAAAGTATTTCTAAGTTCAACTCAACTTAGAACACCTTTTTAATTTCTTTTACGCTTTCAAATATTTTATCACTGTGTATTTTCATATTGTCATATATTTTTTCACTTTGCGTCTTAAAAGATTCACTAAAAGTACTTTTTGTCACATGTTTCTTGTGCAGTTTTCATAGCTTTTAATCTATCACTATACCGTGTCTCTATTGCTTCTAATCAATTTTTTATTTCTAGTTCATTTTTCTTTAGTGATTCCTCGAATTCGGTTTTATATTCTTTTAAATGATTGCCATTTCTTTTAACTACCTCTTGCATGTCTTTTAATACAAGATCCACGTTATGGATATACAAAATGCAGTCCTCACATATGAATCTTATCATCGCATTCGTGTCGAGAATACCAATACTGTATTGGTCGAGACCGCTACATTTGGCCGCGATGTGAAAATTTTTACCGCACACGCCCGCGCATTTCATGCCCAATTCTCCACGAATGTTGTTTTTACACTTAAAACATTCTTGCATTTTGTATTAATTGTGTCCAAATATTGTCCGGCTTTCACAAGCAGTTAAATATTTGAAATTAATACTGATAATTGTCACGGAGCTCTCACTTACACGTCTTCACCTCACGAAATTCTCTTATTATTTGCTCTTTGCACCCTCTCGATCCTCTTATACATCCCTTTTGTTCCGGGGGTATTGTATACCAAAGGGATTATGCTCTGATAGGACGTAGTCCAGGTTCTACGCCCTTTCGATTTTATTACATCTGTTATAATTGCAGGAATTTTCTGACGATATTACATGTATCCAACAGCACAGTCTTCTGAATCTCTGCCATCAACTTTTCCAAATTATGCTTCTTGAGATTGGCAGTAAGGTGTTTCGGTCGCTGAAATGAAAATCGGTGTAATTTCTACCCTCTCAGCTCTGTAAATTGTTTCAATTTCGATTGCCAGTGCAGTATATTTCGAGATCTTTGTAGATTTTGGTTCAGCGTTACTGCGACATCAAAGATTTCAATTTGTTTGTTGGCCTTGTGAAACAGAATTATGTCTGGCCTATTTGCCGGTTACAGTTCTATCCCAGTATAGCTTTATGGTGGCGTTTTCAAGTACGGATAGTGGGTGATATTTGTAGTAAGGTGTATGCTGCTGGATGAGACCATTGTTCAGCGCTATTTCTGTCTTCCACTGTTTCCTTTAAGATGAACTTACAGTGATTTTTGGTGACAATGACTTTCTCCTGTATGGCCATCATAAATCCTTCGGTCTCGGAGAACCGCCTTCCCTGTATGAGCCATAAGTTCAAAACCTGTTGATCCATAGTAAGGTCATGTGGATGTCCTCCGTGTAAAGGCTTTGACTTCCAGATTGAATATTAGTTCACTTGCAGTTTTGGTATTTGCTGGAGAAGGAAAAGTGTCTGATTTTAGATGCAGGGGAGTATAACCATCATCAACTAAGCAATCGGTTTGAGTAGTGGCGACTGGCTGCTCTGGTCGAAAATTAAGATTCTGCTGCTGTTGTAGTCGGCTGATACTTAGTATCCCCCGTCCACCCACCTTGCGAGGTAATGATGTCCTTTCTATTGCGCTCTGTGGATGTTGGCTATTGAAGCTTGTCAATGATGTGCGAATCAGCATCTCCAGATTCCCGATATCAGTTGACGACCATTTGATAACTCCAAAAGAATAGGTTAATAGGGGTATAGCCCAGGTGTTGATGGCCTTCCCATTGAGGCTTCAGGATAACCTTTAACCGTGTTTTAAACTTCTTTTTATGGAAAAATGGTTAATTCCTTTAAGCTGTAGAAAACCTAGATATTTGTAAGATTCACCATGCTGAGTGAAAAGATTCGATGACCTGGTTATAGTCTACTGGGCACCCTTCTTCCTTCATCTACATGTCCTCTTACTAGCTGGGTCATTTTACATTTTTCAAAGCCAAATTCCATCTGGATGTCTCTGCTAAAGCTGCTTACTACTCGTACTTCTATCATTCGGTGAAGTTTTTCTCTGTTGTTGGTGTAGAGTTTTAAATCATCGACGTATAAGAGATGGTTAAATGAGTGGTCGAAAGTATCTGTTTTAATGCGAAATCCGGATTTCATTTTGGCCAGCAGTCTGCTGAGGGCGTTGAGTCCTAAGTAGAACCAAAGAGGACTCTCTTATGGGTATGGGTTTGCTAACGATCCCTTTTTGCCATAACCGGGTGTTCCATTTCTCCATCAGCAACTTTAAGCAGTTCACTATTAAAGGATCGATTTTGTATATTTCGAGTACTTTAATGAGTTACCCATGGGGCATGGAATCAAACGCCTTTTTATTGTCAATGAAGGCCATACTGAGATTACGTTTTTTTTTTTAATGCCAATCCAGTTACTACTGCATCGATGGTTAATTAATCCTTACAGCCCATAGTTCATCTACTGCAACCCTTTTGTTCGTCCGAAATGATGTTGTTCAACGAGCAATACTCATACGATTCATCTGCGATCCATTGGGCATTCTTGTTATGTGGCTTAGCATAATTCCAGATATTTTTTCAGAACTTTTCTTGCTGGTCCATAGACGGGTTCTCACAAATAGTTACTGGAGCAGGTGGCGATGTAATTTTTCTGCAAAAAGTTCTCTAGTCTTTATAGAAAAGAGTGTTTTCAGTTTTTCTGTTGCTGCACTTAACATAGCGCTGTAATCGCTTATTGAGAGCAGTTACTTTTTGTGCTTTTTTGTCCAGTACTTCTGTGATCTCGTCCCTGGTTATGGTTCGGTATCGCAGAGGTTTGGTCAAGGGTCCGATAAATCTGCATAACGTCTTGGATCTTGACCCATTCCTAAAAGCAACTAACCTTCCAATGTCTTGCCTCAAAAAAGGCTGAAGTACGACGTTGTCGTCGGTTGATTTCTATTATTATTATTATTATTATTATGTTTTTATTTTCTCCATTCTTGGGTATCTACAATACATTTTGGGGGCCTTGGCCCATTACAAAATATATGAAATTGGAATTACTATTATCTATTCTTTGTTTATGAAGTTCCGGGTTGTACTCGTATGACAGGTATCGATGATGACGGATATCTGCATAGCATATATGACATTCTCTCTGATTCCTAGTTCTTTAGCGTTGTCTTTCAAATTGTTGTGTACCGCGCCTTCTGCGCTAAAAATGATGGGGAGTTATCCTGACTTCATGTAAGTTCCAGTTGCGTTTGACTTTTACTGCGAGCTCGGCGTATCTGCTGCATTTCTCATTGTACGTGCGGCTGATATTCTTAGTCGCGGGAACAGCAATGTCAATGAATATTCCTTTGCGTTTACGCTTCTTAATAAGAGTGATATCTAGGCGATTGTATAGCGTTGTGTGGTGTGTGTAGATAGTTCGGTCGTAGTAGATTTGTACGTCCTCATTTTCTACAACTGGTAGTGGGTTGTATTTGTTAAAGTTCTCAGTGAGCTTTTTATGTAGTATCTTCGCTACATTATTTTGCCTCCTCGTGTATTCGTTCTGGGCTAGACTCGTACAATCAAATATAATGTGGTCTATTGTCTCGACTCCATTAAAACATCTACGGCAGTTATCATTTGTGATCGTAGAATCTTTTAAGGCAGCCATTTTTAAATTTTTGGTCGGTATGACCCTGTCTTGAATGGCGATTGTGAATCCTTCTGTGTGACATTTAATAGCCATTTGTGTGACATGAATTTATCAACATTCTAGGCATTTATGACTCTATAATACTGACCATGCAAAGGCTTGATAGACCAGTTTTGTTCTCTAGTTATCCTGTCTTGAGTCGCCATTGAGATTGAGTGGTGTTAGGTTCTTATCTGCTTCCGTTATTACTTTGACAAGACTAGATCACTCAGATTTTAGATGGAAGTAATCCCATAGTGAGTGTATTTGGTTGTTGCATAGGGTCGGGAGCTCTATTAGATCACGTCCTCCTTCTTTTCTATGTGTTGTCATTCTTTCGCAGCAAAATTTGGGGTGGTGGAATTTATAAGACGTGAGCATTGTCCTAATTTTTCGCTGCGTCGCTTGCAATTCGTTTTTAGTTCATTTGATGATTATACTGGGATTAACTCTGCATATTCTTAGTACCTCAATGAGCCAGCTATGTGGGACACTATCAAAAGCCTTTAGTAGTCTATAAAGCAGGCGTGCAGGTTTCTAAATTGTTTAGTTACTTGCTTGAGTATTACCTGCTCTATTGTAAGTTGCTCGTTACAGCCTTTAGCATTTTTACTGCATCCTTTTGGTTCTACGCATAAAATACAACCACGCTGTTGATGGTTGTATATAAGCAGGTTAAGGCAAGCTGTCAGAATTTTATGGATTATTGGTAAGTAGGTAATTGGGCGACCATTTGCTGGATTTTCCTTAAAACCATCGCCTTTCGGCGATAGGTAGGTCACACCCTTTGTTAGTTCAGATGGAAATTTACTGTAATTGTTTGCTTGATAGACCACGGTTCTGTACCGTGACTATCGGCGGTATTTCCAGTACAAAACTAGAACACCAAAAATGTAGAGAATATTGCATCTCTCCAAGCAGACTCACTTGGAATAAAAAATGAATGTCTTTGATAGCTGTTAAAATATATCTGACAGTTTAATCTTTATTCAACAACATTTATACAAAAAATTTAGCTCATTCTAGCACAAAAAGTTCTTAATGTGTTATCTTACGCGATGAGCTCAGGTCAATGGCAAGCATGAGTTTTCGGTATCCAATTCAATGTCAGGCGGCTGGCAATTGGAACTTGGTCCAAGTCTTAACGAATCGAAAACAAAAAAAGAATTATTTATTTTGCTCAACAAAAAAGGGTAGTGGACTGTAAATTAATTTATTTTTAGTTTATTAAAATAAAAAAAAATCTTTATTTAATCGGGCAGAGTTTACCCTTACACTTGGAAATTACAACTGAATTACAAAAATTCTATTCTACCTTAAATACTAATCTGCTTGCTTCGACGATCCATCAGCCGACGATGTGTTCCCACAGTCGTACTCCAGTTACAGTTGAGTACGTGATGGAATGCATTTAGCGTCCGGTGGCGTAGACGCGGTGTCAACATTCCCATTCATGGGAAATGTTGTCGCAGTGTTTCGATGTTTTCAGCGTTAACTCCTCCCCACTCAAACTCGGACGTCCTCGTTCGATGACCTTGAACTTAGGAAATTTGCGGCTTCTACGCCTATTATGGTTGGTCTTCCGGCTGGTACTGGTGATATTACGTTGCTTCTATTTGCAGGTAAAGGGGGTAAGGTAGGCTCAGTGTTAGAATTGTCCCTGTTTTTGTTTGTTTTCCTTATTTTATTGAAGAGTAGTGCTACTAGGATGAGAATAATTAATGAGAGTCCAAAATTGGTTGTTAAGTTTATTTTATGTTTTCTCTCTATTATCGATATTTTAGTAGTTTCGTTGATATAAAGTTCCATCAGCATTTCTAGCGAGAGGATCTCTTCTTTCTTGGACAATGTGTTCATAGGTTGGAGGATTGCTGGCATTAATTGGTGACTTATCATTTCGCTATTCTTGAATTCTTCTCCTTTTACCTGTATTGTTGAGTTAAGATGATGGATAACGTAAGTACCGTTTAGTTCTATTGCTTCTTTGTCGATAATCACTGGTCCGCTGTACTGATTGAGTAAGAGTATTCCTGGTGAAATTTCTTCGACTGCTGGTATGTGGTGATTGTTGACGGTCGTGCAGGTGGCTTCTTGACCCTGGAGCAGCTTTGGTGTACAAGCAGATGTACTTATATCTACTATATTATTTTTATTACAAATCATTAGGTTGTTATACATTGTACAAGGTTTTCTAAGTCCATATATTTTCTTGTTGCATTCAAGTACATTTTCAAATTCTATTTTATTAATTATATTATTCTTTCTTATGGACTTAAGGAACAAAAACGTACATAATTCTTTATTGGTTGTAAGTAAACTAAATTATTATTATCTGAGGCAATCTTGACATTGATAAATTCTAATGCTTCGTCTAAGTTAACACAAGGAAAGTTTTCGTTCTTAATTATTAGTTCGGTTACATTAATTTCATTGTTTGACAGAATACAGTGAGCGAAATTTCTATAACCGCACCAATATGTTTTCGTATATCTTGACATTGATGACCCCTTTAAATTAAAAATATATCTCAAATGTTGGTATGAGATAAAATATCTAATTTCATGATCAAAAAAAAAAAAAAATAAAAAAAAACGCAGTAACAAAAAACAAAGAAAATTTCTATTTTAAAAAAGAAAAAAATACAAAATTGTTATTAATACTTTGTCTGTGCCCCGTTCTTTTGAGTCAAAGCGAAAATTCTATCCGGCATGGAGTTGACAAGGTTAAAAATTGTTCTTTGGTCTATCTGCTGCCATGATTCAATTAACTTTTGTTTTAGCGCAGCTACTGTGGCATATTGGCGTCCATTTTTATACACATCCCTTGCCATTATACCCCATAGGTTTTCGATAGGGGTTCATATCAGGGCTTCGCGCCGGCCACTCAAGTAAACGAATGTTTTTAGAAGAAAACCACTCCTTAGAATGCCTCGACACATGGATAGCAGCGTTATCTTGTTGAAAAGTGAAATCTCTTTCGCCGACAACATCCTCTAAAAATGGAATTAGTGCACTTTCTAACATTTCTGTGTATATCTCCGAATTCATTTTAGTAGTTATGAAGCATAAAGGCAGCTTTCCACATGAGCAAAAAGCGCCCCATACCATAACACTTCCACCTTGGAAATTCCTGCTAAATTTCGGAGGACTGTCCCTGCTCAGATCATGCCAGTAAGCACTAAATCCATCTGGACCATCTAGATTAAATTTTTTTTCATCGGAAAATATAACTGTACTCCATTTTTCGGTCCAATGCATGTTGTCTCTAGCGAACGCCAGTCGAGCTGCCTTATGTTGCTGGTTTAAAAGTGGTTTTCTTGCAGGTTTCTTGAAAACCAAATGCGGATTGGCTCTTAAAATTTGTTGCACACGACGCTTACTTACAGGCAAGCTTAACTTGTCAATTATTTGTGAAGCATGTAGACGGTTTTTAGTCGCTTCAAGTACAATTCGATTCTTTTGCCTGTTAGTGAGCTTGGTATTGCCTAATTTTCACCAAGCCATATGTAATTTCTCACCACTCTGTCCGATCGATCGATTTCGTTAGCTATTTTCCGCATTGAATAGCCGATACTCTGGAAAATTTTTATTTTTGTCTTTTCTTCCTCCGGTAAACTTTTTCCATTTGCCATTATATCCTTCATTAAAATAAAAACAGAAAATATGGCAAATATAACACGAAATATAAAATAATTACATTTACCGTTTAAAAATAAGCAAGATTTTTGTTAAAAACGCTACAAATCCAAACGCGGTTATACAAATTTCGCTTTTGGCACGATCGAAATCACGACCTATTTGTACCGGTACCGTGTAACTTATGAACAAATGGAACTGGTTTGTTCAGTGTTGACTACACAGAGTTTGAGCAAGTACTTAAAGGTAGTAGAACCGAATTATAGCACTTAGTACTTTTACCAGACTTCGATAAGTTCAAATATGAATCTGAGGTTATAGATATTTCGCTCACTGTATACGAGTTTACAATGCCGGCTTTCGCCCAATGTATCGCGTAAGCTATATTCACAATTTCCTCTTTCATTAACTCTAGTTTGTATTTAATTTTAAGAATCAAATTATTATCAATATTTTCTTTTTCTTCAAAAATTTTTAATATGTGATTTGTTATATTGGAAATTTCATTTAATCTATTTACCGTTATTCTGTTAATAATAACCTGGTTGTTATTATTTTGTAGGACGTTATTAATTTTTTCGGTAAGAATTTCGTGGTCATGATGATCCGGGCTTCCCGCGATCCACTTCCACGCACTTCCAATGAAGTCGAGAGATTTTTTTGCTCTTTTCTGTATTTTTATTCTACTCAAATAGTTTTTTATTCTGTGTGTTTCGAAAATCAGGATAGGATATAAGGGACGATTGGATTTAATTTGGGATGCTATAGTTTCTTCCAGTTTGTTTATGAGTTCATCATATTGATTTTGAATGACCCATTCTGTAACTTTGCGTCTCCTTTCTTGATCTTTATTACTTGCGAGTTAGTATAGTCCAATATTTGAAATCTCGCAATGCTCATGGGCACGAGTAACCTATTAAGGGAAATCAGCTTTTTATTAAACTTTTATGTACAATTTTTCCTGACTTAGTTTTTACAGTTGTATCTCTATTTTCTACTACTATTTCTTTTTTAAATTTGGGAGAGAGTTTGTTTCCAATTCTTTTATTGATTCTTGCATATATGATATCTCCTACGATATACTCTTTGAGGGGCTGTTTTTTCTTATTGTGGTATTCTACATCTGTAATTTGTTTTTTCTTAATTCTGCTAATTATGTCCTGCCTTTCTTCTTCGAGTTTTTCGATATCGTTAAGTAAATGTTTGCTAAAGAATGCGTCCATGGGTTTCCTTTCGATTGTCGAGTGAATAGAATTGTTGTATTCGAGAATTGATTTATCTAAGAGCTCGGAAAAGGTGTTGTGTGTATTTTGGGATTTTAGACATCTCATTAATTCTGATAGCGTAGAATGGAATCGTTCGATTTATCCATTTACGTTGCTACTATATGGAGGTACTTTATAAACTTTTATATTAAAGAAATTTTCTATCATGTATATAACTGAATTGGAGTTTATGGACTTTTCATTATCTACGACAATGGTTCCTGGGACACCAAAGGCTAAAATCAACTCTCTTAATGGCTCTTTTATATCTTCGGCCGATCTGGATTTGAGGATCTTGGCTAAGGCATATTTCGAGAATTTATCTATACCTGTTAAAATGGCTTTTTTATCGGTGAAATATATGTCTATGTGTAGAATGTGTCCGGGATATAAAGGAATCGGTGTGGTTTGAATTATTGGTTTGTTGAGGTGTCTATCGTATTTTTGTTCCCTGCATGTTTTGCAAAGTTTGACTAACTTTTCCACTTTGGCTTTCATTTGAGGAAAGTAAAATTTCTGAAGTAATTGGATTTTGTTTTCCCTGGCATTCCTATGAGCGCGGTCATGTTCCCTGATTATTTCTTCTTTTTGCTTGTCCTCATTAGTCCGATCAAAAACTATTTTTCTTGAAAATATGATTTTGTATTGTTTAAAATGGGTACGGTATATTTCCTGAGCCACTCCTAAGGTTCCTTCTTCTAATTTTAGACCATTTATAACAGAAGGGTTCAGCAAGCGTTTGAAAATGTCTATCAGGTTTTCTTTGGTGTACTCCGTTTCTGTCACAGTGTGACGATAGTATGTGGGAAAAACAATCTGAAAGCCATAGGAGGGAGTATCTCCTATATTCAGTATAATTTGGTTTTTGAACACATTGATAGGTTCTTCGGCAATTGGGATAAGATGTTGTCCAGAGCTTTCGTGGCTGTGAACGGTGGAGGTGAGTGAATTTATTTGGGTGTGCTGTGGGGATCTCGATAAGGCGTCGGCCACAACGTTAGTTTTTCCTGGTTTGTACACTACCTCGTAGTCGTACTGCTCCAGAATGACCTTCCACCTTTTCATTTTAGTATTGCGATTTATGTTACTTAATGAAAATGTGAGGGGTTGGTGGTCGGTGAGTATTTTTACTTTCGCTGATCCATACAAATAGCTTCTGAGAGATCCTAAAGCCCAAACTATGGCTAACATTTCTCTCTCGTTAGTCGCTTAGTTCTCCTCGGTCTTGCTGAGGGTTCTAGAAATGAAAGTTATGGGCTTCCCATCTTGTTCTAGTACTGCTGAAATGGCAAAATTCGAGGCGTCCGTGGTAAGATGGAATTCTTTTTGGAAGTTTGGATAGGAAAGAATTATGTCTGAAGAAGAGAGAGAGCGTTTCAATTTCTCGAAAGCGTCTCTTGCATTTATGTCTAGATGGACAATCTTTTTACTAGACATATTCTTCGAAATGCGGCCTTCTTCTCCTCTAAGAAGGGATGTCAGTGGCTTGGCGAGTTTTGCATAGTCTTTTACAAAACGCCTGTAGTACCCCGACAAGCCAAGAAAAGATCTAAGGTCACGTAAAGTTTTTGGGTTCCATACCCAAGTCTAAGATTGCCTTAACCTTGGAAGGATTTGTTTTTATTCCTTCGGATGAAATAATGAAGCCAAGAAATTCGACTTCCTTCTTGAAAAATTCGCATTTGTCAAGTTGAACTTTAACGTTTGGAAGATTTCCTTGATGCTGTTGAGATGGCTGTCTTCGTATTTGCTAAAGATTACTATATCATCAATGTATATGTAGCAACTTTTGCCAATATACTCACGAAGTATGTCAGAGACGTGTGAACTCGTACTTTCCATGATTCACGGAGAATGCAGTCTTCTCAACATCGGATTCCGTTAGAGGAATCTGGTGGAAGCCACTTTTCAGGTCGAGGACCGTAACCCATTTATTCTCTCCGAGTTGCGCTAGCACTTCATTAATCTCTGGGATTGGATAACGATCGGCTATAGTTACAGAATTAATTTTCTGTAATCTATAAATAATCTATATTTCCGATTACCGCTTGCGTCGGGTTTTTTCGACACAATCCATACGGGTGAATTATATGGGGACTTTGATTCACGAATAATTCCGTCTTCGAGCAATTGTCGGATTTGACTTTCAACTTCATCTTTCATGGTCATAGGATAAGGATAGCTTTTGGAATACACTGGATTATCTGAAGATGTTCTTTTCTCTCCTTTGACATTTGTGATGAATGTGAATTTACCATCAGGTTCAGTAAATAATCGAGGGTGTTGTTTTACCAAAACGTCCAGATTTTCCTTTTGTCGTGTAGACATGTGGTTAGTTCGAAGAACTAATGTGTGAACGGCTTGTGATGGTCGTTGTTTAATTTTAATTTTGACGCCATTTTTTATTTCCATGTAGTTCCCTCTTGTGTGGATTATTGCATTCAACTCTTTAAGTGAATCGTTTCCTAGGATCGCGTGAAAGGATTTAAGTGAAGGTAGGAGGAAAAATTTTATTTTAGAATCTTTTAAATTGAAGAGGGATATTTCTGTATGATGAGTAACTTTAGTACTACCCCCGATTGAGGTTGCGTAAAAACTTTCATTGTTAGGAATGGGGTTACTGACTAAAGATGTCTGAATATAATTCCGGTTAGAACCAGTATCGATAAGAATTTTCATCATGTTTCCACTCTCCGTCCTTGCTTCGAAGTAAGGCAACGAAATCCATGATCTCGCTGTTGGTATCCGTAGATTCCTCGAACGGGTCTTGCGTTTCCACATATTCACTTAAACTTTGATCATGGTACATTTCTTCCGAGTCGTTGGTATCGACATGGAATGTTCTCTGCAGGTTATTGGTCCGAGATTGTTGGGATTTGAATGCTGGTCCTCTTTGAGCATGGGCCCTATTTTGGTTACTTTGAGCATTATCTACTGGTTCTAATTTTAATGGTGGTTTTCCAGGGAAAGGTGGTGCTTGCCTAGGTGCGGAATTTGGTCTAAAGTTAGGGTGATAGTTGTTTGAGTACATGGGTTGCCCTTGAGTTTGTATCGGAGCGCGTTGTGGTACACTATGAGCTGGATAATTTGAATAGTGGTGGAATTGTTGCCTGTTTTGTGGTTGTATATAGTTCTTTCGAGGAGATGGATGTGGTAGGGGATTATTTGGTCTCCAAACTGGCAGTTGGTTATGATTTGCATGCTTGGAACGGTAGCGTTGGTTCTCTAACTTAAGGCATAAGTGGAGAGCCTGGGGTAAGTCAATAGGTTCACGTATCCCTAACAATTTAGGAAGATCCCCATTAAGACCCCTGTGCAGATATCCATGCATGCTACTTTGTTAAGTATGAGCGATAGATGGCTAAATACAGTTTGATAAAAGTCGGAAATACTATTATTATCTTGCACTAGGCCTGCCATTTGGTACTCTAGGGTACCTAAATCTCTCTTATCCCCATAGTGCATTATAAGACATTTGGAAATGCAGTCCCAGTTTAAGGGGGTGTTGTAGGATTCCAATGCAGTATCTGCATGGCCTACAACCTTGTTTCTTATGACGCTGAGTATCCCGAAGTATTTCGGGGTACCCTTGATCGGTTCATAGATTTGGAGAACCCTTTCCACGCTCTTTTTCCAAGAGCTGAAATCTCTCGGGTTCAATATCTGGTATTTTATACAAATTGGATATGTTTCCACTATATTGGACATCGATTGGTTGGTCTACACCCGAAAAATTGTCACTGTTCGAACTTAAAGCTTTTTGGACTATATTCTTCCCCTGCATTTCGAATACTTGAAAAACTATCGATTCAATAAGCGTATCTAATTCTGGAGTTGATCTAACATCTTGCCGTTGATCGTTAGATGACCTACTCGACACGGAAGAAGCATTTGGGTCGAAACAAGCTGTGTTGATGGGAGGTATGGATGCCGGTGATTGGGAGGTTAAAGGTTGGGATGCTGAAGGTTGAGATGTTGGAGGGTTGGTTGTGTTGCCTGATCTAAGGTCTGGCATGATGTATGTGTATATATAATTTCTTGAATGCGATTTCAAATTGTTTTTTTTTTCTTTTATTTTGTATTTTACAGAAATTGGAAATGTTAAAGATGCCTTTTGAACCTTATGTTTTATGTGTGTATTGGTAATTTGAGTTTCTGTTTACTTTAATTTCAGTATACTCTTTTCTTATTATCTTAATTTTGTATTGACAATTTTACTAGGCACTTTTTATATCTTAATTCAAACAAACCTACAACTAAACTTACAACACTATTATGAACTTCATCCCACGCTGGCGAACTGGATGCCTCCCTTTTGTCCTTGCTGGTGACTCGGGATCCTTGTTGCGCACTTCAGTTGCGTGGTCCACTAGCGGTGTTTCTAGGGCCGTCTAGAGATTATAGAGTTCACTGCTTTGCAAACTTAATTGCTGGGCTGTCGACGCACGCGCGAGCACTAGATTTGTTTAACGCATGGGAACTTCTTGAGGGCACTGGCTTTACTAGCGATTTCGAATACACGGTCACTTCTTGATGGCTTCTGGTATTCGCGAGTACTGGTTGATTAGACACTGACTTAAAACTTATCTGCGCGCACATACAACAGCCCCACGTTGGGCGCCAATTAATTTATTTTCAGTTTATTAAAATAAAAAAAAGTCTTTATTTAATCGGGCAGAGTTTACCCTTACACTTGGAAATTACAACTGAATTACAAAAATTCTACTCTACCTTAAATACTAATCTGCTTGCTTCGACGATCCATCAGCCGACGATGTATTCCCACAGTCGTACTCCAGTTACAGTTGAGTACGTGATGGAATGCATTTAGCGTCCGGTGGCGTAGACGCGGTGTCAGCATCTTAGCTTCATGGGAAATGTTGTCGCAGTGTTTCGATGTTTTCAGCGTTAACTTGTATAAAAGGATTCACTGCACTGCTCAGCTCGGACAACGCACATTGAGTAAGAGCTCATCGTTTTTCCCTGTAGTATATAAATTAAAAAAAACTTTGTTTAATTTGTAAAAAAAAATATTTTTTCCTTTAGAGGAGAAGCCTCTTCTTTATTAAAATTCAAAAACACAACTGACTTACAAAACTAACATAAAGAAACTTATCACCTATGTTCACTTTAATAATACGTGCTGGAATGTGGGTATTTTGCAATGGGATTGGGATAGGGTATCGTCTTGCGTTAGCTCCAGACGCTGGCTCAGCAGCATGAATGTGGAGCGTGGTTGTTATCGACTGTTGCTATTGCTGCAGGTGTTTTTGTGTCAAGCACGAGGCGAATATTGGGTTACACATGGCGAATGTGTTTTGTAACATTTGTGGTGTTAACTTATATACGGCTGCCGTGTGCCTGTATATTCCACGGATTTCGGTCGGAGGTCCCGTTGCACTGTCTCGCCAGTGATAGGGTGATCGGCTGCTCCTCTTCCTCTGCTCCTTCGTTGCGCCGTGTAGTGTAGAAAGGGCTCGGCCCTTGTTGCTCGTGATTTGGGTTTTTCTTGGTGTCGATATTATTACACCAGCTGCCCGTTGATTGTCGATTTCATGATGCCGCTGTAAAGTGTTGTCTACTGCTCGTGTTATTGTTGTTGGCTGTTGTCTCCGGATGGTGCTTGCCGTTGTGCACTGGTTGTCGGTCGCAACCACCGCTACTCGGGCGATGGACATTTCCATCGTTGTTGCTCTATATGTTGTTGTGGCGTCGCCCTGCCTCCCTGCTCTTATGTTTTTTGAACACCAAGTGATTACCAATTGTGTGAAGTTAACGTTACGCTCACGCGGTAACGAAAAAAATATCGAACTAACCAACTTATTCGAATTTAAATGATAATCTTTATTCCGTGTTTCAAATCCTAAAGCTAACTTTGAACTAATTCGAATCTACCACAACATGTCCAAGCAAGCCGCTGCTCCAATCCCTCAAGTTGCACCGTCATTAGTTTCCCACCGTCGCTCATGCACGCGCATCCGTTTCAGTGCAATGTAAAACGATCCCTTCATTCCTACACTGTGGGAACATGTTCGCACCTGAACAAATGAGATCTGTTGACTCAGCACCTTATGACGATTTGCTGTTCACCCTTTTAGTGCGTGATCGATGTGAGGCGTGTTAACTCCTCCCCCTTCTTCCGTAAAGGAAGAGACTGTGATCGTGTGTGTCAAATCGCCAAGACGGCATCTGCGGAATCCCTAACTTTGTCTCGAATGTGTGGGAAGGAAGGATCGCTTTATAGAGTGGCTTCGATTTTACAACATCGTAATCTTTTAATATTCCCTGTGTGGTATTACCATCGAAGACTTGTAATTCTTTCACACAGTCGGGCAGCCTACTAATGTCCCTTAACTCTGCCTGACTCTGCGGAGGGTTGAGTGCGACAGGCCCGTTTGGTTCCGCTCCTGCAAGCCCAATAGATGAACCTGATTGTCTTCGACGAACTTTATCCGACCTCCCTACTCGGGCGCCAGTTAACGTTACGCTCACGCGGTAACGATCTATGTTCACCCTTTTAGTGCGTGATCGATGTGTGGCGGGTTAACTGGGACTTCGATATTGTTATTATTATTATTATTATTATTGAGTTTTTGCTTTTTTCTGAGCGATTAAGCTGGTATTGTATACCTATCTCAGGTTCTTGTGCACCAAGGGATTAGGCTCAGTCGGGGCTTAGATCATGTTCTTGACCTTCGGTTTATGGTTGGTTATCTTTTTGAAGAAATCGTCGCACGATGTTGCATGTATTCAAGATCACTGATTTTTGCATAACCTCTAGTGCGCTATCTAGGTTGTGTTTCTTTAGATGTTGTGGAAGGGTTTTTGGTATCAGTCCTGTGGCAAGAAATAATTGTTGGCACTATTTCCAGTCGTTCAGCATGATACATTGCTTTAAGCTCGTTGGCCAGCTCTGTGTACTTTTCTATTTTTGTGCTGTATGTTGACTGAATATTGTTCTTCAATGGAATAGCTATGTCGAAAAGTTTGATTACTTTCGCTACCTTGTCGAACAGAACTATTGTATATCGGGTTTGTTAGCACGTATAGTGCGATCAGTTATTATCGCTCTATCCCAGTATAATTTTGCGGTGCTGTTTTCAAGTACTGGTGATGAGTCGTACTTTACTGGCCAAGTTTTGATGTGCTGTCTTAGCCACTTGATTATGTCTCACTGTGTAGTTAAACGCTGCCAAACTCGTGCACCCCCTCAATAGTGTGCTCTATAGTTTCCACATTATTGTTGCAGCGCCGGCATGAGTCGCTATGAAGGTTTTCACCCATAATGTATTTGCGGTAAGAAATCATCAAGAAATCCATGTCGAACAGGTTGCGCAGCCGCTTATTAATTTGATTCTGAAGAGTGAGAGGGGAGAAAAGAGGAAAAGTTCCAACTTTGAAGCTCCAGTTTGGGTCAGGGTTGGGACTAGATGAACTATCATTCTTAAACTTACGTTTTCTTTTATTTAGCTTAACACTAGGCTTATTTTTATTACTAAGCTTCACTTCTCCTGTATTGTACTTGGTGATGGTCATCTTTCCCAAGCTGAGGACGTCGTTTGAGGGGTTCGAAAAAAGCCAGGAGTATTTGGAAGGTATGTCAAGCTTTAAACGGTTATTTTTGGTGTTAGCTGTAGAAATCATCTGACAGTTTCTGATGGTGATGCCAAATTTCTGGAGGAAGAAGTTATTCACCCAAGAAACATCAGCATGCTGAGGAGCGTTATTTATTATAAAGGCGTTATACTCGCAGGCAGTTCTGTGTAATTTATCGAGTCTTTTATTCCAGTCGGCGGGTGTCCATAGTGTGCCAAATCGGTTTAAGGGTGTCGAAGCAGATTGTGCCAGTGTGCCTGATTCTTCAGTTGGTGTTGAGGTCGGTGCGGGTGTGGGCATTGTTGCAGGAGTTAGGGCTATTTCAGGTGTTGTTATTGTGGTATTAGTAGTGGTTGTTGTTGTAGTTGTAGTCGCCGTTGATGTTGGTTGATTAAATGGGGATGAATCCAAGATTTCGGCATGTATTGATGTGTTGTAGACTGGGCTCGATTGTGGCTGTATGAGCTCTGGTATGCAATCAATTTTGCTCGATGCCAGTCTAAGGTTTTTATCAATATCGCCCATAACTAATTGAAATGCAGCGACATCATTGCTGACCTCATTGATTTTGCTTATAATGTCAAGCAGTAGAGGATCGATGAGTTGAGAAGATGAGACACTTGGTTTTGAAGGGCTTTGTAAATTGGTATCCAGGTAGGTGCGAAAGGTGTTTAGATGGTCTTGGATCACTGATACATGCGGGTTCAAAATTGCGTTAATATCCGATTTCAGATCACTTTTTAAACTTAGGAACTTCGACTTGAAGTCAGCCGGTAACTTCTTAGTTAAATCACTAAGACTTGCCAGCTGCTTGTCTATGTTCTTGAATTTAGATTTGCAAAGAGTGGAGGAAACATCGATGCCGCTGGATAAATCTTTCACACTTTTAAACACTTCATCATACTTAGCAAATTGGGTCATGATTTGCTTGTAGAACAGTTTGCATTCGGAGGAGTTTGTATTAATAGAGTCACTGATACATTTTATCGCGAGCATAACATGTGAAAGAGAGATGCCCTTGCATTCGTCGCAAAAGAAAAGGAAATTATTGTTGAAATCGTTGAGGTAGGTAATGGAGCGCTTACTCAACCCTATGCAGAGAGCATGAAATGATTTCCCGCATAGCCCATTACAATTCACAAAGTCAGCACTAAAGTCTGGCGAAGTTAGCACACAATCAGTATTACCGCACTGCTTTGACATAGTTGATTTTTAATTAGGTCAAATAATGGTTCGCGATCAAAGGCAATAACCAATTAATAGGTGGAAAGGCAATGAGCTCAGGGGGAAATTGCAAGTACGCAAATAAATAAGTTGGAATGAAATTTATTTAAACTCGCGAAGCGGGAGCAAAAGAAAAACACGTCCGAACGATTGGAGGTACAACGAACAAAAAAAGTTCAAGTTCTAAACCCT
Source organism: Pocota personata (assembly GCA_963082735.1). Taxonomy (NCBI): domain Eukaryota; kingdom Metazoa; phylum Arthropoda; class Insecta; order Diptera; family Syrphidae; genus Pocota; species Pocota personata. The sequence goes on along the minus strand of OY720429.1, from coordinate 36,506,888 downwards.
TTAACTGACTATGGTGTTGTTATAGTTGCAGGAATTTCCGAACAATATTATACGTATCTAGTAGGACCGCCTTTTGCATCTGAGCCAAAAACTTGTCCATGTCGTGCTTCTTCAGGTCTGTAATGAGCTTTGTAGGAATTAGTCCAGTTGTTGACATGACAATTGGTGTAACGTGAACGCGCTCGGCGGTATACATAGCACTCATTTCTATTGCTAGTGGAGTATATTTGGAAATCTTCGTTGCATACGTTGACTGTAGGTTTCGGTTTAACGTTATTGCCACATCAAAGATTTCTATTCGTCGGTTTGTCTTATTAAATAAGATAATGTCTGGCCTGTTGGCTGAAATATGCTGATCGGTTATTATGGCTCTATCCCAGTATAACTTAAACTCCTCGTTTTCTAACACAGGAGGTGGATGGTATTTGTAATATGGGATGGAGTGTTGGGCAAGTCCACAGTTAAGCGCCAGTTGGTGATGAATCTGCTTGGCTACGTTGTTATGTCTAAAAGTGTGGTCGGATTGGGCTAGTACACTGCATCCTGAGGTTATGTGTTCTATGGTCTCTTCGTCCTCTCCACATCGTCGACATCTATCCTCTACTGTTTCTTTGAGAATGAACTTGCGGTAATTCCTTGTTTCCACGACTTTATCTTGAATAGCCATTACGAAGCCTTCAGTTTCCGAAAACAACTTTCTCTGCGTGAGCCACAGATTTGAGGCATATTGGTCAATATGATTAAGCTGCAACTCGTATGGGTGTCCTCTCCATGCAGGGTCTTCGCCTTCCAAGACGCTATAAGTTCGCTGGTGGTTTTGACATTCTCGGGAATAGGGAAGTTTTCTGATTTGAGACGAAAAGGCGTAAAGCCATCATCGGCTAGAACAATAGCCTCAACGGTGATGTGCTGGTTAAACAGTATCGACGGAGATTTAAATTTTGCTGGTAGTGAAGGCGGCTGATGTTCACAATTCCTCTTCCACCCATTTTTCGAGGAAGAGATGTTCTCCCTATCGCACTTTGTGGGTGTAGACTTTGGTATCTCGTCAGAGATGTGCGCATGTGCATGTCAAGATTTGAAGTATCTATAGGTGACCATTTTATAATCCCGAAGGAATAAGATAATAACGGGATTGCCCAGCTGTTAATTGCTCTCCATTTGTTTCCTCCGTTAAGATTCGTTTGCATTATAGACTTTAGGCGCACTTTGAATTGTGCAGTTAGTCTTCTTTTTATAGAACCATGGTTGATTCCTTTGAGCTGCAGGAAACCAAGATATTTGTACGACTCGCCATGTTGCATATCGTCGATGATACCGTTACAGTCGACGGGGCATCCTTCCTCATTAACATCTGTTTTTCCCCTGATCAGGTGTATCATTTTGCATTTGTTCAAGCCAAATTCCATCTGAATATCTTTGCTAAAACTTTTGACCACTTCTATCATCCGGAGGAGTTTTTCTAGTTTGTTGGTGTAGAGTTTGAGGTCGTCACCGTATAAGAGATGGTTAAAGAAGTGGTCAAATTTTTCAGTTGTGATAAGAAATGCAGACCTCATTTGGCTCAGAATTCTGCTCAGCGGATTGAGCCCCAAGCAAAACCAAAGAGGGCTCAGAACATCTCCCTGAAAAATACCACTTCTTATGTGGATAGTTTTGCTGACTGTACCGTGCTGATAGAGTTTGGTGTTCAATTTTTTCATCAAAAATTTCAGACAGGCTACTATAGAGGGAGCGACTTTGTAAATCTCAAGTATTTTGATGAGGTATCATGGGGCATTTAATCGAAAGCCTTTTTATAATCTATGAAGGCCATACTTAAATTTATTTTTTTCCTCAAGGCTAAACCTGTAATTACGGAGTCGATCGTTAGCTGGTCTTTGCATCCCATAGTTTGTCTGCTGCAGCCTTTTTGTTCTTCGGAAATGATGTTGTTAGACTGGCAATGGTGATAAATTCTATTAGACAGAATGTTCGTGAACAGCTTGTACGTTGTGCACAAACATGTAATGGGTCGGTATTTCGAGGGATCTGTGCTTACCTCTCCTTTCGGAAGCAAAAAAGTTTGTCCGGTTGTCAGGAACTCAGGTGGTGTACTCGTCAGCAGCAGCATACTGGTAAAACATTCTGCAAGTTCTTCATGGATTGTGGTGAGCTTTTTTAGCCAGGTGTTTTGGAGTTTATCTATGCCGAGTGCTTTTCAATTGCTAGTTTTGCAAATGGCGTCACCAACTTCCTCCTTGCTTATTTGTTAAGCCAGCATTGGTGTTATATGCTCGCAGTGTACGCTTTCATTGAGAATCCACTGGGCAGAGTCATTATGTTGTTTAGCGACACTCCAGATGTTCTCCCAGAACTGTTTTGTTCTATCCATTGATGGATGGTCCTTATCCTTTGATGGTGATATTAGCTTTGTTCAATGAGAAAAAAGGTAAGGCAGAGCAGCACAAATTTGTGAAAAATATCAGATCAAGGGTAGAACAGAAAAATACAGCCATATGTTAGTTGTCAAAAATGACAACTTCATTTTCGATTGTTGGATAATTATTTGAGTTTACAAGTTTAGTATAAATCGTGAAATAAAAACAATAAAATAATGGAACTTAATTTGTTGGAACAAATGGTATTAGAGGCGATGGATTCAGAAAGTGACAATAGCTTTTCAAGTGATAGTTTGGAATCCAGTGATGGCGAAGTGTTGAATATAATACAATTTTTTGTAGGGAAAGATAAAAGGAAGTACAGTTCCTATTCATGTGGTTTGCTGGTCATGAGGCTTGTTCCTATAGGGATATTGCTGACCGATTTAACCTAATTTTAACCAACCTTTTGAACATTAGCTATTTTCTTTCTTTTGCAGGAATAATAGATGGTACACGAATAAAGATTGACCCCCCTAAACATGGGAAAAACGACTAAATCAACAGAAAAAATATCACAAGTTTAGGCTGGCAGGCGATATGAAACGAAAAACGAAAATTTACAGATATCTTCGTTGGATATCCAGGATCCGTACACGATAACAGAATTTACGAGAATTTCGATGTATATTCTCAGTTGCCCAATCTATACGGAAGCTTTTTTCTTTTAAGAGATTCTGCGTATGCTTGCTCGCAATATTTAATAACGCCATACCGGGGCACTTATCATCAAGGCAAACATTTTTCAACCGGAAACTCAGTTCTGGCAAAATTGTGATAGAGCATTCATTGGCCTTTTAAAACAACGATTTCGACAGCTTTATTATTGCAAGCTAAAAGGAATTAAGAAACTCTGCCATTTCATACGCGCTTGCATTGTTTTGCATAATCTATGCAATGATGATGAACTTCCTTTCGAAATAGGTGATGAAAACATTGAGGAAAATGTTGAAAACAACAATGCAGTTGGCCAGGAGTAAGGATTTAGCCTCCGAAATAGGCCATGCGAAGAAGTTTTCTCCCATTTCAATAGGGAACAGTAAATACAGTAAACAAATTAAAAGGAATGAAATAATTTGATGTGTTTTTATTATTTAAAAATATTGTTAATATATCTTGCTTTTCCTCTCTTTGCTTTTTCATTTCGAGAGTCCGCTCTTTATATGCCTCCAGTTTGGCCTTGCTGCACTCCCGCTTAAACTTTCTGTCTTCAGCAAATTCCTCCCTCCACTTCCTCAGTTCTGCTGCCACTGTGGTGTTCTTTTTTGGCCTCTTAGGAACCAAAGAAGAGTCTTCTTCTACTGCAGCAGTCTCGCTTCCACTGGATGCAGTTGGCAATGCTTCTAAGTAAACAAATATGAGGAAGTAACATTTTATGTTTTCTTTTAAAACTAATTGTATAGGAGCTAATTCCCGCATCCTTCAAAATTGTTTCCCTAGTTTTACCACTTCTAGCATGATGTCCGAGAGCTCACTTTAATATATAAATAGGTTTATGAAAAAACTTTACGTTAATACAGAAAAAACATACTTTTCATATGGGCCCTATCGTTGCCAGTTTTTTTTTTTTTGTTGTGGAGCATTTTGTTTTTGAAGGCCCTTTCCAAGCTTTTCCACTTCCCTTCAATCTGGTATGGAGTGTAGGAAGATCCATGCCGGTTAATTTTTTTGGAAATCAACTCCCATAGCCTCCGCTTTGTCTTCACTTCAACATTTTTTCCCAATTTCGGGTGCACATATTTGTATATCGTTATGAGCAGTTGGCAGTCCCTTTCTAGCCAAACCGCTTCCTGCTTCTCTTCCTGTGCCTGTTGAGAAGTTAAAGCTATTGGCATGAAATCTTCATTTTCCAATGCACCGCTGAAAGATTGCTCAAATACTTGTTTGCAAAATTCTTCATCTAAAGGAAATGAAAATTAGCTTAACATTTTTTTAATGAGCATTAATCATGTACCTACTTACTGTTTGCCAAATTATGGCGTGTATTGGGTCAGCATTTGACAACAACCGATTGCCCTTTATCAGACTGTATTTCGATTTCTTGCATTTTAACCTCTTCAGTCCCGAGCTAAGAAAAAGCTTTTAATTTAAGAATTTTGGTCAGTTTATGTTAATTTGAGACCAAAATAACATAAGGAAATTAAATTTTTTTTTTAATTTGTTGGTTTGAAAATAACGGTAGGTATCACCAATGATGCCTTGGGTCTTAAGCAAGTAAAAATCAATACCGATCTATCAAATTATGAAAATTTATTTTTGCACTTAGCATGCATGAAATTTCTTAAAGGAATTTCTTGTACTTGTAAAACACAAAAATATATTGCAGGTGCTGCATTTTACAAATGTAAGTTTATTGCATCCCCCAGCGCGACACTTAGATCGATTGGCTTGCTCACCGTTAGCCATCTCAGGTAAATGGTTGGCTTTTCTTGCAATTTCAGGTGGTAAAGGCACCATTCTTCGTTGTATACCATGCGGTATGATACCAGACAAAAACTGGCCCTTCACATAGTATTAACGTACAAATGAATCGCGTCCTTCATATACAATAGTTTATATGCGCAGTAACTATCATAAAGCAGCGAAAATCTAAATGATATACTAAAATTATCACAAAAACTTACCAACACGTGTTTGCTCCATCGCGTAGCTCGAAATGCGATGATTTTGACAAGCTTCTGTCAGTAGACTGTCACCTCAGTGTTGCCGCAAAGATTTTTTTTTTCACTACCATTTTCAATATATTATGTGATACCTTCAGCTATTTGGACATTGCTTGCAATGGTGTCGAGAAAAAAAAATTACAAACGAAGGTATCATATATGATACCTAGGGACTGAAGAGGTTAAGCAAAATAACTAATCTACAAACATCCTTACACTTCGAGGACAAAACAATTAATTTGCAATCACAGCTGATTTTGGCGTTTCTCACAAATCTGTTCTACCTCAAAAGTAAGTGCAGAAATTCTGCTCAGGGCAGAGTCCAGGCAGAGTCATTGAACAAAAAGCAAACATGAAAAAGCAAGGATGTGATATTCCTAAAGATAGCCCTCTGGTGGTGGATGGCGAGGTGATGGTGGTGGTGGTGTCAGTGCCATTGTGTGGACCAATCGTTGCAACTGTTGTTGATGAAGTTCATTGGAAAAAACCTCCTGAGGGGAGGTGTGAACAATCGGCTGTGGTGTCAATGAGCGCTCTGGTTCGTCAACTTCTTCGTCGATTTTTGGATCCCTTTTATTAATAGTATCTTGTTTTGCTGATACTAGCCTTTTCGACGTTTTTACGGGTTTTTTTTAACTGCTTAATTGGATGTTTTTTTTTAGTGTGCCTTCTTTTAGGCTTAGAAATTTTTACATCAGCCAATTCTGGTTCTTTTTGTGTTTTTTTTTCTTCTCATAGTGTAATGCCTTTTCGACGGTGAAGCATTTATTGGGATTAATGGTGGCATTGGTTCGAGAGTAGCCGTTTCACTAACATTATCGTCGTCATGACTGGCATTAGATGACGAATTAGCGATGTTCACAACTTTCATTTTGAGATTTTCTTGATCAAATATTAATGGATTGACGTTTTAATGTATTCTGAACTAATTCTGAAAGGGAGTTATAATTCGGATATTGTTGAAACTGGTGTGGCTGCTGTTGATGCTGATAATTTAAGTCTTGCTGCTGATACTGATATTGTTGATCTATGGCCTAATAAGTTGTATAATTATTATATGGCTGTTGAAAATGTTGAAGTGTTGGAGACTGTAAAAAACTTCCAGCTGGTGCATCTGGCTTTTCTTGGCTTGGGTTATTATAATATGTTCCAGCTAATGGTATACAAAATTCGCTGAATCTAAAATTCATTAATTTAGATTGTAATAGAATGGTTGTTGTGATACTCTAACATCATCATTAACAACATACCTAGTCTTTGCCAATGTACTTGTCTTCAATTGTTTTAGTATCAATTCAACGTTTATGTATATGATGGCCTCGTCGACTTGGTGTGAAACCCGAAATTTGTCAACAACCTCTTTGAATGGTTTGGAGCCAAGAGTTTGACATTGTTACGTCCACATTAGGCTCGTCGAGCTCATTGGGATGCCTTCCGTGCAAAGGTTTCACTTTCCACTTGGAGTAGATGTCATAGATGTTGAGTGGGGACTGGGTTTTCTGACTGGGTTCCGTTCTTCGTATTTACTGGGGTGAAGTTGTCATCAGGATGTAGAATGGCACAATGGAGCGGGGACGTTGCAGCTTTGTTGGAAATATAAGTATACTTTATTTTATTTTTTAACCAAATTTAGAATGCTGATTAGCCCCCTTCCCCCCTTATCTCTTGGAAGCACTAGTCTCTCTACAGCTGCTTGAGGATGGTGTTGGCGGTATTTCGTCATAAGCGTTCTGACTTTTCTATCTAGTCATTCTAAGTCGGTTTCACTCTATTTGATTATACCTATTGAATACGTTATTATTGGAACAGCGAAAATGTTGTTGACTGTCACCATATTTCTGGCGTTAAGTGATGTTCTTAGTACTCCATTGATTCGATGGTTTCATATTCGAATCTCTTTGACATCTTGCCTCTTACTATGTTGACCGTCTTGCACTTTTGAATGCTAAACTCTTATGTCAGTGGAGAATTTTTCGACAATCTGTAGTAGTTGCTTTAGGCTGCTGGCAGTGCTTGCAAATAGTTTGATGTCGTCCATGTTCATAAGGTGAGTGAGTTTTACATTTCGTACGTTGTTTTTCACTTCAAACCCATGCTTACTCTTGTTTAACAGAGACAAGTGTGGGTTTAATGCAAGACAGAACCTAAGTGGGCTAAGGCTGTCTCCCTGTAAAATACCCCTGGCAATTCGGATTTTGCATGATATTATTGATGCAAGTCTAATGCGGCTCTTACACCACGCAATATTATTGCGCAAGATATTGGCCAAAAATTTTGCGTGAAAATGCGTCGTCCTTAACACGATGCTTCCTGCACTTTATTCTGTATCGGTTCGTTGCTGAAAGAAGACATGCTGTGTGAAAACGATTTTTTAGTATACATAGGCATCGGATTTTTATTTTGCAACGAAAGAGAACCGTCACAACGATTTTCTTCCTCGGAAATTGTATTTATGGAATCATCTGGTTCTTCTTGGTCTGTTAAAAACTATAAATCCTTAAAAAAAAAACAAGACGTACTTTCATAGACGTCATCCTCTCCAGCGCCAGACATATAAAATACAAACAATTAATAGGTAAACAAATAAGAAATAAGAAATACTACCTGAATGCACTTCAATAAAAAAAAACTCTTTCTTCGTCTTTTTTATTAATGCGTTGGTCCGGCATGTTTGTATTTAATCAAATAAAAATTCAAGTCTGTTACAATTTGCCTTACACGACGCAGTATACAGCGCAATATATTGAAGAAGTTCCAAAAAATATTAAATTTTGTTAACATTCCACAATATATTGGGCAAACCGAAATTATTGCGCAATAAAGCCCTTACACGGTCAATATTACTGCGCAATACCGAGTACTGTATAATAATATTGCATGGTGTAAGGGCCGCATTAGTCTTGTGCACCATTTCGTCATTATGACTTCGCAAAACTTAATTAGTTGAGGGTTAATTTTATAGATGTTTAAAATATAAATCAGCCAGCTATGCGGGACCATGTCAAAAGCCTTCTTATAACCAATGAATGCTGCAAACAGATTCCGTTGTTTGGCACATGCGTGCCCTGTTACCACGGAATCAAAAGTAAACTGTTCTTTACAACCAAGTGATCCTTTCTTACATCCCTTTTGTTGTTTAGCAAGAATGTTGTTATCATAACAGTGTTTACTTGTAATTTCGGTAACACACGATGTTGTAATTATTATTTTTATTATTATTTCTATTATTATTATTATTATTTGTAAATATACTTGGATTTGTTTTTCTTTATTTTAAAAAATGATCTGCTTTTACACCAGTTACCCTCCTAACAAAAAAAGAGTGAAGTTGGCTACGGCTACTTCGTCTCTTGAGCGAAGTTGGCTATTCCAATCAGAACTTATTTCTAGGCACCACATTTAGATGGCGCTGCTTAAGTCTTAGGGACTGTGTAAATTTTCTTTTTTTTAAATTACGTTTACATATTATTGATTTCTAAAAAGCTTATTCTCAGCTGTAAAGCTGGAAAGCACCTATCCCGGGTGGTTACCAAGGGATTATTCTCTGTTGGGGCGTAGACCATTTTCTAGTCCTTTAGTTCGAGTTGGTCTGTTGCGGGAAACGTCGCACTATGTTGCATGTATTGAGGATCACAGATTTTTGCATAATCTCTAGTGCGTCCTTAAGATTATGTTTCTTTAGTTGGACTAAAAGATGTTTGGGTATCAGTCCTGTATCGGATATGATTATTGGATAGTTATTAAAAGCTAATTGATGTCTATCATTTAGCTTTGTCTCGTTTAGAAAAAGAACGTCGGGTTTATGATCAGTCACAAAGCGCAGTAGATCACCGTGCCTGCTGATGGCGATTATGGAGTTTACATTTAGAGCAGCTATTTTTAAGGTTGCACAATTAGATCTAATCATGTTGACGACTAAGGATGTTGAGAAGGGCACCAACCTTCGCCAGCAACAGTCCTGGTCAGACTGTCGACTTGGATTTGCAAACTGTCGTTTGCAGGGCGACCAGTACTCTTGGTTCCAACAATATTGGGGCCAACAGCACTGGAGCGCACATTTTTGGGGCCATCAGGACCTGACCCAACACTATTACCTACCACGTTTGCGTAGGGTATCCCTCCTCGAACATGATTGTCGATCAGCCTGACGTTTTGTGCAATCTTGTGTTGTACTTCCCTTTTCTGTGCCTGAAGCTGATCTGCTAGTCGTTTATAGCTTTCGCATCCCCGCCATGAGGCAGGGTGACACAAAGAACAAAAAATAACTGCTCCTTGCTTGCTTCTTTTTGTACTTGGCACTTGCCAAGTTCATGCGTATTTTGGCACTTGACGCACCTCCATACAATCTTACAATTCGGAGAGCATGTCCGAATCTCTGACACCGGTGACATTGAAGGTCACCGTTTCTTCGAATTTTTTCAAAGGACACTAGATGCCCCTCTACGAACTTGATTTGTCTCAAGTTTTGTTCTTTGCTATCTGGAGATAGCTGTACCGCAATGATAGGTAGGACTCTATTATCACGCCTAGAGTTCACCGTAGCATACCTAAATGCGCGGACGAAACTTAGTTTCTCAATATGCATATTATTTAATTCTTTGAGGACCTCGTATGGGTTGAAGCCAATACTAAGACCCTTCAATAAGAATGACTGCAACTTGTCATCCTTATGTGTGTAGGAGAAGTACTCCGTACCTGCTTCATTCAATAGTTCTTTGACCTTGTTGCAGTCATCCTTATCTTCTAAGCTTAAGGTTAGCTTATTACTATTTATATTCTTTATCTTAAATTTACATATGCCTAATTCGGTTTGTAATAATTTGGATAGCACTTGATTATCCTTTTTATATATTTTGATTGGTGGTGGTCTTTTTCTGGCCCCCACTATTTATTCATTGGCTCTCTTCTTTTTCTGGCCGTTGATGTTCGATGTTGATGCTCTGTTATTTTCTCTTGCTGATTGTGTAACTTTTTTTTCTTGATTTATTGTTTATATGTCCACTTGTAACTGGTTGACTATTTTCATCAACGGCTAGGAGAGCAAATTGGTTGTCTGATAATGTGTTTGTATCACTTCTTGTGTATCGTCTTTGTGAAATCTGTGAAATCAATTGTATCAGAGCAGAAATTAAACGCACTATCCACAATAATCGAGTGTACAGTTTATTATGAGTTGCTTCTATTTATAATGTCATTTATAACTTTACATTTATAACTTTACATTATAACTTTACATTATGTATTATGTATTAAAAAGAGCAAAAAAAAAGGCGGGAACTGCATTTCGTGCATTTTATTGCATCACAGCTGTCATGTCTCATGAGTGCCTTCAGTCGGTGCATGTCTGTACAGGGTGTTCTTGTTGTTTCGAACATCTTGTTTCAGTTTTTTTTCTTTTATTTAACTTTGTCTTGAAAATAGAGTCATTATCACTGTTCTGTGGATCACTTATAATTTTTTTAAAGTCAAGCACTTTATATTTATTCGCTATTTCTATAGCCTCAATATACACTCTTTGATCAATTTCAAAGAGATCCATCGCCACCTCTCCCCTTGATGGGCACCCCATTTTTTTTGTTTACTTTGTTTTTTTTTTTTTGTTCTTTAGTTGTTTTTAATATTTCTTTTTTTTTTATTTATAGTTACACAAAACTTTTGCCGAACAGTGGTTTTATTTATCCTTTTTTCACCTCCTAATTATGTAATTTAAATTTTATTTATTTTTTTTTTTTTTTAATTTTTTTGATTTTAGAAATTTTTTATGGAGAATAAATAATATCAACCGACTGAGGCAAAAATCAACGCCTCATCGAATAAGACAATGTCGGGTTTATAAGCTCGTATTGTGTGGTCAGTAATTATTGACTTATTCTAGTAAATCTTATAGCTACTGTTTTCTAGCACAGATGGCGGTTCGTACTTATAGTACGGGAGTTTCTGCATTACAAGATTATTTTGCATCGCTAGATGGTGTATAATCTTTGCTACCTGGTTATGTCTTGCCGTATAATCGTGTGATGCCAGGCTCGTACATCCACCTATGACGTGGTTGATAGTTTTTGCGTTGCTTTGGCAGCGGCGGCATGAGTCATTTTGTAAATTTTCTCGTAATACGAACTTGCGGTAGTTTTTAGTTGCTATATTTTATCTTGGATAGCAAACCCTTCCGTTTCCGCAAAGAGAGACCCACTCTGCCTAAATTTGAGGTTTGAGCTGTTATGGCGTTTAAGATAGTTGCTTTGGGCCAGTGTTGGACATGCTGATATTATGTGATCAATAGTATCACCACGCATGCCGCATCTTGTTTTCAGCGTGACCGTGGTGTATCGTGTGAGATTTATCTATCTTCTCGTATGGTGTCTTCAAATAACTTAGCGTGGTGTGTCGTGTGAGATTTGTTTCTCTTCTCTCGTGGTGTAGTACGAATACAAAGCGTGGTCTGTCGTGTGAGATTTGTTTCTCCTTTTCTCGTGGTGTACCAGTACAAACCGTGGCGTGTCATGTGAGATTTATTTCTCCTTTTGTCGTGGTATACAAGTACGAAGCGTGGTGAGTCCTGTGATATTTATTTCTCCTTTTGTCGTGGTGTCGTGCATTTTTTTAACTGAATAACGGTTTCTGCTTTTGGCGTCACAAATCTTCGTGACGTCGTCATTTTTCTTTTCTTAGCCCTTTTTATGTAGTAGTTTTTTTTTTCCCCCAATTAACGTTTTTAGCACACGTAGCACTATTTTCACTTTATACTTTTCTATTTGTTACACTTTACTACTTTATTTTTTGTTCATTTTGTTTTTTATTTTGGTTGAGTTCCCAATTGTAGGCTCAAGTCTAGGACCCTTCTCAAATCAGCGAAAATGAATAACACTCTTTTACTTTATAAGTATATGTTTCATTTATTTAATAAGGAAAATAAAAACTAAATGAATTTAAGAAGTTAAAGCGGCCGCGATGCGGACACTTAAAAAAACGCGAACGCCAACCCCGAGGTTGTCCCGACCGTTCGACTTACATAAAATGAAACGCAGTTTAACTTAACAAATTTCTTATTATTTCTTTTTGCATCGATTATAAAGATGATACGAATTTCTTATTATTTCCTATTTTCGATTGCAAAGATTGATTCTTTTCACCCGCACGAATTCAAGTCCAACTTCAGAATGCCTCGCCAGTACAGCTAGAGTTTCCCCGATGTCTTCCATATGTGCTGCGTCAGCTATTCGGCGGATGCGCGTGCACGGTGTCATCATGGCCAGCTACTCGGACGGATGCGCGTGCACGGTGTCAGCATAACCGCAGTCCGGCGTGTGATGGGAAAATGCTCATGCAGGTAAAATGCAGTGCAGGCAGGTGGCATGCGGCGAAGCCGTGAACTTGCTGGCATGTGCTGCGCCGTGTTAACTAAGAACAATTACTTGCTTACACATAATAACTTATAATTAAAACCGAACCAAAGATCAAAGAGGACTTTACCATCGTGGGTGAAACCACACACTCCACTCTGAGTGTTCATACGAGTGCGACCTCTCCTTCGAAGAAGTTGTCTGAGGTTAATATTTTAGTAATACAGTATGGTATAAAAATGTTCGTTCCTACATATGTATATATATTCTGTGTTAGTCTACTGTTTCAAATGCCCTTTTTTACTTACTTTCCAATGGCAACATATTAACAGGTCTAAATTCTTGAATTTTAGTTGTGTTTTAAATCCTTTTTATTGGAACTACACCATACTCCTTCCAACAATCAGGAAGATACCCCTAATAAGAGATTTATTTATTATTTTAGTTAATGGGTTGCCACAAATATCAAAAGTGTTTACATAGATACATTTGAACATTTGCAAAGTGTTGATCTTTTTTGTTGTTCATAGTGTTAAGAACCTGATTTTGTTCATTATTGTTTATTAAATTAAATTTAAAATCATCAGAGTCATCTATAATACTTGTATAATTTATGTGTCCTATATGATTTCTTATTTGTACAATGCTATCAACAAAATAATTATTTAACAAACCTGACATTTCTGAATTACTTTTGTGTCTAATACTATTATACTTAATTTCACTGATCGGCTTCACAACTTCTTTTAGCACCAACTGTTTTAATGTTTTCCACATCTCCCCTACTTTGCAAAAACACATTACTTGCAGTTTAAACTTTTTGAGAAAACAGTCATTGTTTATAAATCGATTGTAATAAAAAGCGGTCGAACGCATGTTAATAAATGCAAATAGTCAAATAATGAAACACGCCGGATTTTATTGAAATGCTTTTATTTTTATTTAAATTATTACTAGCTGCGTTGCAATGCAGTGTAATGCCCGAGCCGAAAGAAGTGTGCCGAAGAAGTGAAGTCGATGCTTTTTGTTGATGCTGTCGCGTACCTCTGGTCATCTAGGGATGTACGTGATGGAAAGTGCTGAGTCGACTTTGTGTATATGATTTCAGTGCACATGCTGGATGTTTGCTTCACATTCCTGATCATGGTGTGGAGATCATCTTCGGTGCCAAGTTCTTGGTATTTGCTGATCTTAGTATATACTATTGGTGTTCGGTACAGTGAGACTGTACAGAGTACTACGTATCACTATATACATAAATTAAAAAAAAGAGCAACAATTTGAAAAGCAATTTCTTTTTTCATATTTTTATTAACTAAGAAACCTCTACATAATTTAAGACTTTCATAATACTAAAAAATGATTCTAGTATTTCGTAGCACCACCCTTCGCCCTAACAACGTCATGAACATAGAGATCACCGAGGTAATTGTTATTAATTTCATTGAACCACACTTCTTCAATGATGCTCTTTAGATGCTGCATGGTTTTTGGTTTTTTATCTTGGATCTTCTTTCCCATAAGAGCCCAGCCATTTTCGATGGGGTTGAGATCTGGACTGTTTCCCGGTCAAATTAGGGATTCTATTCCTAATTCTTCTTTCAAAGTTTTAATCTGTGGAGGAAATTTAAAAATTAAAATCATAAGATTTTCAAAACACCCATAAATATGAAAAAAAAAACCTCGAATTACTCACAGATTTTGCTCGGTGGCAAGGTGCTGAATCATCTTGAAAAATTGGTTTTGATGTTTCTGCTGTTATCATTTCCATACTCGGTACAACACCATCTAAGATAATTTGTTTGTACTGCATGGGGTTAACAGTGCCCTCGAGCATAATTAGAGATCCAACTCCGATTGCGGTGATGCATCCCCACACCATAACATAACGAGAATGCTTTACGGTATGAGCTATGCATTCGTCGCTGTAGCGTTCCCCTTTTCTACGACGAACTATATTTTTGTGTGTGTGGTGTAGCCTGAGTTCGCATTTTGTTTTTGGCTTTTCTTCAATCGCTGCCTAGTATCAGTGGTGTTGGTGCGTTGTTTACCACCGCTACAGGACCAAATGTGCAACAAATGTCGCCTACTGCAACGAATAAGTCAATTTGTCCTACAGGTCTACATTCATTGTCAGTGGAAGTTATTGATGAGCTTTCATATTTTTGAACTGCGTAATCAGGTGGTATAGAACGACGGTCGATTAAGCACCGCTTTCGATAAGGTTGGAAATAGGTTTTCCATCGAATGCATAGGCATCTACGATGGGTAAGCCTCGATCACCACCTTTTGACTTCAATGCGCTGTTTGCTTGTTTTGGAAATGGTTTATTTGGCCATTTGTTCAGTGAATGACCAGTTCTATTCCAAGTGTAACAGGGTATTGGGCATTGCGAAACTGGGTGTTGACACTTTTAACAGCGTGGACATAAATATCAGCAACACCCTCGAGCAAATACGCCATTTGATCTTCCGTAGGAATATTTACATTTTTAGGGGATACTACTGAAGTACTGCATTATAGATTGGGTCGGCCGTTGGACATGTGCGTTTACTCTGTCATTCCATTCGCGTAATGTTGGTGTCTTTATGAATCGTTTCTTGAATGAATTGAGCCATACGTTCCAGTTGTTGTCATTTAATCGCCATCGAAGTTCTGGCAGTTTCTTGCAATGCCCTTTAATTTGCTGGCGCAGAATGCTAATTTGACCTCGTCACTCCATCCGTTTATGTTTGAGGCTTTTTCGATGGATTTTATGAATTGGCCATTGCATGTCAAAATCGTTTGCGTCATGTCTGGGTTGATGACGACAGTCTGGGTAACTGCTGGACAATTTCCTTCCAAACTAGAAGTACCTGGTGATGGTTCAATTTTCTTTACTTTGAGGGTGGATAGGATTTTATTGTGTTTGATTATAATTTCAATTAACTCATTTTTTGTTGTTGCCGTTGTTCCTAGTTCTCTTGATTTGACTTCTGTTTGGAGTGCATCCTTTGTAAACTGGTTGCTGGGTGAGAGACATTTTGTTGTTGGGAATTTGTTTGTTTCCTTATTGTTTGTAGGTTGAGATATCGGCTGCGCCATGTAACAGTGTGGCTATATGATGAAATTTGAGGTGGAATGTGAGGATTGCGTGTCCAGAGAAATCAAAGGCGTGCGTCTTTAACATAAACTAAAATGGAATACTTTATTTCATAGTAAGTAAAATA
The DNA here is from genome assembly GCA_963082735.1 of Pocota personata. Classification (NCBI taxonomy): domain Eukaryota; kingdom Metazoa; phylum Arthropoda; class Insecta; order Diptera; family Syrphidae; genus Pocota; species Pocota personata. Next base: position 36,491,256 of record OY720429.1, on the reverse strand, counting down.
TACAGTCGCCGTTAGCGGCCAGTGGTAAGTAAAAAGGAGGAAAATAATTGACAGGTGACAGGTTCCGCTCACAATCTTGGTCATTGTATCTGTCATTTTGCCTTCTTCGATTATTATTAATTTTAAATATTATACATTCTTTAATTCAAATTACTTTGATCTTGCCCTATAAAGTTATGCACTGTACCTCTAATTTCTGTAATATTGTATTTATTCATAATTGAATGTGCTAATAACCCAGATGATAGTTCTTAATTTTTTTTTTTTTTTTACTAACATTCCATTAAAAATTTAGCACTCTTTCGCTTACACTTTGCGTTGGTAAGTTAAGGTTGGAGACTCCATACACGTTCCGTAGCAAGTGCTTCTTCTTCATTCCAGCTCCACTGACATACAGATCCACGATAACTGTCGGCTCCTGAACTGTCCTGCTTACAACCCATTGAATATTTAGCCTGTGTTGTTGACCTCGTAGACCAAGCTCTTGTACCAGAGCACCATCCAACATGGTTACTGAAGAGCCTTCATCTAACAAGGCGTATGTGTTAACGGCTTTGTGTTGACCGTAAATTGTGACCGGAATAGCACATTGCTGCTTGTTGTTGTACCGGACGTGCAGCTAAGAACTGGTTCTTGGTTGCTGTTGCCTTTTGCTGGATTACTTTGTAATTGTGGCTGCTTCTCGATAGAATCCATGGTTGGCACTACGTGGAGTAATTCATGTCTTCTCTGGCACCCATTAATGGAGCATAGGCGTTTGTTGCGGCAATTACGCGTTGCATGTCCCGTCTTCAGACACGTGAAACACAATCGGTAGCGTTTCACCTTCGACCACCTCTCAGGTACGCTGGCATCAATGATATGCTTACACTCGCTCGGCTTGTGTTGTCCCTGGCATACAGGACATTTAAGCACATACGAACGCTGCTTTTCTGCGGCATGCAATACTGTGCGCCGTTTTGGTTCCCTACTCTCGCTGTCTTGCACGGTACATATTAGATCTGCGATCTCACTTAACCAGTCACTGAAATGAATAATCGTCGGATACGGTTGTATTTTTGCTGCACATCTAGCCCATTCCACTCCCTTGCTCATTGGGAGCTTGGAACGAGCTCTTCCAGTAACATTGGATTCGCTAGGTGCTGCTTACCGTTCACTAACTGGAGGAATACTGACAGGTTCTTCGTTTTCGTTGCGAAAGGAATAAGGCGTACCACGGCGTTTTCAGGAATTGGCTGTATCTCTCAAACTTGGGAAAGCTGACTTCGTATGAGCTGTTCCGGACTACCGAATCGAAAATTAAGTTGATCCATTATAGTGCTGACATTGTCTGGGTGAATTAATAAGGACCTCACAGTATCCCGTGCTTCTCCGGTGAGGCATTTTTGCAAGCGTCGGTTGTTTTCAAAGTTTGTGTAATGGTAGGCGGCGGTTGATTGCATATATGCGGTGTGGAACATTGGCCAGTCCTCTGGCAGTCCTGAAAACATCGGGATATCCTAAACTTTTCGAGGGCCCATGGAATTTAGCAAATAGGTGGAGTTGGCATTGGCGGCGGAGGTAGTGTTTTGCGGGTGTGCTGCACTGCTGATTGGATTCGAAGACGATGGCTGTGAAAATATATTATTATTCGGTGTGGCTGCTGGAACACCGTACTGCAAAGAACCGGCACTAGTATAACACGTTTCTCCCGGAGTCACATTCATGCGTACGCTATTTAACGCCGGCATGGTGGCGTAAATTGATGGTTGGATATTTGTGTGACCATAGGAATTTTGTCCAGGCAGAAAGAACGACTGTGCTGGTATTTCCGATGACGAACTGGAAGACGCTTTTTGTGCAGGAGGAATGACGACTGAAGCGGCGATTGGCGGGAACAACGATGCCGTTTCATACGTAGTTTATGTGGGTGCGAAAGAGACGCCTGCTGATGTCTTACCTTGCAACGCCATTTTGAGTGCTTGGCATTGCGTATCGCTTTCACATAACCTATCTTGCGTACTTCTGAGAAGATTTTCCAACGAGGTAATTTGTTTCTGCATTAAACAAAGGGTGCTTTAATTTTCTGCTGCGGCGGCAGTGGCGGCGTTCGAGGAAGCACAACTTTGTGGTGAAATGGTAGAAGCAGTGTCCATAGGAGCACCCGTCATGAAAATCACAGCTGGCGGCGTCTGTGTGGCTAGACTTGCGGGTGTTTCTGTATTGGAAACAGCATTCGATGTGGCGGCGTTTTCCAACTCCATTTGGTTTGGGTTAATTTGTTGGTTGCTGGCAATTTCCTGCAAACGAGAACTTCTACGCGGTGGTGTTCGTTTCATTCGACAATAATGGCGGGCTTTTGCAAAATGAGAAATAAAAAATGTCGCGGCTGGCGACGGTGAGGGAATCGAATTTAACGTTCCAAAAAGAATGCAACTTTAGCTGATATGAACGTTTATTTCTATTTAAAGGAAATATAAGATATAATAATGAAATACATATATTAAATTTCTTACCGCAGTTTACTCCCCCTCTTGCTGTCGGCAAAATGGCGAATGATCAAAAGAACAAAGACGAGCTCTTAACGAATAGAGACAAAGAGAAATACAATTAGCCGAATGTCAGAAGAAACAAGAATGAGAGTAAGGCTGCGTTTATATCGTTACTACTATTAAAGTATTTTATTCGATCGGACGTTCTGCAACACGCATGTTGACATCTTCTACAGGCTCCCCTTCTAAATTTTCGTCTTCAATTGTCTCATCTTGTTGGGTTTCTTGAGCTGAAATATTTGACTCATTTTCCATCTCATTCCTGAAGCTGAGGTATCAAGGTTAACGTCGGTCGGTTCATATTCTTCTTCACTATCATCAGAAAAATCCTCATAATCCGTTTCATCTTCCAATATGTCAGCTATTTGATTTGGGTGTAATATAGTTTTATAATCTAGGAAGTAGTAAGAGTAAAAATGTGTAAAGAAACCTAAATGGGACACATAGATCCCAACAAAGAATACTGATGGGACATATATGTCCCGAACAACTAAAAATGCGTTAAAAAATGTAAATACTAAATAAAAAAAGTACTTACCGCTTTCTAAATTATTTCACAATATTCCAAGTACAATATTTATGTCCACACACCTTTTTCACTACTTTTCTAAATAATTTACTCAGTAAAGTCGATTTTACGTCTGACCCGTCGCAAAATCTTCCACTAATTACTAAAACTACGTCACCCAAATATTTTACCGTTATTAAAAGTATAAACTACTGGATGGGACTTCAAAGTCCCATTTACAGTGTATTTTCTTTTACTTAGGAGTGTCTATACTTGCTTGGGACATATACATACAGTAGTGTGCAAAACATTTGCAAGTTTTTTTCAAATACAATAATTCCCTTTAATAATTGCTCTAAAGGAAGATTCGAATGAAACCTTTAGTCAAAAGTGTTACTTAATATTTAAAAGGAAGCTAAGAAATCCGAAACATGTGCCCTTGATATTTTATAATTAATAAAAAAAAAACAGTTTATTCACTTTGAAACTGTGCAAAACATATGCAATTTTTTTTTATTTTTCAATATTTTGTCCAAAAACCATTATTTCTAATAACTTCCGCACACCTTTTAGGCGTGGAAGCAATAAGAGAGTTTGTTAACTCACAGGGAATTTTTTCCCACTCATCCTTTAAAGCTTCATAAAGAGCCTTTTGCGAAGTAAACCGTTGCCCCTTTATCCGCTGTTTTAGAATTCGCCATAAGTTTTCTATAGGATTTAAATCGGGGAACTGTGGAGCCCAATCTAAAACATTAACTCCCCGAGCTCCTAAAAATTCTTTAACGAACTTTGAGGTGTGCTTCGGATCGTTGTCTTGTTGAAACCTCCACAACAACGGCATCTCTTTCTCAGCATAGGGAAGCATGACTGTGTCTAAGATGTCCTTATACACAAAGCGGTCCATTATTCCCGTTATTTGGTGTAAAGGACCACATGCTTGAGCTGAAAAGCATCCCCAAACCATAACGGAACTGCCCTCAAGGCTTCAAGGTAGCTCGGATGTTTCCCCGATTTAACCGTGTCCCTGGCTCTCGACGAACGTAAGCAATACCATCAGTAGATAAGATATTAAATTTGCTCTCATCGGAAAACAAAACTGTTCTCCATTGTGTCAGGGACCAAGTTGAATATATATGAGCAAATTGCAGTCTAAATAATATTAAATTAGAATCAGTTTTTTATCAAACAAAGCGCCTACTTTTTTTGACGGTGTTTCAAGATTAATAGAGGATTCTTAACAGCTCGGTATGCCCTCAAATTACTTTCTTTTGCACGTCTACGCACTGTGCTTGCATCAATTGATAAGTTGAGGTCCTTCATAATTGCAGCTGAGGGCCGGAAAGGGTCTCGCCGGATAATATTTATAATTTTTTTATCAGTTTGCTTGTCTGTTTTTCGGAGACGACCACCAGAATGAAGCGTTGCAATTAATAAATTTTGTCGGAATTTTGTATTGTAATTATCCGGGAAATAGTTGATTTGTGAATCTTGAACCGTTCAGCTATCTCTCTTTGCTTCGATCTGTTTTTAAAAGCCTCGATTACCAGCTCCTTTGTTCGGGAATTGTACTTATTGCCAGCCATTTTTTATACGCAAATATAGTGAAAACTGAATAAAAAAAACTGCCTATGAACATCATTTTATTGACAAAGAACACTATTTTACTAACCTGATCTGAATATCCCGAAAGTTAAAATAGAAATGAGGACAAAATAAAAAACTTGCATATGTTTTGCACAGCTGCATAGTTGACAAGCTAACATTTTCTCCGATAATAACAAACCTAATTGTACTTTTTTCCGTTTTTAGTGCTAAGACTTAAGAATGTACTGTCAGTAACAGATTTATCTTAAATTTTTAAAATATTATCCTTCTTTGTACAGTTAGTCAAACAAAACTTCAAGAGAAAAAAAACTTGCAAATGTTTTGCACACTACTGTATGTCCCACCCGTATCGAAGGGTTAAAGATTGCGGATTCTTTTACCGCGCGAGTTATGAATTTAATTCTCTTCAGAGAACACCACAAATGAAAGCAGAGAAATAAGAAGATCATACAATATTTTTTAATAATTCAAAAATAAACACTATTAATATACTCTTAGTCTTACATGTTGAACGGTATAGATAAGACTCGCCGTAATCATTCTCGACTACAAAACATGAATTTGCTGTTACGAATATTGCATTTCCTGTTTACTAAATATTATTTGGTGTCAGAATTACGTTTTTATGTGCCGTGTTTATTAAAAAAAATCTTTATTAATTTCAAAATTACATCCGAACAGGAATGCAGTTGTTTACAAAATATTCATATTACATGCCCGTGCAATGAAATATGAATATGTTTTATGTTGAGTGCGCATAAATATGGCTAGCGCATGTGTATGGTTACCGAGTTGAGTTTACGGTAATCAATAACCATGCGGTATTTCTTTTCCCCTGAGGCGTCCGCTTTTTTTGGTACAATCCATACGGGAGAATTGTACGGCGACCGTGAAGGTAGGATGATTCCATCATCTAGTAGTTGATTTATTTGTTTATCTATTTCTTCCTTTAATGACATGGGGTATGGATAATGTTTTGAATAAACAGGATCGGCAGTAGTTGTGCGAATTCTTATTAAAAGTAAGTTTAGTGTCGAAAATTACACCGAGATCATTGATAAAATAAGACATATTCACAGGGAAAAAACGCCGATATGCCGAAAAGACCTTACATTTAGAAATGTTCAAAGTTAATTTGTTACGCTCACACCAGCTGACGATTTTATCCAAATCGCTTTGTAGCCTAAAGCAGTCATTTACACTTTTTATTTTCAAAAACAATTTTAGGTCATCTGCATAAAGCAAGCACCTAGAATGCTTAATGACTTTAGATACATCATTTATAAAAAGAATAAAAAATATTGGCCCAAAATGGCTACCTTGTGGTACACCTGAGTAAGCATTGATAGGATTGGAAGTGCAACTGTCAATTTTAACAATTTGTTTCCTATTTAATAGGTAATTGGAAACCCATTTTAAAAAACTTTAATGAAAGCCGATCTTATTAAGTTTAAACAGCAATAGCTTATGATCAACAGTATCGAAAGCTTTTGCAATGTCTGTATATATAATATCAACTTGCAAACCTTCTTCAAATGACTGAGAAATATAATTTAAAAGCACTATTAAATTTGTTGATGTAGATCGCCCGCTAACAAAGCCGTGTTGAGCAGGACAAATGTATTCTAGAACATTAAAAATAATTTTATCTTTCGCCAAACTTTCGAATAATTTGGGTATGACTGAAATTTTGGATATTCCTCTGTAATTATTTACTAATTGCTTCCTTCCAGACTTATGGATAGGAATTATGTAAGACCATTTCCACATTTAAAGGGAATTTTTACAGAACTTTAAGACAATAGGGGGTATGCCGTCAGGACCAGAACTAGTGTCTGCCTTTAGTTTATTAAGGCCATTTTGGACATCTAGTTCAGAAAGCTGTAAAAATCCAATGTTTATGGAGGATTCACTTGCGGAATGTTCAATGTATTTAGAACAATTATCAGGTCTTCTATAAACAGTTTGGAAAAATTCCGCAAACAGATTACATATTCCTTGTGAATCATTGGCGGTAAGGCCATTTAATTCCATATTTACAGGAAAACCATTCGTTTTCCTTTTTATATTCACAAACTGCCAGAAATGTTTTGAGTTATTTTTTAAATAAGTCTCAGAATTCAATACATATTGTTTGTACAGGAATGCATTTAAGAATTCGTATTCCTTACGCAATCTCCGGAAATATTTACGGTCGCATTCATTATTAGTTAATTTATATAACTTAAATGCTTTATTTTTAACATTCTTAAGATTGGAAAGGCGTTTATTATGCCACGGTAGCTTCCTAGCAACCTTCTTGCTAGATCTAGGAACATGTAAGGAAAATGCTTCGAATAATTTATCAACAAAATTTTTATAAACACTTTCAAAACTAGAGCTCGCCAAAACTAACTCCCAATTAGTATTAATAAAAAAATTATCTAACGCACCATAATTGGCTTTATAAAAGTTAAATTGGGACAATTTATCTTTAGAAGTTGATTTTAAACAATAATTATAGAAGCATACTTTAAAGCAAACAGCAGTATGAAAAATGGAAGTATTTAAAAGTGGTACAATTACTTCGCTAACATTATGATGTAGCTCATTACTAATAAAAATTAAATCCAAAATTCGGTTCATAGGATTACAAACATTATTGATTTGAAATAAATTTAATACAAACAAAGAATCAATTACCAGAAATTCACATTCACTTTTTAAATCAAATCTCATTAACATTTGCTCCTCCTCAGAGTAGATCCATTGTATGCCACCAACATTAAAATCACTCAACAAAACTGGGTATTGATTAGTTTTTAAATTGGACACAATGAGCTCAATATTTTGAATGTGAGTTTCATAAACTGATAACATAGAATGAGGTGGTATATATTGTAGCTTACGATAAAAAATAGTTCAGCTGCATTAGATGATGACTGAGAGAGACTCACTCGAACACATATTTGTTCTATATTCGGCGCACTATGATGAAGTTCGATTTCCATACTGGCCAGTGATGAACGGACGGCGAAAATTACACCCCCACCACGATGAAATCCAGTAAGTATAGATCGATCTAAACGATGTACTACATAATACGGATCGAATAGTTCTGATGACAGAAAATCCGAATTCATCCAAGTCTCTGTTAAGACAATTATGTCATATTCATGAAGCGAAGCGTTGAGATAGAGTTGATTTGTTTTGGTTCGCATACCACCGGTGTTGTGAAAGTAAACAGAAAGAGAGCTTAAATCAACAATTTCTCTGCTTTCTGTAGCGGCTGATGACGTTGTTAAATTTATAATTTCTTAAAACTGACTTACACTATGATGATGATGATTTGGAACATTTTCCAACGCTGGTGAAGGGGCTACTTTCCTTTTCGTCTTTTACAGTTACTCAGGCTCCTTTCTTCACACTCACTCGTCGGTGACTTTGATCGATAGATTCTCAGTCTTCCACAATTGAGTTCTAGGGACCCAGGTTTTTTCACTGCACTTTCACTACACACTGCGAGCTACTTGAGGTCGTCTTTTTGTGTTTTGCGAGCTACTTGAGGTCTACTTTTGAGTTTTACGAGCTACTTGAGGTCGTCTTTTTTTTCTTAAATGCGCGAACTACTTGAGGTAGATTCACGAAAAATACTTAGCGCAAATTATTTTCACCTGCGCCCCACATTGGGCGCCAATTAATTTATTTTACACGGATGTTCATAAAAAAAATCTTTATTAGAAACGAACCGATCGCCTTCACGGCTACTTAAGAACTAACTTAACAAAGGATTTTCTTGAATTAACTTAAACTACTCATCGTCGGCTGATTCTCATTCCCAAATGCTGACTTTTCGTCTGGACCATTTGACACCACCTGCATTCCATCACGTACGGTCTCCTCCATTTGACACTACCTGCATTTCATCACGTACGGTGTGATTACGCTTCATGCAGCGGAAACGTGTGGCATATTTTTCTGTTGAACAAACTTGTCGTTAACTTGTATTTTGCCTCGTCGCTGTCCACGCAAAAATGGGCATATGCTTGATCAAGCAGGCAATCACCAATATACACTATGTCAATCCTGTCCACCCGATCAAATCATTTTGATTTTGCTTCAAGCAGACACACAGTATACGTGTCTCATTTTCAATAATACACTCTCACATACTCGATGAGTTTTTGACTCGTGTATGCAGCTTAATACTGTGAACTATTTATATTTTCCAAGCTGAGAAAGAAATTCATTTATTTCTGGTATGGGGTACCGGTCTGCTATTGTTACTGTATGGAGTTTTCTATAATCGGTGACTAAACGGTACTTCTTTTCACCAGATGCATCCGTTTTTTTTTTTTTTGAGACGATTCAAACAGGTGAGTCTTATTATTCCATTATCGATTTGTTTTTCTCATCTTTTAAGGACATCGGATAGGGATAGTATCTAGAGTATACAGGATTTTCGTTATTCGTACCGTATTTCTCCTTTTTCAGTAGCTGTAAAAGTGAGTTTCGCATCTGGTTCATCGAAAAGAAAAGTGTGGTTTGCTACCAAGGCTTTGTTGTGTGTATTAATGAAATAATAAAACTAATTAAATAGTAAGGTGTATCACAGATTTTACTTATTTTAAATGTATTGAAAAATGGATTAAATTTCAAAAATTTAATCCATAAGGAAGAGTTGCTGACTGGCGACCATGAGAAGTAAAACGGAAGTGTCGGCATTCTTCGTTCTCTTTTGACAGCTCGACCTAAGTTTCGGTTGGTTTCGTTCAGGGTTCTAGCATTTATAGTTCGGACGGAACACTCCTCCACCTTTGCTTGGATCGCACAATTTCTGGATCCTTTCTGAATGTCGAGGTATCCTCGTATCTGCTGTTTCCATAGGCACTGGTACGGCACCTCTCGTGGTAGGTATGTTAGGTGCTTCCGCTAAATTCTGGTCTGTAGTTTGCTCCGTTGATCGACGTCGGACCTGATCTGAATGTCAGCGATTATTTTGACCGTTATCAGTACTGACCACAACTGAAACGGCACCATAATTACGATACCAAACTGGCTCTGAATCGGTGTATTTAGGAGTTTTTGAAATATCGGTCTTTGGAATCGCTTGTACGGATATGGCATCTGGATGAAGTTTATCGAAATAAGTTTATGGTTTCCAGTTGAAGAGTAACTCAGCAGGAGATCGGCCGGTAGCTGAATGTGGAGTTACATGTTGATCCAGCAAGAATCTAGCCAGACGCAATTTGATATCGCCTTGTATAACTTTCTTCAGATAGTCTTTGGCAGTACGCACCATTCGCTCCACTTGCCCATTCGTAGACGGATGAAATGGAGCTGAAAATATATTTTTGATACAATTATTTTCACAGAATGTTTTAAATTCAAACGAAGTAAAAGCTGTTCCGTTATCGGAAACAATGATTTTGGGAAAATCATGAGTAGCGAAAAGTTGTCTCAAAACCGCCATCGCACATGAAGACATCATCTTCATGTGCGATGACGGCAGAGACTTGGTGAACTTCCAACCACTTGGAATATGAATCCACTACCAAAAAGAATACATTTGCTTTGAACGGGCCAGCGAAATCGATGTGAACCTAGACCATGGATTTTTTTTGTTCCTTCGCAGGTATAACCAGTCACTGGGGAATTATCTGGCCGAATTTTTGTTGGCACGTAGAACATTGCTTTACGGTCTCCTCGATGTTCTCGTCAATTTTAGGCCACCATACGTAACTCCTCGCTGTTGAAAAATGGTTTGAACTCTGGATTGCCTGGCCAACCCCTTAATGCCCAGTGTGAAACACGGGAAAGAAATTTGTCCTTTTTTATTCCTTTCGAAATATCACTGGCTTGTATTATTGGAATCCGTAAAGATTTCAAAGTGTCGACCATATCAAGAAATCATGAAATTTTTTAATACTTGCATTAATACCCAAAGCCTGCTTATCTATCTGGGCATAGTTTCTTTCGGAATCTGAAAGAGTCCGTTCAGGGTTCTAACATTTATAGTTCGGACGGAACACTTTGATTGTGCTCTTCTGTTCTATAGTCATATGATCGGTCCTAATGTTGATGGAGTTAACATCTTGCGATATTTGACACTTGATACGGATATTAGTTTGATTTTTAATTGTCATATAATCTTGACCGGTATGGATTACTGTGGATAGTTTCTTTAAACTATCATGTCCGAGAATTCTGTTGAATGATTTAAGGGTGCGTAATAAAAAGAATTTGATTTTTGTGTTATGAGACCAAAATGACTAAGATAAATATGGTGGGTTACTTTAACGCTTCTTGCTACAGAATTAGCATAGAAACTTTGCTCATTTTCAATTGGTTTGTCTACTAAGGATGCTTGTTAATTATTATATATTCTTATTTGATCCAGTGTCAATGATGAATTTCAGTATTTCCCCGCTCTTCGTGCGGCATTCAAAATGAGGCAACGAAGAGCCTTAATAATGTGGAACCCCTTGGGCTGGTTCCACATTATTATTCTGCTGAGAGAGATCTGCTTGCATTGATTGGGGATTGGAATCTATCATACAATTTTGTTCAGACAAATTGGGTGATTGGAAACTGAGCTCAACATGAAAGTTTCGTGGGGAGAAATTAGGCGACTGAAAATTTCGTTGTGGTATATTAGATGATTGAAAATTTTGTAAATGTATTTTTGCCATGTTCGCATGTGGATTAAATTGCTACCTATTTTGCTGATGTATTTGTATTACTTGTTGAGTCATAGGTTCTGCCCTAACCCTGTGTCCTCCACCTAATTAAAATTCGTTTTGTCTACACCCGGCATACCTGGGTGTAGACATTCAATGATGACTGAAATAGGGCGAAAGTTAAAAATGAATATACATGCAAAAAAAGAGTATGACACATTTGGCTTTTGCTATTGTTCAATTTCTTTTATTTATTGTAATTATATTATGAAAAATACTAATGAAGGGGAAAAATAAACAGCAAACAAAATTGTTCTAACAGTTAGCGGAGGTAGTATGTCTGTACTGTGCTCGTTACAAACTGGGCGGTTGCAATATTGACATGATTACGTGTTGGCCTTCTTTCGACACATAAATAGCATCTTCCTTTTTGTGGAATGCGACCAGTAGAGTCTCTTGTTACGGTTTTCGACTGGCCTTCTTTCGTATGTTCTACCACTCTTGCTTGTAGCATAATTTCTATAGCACTTTTTGAACAAAAATTACGTGTTATATTTGTATTGTTAGCTCTTCTTTGAATATTGGGCAATGCTAACTCACGACAAAGTTCTTAAAGAAATTGTCCACGGGCGCTTGTTTCACTTTTTGTGTTGGTATTATTATTTTTTTTGTAGATTATATACGCCGCAAGAGCCGAAATATATGTATGCCAATGGTCATCTAAGTGTTCGGCAGCTATATTCACGTAACATTTTATCCATAGTATCCACACCTCCTTTCGTGCGATTATAGTCAAGAATGACTGCTGCTAATTATTGAACGGACCTACTTGTCCTTGAGGCAATGTTATAGAATCCTTGGATGTTGTTGTTGCCTCGCACTATCAATTGCTTTTGGTTATCCAAGGTAGTAAGATGGCGTTTGTCTGCGTAATGCATGCAATCTAGGGGCGTATTTTAAGATTCTAGAGCAATGTCAGTATTGCCAATTATTTTATTTCGAATCACACTTAGGATTCCGAAATATTTTGGAGTTCGTCTTAGGGGCTCGTAGATTTTTAGAATACGATCTACACTCTTTTTCCAGGAGCTAAGTTCTACTGGATTCCCTGAAAAATTTCTCAGACATCGAACTACGTCTCGTATGCTGTCTAAGTCACTTAGTTTATGTTGATGCTCTGCTGCAATTACCAGCGAAGCGATTCGCATTTGGATTTATTATATTCTCGATCATACCGCGTTCTTGTACTTTTCGGTTTGTATCTTTTGCATGATTTACAGTAAGCACAATTACTTTTCCTGGGTAGGAAAGTGATAAAAAAAAAAAATGTTTGTAAGAGAAGCCTCTTTATTCAATCAAATCCACTACTCAACTAAACACTAACATGAAATCAAAAATAAACTTAACACCTATCTTACACTATGCGGCGGACAAAGCGAAGTGTGGGAGAATGAAAGACAAAGAAAAACGTGCGAAATAAGATACACGTAAATGTTGGGAAATAGATAGATGAGGTAGGAGAAAAATAGCATGAATGCAGAGCGTGATTATGAAGCGGAGTGAGATAGGGTGTTAATTTGTATACCCCACGACACACAAACTACGAGTGAAATAAAATGGATGAAGCAGAAGAAACTGTATTTTTACTGACTGTGGTTCAGATGTGCTATCTTGCATACAAGCTACTGAAAGAGAAAAAGTGGAGATGGTGGGTGCGCCCTTTGTACCAGGAAAGGAGTTCCAAAGTTTTTTTCGAGATCACGTTTACTTTTATGAAAAAACATGATCCTGAAGTATTTTTTAAATCAACTCGCATGACCAAAATGCAATATGAATTGCTACTAAACTTAGTTGGAAAATCGCTTAGGAAAACATCAATTAAAAAGCCAATAGATCCAGAATGTAGAATTATCCTAACCCTAATGTAAGTCGTTAAAAAAATTATTTCTGTCTCAAGAAGTATCTCCGCATTATTTTTCTTGGCCGTTTGGGATGGGTGTGTTAAGAGTTCCCAAAAAAATTGTGGAAGTTTGCCAGATACTTTGGGAATTATTGTCACCGGTGTACATGTCAAAACTCAACACATGTAATTGGAGAAATATCAGCAAGGAGTTCAACGATCATTGGAACATGCCTCACTGCGCTGGCAGTATTGATGGCAAGCATATCGAAATCAAACTTTCGCCAAACACAGGGTCCAAATACATTAATTATAAAGGATATTTTAGTATCGTTTTGCTTGGAATATGTGACGCTAATTATACTTTTACGGCTGTCGACGTTGGAGCATACGGCAGCCAGAAGAACACTTTTGAAAGCGATGTAAAGCTAGCACGAGTAGAAAAGCTTCCGAATTCGGGAAGGGTTGTACCGTATTATTTTGTTGGCGATACTGCCTTTCCCCTACTACCTAAACTGATGAGACCCTGTCCCGGAATTCTGAAGATCGCTTCCATACTTCATCATTCCAATTTTAGCTTCATTACGCAGCTGTAAAAGAAAAGTCTTAAGTTTTTCTAAGAGGCTGCGGCAGAATAGCTCATTTTCTAGATCTGTGGCAGACGAAGAAGAAAATGCTGTTATTCCTTCAAAAATTCTTGAACAGAGTGCATAATAGACACAAAGTGTTATCCATTCATCCAATGGAGGCTTCCTCGATCAGATGTGTTTTATTTCCTAAGAAAAATGAATTATTTCATGTACAGTAGAAAATATGGAAAATGACTTACGCTTCTGTGCGTCCTCCCATAGCAAGGTATTTTTCGGAATGGCACAAGGGAGAATGAAATAACTTAAGGTTACGTTACAATGAAACGCTAATAACCGATAGATGGCGCACTTACAATTCACAGTGAATATTTAAATTTAAAAGAATATGAATATAGTTTAAAACAAGACCAAAATATAAATATAAAGAAAGGTTTCCTCAACTGTACTTCCCTCCCTTTTATTCGATGCACGCTATGAAATTGATGAACATTGAGACAGTTTCGTGAAGGGGCTTTCCATAACGAATGGGCTTTCCATAACGAAGGGGCTTTCCATAACTAACTGGCTTCCCGGTGCCTTCGACAAAGCAATACAAGTGCTTTCGTGGTCCATCACATTCCTTGGCGTAACAGGCGGACTTGGGGTGGCAGTATCTTCCAGCGACAAGGAAGAGTAATTGCTTATAGTCCTGTAAGATATATAAAACATTTATTTTATTTATAAATGTTTAATAATAGTCTACATTCTTTGCTTCACATGTTCTTTGAGGAACTCCAGGATATCGCCATATTTTCAGGTTCATCAGCAGCCTTACTCGTAATATTTCGATTTTATGTATGATTGGTTTTTATCATAGTCCTCCTGTCCACGTATTTCCTCTTTCCAGTGTTAGCTAAGTACACACAACGGTTGCTGTACGAACTCTTTGGTTCTCCGTATCTTGGAGTCCCTAGTGAATTTCTCTGATAACTTCTTTATCCACTCCGCCTTTTCTCTGTGTTGCTCGATCAAATCGTCTGTATTCGTCATCGCGTTGTACCACTCTTCTCTTGTCTGCTCAGAAGTTTTGGTTTACCTCGTATAGTAATCTCCCTCTCGTATTATGTTAAGTTTAAGAAATAAATCGCTGTCCTTTACAAAGGTCAAACGAAGATGGATTGATTGCTGGACTATTTGGGCGAGTTGCGACCACAAATCAAGCTGAAAAGGTTAGAATGGGCCAAAAAGCATAAAGACTGGACGGAAAAAGATTTCAGCAGAGTTTTATGGAGCAATGAATCCAAGTTCGAGGTATTTGGCACAAAGCGGAGAGTTTTCGTTCGACCCAGCGCTGAGCAAAAGATGCTACCAGACTGTGTGATTCCTGCAGTCAAGCATGGAGGCGGTTCTGTTATGGTCTGGGTATATTTTTCTTCAAGCGGAGTGAGAGATCTGTCTCTAGTGATTGGGAAAATGAATAAGGTGGCATACAAAACAATATTGGAAGAAAACGCTGTGACTAAGATTAATTGGCAAAGGATTTGTATTTCAACAGGACAACGACGCTAAACACACGTCAAGACTACCTGAAATAGAGGGAGGATGAAAAAATCTTACAAATCATCATATGGCCGCCGCAGTCACCAGATTTAAACTCTATAGAGCTGTTGTGGTAGGAACTGGATAGAAGCGTCCGGGATCAGTGCCCATCATTAGAGTTTGCGTTGTGGAATACTATATACTATTAGATAGCCGGAGCAATACACGATAGGCAACAATTCAAAAACTGATACTCGAATGTAGCTATTGTAAAATAAGTAATCGAATATAAAGGTGGATTTTTCGACGAAAAATTGGTTTAAGTTATTTTTTCTTCTTTTTAATAAATTCCCTTATGTTAATAACAAAATTAAAATATTTTTCTTCTTATTTTGGTTTCATATATGTTCCTCGTTAATTTTACATGATTATTATTCTGCTAAAGACTTTTTTTCGATGTTAGAATTTGTTTTTCCTTCGAGAACTGAAGTCGGCCTCAAACTTTTGGCGTAATAAGAAATTTCTTTATATTCGGAATGTTGGCTTAAAAGCAAAACATTTGTTGTGTCGTTTTCTTTTAAGATCTCTATCAATTTTCTTGGTTCAATAACAACCGGATCTACAATGTTACTATGCAAAAATAAAACAGCGTCAACAACTTCATTAGTAAAATGTTCATACGATTAACCATATTAAAAGTTCTGATTTTAATTTCGATTAAGTACCTCCTTAAATAATTATTAAACTAACTAATCTTTCGCTAACGTCTCGAGATTTAGGATGATTAACTTTACTGCTGGTCGTATTAAATTCCCAGTGGATGTTGTCCTCATTTGTGCTGTTCGGAGGACTATGTCTTTCATCCACTTATTACGTTGCTGCTGATCATCGATTAGAACAATTTTTATCGGTCGGACTTTGTCTTGTCATTTCGCTCGCTTGTTCAGAGTCGGTAAGTATTCTTAAGTGAATCGTCTCCAGAATTTTTCTGTCATCTTTTGTACGTATGTCCATTGCTTTCTGCCGAACTTGATTGTCGGATCTATGGACGGAAGGGTACTGCTGTATCCAAGTAAGGAATGATTTGGAGTTAATATCTCGTCGGACCCAGGCTCGATGATGCAATAATTTAACTTTATGCTGTTGACTATGTGCTCAGTTCTATATAATAAATGATTTAATACGTATTCATTAGGATGATCGGAAATTAATTGACTTATCGACACTCCTCGTTAATGTTAGCAGCTCTCTTATTAAGTTTACTCGTTTCGGATCGCTCACTGATACTGAACTCCCCCATATCTTCGCTTTGTGCCAATTCTTTCCGAGTGTTATAGAGCGCGGTCCATCGTACAAGTTGAGCTGTAAGTATAAATAATTGTAAAATAAAATTATCTTAAATTATAAATACTTACCGTTGTAAAATCACGAACTGATTTATTATAATTCACTTTATTAATACCTTGCAAAATGGAAAGCAAAATGACTCTAGACAAATATAATTAAACAATTCTTTATTTTGTCGACTATCGAAACCAAACGTTATAATACGAATGCTAGTGGCAGTTATTTTGGGATAGAGGAAAAGTTGGGTGTGGTGAATTCATTTATTGATTGGTGGTGGGGGATACAGTATTTTGAAATATAATTTAATTTTGACGAAAGTTGTGGCGGGAATATTTAAATTTGCGCCAACAACCGTCATACTGTATTTTCCTACTTTCTCCTCCAATATACATTTCGCCAAATCCTTTTAACCCTTCTTGGAAAAGAAATACTTGACCGCATCGACCCAGTCGACTCGTCTAAATTGCCAGAGAGGTCTATTAAATCTACGGGCTGGTCTAAATTCTCCGTACTGCCCAAGTTGGTCTCTAAAGATGTCTCTGCAACTTCTGGTGGAGTAGGAACAATCGTGAATAATGTGAACATGGTCCCCGTCCAAACAAAATCCAAACAATCCTGTTCTTCGATTGCTTTCGATTAAATGGAGTTTTGCCGCAATTTCTGGAAGGTCTCGTAGGTCTTTCGGGACAAAGATATCTGATATGTATCGCCGAGAATTATTTTTGCGTAATTGCATAAGCTCTCCGAGGAGTCCACCTGCCATTTCTTCTGTTTCTGACACAATTTTTCGAAAAAAGCGCTAATTTTTTCATTCTTGGATAAATTCGAGGTGCTCGAGTGAAGCTCTCATGGGAATAGCCCACCATGCTGGAATCCACACTAAAGAATTCTTCAACGTTTCCTGATCCTGGCAAATTGTTTTCAATATTATCTCCATTGTTGGTTTCGTAGAGATTTTGCATTAGTTACTTTTTATACGTTTATTTTTATATATGTATTGAACTCTTGGAAAAATAGCACAAATTTCTTTAATTGTTTCACCGCGTGAATTAATTATAATACGATGAATGAATGAATCTATTTTATAATTACTTGTATATTCTTCATTATTTGCTATTGTTTCAGGAATTTCTTCACCATACACACGCCAATATTTTAAATCACGCGGCGAAAAATATATGATACAACATCAAATCTACAATCGCACAATATTAAACACACAAATAAATATAATTTTCCAAACGCAACGTTTTTACTTAATATTTTTTCCGCTGCCAACTGTTTTAATTTGCTTGGTTCTAACTTCTGATGTTTCGGTGTATGAGAAATAATTTGTTTACACAATATAAATTGGATATAAAAGCTTGTTCACAATTAGTATCAATTAGGTAGGAGTTAGTAATATCATCGAAACAATTAAAATCAGTGTTATTGAGTCGTACTTACGGCAACAAATATTGCCAAACAACACGAAGAGATCGAAAGATCAAACAGCAGCAGCAACAGCACAGCAGGAAAAACAGTATACACCTATATAGCGGCAAGACAGCAATAGTAGTAGCAATTTTATTATTATTAATATTAAAATATAAATTTATATTCGTAAACTCAACAACTTCCAAAAGAACAATCAAGAACAAAAAGAATTATTTCACAAGTAAAAACGTGTCCTCTTGGTTATTCAGCAAAAAACAATGCTACCTAATAAGCTAAAATACTCAAGCCACATGGTTATCGAAAAGTAATGTGGCTCGATGACAGTTATCGATTTGTAGTGTGGCTCGATGACAATAAGAATTCATTACAATTGAAAATTTAAATAATTTTCTTTATCACATGACTAATTTAGATCTTCAAAAGATTTTTTTGCTATGATATTACTGCCTTCAACTTTTCTCATGTGAACTTGGTTTTTACTAAAACACATATTTATAATTTTTTTCTTTTTTCACCTCTTTCGGTCGCATACGAGTACTTTCGTCCATAAAATCATTTTCAAAATCCTTTCCATTGTCGGTTTTGTACTCATTTTGCATTAGTTATCTTCAATACTATCCCACAAAATCTTTTAACTGTTTTTTGATTTCAACTTTCCCATACGGTTTGGGTCGTTTAGATGCCCCACCATCTGGCATAGGTGCACTGTCTGAAATGGAGACATATTGCGGATGAGTCTTATATATATTTTCAAGCCATTTTTGATTATTTAATTGTTCCGGAGTAGATTCCGGATAACGAGCAATAAGTTCAGCTGATGGAATATATTTACGAACCATTTACCTGTAATTGTATCTGGGTGTCTGAATCTCGAGTCGTTCGATTCGGTGTATAAGACTGTCGAAATCATCTTGAATCGATATCGGCTCGGGAACAGAAGAATTGATATGTGAAATGTGCACCTTATTGGATGAGTCGTGGAGTCGGTCGCGACTTTGCGAACTTTCGACGGCCATGAGACAAACGCGTATGGAAGAAGGAAGCCGATTTAGCCAAAGCTTCATAACAAGTGATGGATTAACGAGATTGTTACCACTTGCCAGGTTTTCCATACTTCTGTAAAGTTCGGAAGGTTTTTGATCCCCTTTTGTTCAAAAGTGCATCTAAACGTCGCTCTTCGCTTTCCCTATTTCCTTCTAACAGGACTTTTTTCAAATTGTTGTACTTGTCCTGGTTAGGAGGAGAGGTTAAAACATCCGCTACCGTTTCCATAGTTTGATTATTTCAAGACGCCACTATATGATCGTATTTCGTATTGGATGCGGTAATATTTTTCAACCGAAACTGCGTTTCGACCTGAAGGAACCGTAATCTGGTCTATTGTTCCAGAATGGCGGAATTTAAATTGAAATTAGGGAAGCTTGTTGAGCTAAATCAACTTGAGGCGGAGAAACGCCATTATTCGACCTGATCGCAGGTGATTTCTCTTGACCGACACCACTGATTGCTGCTTTATTGACGGTGTTAGCATATTTGTTGTCAGACATGTTTAACTATTTGCAAGAATCGCCAAAGAACGGCAAAAAGTAAAAGGACAGTAGATAATTATAAATCCAATTATTAAAATTTGAAGTAACTGTTCTATGCCGCAAGGAAAAAAAAAAAAATAAACGACGAGAACAGAAGTGAACAGAAAAAGCTGTTCATAAAGGGTATATAAAGGGTGGTTAAGTTTTAAGGGCCGATGTTGAATGTGAACCACACCTAAACGACAAGTTTTTTTCTGCATTTCATTTGACATTTCTCAATTTCAGACTAACTCAATTTGAACCATGGAAAGTACACAATCGAGCAACGCGTTAAAGTTATTCAGGCTTATTATGAAAATGGGCGTTCAAATCAAAATGCATATCGTGCATTTCGTGATTCTTTCGGTCAATTTAATCGTCCAAATATGCGTACAATCGGCAAAATCGTGCAAAAATTTGTGCAAACCGGGTCTGTGGGAGATGTGAAAACACCAGTGCATGCTCGTACAGCTCATACTGCAGAAAATATTGCTGCTGTTCGCGATAGTGCGGCTGAAGAGCCGTCCACCTCAACTCGTCGTCGTGCCCAACAATTGCACCTCTCACGCTCGTCGTTGATGAACATTATGCATAAAGACTTGCATTTACGCGCTTACAAGGTGCAATTGACTCGAGAACTAAAGCCTCTTGACCATTTCAAGCGTCGTCAATGGTCACAATGGTGGCAATTTTCGAAGAAAATCATCTTCAGTGATGAGGCACATTTTCACCTCAGTGGATTCGTCAATAAGCAGAATTGCCGCATTTGGGCGAATGATAATCCAAGAGTGATTGTCGAAAAACCAATGCACCCACAAAGAGTGACTGTTTGGTGCGGTTTATGGGCTGGCGGCATCATCGGGCCGTATTTTTTCCAAAATGAGGCCGGTCAGGCAGTTACTGTGAATGGTGTTCGCTATCGTGAGATGATAACGAACTTTTTATGGCCCGAATTGGAAGATATGGATGTGGACGATATATGGTTTCAACAGGATGGTGCCACTTGCCACACAGCTAACGAAACAATGGCTCTTTTGCGCGACAAATTCAATGGCCGTGTTATCTCACGTGGTGGCGATGTCAATTGGCCGCCAAGATCATATGATTTGACACCTTTGGACTTCTTTCTTTGGGGTTTTTTGAAAGAAAAGGTGTACGTCGATAAGCCAGCAACAATTCAAGAGCTAAAGGATGAGATAATTCGGCACATTAATGGCATAGAACCTCAATTATGCCTCAGCGTCATCGAAAATTTGGACCATCGGATGGAGGTGTGCCGCCGAGGTCGCGGCGGCCATTTGGCCGATATTTTGTTCCATACATAATTGAACCATACCAATATTATCATAATAAAAAGAAATGACAGTAATTTCCTAAATAATTTGTGTTTTATTCAAAATCAACATCGGCCCTTAAAACTTAACCACCCTTTATTTGGAAAAGAAAAAAAAAATTTTAAATCGAGAAATAGTCTGCGACTAAACTTGTATCACTGTATTCTGAAACTAACGCGTAAGAAGAAATGAGGGGGAAAAACAAAAATGTAATACTCGAGAAGGAAGAGAACAAAAAATTCAACCCTCTAAAGTCTGCGCACGACTTATATATTTCCTTTAAAATATGAAAAGAACAAACTTCCAGTTCCAGTCATTTATACTTTTATTTTATTTCTTATTAAGAGTGCCGCTGTCTTTAGCGAGGCTGCACACTCTGTCGAAACTTGAACTACAATCAACAACGATTTTACAATATTCAATTGGCTTTATACCCAAATACTGCACAGTCAATATTTCCGTTATTTGTGATAGCATAAAGAAATAAGAAAGGAAAAAAAGAAAAAGATATTACTCAATTAAATTATAGATTTGCTTACATTGTAAATCAAGCCTCAAATAGCGCAAATGTGCCATCTTGCTGTTTTTCGATTTTTTATTTTGCGTTGTATGTAACTCACGTGTCACGAAATTAAATTTAAAATTGAACCATTAATTTAACATCAGACTGTATAGCTTTAAACAGTCTGCAACAAGTTCAAGCGGAAACTGTACAATTTCGCAAGATGAAATTGAAATATTTAACTGTTAACGAACATGCAACTGTACATGCGCGTACGCGTTATGTAAAATGTATATTAATACAATTGTGCAATCTCACAAGAAGAAATAGCAAATTTTTAACTATTTAACTCACATAAAACTGTATAGCGCGTACACGTTATGTGAAATATAAGGGCGCTCCGCTGGTCGATGATGATTGTTGCGGTAGTGATGTTCTGCTGCTTGCTGCTTTTCCCCTTTGCGTGATGTTGTATGTGTAATGCTGGTCGATGTGGTTGCTTGTCGCGGTGGTGGTTTTGCACTGGTTTTTGCTGGTGCTCTGCTGGTCGATTTTATTTTGTTGAGGTTGTGGTGCTTCGCTGCTTGCTGCTGGCGCTCCGCTGGTCGATTCTCCTTGTTGTTACAGCTGCTCCGCTCGTGGATTTTTATTTTTGTTGCTGAAGTGGTGTCCTGAATTTTTTTTTTTTTTTTTTGGTTTGAAGGTATTCAGCTAGGCAATCATTTTGTGAAGCTGATCACTGCTGAGTGGTGGATTATTTCATCACTTTGTAGTGCGTTGATGCGAATAACGGGATTGTTGGCGTCCTTTAAATTTTTTTTTATTTTGCACTACAAAAATTGTGCACAAACGTTGTATATTATATGCTTATCGGGGTCACCAATTTGTGGACGCAATAAAACGAATATGACAATGATGAAACTTTTGGCTATGTTTTCTATTACTTTATGAAAAAACTTTCGTTTCTTCCACGAGGGAGCGTGGCTTCCGATTGGCTTCCAAGAATCGTCTAACTTTCGTTTTTTAACGAAAGCCGTCCATCAAAATGATGACGGACTCTTTTGACGAAGCTTAGTGCCGGTGATGCCAACACTTCAAGTTTGTGTGTCGGTGATACCGGCACATTGAATTTAAACAATGATTGTGTAAACGTGCACGCCACAGAGATATTTTACTGCAGTTAAAGTTTCAATTCCTATTATAGCATTGAAATTTTTTATTATTTTTATTTTTAATACTTTCCAGCTTATAATAAAGGAGAAACAATTAATTGTCTGACTTTCTACTGTTACTGAGACGATCGGTAATGAGTTACCCGAGGAGGTAAATGAAAATTTTCTTGCTTCTCTATATTCTTTAATTTATTGTGACCCATTTCAATTGGCTCTGGCCTAATGTGATTATTTCGAAAGTCTGAGGAATTTCTATTAGTGTTGTAAAAACTACGATTAGTAAAATTAGAATTTTGATGTCTGTTTCCGTAACTACGGTTCAAATCAGGGTTAAAATGTTGAACATTTTATTTTTATAAATATAATTACTAGCATTGTCGTTAATACCAGTTTGAACTAATTCATAATACGCTTCCTCCAGAGTTTTTACATCTTTAATTCTAAAATACTATCAGATCTATTTATTTTATTCAAGAATTTATTTAAAATAGTCTTTTCATTATTTTCTGGGGAGAATTCCAGGGGTTTAGTGCCATCTAACTTATATTTAAGATTAAGTTTATCTAAAGTCTCACTTAATTCTTTATAATACTGACTTACATAAACAAATTCAATTGCATCTGCTTTGCCCTTTAATCTCAAGTATGATTCCTGAACGCCGAATGATTTTATTAGGTGCTCCTTGATATGATCCCAAGTCCGATTTTGAGGAAGTCTTCTGATGGATGCTGAAGCAGCTCCTTGTATTTTTCCCGTAAATATATGTAGGATCTTCTCTCGAAATCCAAATAAAACACTTCAATACACTGCTTGGCGGCGGTTAAAGTTTTACACAACATATGTAACGAAAAGGGTGGATGGAATGAAGTGGAAGCGTGTATTCACTACTCAGTGGTTTGCCTACTATTCCGTGGTCTTTTATTTCGTTTTGTCTTTATTTTTGTTCGATCTTGTCGTTCGTCTGTTAGCGTTAACGGTTCCTATGTACTTTTTAGTCGGCTACTGTGGTGAGCTTTTTTCTGTCACTCAGCAGTTTGTGGTGTGGTAGTTTTCTTCGTTGTTGCCTGTTCGTTATATCTAGTCCTGCCATAAGTTCTGTTACACAATTTCCAGCGCTTATCGTTCAAAACTTCTTGCGGGAATAGAACCGTTAACTTTTTTTTCAGAACACATGCACTGATCAGTGAAGAGTACTAGTCAGTTTGGTTTCAGTTTGCAAACTATTAACATGGAACGGGGCGTTAAAGAGAATCGGGTCGCGGTAATAGCGTTGCATAAGTGCGGAAAGAGTGCTGGTCAAATTTTTGAGTTGCTAAAACTACTCGGAATATCGAGAATATTCATTTATCGGGCTATTGCTCGCTTCGGCGAATTGTCTGGAGTGGAGCACAGGCCATGAATACATTCTGTCTACGGATGAGAAAATTTTTACCGTGGAAGAAGTTTTCAACAAACAAAATGACAAAATTTATGCCACTTCATCTAAGGAAGCGAAAAAAGTTGTTCCAAGCGTTCAACGTAGCCATCATCCCGCTTCCGTAATGGTTTGGTGGGGGGTCTCTCACCATGGTGTCACATCCCTCCATTTCTGTAAAAAGGCGTAAAAACTGGTGTAAAAGTTTACCAAGAAGATGTGCTAGAGGGTGTTGTGAAGGGTTTGACCAATACCCTTTTCAATGGATACAGATGGATCTTCCAATAGGACTCTGCTCCAGCGCATAAAGCCAAAACCACGTAGGGGTGGCTCAGAGTCAATATTCCTGGCTTTATAGCAACAGAAGATTGGCCGTCGGGGAGACCAGATCTGAATCCACTGGATTATGGTTTGTGGTCAGAATTGGAGAACATGGCCTGTAAGACTCCCCACAGAAATTTGGAAAGCCTTAGAACATCAATAACCAGAGCAGCGTACACGATCTCCATGGAAATCGTACGTGCCGCTATAGCCCAATGGCCACACCGTTTGGAAGCTTGTGTTAAAGCAAAAGGCAGTCATTTCGAGTGAATCCAATTTTTTTTAATAATCAATATTGTGGTTCAATAAATGAAACAATTTTGAATACAATATGTTTTTGTTTTATAGCGTTTTATATTTGTGATAGAACTTATGGCAGGACTAGGTATACTTTACTGTCTGCGCAATCGTCGACTGTTGGTTACCAGAGTATGGTGCTGGTGTTCGTTAGTATGTGTTTCCCAGCAAAAACCTTAAGGATTATATAAGGCTTATTCCAATGCAATATATTCCTTAGATTGTAAGTGTTGTAATTTATAAGGAATGTTGCGTCACATACAATAATCCTTATTTTATTCCTTAACTTAACACAGGCCATGTCATTGGCCATAAGGTGTATATATGTAGTTACCTTATTTATGCATTAACAAAAGGCATAAAATAATGTGTTATAAAATAAGGTATTATAAGGCTTATTCCAATGTAATTTATTCCTTAGCATGTAACATACCATATACATATGATGTCCTTATTTATACCTTAATATCAGGCTTAAAATAAGGTTTTAGAAATATATAAATTGAAGGTTATTGTTTCCAATGAATAATTTATTGTTGTGCTTAAAATTTATACATTAATATTTTATGTTTAAATGTAGTTTATAAGAAAATAATAAATAAGAAAATAAATTAGAGAAAAAAGTTAAACAAACATTAAATTAATTAAAACAAAAAAATAATCCAAATAAATGATAGAAAATTAATATTTTTACATTTGAGGTAGATAGTAAAAAAAATAATATGGAAATAATGCAAATGAAAATCGTTATTTTTTATTCTTACGCCGAAATCTTGGGCATCTGGTGTTTTACGCGGTGGTGTATTATCATTAACTTCTGGGCATTCATTTTCGTCTGGGCATCGGTTCTCGTCTGAACATCGGTTCTCATCTGGGCATCGGTATTTTTCTGGGCATCGGTTTCCATCGGGACATCGGTCTTCGTCTGCTGCAGTTGGCTCCCTGGCCACAACTATATCATAAAGTGGTCTCAGCTCGGCCACTGTTGCTCCTTCCGCAAAATCCACTTTGGCCGCGGTTAATGCCTCGATTAATACTCGGCGCTGTATGTATGCCATTAATATTTATTTTGTTCACTTTGTCCTGCGATTCTGGTTTGGAATCCCACTTCTGACTTGTAATTTTCAGATTTTATTATTTTAATTTTACGCACGTTATAATTTAAAAAAAAGTAAAAAAAAAAACAAACAGCAATGAACCTGTTCAGCTTATGTCAAAAAAAGAAGTGTCCGGAGAATCACACATGTCTGAGGCATCACCAAATCGGTGCTGCCAAGTTACCATAAATTCATATATTCCTAGATCATTACAATTTCTTCAATATTTTTGTTTTTTAGATTCATTTCACCATTAATATATGCCATTAAAGAAAAGTTTAATTTTAAATGATTCTTTTTGTGACTTTTTATATTATTTTTTAGTTTATTGTTTAAATTTAAGTTTGTTGCCATTTGTTCACAAATATTTTTAAAACTTATTGCAGAAACGAAACTATGTTTGTTTACTTACATTTCTGCTTATTAATTAGTTAATTTAAGTAATTAATTTACATTATTTTGAGCATATTTACAAATGGTTCTTTTAAATACATTAAGATGTGTCTTATATCTTCAGGAAGCATATTGAAAGTTTATAGTCCATTATATAGAATACTTCTCTGTGCTCCTACTGTCCTTGTCATCTGTAGGTGTAAAGTCTTTGATTTATGTTTAGCCCGTTCAGAGAGTTTAATAATGTCAAAAGGGGTGTATCTGTCACATTTTAGTGCATAGCTCTGTTTTGGAGTTTTTGGAGTCTGTAAAAGGAAATTTCTCCTCTCAATAAAACAAAAATTTAAACAAAAGAAACAACTTTATTATATGCGAAGGAACACAATTTCAAGAGCATTTAACCCTCGTAGGGAAACCTTAGAGACTTATATACAAAATTGAATGAGCTTTCCTGTAAATATCTATGAAAGCTGCTTTAAAAATACTAAAAATTTATAATTACAGAAAAAAAAAAGTAATGATGAGGTTTTATAGCTAAAAGGTAAAGCTATCTTTTGCAATCAAAAAATCAACCCCAGACACCACCTGAATAGCACAGGTATGAGGCAAAATTAGTGTTCGATTTGAAACAATGCGCGTGCATATGCTTGGCACATTTCTCGCACATCCAAATCGTAGATTTGCCACACCCTTTCAACTAACATCGACGATATTTTTCTGCCGGCTGACGGACAATGAGGTGTTTACCAACCACGTTTGGTAAATTGCGTGGTTTCTGGAAATTATCCACTTCCATTCCTTCTTCATCATCGGTCAATAAAAGAGACTCAATGACGGACAACTTGAATTGTTTCTGTCTCATTGGCTTCTCGTTTTTATATTTCGCAACCATGCAGTGAAGTTTCCAAGCGTTCGCAGATGAAGAATTAAGGATGTTTACACAAAGTGGCCAGTACCATTTCTTTCCACGGATGTTCACTCGATAATTTTGAATTGCGTTATCGTGAAGATCAACGCCACCCATCCCATTGTTATAGCTACGAAGCACAGCAGGCTGATCGACGTTGACAAAAGTTTCCTTCTTCTGCCGGCTTTCTTAGAAGCTTTATTTGCTTTTTTCCATCGTCGAACAGGGTGGAGTGGCAGAATCTGATCGTAATTTGTAGTAATGGTGACTTCCTTATTATCTTGCCAGCGACAAAGAGTGATCTGGTTCTTAGAATCATACATAAAATCATGAGCGCCGCGAGGTAAATTTTTTCCGGTCTTCATATTAGTAGCACCACCAGCTACACGATTACAGCGAACAGTTCCAGTGGCACAGAATCCCTTTTTTGATATCAAGCACAGAAGATGATAGGATGTGAAGAAATTGTCGAAAAATACTACGTGTCGTATGGGGGTTTCGACGTTGCTAAGTAAACGGAGAACGACATCACCTCCAAGACTAACCTCTTTGTTATATTCATCGGATTGTCCACAGTAAGGGATAAATGAGAATAAATAACCGGTTGAAGAACAGAGGCACCAAAGTTTATATCCGAAACGAATCGGTTTTCCATGAATAAACATTTTGCAACTGTCACGGCCGAATCTTTTCGTCTATGGACAAAAATTCTGCCCAAATGCCAAACTGCCTAAACTTTTCGTTTATAATGTCGAAGAATGTACGAAGCTGAAATCAATAAAATACAAATAAGGAAAGTTTAATCACAATAATGAAATAAAAATTGTCGTATGTACCTTGGCCATCTTGTCAGTACGATCTAATTCAAAATGTGTTTCTCGACATTGCCTGCTTTACCATAGGAATTCCCATTGACAGCTTCGAAGACCAATAATCCTCAACAGAAGGCAAAGTGTGGTAGCCCGATAGCAGTAAAATCCCCAAGAATTTCTTCAATAAGACCATATCCAAATGAAAATCAGTATTTTTCTGAGCTGCGAATCGGTTGGTCTCAGTTATAATGTGATCCAACACCTCCCCATCGTAAAACTTTGAAAACAACTGAATTGACGAAGGATCCTTTAGTTCTTCGCACAACTCTTTTTGCATATCGGTCAATGCTGCTGCATCAGGCGATAAATCGTAATGTAACTGCTTCTTTCCTTTGTTCCAGGACCATTTTGGAGTTCCAAATGAAGTCAATGGTTTGTAGCTGACTCTCGGTTTCTCTCGAGGTGGGGCAGTCGATTTAGCATCTAATTTGGAAGTTGACGGCCCAGCCTCTGGCTCAGTTTCAACAATCAGTTCATAACCAATATCCTCATGAATGTTTCGCTCAGTCTCAATTTCCACATAGACGGCAACCTCAGACAACGCACTTGGGTCCGAATTGATTGCAATTATATCCTCGTCGATCAATTCTTCATCCGATTGTTCGTCTACTTCGGGTGGGAGTATGTTGACAGAATGAACAGGATTTTCGTCATCGCTCCAACTCGCTAAAATTTCTTCAACCTCCTTCATTGTTATTTTCCTTGAACGTGGTATTTTGCAATTCAGGAATCAAAGAATAATGCACTTTTTCAAACACTTGGAATAACACATCAAATGAATCTATGTATATTCTACTAGTTTTAAAAGCCGTCAAAATGTAAAAATATTATAAACCCGCCTACTGTTGAAAACACAATAGAAATGGGAAGCACGTTGTTACTTGGTGGGAAAATTTCGCATTGTATGGGATAAGCTCCAACGTTCGATTAATCGAACATTTGATTTTTGGACATAACTGTGTAACGGGGGAGTAAACATTTTTTTGATAACAGATTTGGAATCAGGGGGCACCAATTACTAAAAAAATATACTTTACACAAACAAATTTAATAATTTTTGCAGCGCGATAGAAAATGGGTTAAGCAATTAACTATGTTCGAAAATGGCATTTGCTCAATTTTATATGAATAAAAGACATAAAGTTAAGCATTTGCTTCGAAAATATCAAGCCTGCTTTTTATAAGACTACAAGCGTTTGCTTCGTACTTTTGACACATAAATGAAAAATCTTGATTGAATTGTTGTTTGATTTTGGAGTAATTGAATTTTGTTAAAAAAAAAAATTGATTTACATATCATACCGGTTTTGCCGTTTGTAGTTGGAAATGCAAGCTTCCGTGAAGAAAAGCAATACAAGCGACGATCATTTGGTGATGGAAAAAAATTTAAACAACTTTATCGTTTCACACGTAGAAATGTGGATTATTTGGCACACGAGTTTTTGCCTGAAATTTTGGAAACACGCGGTGGGGTGTTGCTCAAATGTGTAAAAAATTAGATAATTTCTGCGTTATGTTGGTGATCCAGGCTTTCAGGTATGTACTATAATTGCATATGGATTAGTGATGAATGAAAAATGAGTGTTTTTAGGTTGGTATTGGCGAAGATATTCATCCCTATTGCGGTTGTCAATCAACAACCAATTGATAGTTGATAAAATGTTTCAATCAATTGATACTTTTGTATTATGTAACTCAGTTGATAAAAGTTTTTAGCATTGTGAATAACATTGACTATTGTGAATAAAATACGCTTGTAACAATGTGGGTGAAATAAAAGATTTACTTTAATTTGTTTGCCTTCTTTATTCTTGTTCTGCTTACACGCGAGTCTTTTTAACAACTGCCTATTCATCGTTGGTTCCACTCTAAGCAACTTCAATGAATAGACAAAGCTGTACAGTTTCTCTACTCTTAAATTACTCTTACACGCTTTTTTTTTTTTTTTTTTTGATTATTAACATTATAGTATATGTGTAAGTATAAGTGTATCTATGTACATAGTTTTTAGATAATAAATTAATTAGGTATAGGATACCCAGTCACCATAGCGATCTGGGGGCCTTACAACTCGTCCTGACCTTGTTACTAAATTATTTGGCCGATTGGGTACTTGACCCAGATCGTCATTAATAATATCCTCATTTATATTTTCCGCCACATCATCATATTCCGACACCTTGTGTTCTTCATCGTTGCCGATGGCTTGACTATTATCGATGCCGGCAGAGCAGTAATCTTCTAATACGCTTTTTGGCTCACTGTTAAGTGATTTCCTAATGTGTCGCCTATTCCGTCTAAAAAGATTATCTTCGCTATCATTAACTACGTATGACCTTTCATTAACTTTTCTTACAATAGTACCATACAACCAGTCTTTTTCATTTTTTTTAAACATTATTCTATCGTTCTCTTTCAAATTGGATAAAGGTTTAGATGTTCTATTGTAATACTCAGCTTGAAGCTGCTTTTTCCTATTTATGCGTTTTGAAACGTCATCCGAACTTAAGTTATGTGGTTTTAAATTGTTTGCAGTTGTTGGAATTTTTGTCTTGATTTCTCTACCCATGAAAAGTTGAGCAGGTGACAGCAACATATTTGCCAACGGCGTGGCATTATACTCTAATATTCTGTATTGGAAATCATTTTCCTTTCCTTCCTCTAAACATTTTTTAAGTATTCGCTTGGCAATCGCCACACCCTTTTCTGCTAGCCCATTGCTCTGAGGATATCGCGGGCTTGAAAATACCAGTTTCAAATTAA
Organism: Pocota personata; assembly: GCA_963082735.1. Lineage (NCBI taxonomy): Eukaryota > Metazoa > Arthropoda > Insecta > Diptera > Syrphidae > Pocota > Pocota personata. The sequence continues at coordinate 36,460,521 of OY720429.1, read as the reverse complement.
ACTCTTCTGCCATTTCCCTAAACTTGCGACTGTTAAAAGGACTGTTATCCGACCGAATCTCTAGCGGAACACCAAACTTTGCAAATAATCGAGAAGTCAGAATTTTTATTATGTGATTGACTGATTTGTCCCGAAGTCTCTCAACACATAACCAATTGGAATACGCATCTATTGCCACCAAATACGACACGCCACCCTGTTCAAATATGTCCATGGAAATTTTTTCCCACGCAAACTTGGGCGACTCATGCTGGTTCAAAGGTTCTTTTGAATTATTGTACCTATGCTTTTCACAAATTCGACACATTTGAATTGTTGTTTCAATGTCCTTTGACATACCAGGCCAATAAAATAGTCTACGAGCACGTAGTCGTGTTTTTTCTACCCCTAAGTGAGGAGCATGCAACATATTAATAACTTGTCTCCTAAGCTTTTTTGGCACAATTAACTTATCACCAAAGAACAGCAGCTCCTCATTTACACTTATCTCATCTTTAATTTTATGAAATTGTTTACATTCAGAGCTCAGTTTCTTGTAATCTGGCCAATCGCTCTTATTTTTATTTTTAATATCTGACCTAAGCACTCGTCGCCCCTTGTGGCTACCTGATAACTGAATTTGTTTGCTTCGGACATACAGACTTTATTAACAATACTATGAACAACATAATTTAATTCCATCTTTTCTTCCACCGCCGCGTTTAAATAAGCCGCGTTTAAACAAGCAATCAGCCAGCAGTAATTGCTTTCCGGGCACGTATTTTATTTTAAGACCAGGGTATTTTAACAGGAACATAAATAAGCGCTGCAGCCTTGCAGTAACTTTATCTAGATCTTTCTTGATTAAATTCTCAAGTGGCCTGTGATCTGAATGGACTTCTATATCACGGCCATAGATGTAGTAGTGGAACTTTTCACATGCAACGACAATAGCTAGAAGTTCCTTTTCAATCTGAGCCCACTTTTGCTCACTTGTAGACAAGCTTCGTTAGGCGAAAGCTACCGGTTGTCCTCCCTGTAATAAAACGCATCCTACACCATCCTTAGAAGCATCAGCTTGTATCACGAGAGGCTCCTTCGGATCAAACACACGTAGAACTGGTGCCTGACTAACAATATTTTTTAAGTTATCAAATTCTCTTTCTTCGCCCCACTCCCATTTTTTTCCTATTTTTGTTAAGTCTCTCAATTTTGTTGTTATGATTGATAGATTGGGTATATACTTTGCAAGATATTTACACATACCCAACAATCGCATTACAGCTTTTTTATCCCCGGGAATCGGTAGCTCTGTTATCGCTCGTAAATATTTATCGTCTGGCTTTATTCTACCTTTTGATATTGACTGACCCATAAACTTTACCTCTGTTTGTCTATACTGCAGCTTATTTATGTTGAATTTAACACAATTTACTCTTGCTCGTTCTATAACCTTCATAAGTATTTGATCATGCTCATTGTAGTCTTTGGCTGACACAAACAGATCATCAAAATATATTTCTACCCCAGGAATATCTCCAAAAATCTGAACCATTTTTCGCATAAAAAGCTCGGGAGCGCTACTTATGCCAAATGGTAGTCTATGCCACCTATAGCGCCCAAAAGGAGTAATAAAAGTCGTCAAATCGGCACTCTCATCATCTAACTCCAACTGCCAGAATCCATTTTTTAAGTCAACCACGGTGAAGACCCTTTTGTCTGTAAGTCGGCTCGTAATAGACTCGGCAGTTGGAATTGCAAAATGTGGGCGACGAATGCATGTGTTCAACGGCTGCGGATCCAAGCATAACCGTAGTGACCCGTCTGCTTTCTCAACAATTTGCAGATTATTAACCCAATCTGTCGGGTGTTCTACCAAACTAATTACACCATCGCTAACCATTGTCTCTAATTGAGCTTTTAATCGATCATGAAGATTGAACGGTATTTTCTTTTTATAAGTGATCACTGGCTCGGAACCTTCTTTTAATTGAATGCGGCACTTGCCTGGAATACATCCTAACCCTTCAAAAACATCATAAAATCGTTCAATAAATACTTTCTTCGAGTCTGGCAGTTTAACTATTTGATTGTGTTGTATAACTTCAATTCGTTTAATTAGATTCAACGCTGTCAACTACCTCAAATCGGATTGGCATGCACTCATTTGTTGATTTTACAATACACGGTAGAGTAATTATTCCAAAGGACTTTATTTTAATATCATTGTAAGCAAACAATTTATTTCCCGATTTTTTAACTAAATGCAAGTAATTCATTTCTTCTATATATTTCCGCGGTAAGCAACTTACATCGGCACCTGTATCCAATTTGAAATTGACCTTCACATTGTTAAATTTCATTTGTTGGTACCACCCTACCGGACCTATACGTCTATGATCAAAATTGTTTACAAGAGAATTATTATTATTTTTGCTAATCACTTTACCTTCATCATCATAATATCGCCTATTAACTGAATCTACTCCAAACTGTTCGACTGACTGACATGATCTCACTGCAGCTCTCCTTCTTTCTCCTTCATCCGCTTCATACTCGACTGCATGCACTTGATTTCCGCTATTTGATCGCCGGCCGCTATACTTATTTCTGCATACGACCGCAAAATGCCCAGCTTTGTTGCATATGCGACACCTACGACCTTCTACTAATGCTGGACAAAATCGTTCATGCTGTCCCATTGTTGTCATTCCACATCGATCGCATAGTTGTATGTCTTTCTCCCTCTGTCGATTTCCGCATGGCTTTCTTGTTTTCCACGTTGTAAACGTTTTAACTGCATCCACTTTCATCTCCTTCTCGTCTCCAGATAAGAGTTTTTTATTTCGTTCCGATAGCTCCGCAATTTTGCACTTTTCGATAATCGCTTCCAGGCTGTCACTACTTGACTCCAATAACTTCGCTCGCAATTTTTTGTTCTCCAAACCCAAAATGATCTTATCCCTAATCATTCGATTAATATATGATTGCTGACATTCCTCAGCTGCACACGTAAATTCACAGAATTTGGCTTGATTTCGCACTTCTGTTTCAAATTCCACAAATGGCTGATCTTATTTTTGCACTATTGAACCGAATTTGTAAGTCTCCATCACGATGTTGCGTCGTTGAATGCAATAGTTTTCAAAGCGTGTCATGACTATTGCCAATGTTCTTTGTTGTGCTGGCAGAGCGAGTGCATTAAATATTTCGATGCCCCTTTCCCCAATATGGTGAAGAAACAAGGCTACCTTTAGCGACTCTTCAGCTCCCTCTTTCCCGGACGTAGTTAGAAAAATTTCAAATTTTTGTTTCCACATAGGCCAATTTTTTGCTGGCTCATCAAAATCCATTTCAGGAGGTCCCCTAATTAATTGTTCCGCCATATTTTTCAGTACCCCACATCTGACACCATGTAACAATGTGGGTGAAATAAAAGATTTACTTTAATTTGTTTGCCTTCTTTATTCTTGTTCTGCTTACACGCGAGTCTATTTAGCAACTGCCTATTCATCGTTGGTTCCACTCTAAGCAACTTCAATGAATAGACAAAGCTGTACAGTTTCTCTTAGTTTCTCTACTCTTAAATTACTCTTACAACGCTTTTTTGACATTTTTTGAAAATTCGGTTTGCTTTTGATTGTTTGAAAATTAAAATCATTCTATTTTATTAAGTATGAGTTCTGTGGAATTGTGGTTTGACGACGATGAGGAAGAGGATAAGTTTTTAGAATTAGCAAGAAGAAGGAAGCAACTTAGGGATGTTTCAAACCCTCTAGAATTGGAAGAACAAATGTGAGTATTCTATTACCTCAAGAGAAGTCATACCTATCTTCTTTCTATTCCTTTTCAGCTTTATATCAAATTTTCGTTTGTCAAAGGCAGCTTTTACTTACCAATTAAGTGTCGGGAATGAATTTTCAATTGGCTTAGCACAGTCCACATTGTCTTTTGTTTTTTTTTTTTTTTGTTTTGCACTTGAAATCGATCCAAACCTAGAAGTTATCACAACAATATACAAATGATTTAAATAAATGGTGAAACTAAATTTACCCTTTGCCATTTGTGCCATTCATGCGACGGTGGGCCTAGGATGTTCAGGTCTGTTGCAATATCAACCCATTTTTTTGCGAAACTGTTTTGGAACACAATCCCTTGGCAACGTCTAAGTTTTGCTCCATCAGCTCAACTAGCCGGCTCATTTGTTTTTTGTTGCTAACTATTTTAGCCCTGTGAAAAATTATCAAATCAGTTAAATAAACTATAAACTTTACACAGAAAACCGTACATTTTATTGCAATCCCCATTTATCCAATTTATTTTCTTTTCAACAACTAGTTATTTGCAGTTGATAGCAACAGATGCAAAATGACAGAAAAGTCAATGACAATTGACACTCGCAATACCGAATTTAGTATTCACAATCGAAAATTGATAGAAATTGACTCTGGATCAACAATCCATTGATAATTGACAATCACAATACCGATTAAAAAAATTGGTTGATAAATACCAAATACCAATTGATAATTGACAATCGCAATAAGGGTGATTGGCATTCACCAAACTACAGTTTCGGTTACCAATTGGTATGTGTGCCAAAAAAGTGTGGAGAAAGCGTCAGGATGGATTAAGTTTCCGTGCGATGCTGAAGAAATGGAGTTTAAAAAAAAATTGGCAAAACAAATTTTAATTTCCATACGCAATTTGGGCTATCGATTGCACACACGCTCTTATAAAAAAAGCCAACCGTACATGGCGATGAGTACGCAAACCGAAAGAATCTGGCATCATTTAACGTTCAAGCTACTTGCGACGGAAATGAAATGTTTACGAGCGTTAATTGCAAGTGGGCGGGCTCCGTACACGATGCCCGAATCTGGCGAAATTCGGATATTCAAGTTGTTTTGAATGAAAATGCAGCGGGTGCCATTCTTTTGGGTGATGAAGGATATCCTTTGACGCCGTGGCTTATGACACCGTTTCGCAATCCAGGAACACCAAACGAAATCAATTACAGTAAAGTGCACACCAAAGAACTCTGCATAATAGAGCGCATGTTTGGTCAAATCAAACAAAGATTTCCAATATTGCAATCCAAAATGCACATGTCCACCGAAAGAATTCCTTCAATGATTGTCGCTTGTTTTATGCTTCATAACGTGGCAAAATTTTTAAACGATCCAGATTTTGAATTGCCACTAGAACTAGTTGAAGATGATGAACACGTAGAAGTGCCCCAAATGGACGAAACAAATAATTCGAATTACAAATGGGGGCAAAAACGGCGAGCAATTATTGCCAATTATTTGCAAAGGCAAAATTGATGGTTTGGGTGTTTTGATTAATAAAATACTAAATTCTACAACAAGTTAAGTATAGTTTAATTAAGTAATTTCAGGTTCATGCCTATACAAATCATTTAATTTAGCAGTGAAAATTTTTTTTTAACGCAAATACCTCCATCTGCTCAGCATGTAACTGTTGTTGGCGCTGCTCTTGTGCATCTAACATACTCTTCTGCATGTTGATAAGTTGCAATTGACTTTCCAGTACTTTGCTTTGCTATTATTTGTTGTCGATACTTGCCTATATTTGAATAATCAAAAACACATGCAATTATTTTTTACCAAAGAAAACTATGAACTATACTATTTTTATTTTATGAAAGGGCCATTTTTTCTTCGCCACACCGTACACCGTGAGGACATCGACTCTGATGCACCCACTAGAGTTTCATTCAAACCAGGAGATGTTTCTTCTGGTGACTCTGACTTTTTATAGAGAGAAAGACCCACTTCCATTCCATCTACAATTGGAATATTAAATAAAAACAAATCAAATAAAACCAAACAGAAAATCTTTGCTTCTTCAGCATGCAATGGAGTTAAAAAAAGTTTTTCCGATTCTTTTAAAATAATCGACATATTTCCAGTTCTTTTCATATTGTTGATGGCTGGCGGCAGCAGCGCTTGCGCGTTCAAACAATAACTACTGTTAAATATATAAATGTTAAATAAGTAAATATAATGTTAATAAATAAAGTTCAAAAGTGAAGTAAAGGTTTTTCGGGGTAACTTTATTAAAAAAATATCGAACGCCAATTTCTCATTGGCCCAACAGTTCGTATATGAAATAAAACCAGAAATTAGCTACGTTATAATTATGTCTATATTGCTTCGTGTCACGCCCAGAACTACTGTAACAATATGAGATACTTAAAATCTAAACTTGCAAGTTATGTGAGTCGCTGAGAGTTCTCGCGTTACCATTGGGCAGGTGCTGCAGACTGCGGCGCTTGCACTTTTTTATCGGCAGGTGAATAGCCGAACGTGTTAACTGCCGCGCCTTTAAATATCTGCGTCCCGCAGATCTACTGCTGAGCATGTGAAGCAGCTTAAGTTACCGGCAGGTTGTTAAACTTCCGCTGAGCGCTGGGCTGGGCGAGGAATGCGTTTTCGACGAAAAGACAAGCGAAGTTCCGGGATGTTGACCCTTCCATAGATCTTCTTCCATAATAGGCAGATGGCGATAACTATGATTATGGCGATAAGAGTTTCTGTAATGATAGAGGAATTAAAGTTTTCTTTTAGAGTATTGATATGTTCAATATTCTGGACACTGATGTCGTGCACGAATTCCAGATTAGGTTTGGTCCTTTTGCTGGTTACGTTGGCCGGGACAGCAGGAAGTGCTTGTAAACTTGTGGCAGATCCACCAAAGTATTCCTGGTCCTTGATGGTGACCGTGTCATTGTCCAGTTGGATGAGATAAGTACCTTCTAGAGGAATAGAAGAATTTTTATTTAAAATTGAACCATTGAAATTTGTCACGAAGATCGTATTTTCCCCAATAAGTTCTATGACCTCTTCATTAGTGCTTCTGGGTAAGCGTGTGTCTTCTGTTATTTTTTTTAAAACGCTACCTTCGCATACTGATGTGTTCCCTATATGGAAGCAGTCACCTTTAAGTCCGTAAGTCAAGTCGTGATTAACTAGTAGTTTCGTATAGTCAAGGTCAATTTGCCTTCCATCCTTGATTGCAGCACGAGCGTTTATTACATGAAAAATGTTGGTCCCAACCTTAGGGATAGCTAGGACATACAACAGAAGGGTTCCATTGCTGTATACAGAGGGTCGTCCATATTCCACTGCCTCCACGAAGTTTTGGTAAGTTAGGGTTTCCAGTTCATTTATGATAGTGTTAACCTCCTCAGCGTCTAATATGTTACTATTAACTATTCCAGTCTTGGCCATTTGGCAGTCACTTATTATTTCGTTCACACCTTCCTTTAGTATAAGTACTTTGTTAAGTAAGTCGTGCCTCAATCGTTCTGCTTCTCCCTCCTGTACCGCGTTATTATAGCCATCAATCATTTTGTTAACTTTGTTCATAACCTCGTGCGTCGCCTCGAAAAGTTTTTCGTTGATTCTGTATTGGTCGTTATTGTTCTCTATTATGTCTGTTTGCGTCTGTAAAAGTTTTCCCCAGTCAGTTGCGTCAGGAGAACCCGCCATTTCCAGGCACTCCCTATCCAGTCGATAGATCGAGTCCGTCTCGTCTTTGGTTCGCCTAGTTCCTTTAATCGATCCTTTACCTGATTCAGATGGTAGGTTAAGACCAGTTGCATTTCCTGGTCTGCTACATGTTTTGCGGCCAGTTGTGCGGTTCGTTCGATGAGAGCGCTGTACTTATTTAAGTCAATGACATGGATTAGCTTGAAGTAGCCATTTATCACCCATGCGTTGCCCTCCTTAATGGTAACGATTGGTGATGTGTACTCAAAAATGTGCAGGGCCTGCACGGGAACCAAGAACGCTAAACTGCAATACAATTTCAATATAATTTTATTAGTTTCATTACTTCATTAATTAACTAAACACCAAGTTGGACTTAATAGTATTGTTCAAAAGAAATTTCTTACTTCTATTGGGGATTTTTTAATAAGCCTCTGTTCATTCTTTTTCTTTTTTTGTTTTTTAATTGATCTTTTCCTTTCTTAAGATTGATAATTGTTTTTTCTTAATAGATTAATTTGGGTAGGTTAGGGAACCATCCCCCTTCCCTTTTTCTTTTTTTGTTTTTTTTTTTTTTTTTTATTTCCTATTTAGGTTTTTTAGGTGAGCTTTATGAATTCTTTTGCCACGAGCTGTTGTTACCGTTACTCGATTGTCCTTTGCGACAACTTCTTTTCTGTATAGGGGCTTGTTTTTACCTTTTATGCATTTTACTGCGGCATACACTACCTCGCCCTCACAATACCGTCTGGGCGCACTCCTTTTTAGATTTAACCTCACATTCCTAGCTTCCGTATTCCTTTTAATAATACCCCTCAGGTCCCTATTGATTTTAGAACGAATGTTCAGAAGGTTCTGATAATTAACCCTCTGGGATCGGTTAAAGAAAACATCGGTAGGTTTCCGTTTGATTACCGAATGTATTGTGTTGTTATAACGGTCTACCGCTACATCGACGAGTTCCTTAACACCGAGATCCGGGTTTTCAACCTTAAGGCATCGGTAAATTTCCAATATTGTGGAATGGACCCTTTCTATTTGTCCATTCACCTCACTTCGGTAGGAGGGGGTCAGATAGAGTTTGACGCCTAAGGTTTTTATAAAATTCAGTACTATCGGGCTAAGAAAACCTCTTTCATTATCTGTTACCAGAATTCGAGGCACGGTGAAATAGTGTAATATTTTGATTAGCTTTGATCGAATGTATATGGAAGATTTTTCTTTAATATGGAAAAATTTGGAAAATTTAGAAAATTTGTCGACTACGGTTAAGAATTTTTAATTCTGGATTTCCATGATATCCATATGAAGGATCTCACATGGATATTTCGGGGACGGCGTTAATTGGAATTCAGGAGTCAGTGGATGTCTGTCGTATTTATTTGACCCACAAATTTCGCACGAGGCAGCGAATTTCCTAACCTGAGACATCATTTGTGGAAAGTAATATTTTTCGAGGATTTGCTCCCTGTTCTCCCTGGGAGCACGATGGGCTCTCCTATGTTCCTTTTCTATTATTATGAGTCTGCGCTCTGCATTGGCGACATCCTCAACTATTCTTTGAGTGACTCTAATCTTGTAAGTATCGAAGTTTTCCAGGTAAACCCTTTGAAGCAAACCAAGGTACTTCTCTGGAATCTTTATTCCGTTTACTACCCTTGGGTTAAGATTTTCCCTCAATATCTCTACGAGGTTGTCGCGATGTAACTTGTTCATTGAAATGTAATGGCGATGATAACCAGGGTGTGGCTCTTCGTGAGAGCGCAGATCGATACCAACCTTAAGAATCAATTGATTCCTGAAAACATTGATCGGGGCCTCTACATGCGGTATAAGGTCTGAGTTGTCCTGGTCGGCACTGTGTACCGTACAGGATTCTGTATCACTACCAGAAAGCTCACAAAGTCCTTCTTCGGCTGTGCCCGTCTGGGAGCCCCTGGCTTCTTCAGCCGTATCCGTCTGGGAACCCTCAGTTGCGGTGTCTGTGACCTCCCCTGTACGTGAGTTGGATTGCGCCTCGCTACCCGTTTCGGTGCTGGTATCTGATAAGTGATTGATCTCTACCCCTAATCGTGAAAGAGCATCAGCCACAAAGTTTGATTTACCAGGAGTGTAAATCAACTCGTAATTGTACTCTTCAATCCTTGCCTTCCAACGCTTTAGCTTGGCATTGTGATTTCTGTTGCTCAAGGCAAACGTCAGAGGCTGGTGATCAGTAAAAATTTTGATCTTCTTGGCTCCATACAGATAATTCCTCAGATTATCGAGAGCCCAGACTATGGCGAGCATCTCCTTTTCATTGGTGGCGTAATTCTCCTCCGTTCCATTCAAGGAGCGGGAGATGTATGCCACAGGTCTTTCCTTACCATGCTCACCCTGAGATAGGACAGCACCAATGGCGTAGTCGGATGCATCAGTTGTCAAATTAAACCCCTTCTCGAAGTCCGGAAATGCCAGGACGTCAGCAGACGTAAGTAGCTCTTTCAAAGTTTCGAACGACTTCATTGCGTCGTTGTCGAGAGAAATTGCAACATTTCTCGATTGATTGGCTCTAACGTGCGAAAGATCCCCGCGCGTTAGGTTGGTTAGGGGCTTTGCTATTTTAGCATAGTCCCGAATAAACTTCCTATAGTAGGATGTTAATCCGAGAAAACTTCTCAGCTCTTTCAGATTCCTTGGAGGAGGATCCCTTCTATGGCCTTAACCTTTTTTCGATCTGGGAGTATACCCTCGGGAGTAACCAGATACCCAAGAAATTCCACGCTGGTGGTTAAAAAGTGGGTTTTTTCCAAATTAATTTTTAATCCGGCTTCATTCAGCTTGGAGAAAACTGACTCGATGTCCCTCAAATGATCTTCCTCAGATTTGCTAAAGATGATTATATCATCGATATAAACATAACATATCTTGCTAATTAGTTCCTTCAGCACGTCATCAATCATCCTTTGGAAGATGGCTGGGGCATTTTTGAGGCCGAACGGAAGTCTAAGATATTCGTATTTACCGTTCATAGTTGAGAAGGCTGTCTTTGGGATATCTTTTTCATTCATCAGGATCTGATGGAATCCTGAAGTCAGATCAAGTGTCGTGAACAGCTTTGCGTCTCCAAGACTGGCAAGTGTGCTATTGATATCCGGGATAGGATACGTGTCTGGGATCGTTACAGCGTTCAAGCGCTTATAGTCGATCACCATTCTATATTGTTTTTCGCCATTGGGTTTCGGCTTTTTAGGAACAATCCATATAGGAGAATTATATGGGCTATTCGAAGGACGGATAACGTTGTCGGACAGAAGTTCCTTAACCTGTCGCTCAACCTCCCCCCTCATATAAGCAGGGTAAGGGTCGCTTTTAGCGTATATTGGTTCGTTTGTGCGGATTGCGGCTCTTACATTGGTTTTTATTTTTTCGTTACCTACAGGACCGAAGAGACTGTGGAACTTTCCGCAAATGGTTTTCAGTCTAGATCTAGCAGACATTGAAATTTCTTCACTTAAGGTCAACATTTGATTAATTGCATTTGAAGTGCAATTTTTCAAGATAATTGCTTTATTGGACTCTATGGTAAGTTTGTTGGTGTCCCTATCGATGACAGCTTTTAACTGTTTGAGCGTGTCGTCGCCAATTATGCCGTCGAATGATGTTAAATTTGGGAGAACAAGAACGTAATATTTAACTCACAACCTAAATAATGAAAGAATTTTCCACAAATTTTGCCTTTGATAAGAATTTTCCCAGCGGGGCTATTTACATAAAATGGTTTTTGTACAGGATCAGGGCGTGGGACCAAATTAGGTCTAATAAAATTGTTATTAGCCCCGGTGTCCACTAAGAAATTTAGAACGACCCCGTCCCGCGTAACGTACTCTATGTATGGTATGCTGGAAACGAGGCCCCTGCCATAAAATTTTCAGGCGATGATTCCTCGCAAGGACGATCAGCGGAATCCACTTCTTCCAGATTTTCGGAACCGACTGATTCCATATGATACAATCGCTGTTGTTTACGTGGGTTGTAATTGTCGGACCTCGGTTCCCGTTTGAACTTGTTGTTGGGCCGGTTCATATAATTTACGTTCCTAGTTTGTACGGAGTTGTCCACCTCCATTTTAATATGTGGTTTTGGAGCTGTCGGCCGTTGGGGTGAATATTGCTGTTGGAATCCCGAGTTCCAATAGGGGTATGATCTTTGGGTAAAGTTATTATTTACAACTGGTGGCCTATCAAAGTTTCTGGAGGGTCCAGCGTTATCCCTGAAATTCTGGTTGATGGGTGAAGTTATCAAGTTAGGTGCTTTTACATGCACCGAGTTGCTCCTAAAATTCAAATTTTGCATCTCCAGACAAGCTGAATATGCTTCGGGTAAGGTTCTCGGCCTTTGGATGATCAAAAGCCTTGAGAGGTCACCACTAAGCCCTCGAATGAACACATCTAGTGCTCGATTTCGGTAGGTCTCCACCAAAGCGTTCATGGTTTCGGTTGAGTAAACCTCAGCCCTGATTTTACTGATAATCAGAGAAAACTGATGGTTTACTGTCGCGTAGAAGTCATCAACCCTTGAATTACCTTGTGTTAACTGGTTGAGCTGATGCTTAAGGGTTCGCATGTCCCTTTTATCAGCGTAGTGAAGTGAGAGAACCCTCTTCATCTCTATCCAGTCATTGTCGAACACATTGTAGGAGACCAAGGCAGAGTCTGCCTTGCCCCTGACTTTCTGGCGGATATGTTGTAGTATTGCCCTGTAGATGGGCTTACTACGAACTATCTCATAGTCTTTTAATACAGTCTCGACGCTGTGGACCCAGGACACGTACTGCACAGGATTTCCGTCGAAGGTTTGAAGTTCCTTGACGGAATCGGGAAGTTTTGAAATGTCCTTCAAGTCCTGTTCACAAGTCGGCCCTTTTAGTGGCTCTGGTTGTTCCGTCTGTGGGGCGGGAATGCCTGCCAAGCCTGATTGTTCCAAGGCTAGGATTCTATCTGAAATTGCACCTAGCTGGTTGTTCACGGAATTGACTACTTCCTGTGAACTGGATTGTTCAATCCTACCCATTCGGTTCTCCAGCCCTCTAAGCTGTTCGAGGACAGAGTTAACCGCACCCGTGAGTTGGGTGACTGAGTTCCTAAGCTCATCCATACTAGCCTCGCGAGATAGTGTAAGCGCTAATGAAATTATTTTTTTGATATATTAAATGAATGCGCACCTAATGGCAAAATCGAATTCGGATTTAATTTTTTATGATATTTCTCAATTATATATGTATACTGTTAAATATAGATTTTTCTTCTTTTTTTGTTTGTCATGTATTTTCTTAATTTTTTGTTCTTTTTAGAAATGTAAATGCTTTTTCTTCATTAATTAATTTAATTGGTTAATTTTAATTTGCTTTGATTTAATAATAATTTAATTATTTCCCCTGGATGCCTGTTAAGCGCTCTCCATTAAACTTTCGGGGTAGTTACTGTCCTAACGGAAGGTTTGTATGTATCCTTTTTAGTCGTTAATGCAGTTATGTTTGCAGCGACCTACTAAGGTACGAAGGACTTCACACGGATAATTAAATTTTCAGTAAACCGGCCCCTTTTTTCGTGAGAGTTGGCCCCTAGGCATAAATGTTAAAAAAAAAAAAAAAAATGTTTCTTTGATCAAGTAATTTTCTGCACAGGCAGTGAGTAATTCTCTTTTTCAGTTACACATAAATTTCTTAATCTAAATCTTACTACAATCCTATTGGTGACATTCTTCGTATATATTAATGTGCTCCTTTGAGTCCCTCCTGATAATCTGTTGCTGTCTTCCTTCACCGTTGTGGTTTCCTTTTTATTCCTTTACGTATTTGTAGGTATTTCCTTGAAGCTGCACTCTTCAACTTGGAAGCGTTCTTTCAATTTCTTTTAATAATTAATTCCACTCTTGTCTATTCACTTTGTACTCATTCGTATTGAATTCTAAGCAGGGTTTAACTTTTACTTTATTTCCTTTAAGCACATAAGATTTTCTTTTCGACACTAATTACACCATTTCACTTTTCATGCGGTTTCATGTATAGCATTTTCTTTTAACACTGACTTCACTTTTTCCTTTTTAGTTTCAGTTATGCACTTATGCACTATTTATTCTTGCTTTTGTTGGACACTGACTTTTTTATCCTTTTGTCAGGTCCCTGCTCGGGCGCCAGTAAAGGTTTTTCGGGGTAACTTTATTAAAAAAATATCGAACGCCAATTTCTCATTGGCCCAACAGTTCGTATATGAAATAAAACCAGAAATTAGCTACGTTATAATTATGTCTATATTGCTTCGTGTCACGCCCAGAACTACTGTAACAATATGAGATACTTAAAATCTAAACTTGGATTGGCCTTGGTTCCCACGAACGCGTCCGCGCGTGCAGGAAATGCAAGTTATGTGAGTCGCTGAGAGTTCTCGCGTTACCATTGGGCAGGTGCTGCAGACTGCGGCGCTTGCACTTTTTTATCGGCAGGTGAATAGCGAACGTGTTAACTGTGATTAAAGTGGTTTTAGGTTTTTTTTTTTGTTGCGGCGAACACAGCATTTGGTCTCCTCTGGTTTGAGCACAACAATATCTGTTTTGCTTTAATACGCTGTTTTAGGTTGGCAAATTTTTTAAAAATTTGGTCGGTTGTGTAGCTATCTGCTGCTTCTATCAACAGCATTTGACTCATTGTTTCCGCATTTTTTAAATAGTATTTTGTGATTAACTGTTTCAAATGCACGTTTAAGGTCTATAAACACCGCGAATACACTATTTTTGTTGTTTGTTTCCTCCAGTCACTGGCGACGTAATTAACAAACGTTTCACATGAATGTTTGGATTGGAATACTGATTGGTTTACACTTATCAAGTTTTCTCTGTCGAAGTGTTTTGGAGTTGTAGCATTGCTATTTTTTCAATAATTTTTCATATAAGGGTAGCATATTTATAGGACGAACGTATTTACACTTAATTGAATTTGGGACTCTTTTCTTTTGGGAGGATTAGTGATTCTTTCCATGTTTGTGGGAAGACACCTGGCACGAAGTAAAAAAATACACACTCAAAATAAAGAGTCACCAGGGGGTGAAACTCATACAAAGACTAAGATGTCAGAAAAAAATTGCTTATTAGTCCAAGTGACTAGATCGCAATTATGTGGGAGGCGGATTTAGTCATTAAAAATCAGGCATGCTGATTATCCGGATCATCAGTATCTTTTGAAGATCTCCCCTTCCTCTAAAAAAAAAAAAAAAACTTTACTAATTGGCTGATTCCAGTTTCTATCTCTCAATAAGGATCTTTGGGCATTTTGGTCAAATTCACGAATTCGGACTTGCGAAAATATTTCCTCGATATCTGCAACAACGGCGACAGTCTCGAATAGTCGATAATCTCGAAGAAGATGCTTTTTAACGAGGGATATGAGATAAATCAAAACGAAGTATAGTTAAATACTAAAAACACTAAATTAAACAAAAGTGAAACTGATCAAAAATAATTTGAAACTTTAAAAAAAAAATTTTCTAAAATATATATAAAATCATACTTTTCATCTTAAAATATCACTATTTTTATTATACACCCAGCAATTTTATAATCTTTGCACTTAAACAAAAAGTTTAATCTCTTAGAAATGCCTTTTTTGGTAACAATAAAACTCTAATTGTTTGTCTGTTTCTCTTAATAATATCGCTACTACGAGTATAATTAAAAATCCTGCTTTTTTATTTTAAAGCAACATATCATTCATTTGAAAGTCGATTCGATTTGTTTTTATACTTTTGTCCAGCTAGATTGGCGAATTCGCACACTGTGCGACGGTGGCAAGCAATCCACAGCAATGTGGAGGCAATTCCTTGGATGATGTAGGGACAATTCCTTTGACGCTCGGAGAAGTTTAATATTTTAAAACGTTGTAAATAAATCGCGTAACTTTGAATTAAACTTTGGTTATTGATTTTTATTAAGTCTTTATTGCAAGTAATTTGCGCGTTTAAAATTTATTTTCTTCTCGTTTTGTACTTCTTGTGCTCGTGGTTCATTTGTCTCTCGTATATTTAAAAGGCTGCAATGCGGTTTCGCGCCATATGATAAACAACAAGGCTTTCATTCTTTCTTTGTTATATCTCCCTTTGGCGATGTTTCTGCGAAGCGGCACAATTGTTCGGCGATGACAGCGCTGCATATAGAGGTATTTCATGAATCTACCCGGCCGAAAATATTTGTATTGTTTATTAGGCTTAGAGTGCCGTAAATAAAAAAAACAAAGCATTTAAAAATAAAGAAGAAGAGTCAGAACGTGATTTTAACAAAAGAATTTATTTTATTCATCATCTCTAATTTCGTCATCCTCATCACTTTCGGCTGCTAGTTTTGGTTGAGCTGAGAGAAGCATCTTTATTGTTTCAGGCAAAAATGACGACACCTTTCTTTTACGTATAGCTCTTGAGCCACTAAGTAACGGATCTGAGCTCAAGTTATGCTTATTGCAGGATTCTCTAGAGAATTTTCTCGGAAAATCCTGTCTGTAATTTCGTGCCTCTGCTGCCTCTTCAGACAGTTGTCCTATAGGCAATAATGCATTTTTTATAATGTCCGAACCATGTATGAGCACTTTGTACAGTGTAGGTGTCATTGGGTGCCAAGAGTACAGTTTTATACACAAACGAGCAGTTTCTTCAGCGTAGTTGTCGTATTTGTCTGTATCTACCATGTATCCGCTTGATATAACCTTTAAAATTACTTTGAGTCTAAAAATCAACTCGTAATCTACACCTGTAATTTCTGAAGCTAATTTCGGATCTTCAAAGAATGTATTTCCGTCATTTATACGAAGTTTGTTTTAGGCATGTCTACTAATAGACTAGTTTCATTCCGAAGTCTTGTCTGTATTTCCAGCTTTTTCTCCTTTTTCATTCTTTTTTCGTCTTCTGTTTTTCTTTCCCGATACTTTCTTACAGGCAGTTTATATGCTAAATGCAGAATGCTTTCGAAAAATCAAAATTCTCGCATGTAAAATAGACAGGCCGAATTCAGTAGTTTTTTTTGAAATTTTTCTTCTGTCGTCTAATTGGTTGAAGTCTTTGGAAGTTTTCCGACAAATGTAACAACGACTAGTAGATGTTGTTCCAGTAGCTGCGTTGCAGACTTTTCCGTCAACCATTGTCATAATGAATTGGTAGTTGACAAGAAACCTTTTTCCAGCAATGTCAACCTGAGTCGCGATAAGAAAATCAATGGAATTTTTCACGTAATTTATCTCTTCAATGGTGATATCATTTGTCTCTTTGACGAACCGAAATCGAATTGGACGACAAAATCGTGGAGTTGATGGTGTTGGATTTTGCCATAAAACCTTTTCATTGTTCTTGCCACAATCTAGCCGCACAGGTACAAAACAGCTTTGGAAAATATTTGCATCTGAGTCACCTTTATTATCGAGTTTTTGCTTGAATTGTGCTTGCTAGGATCCGTCACATCCTCATTTGCAGATCAACTTCAAAGTGTTTCGGTCCTGCTCTTTTATTGTTGATAAGACCTCTTCCAAAAATGCCGATAAGCGCCTAACGGTTATATCAACTAAAGCTTGGAGTTGAGTTTCGGCACAGGTGCTGTTTACCGTGTAGGTTTCTGGGGGATGATAGCATTCTTTTTTAGCTTCTTCAATTAAGCTATAACAAGGAAAGAACTTCCTGTTCGTTTTCCTTATTATTTCATACTGTCCCTGTGTTAAGTCAGCATCTATAAACATTTTCAATGCTTCCATGGGGCTAACACGCGAAGGATTTGCACATTTTTGAGTTGTATCATAAGCTTTTTTGTATTTCGTTGCACGGGTCGGAGAGCTCACAATATTTTTGAGTATGTTCGAAGCATCTCGTTTACCCATTTTACTTAATTCAACTTGTGCTGCGCGAATTATGACAGCACCGTCCTCTACATTAGCGCGGAACTCTTCTGTTTTTCTTCTTTTGCTCCTATCGCTGGATTCACCAAACGATTTACGAGGGAGACCTGGACGAATTGGTCTGATGGGAATTTTAAATGTACCCTCCAACCAAAGGGTATTGTTTTTTAAAAACACGTCTTCTTTTCTGTGGGCCTAGACCATCTTTGCTTCACTTCTGACTTAAAATGTGCAAAATTGTTGTTGTATTTATTGAACTGCTCCTCCGTAAGGTCATCGAAAGACAAAAGGTGGTCTTTTAAAAAACACAATTTTTCTTCCATAGTTCGTAAGTTTTGACTTTGAAGAGTGTCGAATAGGTATTTTCGAGTAACTATCCATACTTCTGAAGTACCCACAGTACCTGAAACACGCAAATATTGGTCTAATGTAAATAAATATTTTTTTCGCATATTTTGAATACTTGAATTGAAACTAACACAAACTTTCACGTCCGTATCGTTCGGTGCCTTTATTACGACTGACTCTTTTTCTGTTCTCTTTACTGAGTCCTTCCTGACTCACAATCGTCCCGATTTCGCCGAATGAACATTTACGTTTATCATCGGTCCACGACTTGAGATTCGCTACCTCCCATATCCTTTCGTACGGAATTTGCCCTAACTGAAAACCTTCTACGTCCGTTACCACATACCTATCATTTTTTAAAATCTTAGTTATCCTGTATGGTCCAACTTTGGAATCATTTTCTTGCAGGTACCGGCTCTGCTCTCATAATTCCTTATCATTACATAGTCCCCAATTTGAACACTTTAAAAAATTTCTAGAACGGTCTTTTAATTCCTTACTCCGCTTCTGCTTTAAGGTCATTCTATTGGCCGCTTGGGCTCTAGTTTGTAATAAATTCCTTTCCACTCCTGATCCACTATATTTCTCTAGATTTTCCTTCAAAAAGTCTACTACAACCCCTCTTTGTCCGACTCCGAACAGTAATTCACTTTTCGTTACTCCGGTACTTGCGTGGATACCGTTATTCAATGCGAACTCTATTTTTGGCAACACACCATCGAGAGACAAATACGAACCAGACCCTTGGACGACTATAATGAGCGAAGTAAGACCGTAAACAACTTAAGACCTCGCTAGTGCCGGTAGACCTAGTAGCGTATAACTTAACATATTTTGTGAAAGCATCAATTACTAAAAATACATACTTTTTCTTTGCATTCTTAAGTGGCCCGAAGTGGTCCACATGAATTGTTTCGAAAGGGCAGTTCCCCTTTGGAATGCTATGCATGAATCCTTCCACCTTACCGAATTTAGGTGAAAAGGCGATACATTTGAGACAATTTGCGATATAACTCATAACCTTTTCTTTCATTTTCGGAAACCAGTATGTTTTCATTATCGCCCATTATATTTTGGAGTAAATTTTGGAGAAAATTCTGCCAGCAAACCCTTCAGATTGTTTACATTTTCCTCTGCACCACTCTTTTTATTGACTTGTTCGTTCACGTTTCTTTCTCTCTCATTTTTCAACCACTCGTTTTCCTTTCGTAACATTTAATTTTCTCTCTTTATTACATCCAATTCTGTCCTTATCAAGATCCACTCCATTTCTTCAGTTGTACTCGTTTTATTTCCCTCCTTCTTCTTTGCACTCTTTCTACTGTCACCCTCGTTATTTCGCTCATTTTGGTCTTCTTCTTCACCTTCCTCATTTTCTCTCTCATCGTTTTGGTGTCGCTCGTTGTCGAAATTGCTGCGTGTATCGTTAAATTCCTCCTCCTCCGATTCGTCGTCGGCGAGATCTTTGTGTGTGTCGGCTTGGCCTGGATACTCACCCCTTTCCTTGGCGGGAGTTGAAATAATACGCAGCAGCAAGTCGCCTTTGTTTCCCGTTGTTTTCTTGCCGAGTGTGCCCAGCCAATGCTTCAGCTCAGCTGCCTTGTATTTTTTTAGGATCTCAATATCTTCCATCTTTGTGTTGGGTTAATCAATCCCACTTCTGAGATGTAAAAGGGGAAAAAACTATGTCGCAGTTCTTAGTCGAATAATAAAAAAATAAAACACTTGAATACTTGAATTGAAACTAACACAAACTTTCACGTCCGTATCGTTCGGTGCCTTTATTACGACTGACTCTTTTTCTGTTTTCTTTACTGAGTCCTTCTTTCTCTCTACTTCGGACTGCCACAATATAAACAAAAAAAGTTGCCGGATCTACCCCGATCGTCGACCTATTGTTCGTTGAAGTGTCCCCTACTTTTGGTACTCAATATAACGAGAATTTGTTTACTTTGCTATTTTGATTTTTGGCCTCATAGATCATTCAAATACCTCTATGTGCGCTGGTGGCATTTTTTTGTATTGCTCAGTGGATGCATTCGGACAAACTTGTACACTTTTGGCACCACAGGGCGTGTTGTCATGGCTTGTTGGCTTCTCGCTCGATGGCACTATTCAGATCATGCCGAACCTTGTGAAGTTTCTTGGAACATCCCCCTACGTCGCAACGATGTTGTTCCGTACAGCAGCTGCTTCTTGTCTCCTGCGCAGGCAGTTAAAGCATAGCCGAAATTGGCAAACTGTTCGCCAGCGCTGGGCCTCGTTAATATCTAAAAATCGCCTACACCTTATTATATCATGCTGCCCGGTGCAGACAGTACAATGAATCCCCCTACAATGCTCATCCATTGTTTCGTTGAAGTGAAAGAATCGAATCCTCCAGCTCCTCTTACATTTCGCTGGAATGGTTGCCCATTAGCATTAGGGTATGTCAAATTGACCATGCTTGCTAGCTCTTGCAGCCAATCGCTGAGATGTCATACTGTTGCCCCTGGTTGAATTTTTTAGGCATGCTTAGCCCAATCAAGCCTTCTTTGTACCGGTAGCTTCTGAAGTAATACGTCCATGAGTGTGGGCTTACTAACATGGTGTTCACATTTCGCTTTCACCAACTGCTCTGATCTACCAAACCGTTCCTGCAGTGAATGCAGGAGGCATTTTATGGTTTCGTGCGCCTTGCCTTTTTTGCGTTCTGCAAGCGCATCATTTTCTGCCGATGGGAATATCCATACTCCTCGGTCATTGCCACAAACGCTTCCTTAAACATCGGCCAATCTTCCGGTCGCCCACTGAACTCTGGCAGATCGTATAGCCTCCGACCACGCATTTTGATTACATTGATTCTCGCCTTCTAATATCCTTTGGTTGGTTCCAGAGAGCTTTGCCTGCAGCTCCTGTATCTGCAGCATCAACGCCGCTACCATATATTCAACAGGAATATTGTTTGATATCGCCACCTTGGAACCCCGCATTGTGAGATTTAGATCTTCCGTCTCGTTGCTCCAACTCTGGTTGATCGCATTGGGCTTAGCACGTTCGTGGCATTATACGATGGGAGAAGTTCCTACTTCCTGACCCTTCTATCCGACGGTTAGTTATTTATCCCTTATGGTCACACTAGTCAAGCTCAGCAGTGACTGTGTATTTATGTGTTGCTTACACTTAACGGCCCTACGTTCTAATGGCAGCAACAACTCAACGTGTGTATGTGTATGTATGGCCCACGTTTAACGACGCCTCGCCTTAAATAAAAGCAATTATTCGATTTCACCGTAGTTTCAATTAATTTATTTTATTATTATTGAATCGAATTAACAACGAGGTTGAATTAGAGTAAAATATATATTATAGGAGAGAAGATATTACCAAAAAAAGTTTCGTTAACGTTATAACTTATTTGCCTTATTCTTGTGCAGTACAGAATCTTAGTTCAAAAAGCATTACAATGTTAATGTATGATATATAGAATAACAATTATGACAAAATAAGGTAAATTAGTAAGTATTCATGAAGAACATTTTTTTAAATTATATTATTAGGATTCTAATCATAAACAATTATCATATCACTCAGTAACAATATATTTTTTCTTAACACCACCTCACTCAACCTAAAAAACCCACTAATACAAACTATGGTACTCACTTTGCCTTCTAACCGCATTCACCTTCAGGGTTTGGTGCTTCTTTGTTGCTGTGGAGGTCGCCCAAACATCTGTCGACTATGATCTTCCCGCACTCGGTGTTCAGGGCGCTCGCTGCGCTCGGCGCTTGCGTACACTTCTTTTTTCACTGCACGGCTGTTGAAGGATTGCCGATGGGGTGCTCCACTGACGGTTCGATTATGTGATCTACTAACCACGCTGAATCGACGTTACACACGCCACTTTCTGCCACTGCACGCCTGTTGAACAGAGACCAATAGGTACACAGTTTGCCGAATTGGATGCTTCGCTGGCGATTCCGTTGTCAATTGAAAATTTAGTCGGGTTTTATTATCCTTTAACTAGACATATTTAAATACAAATACTTCAACTGTATAATACGGCTACAGGAGAAAGAAATGTTTGTCTTACATTGGTAATCATAATTGTATTATTTAACGTTTTATCGTGCTTTGATAACGAGTCACTGCGTTGGAGATTCAATCAAATATGCTTCAAGTATAATTTTATACATATCTTCCATCATATAATAACCGGCGGAAAATTTTTAAAAACCTTTTCGCCAGAATTGCCAGAAAATCTTTATTTTATACTCTTTTGGATGGTTGCTCGCGCTCGCCACCGATAAAAGAAGAAGGTCGACCTGCAAGGCAACAAAAAAAATTATTTCCGGAGAATTATCCAGCCCATCAAATTACAAAGCTTGCCAACTTCACAACATAAGGGTGCGTGTTGCGATACCTAGTGTAAGGCTGCGTTGAGTAATATTGCCGACTCTACAATCATTTGTATCTTTTTCATTATCAGTATCATTACAATATTTTTTAAAGTAATCGTAGTGAATAACAGTTATGTGGTATCATATGTTTATATGCTTCAAGTTTGTTTTGTCTTGAATGAATAAAACAATAATATATTTAACGTTATCTCTTATTAGTTGTTAAAGAATTTTGGAATAAGACATAAATAAAAGCAAGAAATATTGTTATGTCTACCATATGCAAAACACTCGTAATTAGAAATTATATCTTTTGATTCAGTAAAAATGTCATCAAATAATATAACAGAATAAGTAGGAATTTATTCAGTATTTTTGGAAGTGAATCAGCCTTATCGTGAATAAAAACTCCCTCGGAATTTTTCCTACGTTCGAAATACTCCTATCGTGAATGATGTTCGAATGGCGGAAAAAAATTCCCTGGAAAAAAATAGCGATCGTGATTGAGAATGCAGGGAAATTTTCAATGGATTTTCCCTCGGATATTTACGCCATTATTTAATTGGAGAATTTCTGAGAAGTAACACGCAATTTGGTTACTCCTTGCTTGGAAAGTGAAAAATTTAAATTAAATACAATGTCTAATACAACAAATAAACGGCAATTAGATGGTTTAATTAATTTGATGGAAGCTAGTCCAGACATTGCCAGAGAATTTTATAAAAAAAGTAAAGATGTATGCCCGATTCTCGAAAATGGTTGAGAGTGAACTTAATAGTGTAGGGCCGCTATCAGACTTCATTTTTGAATGGAAAAATGTAATTTATTGTATGTATGATTTCTCATTGTATTATATAAGAGTTTAAATTTAGGTTTCGAATGACCAAACAAAAATACGTGCGGAAAAAGGTCGCTGCTAACTTGCAGATGAAAAATGGTACTGGAGGAGGTCCAAACAAAGAGCAAAAGTTTTCTCCAATAGAATAAGCAATTTTCAAACTAATCGGAACGAAAGAAGCGGTAGAAGGAATACCGACAGCAATTTTATTCGGATTACCTTCCTCAAAAGTAAGTACAGTTGGAGACGCACACAAAGAAAACTAAGAGCCGAACCTAACGAAGACCACGATGTCTCACAGCTTTACATAATTTTGAATAAAGCTTTGAAAGGCTCACATTCCAAATAAAAGAATCGTGGCAGGCTCCGGGATGTGTTGCATCAACGTAAGGCATTTTCATATCATTATCGCATACCTAAAATAAAATTCAATTTACTATGATAGCAAATTTAAGACTAAAAACAACCACTCACAAACAGAACATTAAGGCTGTAAAATCCCTTTCTGTGGTAATATAAATGTTTGTTTGCGTAGGGAGCAACGATTCTCACATGTGTTCCATCTATGCATCCTACAACGCCAGGTATCCTGTGTTTTTCATAGAAGGATAATGCAGCTTTTCTATTCTCTTCCAATTTAGTGTGCATTGTTATCCATATTGGGCACTATTATGTCTCAAAAATGGTTAAGACTTCTAAAAGGACTTCACTAAAACTTGATTGTGCCAAGCCAACATCGTTGTCTTTCCCAACTCCTTTTTGATAGCCGCCTTCAGCAAAAAGCGTAAGCATGCGCTTAATTTCACTATGGGAGAAGTTCCAAACGCTTTCTTAGACTGTGGCGAAGAAGCTGTTAACACATAAAGTAGATATTTGAATGCGGGTTTATTTACCTTGAAATATTTTTGAAACCTAAAAACAGACATAACTAGTTCCTTAAAAAATTAGAAAATCTCATTTTTACATATAGTGATTGTGGTAGGTCCATCCGATTTGAACAATCTCTTAAGCTTCTTCTGATTGACCGTCGCTTTACTTCCATCGTATCTAATTCCTCAGCCACAATTCTTAATGCTATGCTATACATTATCTATAATAAAAATATTTCTTTCACAAATAAACTGATTTCTTTCTATATTTCTGATTTCAACCAAAATATACTTGTAGCTGTCAAAATCTTCGACATTAATTTTGAATTCAGGTTTTTACCTTTTCAATGTGGCACTTCTGTTTCCGAGGGAAATCCAATTCGAGGGAAATTGGCGATAGGGGGATTTTATTCCTGGGAACAGACGAATTCGAGGGAAAGAAATATTCCCTCGGAATTCACGATAGGGCTGAATGTAATGCACGGTTGCCAACATGAAGAAGATTTTGAGGCAAATAGAAGATAAAAAAAAGGACGGAGAAAATATTTTCGGGACAAAGATTTAACTTTTTAGCCACCACTTTTAGTCTTTTAAACAAAAACTATATTTATTTATTAAAAAAGAAAAACATAATCAAAAATCAAAAAATATTATAAAACCAATTTAAACTTTAATATTGGTCATGATAATAAACATTTTTTAAATATTAAAACAAAACGTAAACACGCTATTTTCTTAAGCTTAGTAGCAAAAATTAATTGATTAAGATCATTTATCACATGTTAGTAAACAATATATATTCTTCAAGGACAATAATATTAAAGGACTTACTTTCTAAAGTTGTACTTTTTATCACTTTGTGTGCATTTAATCAGAGGTGTTTGTCTTTGTATTGTCATGAAGTTCATTAATGAAGGTGATTGTTGACAATATTAAAGTATTGAATTGCCTTTTCAACAGTTCTTGGTTATGGTCTAAGGAGTCTATACTTGCATAAACTTCGTCATTAACTCCAAATACCATTTCCAATAGTTTTGCGAGTAATCCTCTCTTAGAACGACTATTGGTTCTTTGACCGTACGATGTACCCAGTATTTCTAATTCACGTTTAAGTGAAGTTTCCTTGGTCTTGTATTATTTTAGCCAGTGGCCGTCTCATCGGTGGGCAGTTTTTGTCCTTAATCAAAACAACGTCTACTGCTTTAAAGTTATGATTACCAGTTTGCCATTTCATTCGTTGCTGAAGCCTTAAGAAAGATTTGGTTTGGCATTTTTTCCATTTCGACACATACACCGAACGACCTTCGGCCTCACACGCAGGTGCTCATTCGAAATCACATTTTGAGACACGGCCGGTGTTTACAAAACCAATGAATGCCAAGTGTCATTTTTCCAATTACATAAACGACAATGCACCAAAACGGGAATTAACAGCTAGCGAAATAAATTCCTTCAAAACAACAAATTGCTGCCTAATCAAAAGCGAAATGTGAATCCGCGGGAAAAGTATTGCGAAATGTGGCTGGATGAAAATTTGCGAAACAAACAAAATTTATTTCGATAAATCGTACCAACACTCACGACATTATATGACAGTCGTAATTTACCCGGTTCCGGCTCATCCGGCTCGAAGGACCATGTAAAATCTATCCTTGTTAGATTTTGATTATTCATAATTAACAGTCACCTTACCGCGGGTGGGGTGATAGCTGTTAATAAGAGATCGTACACTTGTAGCTTGAATAGATCTGAATTTATTTATTTTCTTAATGAGTATTTATACATAAAATTTGCTTACTGTACTAACCTAATTTTAATTGATGGTTCGATTCATCGCAGGTGCCCTACCAGGTCATTTACTGCTGTTCGGTCGTTGTGCTGACTCGACTGTTGTTCTGTTACTCAACCACTTGATGTAGGTCGTGATTGAGCAATATGTTTATGCGCAAACTGCTGATGTTACTGATTATTTGTTGGGGTTCAGTGTATTTTGATTTTTATTTTGTTGATGTATTCAACAGTCCTTATATCTATTAAATCATTTTATTTATTTCATTTAATGTTGTTTTTACATCAGCAAACTTTAGGGCTTCTTCAAAATTATTATGTGAAATATGAGTTTCATTTATTTTGTTAATTATTAGGCTTATTTCAGATTTAGAAAGTATATGAGAACTTCCAATGTTGGATTGCATAAATTATATTTACTAATTTCTCTTTGATTAGTTTTTTTTTTGTATTGTAATCTTAACACTAGTTGTTGAGAAGTCGGATGGGTGTAGGTAAAACACGTATTCCAAGTATCCAACGAGTGTTCTCGTATACTGAAATCTTTATTCCAAAAGTAAATGTTATACATACAAACTTATTATAGTATACAAATTCAATAATTGTTCTCACATTAGCGTTTGGACTCCGTCCTGTTTTTCCCAACTCCAAGGTTAAAATGAAAAAGGAAATGAAGTTGCAGACTTGTGCTGACATCTATCAGCTGACATGGGGTGTCAGTCGTGACGTGCGCCTAACTAGTGCTGCCAAGTTTCATCGCAACACTAGTTCTAATTAGAATGATTTATGGATCCGTTTTAATAATTTTTAATACTTCATTAGTAATACTCGTAATGAAAATGCGAGTGGCCTTTAAAAACAATAAAAAACACGACTGTTCCGTTCAGTGTTCAAATAAGATACTATTTTTAAGATACTGACTTCTAGATGCGTTACAAACTAATATGGGAAATGAGGTGCGAGACCTCATGCTGCCTCTTCTATTTTCCAGAATATCTAATCTATTTTCTAGAATGACGATTTTCTTCGTCAATATTTTCTCATGTTACAACCATCGACGTTAAAAAATGTTTGTTTTTAACCATCTGTTTTTTTTTTTTCTGGGTAAAACACACTGTAATTTATTACTCTTGAAAAGATCTCTTTTGATCTAGTGAAACTTGGATTGATTTTCGACGAGTGACTTTATTTACAAAAATACATTAGCTTAAATACTATTTTACATTACAAATAAATCGTGGGAATAGAATTATGGGAATTGATAGGATAGCTGTCTGGAAGAAACCGCGGTGTGTGCAATTTTAAGTTTCAACATTCTCCCCGGGGCGTTGAGATCAAGTACTATCAAATACTATGCTTTTCAGATTTAGAGTCTTCTTCGTCTTCCTTCTTTGGTAAAAAATTTTGAGCTAGTTTTAATAGTCCTATTCCAAGCAATTTGGTGCTGAGTATGTTAGATCCACATACTATTAAAAGAATTTCTTCTTGTTGGAAGGCGAATATCCAGTGATTCGGGTTGTGTAGCTGAATCCACATTTCTCCTGGACTGGCGGTCTTGAGAGTGCAATATGGCGATAATTGTTTTCTGTGGTTGAGTAAATGTATTTCACACACATGCCTTACCTTCTCTATCGGCACCACAGTCGATTCCTTCCAGCATTCAGGAAAAGTTCCAAAACGAAGGGAATTATTGATAATTCCAAGAAATTTCATCCCTATGATATCCAACGCGATTATCATCATTTTTACTGACAGAAAGTTGAAATCATTTTATTGTTCATACGTCTCATAATAACTTTTAGTTCGTTTATGCTTATCGTTTCAAATTAAAACTGTTTAAAGTCGTTTCTTCTATAAGATTCACGTATTGCATGACAGGTATATTATAATTAATTTCTTCTACACTTCTGATAAAAAAAACATTCAGTTTATTTGTTATTATTTGTTTGTCTACTACTTCTACACCGTCGAAACTCACTTTATCTATTTCACATTTTTCTTCGTTTAGCACAAGTGATTTTATTGTTCTCCACATTGTTTTCTGATCATTAGATTGATCAATTTTTCTCGCAATAAAGTCGTTTTTTGTTGCTGCTAATTCATAGGAATATCAGTTTCTGTATATTCTGTAGTTACTCCAATCAATGCTATTGTCCGTCCAGGTAGCCTTCTCATAAAGTTGAATTTTCATTTGTTTCATATTACGTAAATATTGATTAAACCACGTATTAAACGTATTATTTTCCCTAATTGTTTTCGTTTTTACCATTTAATTTACAACCTGACTTAAACTGTGACTGAAATTTTTGGCTAAATCGCTGATGGCGGTATTATCTATATTGTAGAAAATGTTAGGTATTTCACTATGGTGCCGTGACATAAGGCCATGTGACATAAGACCATATCTCAAAATATGGCCTTATGACGCTTCCACAAAGTGTCGTAAAGCCATATTTCGAGGTATGGCTTCATGTCGCTTTCGAAAAGCGACATAAGACCATTATGGCTTTATGTCACTTTCAAATGGATTTTTAACCCTTACCTGATAAAATGTCATCTTTAAAAGCTCAAAATTATTAAGGATTCAAAGATTTAAAAGCTCAAAATTATTATAAGAACTGTAAATATTTATTTTTCTATAAATACAATTATGTTCAATCAGATGAAAAGAAAAAATGTTTAAACACTTAACAGAATATAGTTGTGCTATTTGCGACAATTTGTCTACAAATTGGGCATAGAATTGGATTGTTGTTCTTTATATAGTTCTCCGACAGCTTTGTAAAACAATTTAAACACAATTTAAAGTGATTACATGGCTGCAAGAGAATGGTGCGGGTATTTTCGCAGCAAATAACGCAAAGAACTGGTGCTTCATCTGCATTTAAATATTGATGTTCAGAAGAATCTTCACCTTGTTCTTCTTCATGCTCCTGGCAGTGATCTAATTTCGCAGCTTCTTCTGTAAGCAGATTGTTGTGTTCGTTGGTAAGTTGGTTGAGAAAATCGTTGATGGAAATTATTTTTTTGCTTAGTTTTCCCAGGGCTATTTCAATTTGAGCTCCTTTGTCTTTAAATTTCTTTTTTGGAGGTTCAAAGATGTCATATGTGCCATCTAAGGACATTATAAATTCTCTCGATTTAACTCGATCCTCGTCCAACAAAATATCAAGAAACTTAAAGAAATTTCCGTGTTTGGAAAGCCTCCCGCTGAGATGGCTATTAAAGCCTTCAAGTGCACTTGTAGTTCTCATCGGTGCACTAAACACGGAGAAGAGTAAAGGAGTTTCCTGAAGTAAATATGTAATAGATATATGTATTAGTATAGAAAGTATTTCCCTTAGGAAACCAAAAAAAAATATTTACCCTCTCCATCCATTGTCTATTGAAATAAATCAGAAAGTCCTTAAAAATGCTTTCCCCATTTTTTTTAAATGGTGCGCCATTTGCTTCTCCATTCAGAAACTCAAAAGCTGACTGTATATCTTCAGGTCTCATGAGCGGAAGAATTAAAAACTTGCGGAATAGTCTATTCGCTTCTTTGTTTTTATGCAAAGAAGTCACAAACGCTGGTAACTTTGATGCTTTTTTCCTAACAGCTTGACAAAAGTGAAACCAGCACGTTGTACACTTTGCCCTTGGGAAAACGTTTTGTAAGCTGTTTCTCATTGCCTTTTCGTAATCCGTTACAAACGAATTTGGTTCAAATTTGAACAAATTGGCTTCAATGTATTGAAATACATGAAGATAAGCGGCCTCCGACTTATGACTCATTAGTACGTAAATAAAAGGGAAAACCTGCAAGTGAAATATCATACCATACCGTTCACGCGAATTTCTGACTATTGGGTACTTTATCTAATGCTCAAAATCTAAATACCTAAATCTAAATATAAGATAAAGTAATAATGTTAGAAAACTGAAGCTTAGATTTTCCAATTAGATATATATATTTTGAGCATTAGATAAAGTAATAGTGAAAAATTCGCGCGAATTTTTCACTATTACTTTATCTAATGCTCAAAAACTGAAGCTTAGATTCTCAAATTAGACATTACACATTACATTACATTAGACAACACAAAAAAATAGTGGTAACTTACATGGTTGTTATGTGAAAAATGTACAATCAGTAGTTGCTTATAACCGCAAGATGGCACAACACTGAAAGTGCCATCCAAAAGATAGTTTCGGGAGGATTCTTTAGGTAAATTTTGAATGGCTGCTGCGATTGTTGGCGATAAAAACACTGTATAGCAAAAACCTTTTTCAATGACAGTGTTCCTATAAAAAGGTTCCGCATTTTGATATCGCGACATACCAAAACTACCCATTACAGTTTCGGTTTTAAATAGGTCCGATACCTCTTTCGCATTAACGGGAGCTTTTGGAAACGATTCATTCCGTATCCGGATGAGCTGCCTCCGTAATTTACCAAATGGAACCTAATTATAAATTAGCCGCATATTAGAAACAGGTTTTAAGAGAAGTTGCACTTAAACATATTTATACCTAAAATGACTACCTATTTTAACGACATATTTGTTATCTTACCTGTGAAGGATTTTCATTATCCCTTGCACACACTTCATTGAATACTTCGCGAATGCCACTTCTTTTAAGTGAGACATTTGCACACTCTATTTTTATATCAGAAATGTCTTTAATTTTTTTCCTTACATTTTCGTTGGTTGTATGGTTATGCGTGGCACTAGAATTAGGAATTCGGACAAGATTCTGATTTAGAAAATCTACAACTGCACTGGCACTACATGTTTTATTGTAGCATACGTAACGTTTCGATAATTTTGCGTTGTATTTAAATTTATAAAGATGCTTAATCTCCGGAATATAAAGTAGGTTACTGCCTCTTCTAAGACCTTCGCAATATTCGAAACTGTAAATTAAATCGGAAGAGTTTTCCATCGTAGGAACCACGTTGTGTTTGAGTCACGATATACGAATGAGAAGCGCGCAAAGTTGTTACATGCAATTACCAGTGGTCAGGGTCATTCATAATCATATTACCAACGGTTAAAACGGGTTTTTGTTATTGAAAAAATAAAAAAAAAAAAACATATGGTCTTATGTCTCAAATTAATATGGTCTTATGTCGCTTTTCGAAAGCGACATGAAGCCATACCTCGAAATATGGCTTTACGACACTTTGTGAAAGCGTCATAAGGCCATATTTTGAGATATGGTCTTATGTCACATGGCCTTATGTCACGTCACCTTTCACTATTCATTAAGCCGCGACAAAACAGCTCTTCGCGGATGGCAAGGATTTTAATTATTTTTCGATTACATGACCGTTTTATCTTGTTTACTTCAATGCTGATTTCAAGGGATTCGTGATCGCTTATTTTATATGACCTTTAAACTTTCGTACTAACATTTTGACAGTTTGCTAAGACGTATTCGATTAAAGTCGTTGAGCTATTTGTTATTCTTGTTGGCTCCATAACAGTTTGTAAAAAAGAATTATCCGAAATAATATTTTGAATTCATATATAAATATGCTGTTTGTAAGCCAGTCAATATTAAAGTCACCCATTATCACTATATCACTGCAAGAAGAGAACAGCTCATCCATCCTAGACTTAATAAAATCACAGAATTCATGCTCAGATGACTTCTTTTTATCAGGAGATCTGTAAACTGCGACCAACATATTACTTACATTGCTACAATTCACAATAAGCACCAACCACCACAGCTTTTTCTCGATCGCCATTGAACTGACTACTTTGATTTGCTATTGAGGTTTAATGTTTGACTAGAAATCGAATCACATCTCACTATCTTGTAGTTCTTTAATTTTATTTCAGAATCAAAAATGCAGGTTTTTAAATGGGTTTCAGTCAGACAAATAAAATCGAAATCCGAATCTAGCACTAACACTTCTAATTGGGTAAAGCTCGCACGCATTCCGCCAATGTTTAAGTATAAACACTTTAAAAAAGGTTTTAATTGCTAATATTCAATTTTTTCCGCTTCAATTTTTAATTTCCTTTGAAGGGTACTGTCGCGGACGGCGGGCTTTACCACGACAAATTGAAATGTGCAACCTAAAATATAATATGTTTTATTTTGATGAAATGAACAAACGAACAAATCCACAAATCAACAAAAAATTAAGATATTTCTTTTAAAATACAACGCGTCGTTCTATTGGTTGAAACTAGCTCAATAAAAAACATGGCGCAACTCCTCTTTCTCTGATTGTCAGCTACGGTCTCTGGTGCGGCCAGCGCCACTTTTTACTTGATGAGTTTTTTTTATCACTCCGTTCGCGAAGTCTGATCGCGACAGGTACGAATGAATTGTCTCTACAATCGTGGTCGATCGAGATGTCTTCTAATTTTAACTTTGCCTTTGAATTTACACAATTAATACAATTAATACACATCATTTGGGCAATCTACGTACGAGTGCCCTGATTCACCACATTTAGCACATAATTGACTTGCATGTTTGCAGTGAG
Organism: Pocota personata; assembly: GCA_963082735.1. Taxonomy (NCBI): domain Eukaryota; kingdom Metazoa; phylum Arthropoda; class Insecta; order Diptera; family Syrphidae; genus Pocota; species Pocota personata. The sequence goes on along the minus strand of OY720429.1, from coordinate 36,428,409 downwards.
TAGATATGTGATTAAAACCCCAACATTTGTAGCATCTCAAAACCTTTAAACTTTCATACACCGCACATTTATCCCATACAATATTTATTTTACTTTCTTTCATTATATCTTTAAAGCCTTTACTATGTGTTTCAATAATTGCATTAAACACCCGCGGATTCTTGAAGGACTTATACACTTATACAATTAATATCCTCCGACTCGACATTGTTTTGATTTTTTATCGCTTGAACTATTTAGCCCCCTCAAGATTTTCAGTCAACCCTATTATGAGAACTCTTGGCTTACGCATTGTTGGTAATTGAATGTCGTATTTTCCACTCAATTTCTCTTTAATATCATTTGCCAGAATTGATCTAGCCTCACTACTTTCACATCGAATAGCGACTGCACCATTATGCCTTTTGGTTAAACCACTCACTCTTACATTTAATGCCGACGGGTTAATTTTCTCTTTCTTACCAAGAGTTTTGATAGACCCTTCATTTTGATCGTATAGAGGGTTCTCCGTTTCACAATCAGCAAGGTATGGTATTGGTATGTCTGCAAGGAGTGCTGGTGCATTAGTACACCATTTTCGCAGATAAAATTTTCCTTCTTCAAGTAAACCCTTAAGCTCTATCTGCATCTGAAGGGCTTTATTTAGATCGTTGTTACCCGTTAAGATATCGTCCATGTATATATCTTGTTGTATGTTTTTTCGGGTGTTTCTGTATAAATCCGTGATTTGGAAACACTGTTTACTTTACTTTTCTGCTTCAAATGCATTTTTGGGCAAGGTCGAATCGCTTTCGGCGTAAGATGTTGATATGATTCATTTAGATTCCTCTGAATATTTTGATTTGGCGATGCAACTCTAACTGGGCTTTTCTCTGTTTCTTCAAATTCTTGCAAGTCAAAGTCCTGAAAAATAACATCTTTTATCGGAACTATTCCTGTGGAAGAAAACCCTTTGATTATGTTTTCCGGGGAAAATGCTTTTAAGAATGGCTGACAAGAAATTTCCGCAATATCATTTATTCCAATTATACTTGTTGAATGCTGCTTTTCAATATTTCTTGAATGGTCCAAACACTGCTACATCGAGAGGTTGAAGTTTGTGCGATGTATGCTGTGGAAATGATAATAAAATTATGTCATTCTCCCTGCAAAAAGTTATGTATTCGAGACCGCAATGTGACACGTGATTGTCCAATAAAACCATGTTTGGATTTTGAACTGAATACCATATGTGTTTCACAATATGTTCTAAAACTTTTGGAAAGAAATCAGCATTTATCCAACCGCTTTCTGCTAACAAAGCAATCGATCCGAGGACAGTACCTTTAAGAAATGCTGGATTAGTCCTTTTTCTTGGGTACACAAATACTGGTGGAACATGATTGCCAGCTGCGTTCACTATTGCAAGCATAGTTACTAATGTGCCCCTTTCAGCAGAAGCAACTTGGGAGACAGTCCTCTTTCCTTTTTCAGCAATAACTTGCGTTTGTAATGGGAAGACTTTGGTTAATAAATAATTTAAACTAAGAAAACGCCTTTAACTTTGGGGACTCTAGAACAGTTGTTATTCCAGTCTCACCTAAATTATAAATTCGATCGGGGCCAAGGATAAATTTGGTGTATACATTTTTTAAATTCTCAAGGAATCCATTAACAGCGACTTTTGTGAAACCACGAAGATGAGCCGCGCTTGTATTTTCCGGCTTTCGTAGACTTATTTCACTGTTTCGACGCATAAATCCTTGCAGCCAAACTTTTCCAGCCATTTTATCTCGATACCAGTTAGATGAATGTTCAATCTCGTTCCGAATAACGTATTCATATACAAATTTTTTGGCAACATCCAAAGTTAAACCATGATGCAGATGTGAGCATTTTTTGAAATAAGTTGTAAGCTCGTTTTCTTGTTGCTTAGAAAGCACTTGAGAGCCAGAGTGCTTACTACCAAACATTTGGTCCAAGGTTAATCTGTTCGTTAAGTATTTGTATTCTCACTTTCAAACATTTAAAACAAAAAAAAGTTATAGCTTAAGAATTCACTGAAAAAAATTACAGCCCACTTACCAAAAATCAAAACACGACTGAACTTGTTAAACGCTGATCAGAAACTGAACTCAATAAAAAAAAGAAAGAAAAAGTAGAGGTACCTTTAGACTGTGGACATAAGAAATTATCATATCAATTAAAACATACTAAGTTTATTTATATTAAAAAAATATTTTTTTATTATCGAGGAGAAGCCTCTTTATTTTATAAATCCTAAATTACAACTGACTTACAATTTTTGAACTTAAATTAAAGAAACCTACAATCACTGCGTCGTATCGATCATGTTACCCCATTCGAGTGTTTTCACCTGCTTGCATTCAGTTGAATCCAGACGTTACGTTAGCATAACGGATGCTCGTGTGTTATTAGTTGCTGAGTCGCCAGAAATTGGTGGGAATATCATTTTTGATGATATCAATGTTGTTGTCGTTAACTCCTCCCTTCTTAAGATAATGCGTCCACGCATTTTTACATGATGTTAAAGAGGCTGGGATATTTTTGAAGGGATGATGGGTGATTAGGTTCACCTTGGTTCGTTATCATTATCATAGGTGATGCTGGTGGTGTTGGCATCGAGTTAATTTGAGATACTCTTAATTTCCGGTTGCATTGCATTACTATAATGATGAAGAATACAACTGCGAAAATCACGTACGTTATTACCTGGTGCATGTCTTTTTCTGTCTTTATTTTCGTAAGATGCTGCGTATTTCTGGTATGTAATTCCTTCATTAGTTCTAGGGAGAGTACTTCTTCAACTGCCAAATCTTCTGAAGTTGGATGCAATGTTGGTGGTAATGCTTGGATGTTTATGATTTCCTGGGCGACGTACCGTTGATTATTGATAAATATTGTGTCATTGTTGAATTTGACGACATAATTTCCGTTAAGTGAATGGGTCTTCTTATTGGCTTCTATGGTTCCGTTGAACTGGTTGAGGACGATGATTCCTGGTGATATTTCTTCCGTGTGGGGAACATGTTGACTATTTATTGATTTACACGATGCATTTTTGTTTTCTACTAAGCCTATTATACAGATATCATTACTTAGGTCTATTAAATCTGTTCGTTTACAAAGGGAAATATTTTCAATTTGCTTACAGTTATTCAACATTCCAAATGTATTTTTTTCGTTCCTTAATATATTTCTATAAGATATTTTGTTTACTAAACCATTACTTTTTTTTATTGGGATTAAAATAAGTTTTCTATAGATTTCTTCTTTCGTTTTTGGGATACTAACAATATATAATAAATCTTTCTGATTAGATGCAATTTTTACATCAGCGAATTTGATTACTTGTTCTAAATTCGTATAAGGCAAGATTTCTTTATCGATTTTACTTATAATTATATTTATTTCATTTTTCGACATAATATTAGAATTAACAATATTTTCTTTAGCAAGTTCGATTGCATATACAATATTCGTAAGTTCTTCTTTTATGAGTTTTAATTTAAATAGTAATATAACATTAGACTGATATTCAATTGTACTGTCCTTTTTTATGGTATTTATTATTACATTAGTTATGTTTGTGAGTTCATTTATTCTCTTCTTATATTCTTCATTAATTATTACTTGTTCGTTATTGTTTTCTATGACATTGTTTATATTACTTCTTAGAATATTAAAATCTTCGTGGTCGGGTGTTCCCGCTATCCACTTCCATCCCGTGCCTATAAAATCTAGGGATCGTTTAGTTTTGCTAATTTTTAAGTTTTTAATTATATCTTTAATGCGTTCTAATTCGTGATGAATGATGGGAAAGAAAGGATTGGTTTTCGGGACTTGTTTAAGGATAATCGAATCTGCTTCCGAAACGAAATTTTCGTATGGCGTTAACTCTATGGTGTGTATAAGTTTTAAATTTCCTTCTGAGATTTTGGCCATTCCATTATCTAGGATGATGATGGGGGAATTAGAATAGTCTAGAATGTCAACATTTCCTTGGGTTGGCTTTATTAGATACCTGTGGATAAAGGAAAGGAGAGGGGTAAGTGTGGGTTTTAGGATTAGTTTCTTATTTTTGATTTGTGAACAACTCTGCCTGATTCCGTTATAACGGTTGTTGACTTATTTTCCTTTACTTTCTCCTTTTTGTATCTTGCCGATAGCTTTGAGCATAATCGTTTATTTACTTTGATGTAAATGATTTCTCCAGGAGAGTAGTTTTTTAAGTCAGTTCTTTTTTTATTATGGTATGTTATATCAGCTTCTTGTTTAGACTTCAATTTATCAATATTTTTTTGGCGTGCTTCCTCGATTTGTGCTGGGCTTTCGGTGTTTCTGCTAAAAAATATATCGACTGGTTTTCTTTTTGTGACTGAATGTACAGAGAAGTTATATGCGTTAACGGCTGCTTCTAAAAGTTCCGTGAAGGATTCATAAATTCTTTCGGATTTCAAACATCGCATAATCTCAGCGAGGGTTGAATGAAATCTTTCTATTTGACCGTTTGACGTGCTTGTGTAGGGGGGTGTAGTGAAAACTTGAATTCCAAATTCGTTTTGTAACATAAAGAGTATTGACGTTGCATTGAAAGATTTTTCGTTATCAAAGACGATTACTTTTGGAATACTACAACCAAAGACAATGTCTCTAATCGGTTGCCTTATGTCTTCCACGGCTTTTGACTCGATTCTTTTTGTCATGGCATATTTGGAAAACTTGTCTATTGCAGTGATAACTAGTTTTCCCTCTGTGGAGAAAACATCGATGTGTATAATTTCACCGGGGTACTTCGGAATAGGAGTTGATTGTATAGGGACATTATTGGGATGCCTATCGTATTTATTCTGTTTACAAATTAAACAGAGTTTAGTGATTTTGTTCAGTTTTTTGCTCAATTTTGGGAAAAAGTATTTTTCTAGAATTTGAGCTCTGTTTTCACGTTGGTTTCGGTGGGCACGGTTATGTTCTTGAATAATTATGCTTTCTTGATCCTCTTCGTTTTCCACATCTTGAACTTGTGCTTGTGTAAACCTGATCTTGTAAGAACTAAAATTATCTCTGTAAATGTTTTGAATCATATCCATAATGTGTTCATCTGTTTTGATTCCATTGGTTACAGATGGATTGAGACATTTTTTTAGAATTTGTATTAGTTTAGTTTCATCGTAAAGGGATTCAACGACAGTATGCCTATGGTAAGTTGGGAATATTATTTGGAATTTTTGGCTGGTTGGTGTACCTTCTTGAAGAAATATTTGATTTTTAAAACAATTGATTGGTGATTCAACGCTATAGATAAGGCCATGAGATGATGTTTCGTCGCTATTAATTGTTGATGTAAGGGAATTGATTTGGTTGGCTTGAGGTGGCCTTGATAGTGCATCTGCCACTACGTTTGTCCTACCTGGTTTATATTTAATCTCATAGTTAAACTCTTCTAATGACGCTTTCCATCGTTTCAGCTTGGTGTTATTATTTTTAGTGCTAAGCGCATACGTGAGCGGTTGGTGGTCTGTAAAAATTAGAACTTTTGCCGAACCGTACAGGTAGTTTCTGAGGGAGTTTAATGCCCATATGATGGCGAGCATCTCCTTCTCATTTGCGGCGTAATTCTCTTCGGATTTACTTAATGTCCTTGATATGAAGGTAATAGGTTTATCCTTTTGTGATAGGACAGCGCCTATTGCGTATTTCGAGGCATCCGTAGTAAGCTCGAAGGGACATTTGAAATCTGGGTAGTTTAATACTGTATCATCCGATGCTAAAGAGTTTTTAAGCTTATTGAACGCTTCATGGGCACTTTCGTTAAGATGTATTTCTTTTTTACTTGAAAGATTTTTTGAAATACGTCCATCCTCCCCTCTTAAAAGGGATGTCAGGGGTTTCGCGAGTTTGGCGTAGTCTCGAATGAAACGTCGGTAATATCCTGACAGACCTAGGAAAGATCTTAAATCTTTCAAAGTTTTAGGAGGTGGGAAATTCTTAATAGCGTTAACCTTTTCGGGGTTTGTTTTTATGCCCTTGTGAGAGACAATGAAACCAAGAAATTCTATTTCTTGTTTAAAGAACTCGCACTTGTCGAGTTGAACTTTCATATTAGCGTTATTCAAAGTTTGGAAAACTTTGCAAATATTCTCGAGATGTGTGGCCTCATCTTGGCTAAAGATGATTATATCATCGATATACACATAGCATATTTTGCCAATGTGATCGCGAAGGATATCATCTAGTGCCCTCTGGAAGATTGAGGGGGCATTTTTTAAGCCAAATGGTAATCGGGTAAATTCATATTTACCGTAATTTACCGAAAAAGCAGTCTTTTCCATATCTGATTCCTTTAAAGGAATTTGATGGAAGCCACTTTTTAAATCGATAACTGTGAACCAGTTATTCTTTCCCAAGTTAGCCAAAACTTCATTTATCTCGGGAATAGGATATCGGTCAGCTATTGTGATTGAGTTTAGTTTGCGATAATCTATAACCAATCTGAATTTTTTATTGCCGGATGCATCAGCCTTTTTAGGTACAATCCAGACAGGTGAATTGTAAGGCGATCTTGAACGTCGAATAATACCGTCTTTTAAGAGATTCTCTATTTGCGACTCAACTTCGTCTTTGAGTGCCATTGGATACGGATAAAACTTTGAGTAGACAGGGGAATCTGTCATTGTTCTTATCTCTCCTTTAACAACAGTGGTACATGAAAGTTTATTATTTGGGTCATCGAATAGTTTAGGGAATTTATTTGTTAAATATTGAATATCGGATTTCTGCTTGCTTGACATGTGATGTGTTCTAATGTTAATGGTGTTAACGGAATGTGCAGCTAATTGTTTGATTCTTACTTTAACGTGATTTTTAAGAATCATGTAATTATCTTTGATGTGAATGACAGCTGAAAGATCTTTTAGACTATCATTACCGAGGATAGCATGAAAAGATTTCAGTTCTGTCAGTAGGAAAAATTTAATTTTGATATCATTTAGGCCAAAAAGGTTCAGAAATGTGTGTTGAGAGACTTTAATGTTCCCTCCTACGGAATTTGCATAAAAAGTTTTTTCATTTGGAAGAGGATTTGAGACGAGGCTAGGTTGAATATAATTTTTATTCGACCCTGTGTCGATTAGAAATTTAAGTATCTCTCCACTCTTCGTCCTACATTCAAAATATGGAAGAGAGGAGCAGTTTAATCTAAAAAATTAATGTCGTTATATTCTGGAGCTTGGTCATCGCATTGTTGGGGAAGAGAGTCTATGTATTCCTGGGGAAAGGAGTCTACATATTCTTGCAAGGTCTGATCTTGTTGCTGACCTTCGTAGTGGTCCTCAGGTTCTGCTTCAGCTATAGTATTTAAATGGAAATTCCTTTGTACCTTTGGGGGATGTATTTGACGCGATGGTGGGTCGATTGCTCTTTTAGGTGCAGGCGGCCAATTCCTTTGTTGTGGTCTGTTCATGTAGTTGACGTTGTTTGTTCGGATCGTGGATGTTTCCATCTGCTCGGGAGGTGGTTGAGGTCTATAATTTTGAGGAGGTTGAGGGCGGTTAAGTGGCACAAATTGTCGCTGGGGCCTTTGTGGTACTGGTGCTGGTCTGGGCTGAGAATTTTGAAATTGGGGAGAAATCCATCTTGGAGGATTATACATTAGTTCTGGATAGAACTGTTGTCGATTTTGAGGTTGCGAAAAATTGTTATTTTGCCGTCTTGGTGGAACTGGAGGTGGTGTATTATGCATTTTCCTAACATTATTGTTAGTCGCCACTGCATATTGTGATCGAAAAGTTTGATTTTCGAGCTTGAGGCATAAATGCAGCGCTTGTGGTAAATCTGCGGGTTCTCGTATCCCGAGAAGCCTGGGCAAGTCACCTTTTAAGCCTCTGATAAAGGTGTCTAGGGCTTTTTCTCTATATGTGTGCAGCAATAAGTTGAATGCTTCACCACCGACTTCCATTGAGGATATCTTATTCAAGATCAATGAGAGGTGCGAGTATACCTCTTGATAAAACTCTTGAATCGAAGAATTACCTTGTACCAGAGATATCATCTGGTATTCTAAAGTACCTAGGTCGCGCTTGTCCGCGTAATGTAGTGTCAAGCACCTAGAAATATTATCCCAATTTAATGGGGTATTATATGATTCTAGAATGTGGTCTGCGTGACCGACTATTTTATTTCTAATTACATTAATAATCCCGAAGTATTTTGGAGATCCTCTAATAGGATCATAGATCCTTAGGATTCTTTCCACACTTCTACGCCATGAACTGAATTCGCCAGGTTGCCCTGAGAATTCGCGTAGACTTCTAACAACATCTGGGATTTTGTCTAGTTCACCTATGTTGTCTTGTTGATCTGGGTTTATAATTTGATCAATTCCTGCGAATCGATCTGCGTTTGGGTTTAAAATAGAGTTGACCATTTGCCTACCCTCTCTTTGAAGTGTTTGATTAATCATATTTGCAATTAAGGCTTGAAGAGCAGCACTTGCGACAGGTTGTTCATTCTGATTAACAGGATTTTGATTAAGGGGTTGGTTATGGTTTAGGACTGGTGGACGAATTAGATTGTTTTGGTTTGCCATTGTTATAACAGATAAATATTTACTTCTTAAGTTTTTAAATAATTTGTACTTTCTATTAAAAATTTTCTTAGAAAAATATTCACTTCTTTCTTAAATTTGCTAAAATTATTACTTTCTATTAAAATTTCTCTTAAATAAATCTTGCACTAGCTTTGTTTCACTTCACTTAAATTTTTTGTGTGATAATAATATTGTTTTGTATGTTTTCTTAAATTAATCTTACATTAATAAAACCAGGATAGCTGTGTCCCACGCTGGTGTGAACGTTATTGGTCCTGTTTGCTTTATGCTACTAATGGTGTCGTTCGCACACTCCTTCGTGGTCTTCAGTTTGTCTACAGACTCCTGATACGCACTGGTTGCAGGTTCGTGTTGGCTGTTGCGTTGATTTTACTAACTCGCGGCGAGGTACTTAACGTCGACTAAGGCACAGTTAGTTCTTTTTCTAACACTTTTTAACACACGGCAAGGTAATTTTACGTTGACTTATGCACTGTTAAAACTGTTGAAAACGCGAAGCCACACTAGTTGGGCGCCAATTAAAACATACTAAGTTTATTTATATTAAAAAAATATTTTTTTATTATCGAGGAGAAGCCTCTTTATTTTATAAATCCTAAATTACAACTGACTTACAATTTTTGAACTTAAGTTAAAGAAACCTACAATCACTGCATCGTATCGATCATGTTACCCCATTCGAGTGTTTTCACCTGCTTGCATTCAGTTGAATCCAGACGCTACGTTAGCATAACGGATGCTCGTGTGTTATTAGTTGCTGAGTCGCCAGAAATTGGTGGGAATATCATTTTTGATGATATCAATGTTGTTGTCGTTAACTTATCTGTTATGTTTAAAGGAAGTGGAAAATTTGAGTCGAAACCTCCTCGCCTTACCCTAAATGTTTTTACGGATTTCGGAACTGTTTTGTATGATTTTATGAGTATTTCCTTGTTTTTTCACTGAACACTTTTATTTGGATATTTATGAATGTTTTCTTATTCGGAATTTCGCTTTAATAAGTCTGTTTGCCGACTGCGCCAGTTATGAATTAGTGTGCCGTTCGAGATAAAAAAGACTTATTATATTTATTTAAAATAGAAACCGGCTTAACTCTATGAGTTGCGGAACTAACTTGAACTGAAATCTTCTACGCGTGAAAAGATGCATAACATCCCGTGGGAGAGGAATGCACTTGTTTACGAAAAACTCATATTTCATACCCGTGCAATGAAATACGAATATTATTTTATGTTTACGTTCGCGAAAATGAATGACGGGTGTACTGCTAAAATGTTTGGATGTGCGAAAAATGGCTGCGCGTGCATGAATAACGGAGTAAGGCTAAGGCCACGTTCTGAGCGGCAAAAATCTGAGCGGCAATCTTAAGCGGTAAGTGGCCATTTATTAAGCGGCAATTCTAGAGCGATTAGTTGTGAAAATGTCGTTGTCGAGTGCTGCTCGCCGCAGTCTTTTACAAGAAAGTCGGTTCAACATATATAGAATTATTTTAAGTTTAAAAAAAAGAAGATTTGGTATTCATCCAATAAACCGAAAAAGATCAGGTTATGGCGAATTCCACCATCTGTATAACAATCTTCGACAACATGAAGACCGATTCAGGCAATATCTACGTATGTCAATACAATCATTTGATTTGCTGCTAGAAAAAGTTTGTACCAAAATTACAAAACGAAAGAAAACAATTTCTGCAGAACAGAGGCTTGTTTTAACATTAGGGTAAATTTAAAAAAAAAAATTGCTCCTTTGCTTTTAATTTGTTTAAAATCAGTTTTTGAAACTCTCCTCTGAGCTCGAATTTTTCGATTTCATTAAATTTTTCCATAAATGGTAACAAACTTTGGAAAAATTTCATGTCTGCATTGTCTTCCGTCTTTTTAATGTCTTCTTTTAATATTTGAAGACGTTCTCTCTCTATACCAAGCAATTGTTCGTCCACGTCTGCTATTTTTGACCTTTTTCGGTTCCGATTTGGGAAGGAGCTAGCTGAATTGGTGGTTGAGCAAGGAGTGCTGGTGGCGGCCGGGCTATCGGTAAAATAAGTTTCCTCGCTTAATAAGTCGTCAACAATGTTTGAAAAGTTGACCTCTTCAGCAAATTCGTAATCCTCCGGTTGCCGTAAATTCCCTTGAGTGGGATCCGAAGCAATCGTGTCTTTTATAAATGACATCATTTCAAAAAATTGCCATTTAATATTAACACAAACTGCTTCGGTACCCGATTTGGTTGGTGGTAATCTTTGAAGGTTTTTTCTGTAGGAGTCCTTCAAATTCTTCCATTTAGCTTTCGCTGTTGATCCTGAAATTACAAATATACAAATTAAACTTTTGTTCTGTTATTTACATTTCTTTTTCAATATTTGTAGGTTTCTTGCTACAGGACATTCATTTCGTGATCTAGCTTTCGCTTTTCGTATGGGCAGAAGCACAGTTAGCAATATTGTCCCAGAGACATGTGTCATCATATGGGAAGAACTTGTCGAGGAATATATGCCAAAACCAACTACTGAATACCTTAAAAAAGTTATAGACGGCTATTATATGCGCTGGAAATTGCCCAAATGTTTTGGCAGCATTGATGGAAAACACTGCCAAATAAAATGTCCCCCAAACTCCGGCTCTCATTATTTTAATTACTTGCATTACTTTTCAATCGTACTGCAAGCGGTGGCCGATGCTGACAAAAAATTTATTACTATCGAGGTGGGCGGAAGTGGAAAGCAAAGTAATGGCGGAACTTTTGCTGGCCCAACATTATTTAGACTACTGGAAGCTGATAAATTTAATGTCCCTCCTTCACGAGCATTGCCTGGATCAGATATTATTGTTCCAAATTTTTTAATTGGTGACGAAGCTTACCCACTAAAAACTTATCTGTTGAGACCATATCCACGCAGAAGTTTAAATGCGCAGACAGAAAACTTTAATACCCGACTTTCAACGGCAAGGAAGTGCATTGAATGCGCATTTGGAATTTTATCCCAAAAATGGCAATTTCTGCAAAAAAAATATCGAGACAAAACCAAACACTGCAATTAATTTAATTAAATGTGCCTGCATATTACACAACTTTGTACGAGAGCGAGATGGCGATAGTGATTTTGACTACATTCAGGTCACAATGCAACTGAACAATGACGAAACTGTAGAAACTCCAGTTAGCCATGAACCAAGTACACGTTTCAATAGAAGCAGCCAAACAGCATTAAATATCAGAGCAGAACTCACAAAATATTTATGGGATTTTCGACATTAAACCAAATTAAATTTGTAAATTGAAAATTGTTAAAATAAATGAAATAAAACTCACCTGAACAATTGCATTTATCTCCCACTTCGCTCCACAGTTTGTCAGTAATATTTTTGTTTTTAAAATCTTTCAGCCTATACTGCCATAATGCAGGACGGCTTTGAACTTCTGAAATTAATGCTTCAACGTTAATCGTTCCCATGATGATTTCTTGTCGCCCAGCGCTACACTAAAATAATAGAACAGAATTGAAAGCTGAGCGACGCCGCTCTGCCGCTCAGAAACGTCACTTGCCGCTCAGCGACTACGTGGCCGCAATCATAGAATGTCATATGTTTTAAATTTTTTTGCCGTTCAGATTTTTGCCGCTTGCCACTCAGAACGTGGCCTTAGCCTAAGCCGGATGCGTGTGCAGCATATCACGCTTCCTGCATTCATCGATGATATCTGATTAGGCTGCATTGGTGGAAAACTAACTGACGGCCAAGAGTAAGATATACCTCGAAGAAGAACTGAGGAGGGAAACCGATGCAATGAAGGTCGTAACTGGAACTGCTGAGGCTTGGACTGTATTTCTCGTGGTGGCACCAGCAACTTTTGCGCTAGCCAGTGAAACTCCAATGGCAGGAGCTGCACAGGCAGGGGTAATAATAGAGAGAACACTTGTAAAGGCGTTGCGGTTGTAATTGTTGTTTCCTTTAATCTCTACTGGCTAAGCTGCTCTTCCAAACACATATGTTCACGTTTTTCATAAGCAGCCGACGCTGTCACGGCTTCCAGCTGTTCGTGCAGTTCTTGCAGTTATGCTTGCATAAATTTGTCCCCTTCAGCTGTCTCCACCATGATCAACTCCGATTCTTCTTCGATGTGACTGTCGTCTGATGATTCCGTCGACGCTTCCTCACATGCGAGGAACTTGGAAGATTTCCTAGTTATTCTTCTATCCGAAAGATTGTATGGCATTAGATTATCTATTACACAATAGATGACGCAAATTGATGTGAAGTGACCTGCCGTCGGTATTGGCGTGTTCTGGGTTTTCCTTTAGGTGGGAAGTATTATGGCTGTCGTCTTTTTTGGCGGCAAATAAAATTGTTGACGTCTCTTTTTGGCAGCTGATTTCTTCTTGGTGGCAAATAGAATTGTTGACGTCTCTTTTTGGCAGCTGCTACTATGGCTGACGTCTTTTTTGGCGGCTAATACTATGGCTTGTGCGGCAAATAAAATAGCTGACGAAACTGACTTATCTCTTTGGCCAGAGGAGCACCCTTAGGCAAATCGGCTTGTATTCGTCAATGGAGCACCCGTTGCGACGAATGGAGACTCCTTAAGGCTATCCGTGGTTGGCTGAGGCAAAATTGTCTGGCTGCAACTTGGGTTCGTTGTCTGCGGCACACCGCTAGCTGTGGTGTATAATGATGCCTGCAACTTCGGCTCGCTGGCTGCGGTTTTTTGAGGAATTCTTTCCTCTTTAAGAAGAGAAATGATGGCTGAAATTTGGTGTCGCTGGCTGCGACTCCTGGAGGCATTTTTTTGCTGGCTGCGGTGTCTAATAGTGGCTGCAATTTGGTGTCTCTAGCTGCGGCTCCTGTAAGCGAATGTTCTTTTACTAAAAATAAAATTTGTGGCCAAATTTCCCTAAGTAGTCATAAGATAAAAAGATTTAACAGATCTTTGGATGCTGATGCTGTTTATTCTCTAAATAAAGATTAAGGTTTTACATGATAATTTGTAATGTTTTAAAAATGGCTGACTCACTTATTTGATGCACGACCGCGTCCGTCCTCGTGGTAAGATGGCTACAAAATGCCTGTATCAAACTTCAAATGAAATAGGGGACTGTTCGCTGAGAAAGACCGCGGGTGCCATTGTTACATTTGACGATACTGTTCGTTTAAATATTTCGTGACATACTGCCTTTATCAATTCTCGTTTTGTTATTAAGTCGTCTTAAGGCGTGTTCTGTGCTGTCATAAAAGTCTTGGCAACTGTTTCTGAATTGTAGGCCTCCATGGTCGTCATACAACTGTTCCACTGACTTTCTATCTATTTTCACTGAACACTTTCCTTATTCGGATATTTGTGAATGTTTCCTTATTCGGATGTTTTCACTCAACACAGTTAAAGTTATTTAAACTTCAGCAAGAAAAAAACATATTTTTTCTGGACGACTGTCCAAGTTTGATTTTATTTATTAAAGACTCACAATAAACAGCCCCGAGTTTGGTCACTCAATATGCTTAAATACAAAAATATCCACGCACTGTTAGTACGCACTTATTAGATCCATACAAATGTTTACATGTTGATGTCATCGATGGCAAGAGGGTGTTTTAAGTGATTTTTGAAGGGTGCAACAATGTCTGTGTTTTGAATGGTACAATAAATAATATTTTATGGTAGCAACAATGTAATATCTGTACTTTACTAAAAATGTTATATCTGTACTTTACTCCTCCCGTCTTAAAACTTTTTGTCCTCAAAAAGGTTAATTTAATGTTACAAATATGTCATCATTATATATTGGAGTTTCTAACTTATTTACATCTGTAATATTCTATAAAGGAATGGTATCTGGAATATGGGTAGTATTGGGGGTAGTATTAATAATTTTAATTTCTCTGTTTTTACATTTCAAAATAACAAACATTAATACTATTGCTCCGATTGCTATATATAATACAATTATATTTATGAGGGAGTGAGTGTTTTTAAATTGCATTTTTTCTCTTTTTGTTTTATATTTTCCAAATGTAATTGTTCTAAGCTTGATTCAGTTAGATTTATTTGAAAAACTGGTGGTAAGGGTTGGTAATGTGTTATTTCTTTTGACACAAACTTTTGGTTACCGAAATTTATTAAACAATTTTGGATCTATTTTTGTATCTATTACTAAGAGCATATGATAAAGGTTGATGATCTGTTAGGATTTGTATCTTTCTTGCGCCATATAGATAATTACCGAGATTATCCAATGCCCATATTGCAAGCATTTCTTTCTCATTTGTTGTATAGTTTTGTTCCGTGGTATTAAGGCTTCTAGAAATGTATGTTATTGATTTGTCCTTTCCTATCTCTCCTTGTGATAGTACAGCTCCTATGGCATGATTTGATGCATCTGTAGTTAGTATAAAGGGTTTTTCAAAGTCTGGGAAAATTAATAAATCGGTTGAAGTGAGGTGTTCTTTTAGTAGGTTAAATGCTTTCCTCTGCTCGTCGTAGAATGTTATTGGTATCTTTTTGGATTGATTTTTCCTTACTCTTGCCAAATCTCCTCCTGTTAGCTGAGTGAGTGGTTTTGCGATTTGCCCAAAATCTTGAATAAATCTCCTATAATGGGATGCTAGGCCTAGGAATGATTTCAATTCCTTCAAGTTTTTAGGTTCTGGAGTATTTTTCATGGCTTCTATTTTCTTAGGATCTGCCTTGATTCCATTATTTGATATTATGAATCCTAAAAATTCTGTTTCCGTTTTGTCAAGGTTGACTTTTAAATTTGCTTTTTTTAGTTTTGAGAAAATTTGTATGATGTCCTCATAGTGTTTTTCTATTGCATATTTTACCAATATGCTTCCTTAATACATCATCAATCATTCGTTGAAATATTGATGGAGCATTCCTGAGTCCAAAGGGGAGTCGCAGGAATTCATACTTTCCATTAAGTGTTGAAAACGCTGTTTTTTGAATGTCTTTTTCTTTCATTAGTATTTGGTGGAATCCAGATGTTAAGTCAATTGTTGTAAAATATTTAACTTTACCAAGGTTTGCTAGAGTGTTAGATATGTCTGGTATTGGATATTTATCGGATGTTGTAACTGCATTTAGTTTTTTATAATTAATAACCATTCTATATTTCTTTTCGCCTGTTATGTGCATTTTTTTTGGGACAACCCAAATGGGTGGGTTGTAGGGGGAATTTGAGGGTCTGATGACCTTATCTTCTAACAGTTTGTTAATTTGTTTGTTAACTTCTTCTCTCATGCTCACTGGGTATGGATATGTTTTTGCGTATATTGGGGTATCTATTTGTGTTTTTATTTCTGCTCTAACGTGTGTCGTCTTGCCGTCTGGTTTGGTAAATATGGTCCTGAATTTATGAATGATTTCATTTAAGCAAACCTTTTGATGTTCGTTCAAGTGATCGTTCCTGATGTTAATTGAATTTACATCAATTGAGTATCACATTTCTAAAGGTATTATTATATTAACATGAATTTTTAATATGGAGTTGCCTCTATCTATTACCGCTTTGATTTCTCTAAGAGTATCATCTCCTATTATTCCGTCAAATGATGTTAATTGAGGTAATAAGTAAAATTTTACTGGAGTATTGTTGCCATAAATAGAAAATATTTTACCTGTTGCTGACTTTTCAATTTTAACCTTTCCTCCTACTGAATTTAGTGAGAGATACTAATTCTGGTTTAATAAAATTTTGGTTTGCTCCGGTATCTATTAGAAATTGGAGTGTTTTTCCGTTGGGAGCGTAGTATTTTAAGTAGGGTGTCGCACTGACCCGATCGTTAAAAAATTTAGTTCTTGTTCCAAGACTTCCGAGTCATTTTCCTCGTATGGGTTCTCGTAAGATTCTTCAAATTTGCCTTCATATAATTCTTCTGGTTCTTGAATCTCGAGTTGATAGAGTCTTTGTTGCTTTGGTTGTGTAGATTGTATATGACCGTCATTCTGTGAAACCCTTTTTAATGCTGGTTTAAAAGGTGGTCTATATTGCTGCTGATATTGTTGTGGGTGTTGTTGTGGTCTATTGATATAGTTGACCTGTCTAGTTCTGGTACTTAGATCAACATCCATTGGTTCTGGTTTGTTGTGAGGCATTTATTTTGGGGAGACTACTGGTCTATTCTGAGTATTGTAAAGGATGTTTTTCTGCGGTTGCGTTAACAAATGTGTATTATAGATATTTTTCGGTAAATGTAATGGAATTGTTGAATACTTTTGATGGCAATGAGTCTTGATAACTCACCATTGAGACCTCTTCTTAAAGTATCTAAGGCTCTATTTCGGTGCCCTTCGATTGCATTAGCGGCTTTTTCGCTGCTTAAATATTCGGTTTGGACTTTGTTTAGAATTAGAGTGAGGTGATGGTTAACTTAACCAAAGAATTCACCGATCGACTTTTTACCTTGATAAAGAGAATATAACTGGTATTCCAGTGTTCTTATATCTCTCTTGTCCGCATAATGAAGAGACAAGCATTTCTTTATTGCAAACCAATCCTCGTCTGGGATGTTGTAGGCAACTAATGCAGTGTCTGCTTCTTCGATTATTTTCTGTCTGATTGACCGTATTATGGTCCTATAAGGTTTCGTCTTGATGATTTTATAGTCATCTAAAACGGTCTCAACTGATTTGATCCACGACGAGTATGTCGTTGGATTACCGTTAAAGGTTCTAATTTCTTTCACGGGATCGGGAATCTTGCTTTGCTGTTGCAAGTCCGCTTCTGTGGTTGGTCTAGCCAAAACTTCTCGCTCCAATGTCTCATTGGACGAAAGGCTGGAGTTTCTTTATGCTTCCGCTCTTAAACTAATAAGTTCCCTCTGTAAGTTTGTCGTAATTTTAATCTGGGCGTTTAGTGAGCCAGTCAGATTCACTACTTCCGCTGGAAGTTGTTCGACCACGTTTTGTAAAGTCGTCATTTTTCACTTTAACTTATGTAAATTGTAAAACATTTTTAGATTTAAATAAAACGCGCGGATTGTTAACACACTATTTTCATTTGCCACTTCCTTCTATCAACGCCAATCGGAACTCTTTTTTGACAGCTTGCAAAATGGTTTTTCTTTATCTACTTAACTGACAGAGGGCGCTAGTATACATCTACTCCGCGTTCACATCTTGTTCTGTTACAGTGCGATCACATTTAATTTCGACATTACAAAATAATAATTTAATTGTAATATATTTGTTTCTTAAAATCTAATTGCCTTATTGCAATGTACATATAAAAATATTTTCTTTATTTTTCGATTTTAATATTTTCAATAAGATTTGTTTTAATTAAATTCTTCCTGATAATTTTTCGTTCAATATATTTATATTTATATTTTTCCTTAATTTATTTTTTCACTTACACTAAAAAAATTGGGGTCATCAGATGAACCGCGGGGCAACGCAGGAAACCAAAACCCTGTCTGGGATGTACTTAAACTCTCCAGTTAATTTTAAGTGTGCTGTTCCTGGGCTTTTTTATTGCACACTCGGGACCGACGAGTGTATTTTCGTGGAAAGGGGATAGGCCGAGGTGTTCCTTTTTGGATAACGACGTTGAGATTGACCGCTTCCTACTAGTGGCTCGGATTCTTCCTATCACACCAATATTCCGAATTTCGTTACTCAATCACTGTTAGCACTTGATATATTTTGAGGATATCGGCTTAATTTTTCGCACTTGATATATTTTGAGGATATCGGCTTTTACAATGATTTTCACTACTTGCACTTGATTACGTTTAATACTTTTTAAACAAATCGACACCGATCCCTGCTCGGGCGCCAGTTAAAGTTATTTAAACTTCAGCAAGAAACAAATATATTTTTTCTGGTCGACTGTCCAAGTTTGTCTTTATTTATTAAAGACTCACAATAAACAGCCCCGAGTTTGGTCACTCAGTATGCTTAAATACAAAAATATCCACGCACTGTTAGCACGCACTTATTAGATCCATACAAATGTTTACATGTTGATGTCATCGATGGCAGTGTTTTAAGTGATTTTACTATGTACGATCAGTTTCTTGCATCGATGACAAATATTTTAATTGATAATTTTTGAAGGGTGCAACAATGTTTGCGTTCTAAATGGTAAAATATTTTAATTGATTATTTTTGAAAGGTGCAACAATGTGTGTTTTGAATGGTACAATAAATAATATTTTATGGTAGCAACAATGTAATATCTGTACTTTACTAACAATGTAATATCTGTACTTTACTACACTTTCCTTATTCGGATATTTATGAATGTTTCCTTATTCGGATATTTTCACTCAACACTTTCCTCATTCGAAATTTCGCTTTAATATGTCCGTTTGCCGACTGCGCCAGATACGAGTTAGTGTGCCGTGTGAGATAAAAAAAAAACTTATTATATTTTTTCTTTTCTCTTTATTTAAAATAAAAACCGGCTTAAGAATTACAAAATCTTCAAACTAACTTGAACTGAAATCTTCTACAGGTGAAAAGCTGCACAACTTCCCGTGGGAGAGTAATGCACTTGTTTACGAAATACTCTTATATCAAACCCGTGCAATGAAATACGAATATTATTTTATGTTTACATTCACGAAAAAATGGCTGCGCATGTATGAATAACAGAGTAATCCGGATGCGTGTGCACATCATTTCGCCACTAGGTGTCGCTAATATTGGTTTACGTGTGGGGATTCAAACTCTAAACTCAAATTTTAATCTTTATTTTTTAAGTAACAAAGAACAAATAATGGAATAGAAATTAAAATAACTTACTACTGCTTACTACTGCGAACAACAAAGAAATTAATGTGTTGAAACGTGAAAAAAAAGTGAGATAGAAATATAAGAAAGAAAAAAAATGAGACTATTTAGGAAAATAGGCAGCACTTTCTTTTGGTGAAATTATTAGTTGTTGCGCTACCGCTCTATAGAGGGCCAGGTGTCCCTTCCCCTAGTGAAAGGATATGGTTTTGATTCCTGTCACTGCTGTCATGTTTATATTTAATTTTACTCGCTTTTTATTTTCATAGGTACGCAATTCTGCTGTATGCTGATTTCGTTGACTGTCTTTGGTGAATCTGGATTGTTGTGATGCAACTCGATGTTGCTGGAACTGCTGAAAATACATCCTCAGTTACCAGGTGCTTGAATGTACTCTGAATCATTTACGTTTCTTACGTATTTTTCTTCAAGTATTTGATCATGGGATATGCTGTTTGAGGAATTTTGTATTCAAGTATGCATTTTACTTTATTCAGGTTTGGCTTCATATAGTCCTTTGTTAACTCATATCCCAGGAATTCAGTGTCTTTGCTTAAAAATGAAAATTTGTCGAACTTGCCTTTGAAATTGTGTCTAATACATTAAATATTGCTTTAAGAGCATTAAGGTGGTCTTCTAAACTGATGAAGACTAGTATGTGATCGATATATACTACAGAGATCTTTTTCATGTGCTCTCTCAATATTTCACTCTCTCATTACATTCTTCAGGCCAAATGGCATCCGAGTATAAGACAAAATTTAATTAAAACAAATTTATTTAAGAACAATAAAAGGAACTGTTCACAGTTTTTCCTCCATGAAGAATTCACATTATTCTACTAGCACGGTAGAAAGAGAACAAAAGAATATTAAGAAGCAACTCGGTTTATTTTTGTACACGTTGCATTTTTTATGTTGCGCGACTTATGTTCCTTCTCAAAACGAAAATGAAAAAAAAACAACTTTTCAAATATAATTTCAAACTTTATTCTTGAAGATAAAAACAGCACTAACTTATTTTACAAAATTCGGGTATACTCATAATCTTTAACTGTGGGAAATGACAATGTGCAGTAGCAAATAAATGTTTCGGATTACTGTGAGAAATGACAATGCGCAATTAAAGGTCCGCACTTTCGTTCCGAAGTTGGTCTTAGTACCAGTTGAACTTTGACTTTGTATTTAGTAAATCGTTAAAACTTTCGGAAAGCTTGAAAAAGCCAAATCTAAATGCAATTTTCCAGACCAGATGAAGGAGTAAAACCAAATAAGCATAGGGAATCTGTCTTATTTGAATCTACTTGCACTGAACCAAATGCTGTTTCAATTTTTTTTTTTTTTTCAGTAACGATAAGTTGTCGTTACCAGTGACATTTAACAATAAACGTTTACTTTAGTTTTCTGTTTTTAGAAATTTAAAACAAACTACACAATATTTCCTTTTTCCTTATGTGTCTATGTGGCCAGCTATCAGAACGGAATGGCCGACTCCAACTTGAAGTTGGTCGCAGCTCGGTTCGTGTCAACAATCAACCTGAAGTTGGGCGAACTAGTACATTCCGAAACGAAATTTTTTGTTTACTAATTTTATAATACTACAGACATATCATTTACTTCAGCACTCCCCTCAATCATGTCAGAATATCGTTATCAAATGATGAAAAGTAATAAAAATTACCTAAAATCGGATAAGCATGTTGCTCAATGTTTTTATTTTTGACTAACAAAGGGACACACATAAGCCTAAAGATGTCTTACATTAAACGTTCTTGTGCTTGGTGGTTATCTTATAATATAATATAAACATAAAAAATGTCTATATATACAATATTGGCAAGTTATTACATTATTTAAGTCCACTTAAAATAAAATAGCGTAACATTTTTTTTTATAAAATTTACACTACATTTAATTTCATAATTTACTTTCAAATATACGGATAAATATTTGGTATAAGGATATAATCATTTAAAAAAGGAAAATAGTGTTAATAACAAAAATGATCAGGAATAAAAGTCACATGTTTCAGTGACATTATTTCAGAAAGGAAGCATCAAAATAGTGGATACTTCAGGCTTTTTTTTCGTGAATTAATAAATAAAATAAACTAGCTACTAGTGGCAACACAGGCCCCTCTGGCAGACTATCACTTATGTATATATTCTTAAAGAAAGTCTTTGAGTTGGCTGATGTTGCCGCTTATGGCTGGTTCAATCCATTTAACAGCTTTGTTATGCTTATAAAAAAAAATGCATCGTATATCATCATATTGTTTACTATCACAATTTTGTTTAATATCCTACCGATCAATACTTGTATAATATTTAATAGCGTCAAAAACAATAACAATATCAAACAATGTCGAGTTTTTATCAGAAAGTGTTTATTTGGATTAGTAAAATTCATTAGCAAAAACAATATCAAATCTTACTTTAAATAAATGTACATATTAATAGACATGTATTATTGAAAAACTTCATATGTGTTTGACTTTTAGAAAATTCAAACTCATCTTTAACAATAAAGTGAAAATATTTTGTTAATTTAAGTTTAAAGATTATAAATAAAAAAATTAAAAACGTGCTTCATTATAAATAAAAAAGATTTTATTCCATTTATTTTTAACTTTTGTACCTATATATCCCATCGCATTTGCTTATAGTTTTGTAGCTTAACAAGGAGGTTTTGGAGATATGAAAGTAAGTATTTTGTTGATTGTAACATTTTGCCATGACAACAAGTTCATTATTGTTCTTAAATAATAGGTAAGTTACAGTAACAGACATAGAAATCCGGACATAGTGGAAAAACTGATTAAAGATAATCAAGATCCATCTTTACCGAACGTTAATTTGTTGAAATACATTTCAGATTCGGAAAACAATACGAGTAAACCAATTTCCAAAAAAGGGCTTTAATACAAACATTTTCAAATTGTTTTAAGTTTCATTCAAAAAATCAAGGGAGTAAATGTGTAAGCATAATGATAGTTTTTATTGCTATTCGAGTTTATGATTTTTATTACAGGAAACAGTATTCTCGAACTACCAAGAACTGAAGATGTTAATACTTTGTAGTCCCTCCTTTTTTTTATTACGGTTTTTATCCGGTCGTACATTGACGTAATCAGACTGCGTAAAGTATCCAGTGCGATTTCCTCATACCACACTTTTTCAGTGATTTTGTCCATCTCGGTTATTGGCTGTGGCTTCTTCTTCGCTGCTTGAGCCTTAATTATGGACCAAGGGTTCTCAATCGGGTTCAAGTCAGGGATGTTTCCAGGCCACTCCAATGTTGCAATACTATTCTCGGTTAGGAAATTTTTGACCTGCAATGAAAAAATGTATTTACAATAATAAAACTTTACGAACGTTTTGCTGGTATTTTAGGGAAGGTAAAAAAAATGGCACTTACCAATTTCGAGCGGTGACAAGGCGCAGAATCGTCTTGGAAAATCAGCTTATCTGAGTATGATAAGTGTTCTTCTAAAGATAGTAGCAGATTGTCTTCCAATATTTTTTTTATATTTTTCTGCGTTGACCATTCCATTTATTAGAGCCAGCCGTCCAACGCCGTGATAGGAAAAGCATCCCTAAATCATCCTTGAGCCTCCTTGTTTAACGGTTGTTGTCACGCACTCATCATTGAATCTTTCTCCAGTTCTTCGCCTCACGTACTGTATTCCGTCAGAGCCGAATATGTTGAAATTTGACTCATCTGAGAAGGTCACATTTTTTCCGATCCGTTTTGGTCCTGTTTTCATGATCTTTCGTCCACTGGAGACGTTTTAGGCGCATTCGTTTATTTAGAAATGGTTTGCAGGTTTTATTGCATTCAAGCCAGCTTCTTGAAGCCTTCGTCTTACAATTCGTGAGCTTATCTCTGATCCCCCAGCCTCTACAAAGTCTGTCCTTAAATCTTCAGCAGTTTTGAATCGATCACACAGACTTATTCGTTTTAAAAGCCGATCTTCAGCGGTGGTGATCTTTCGTCTGCTACCCGTCCCCTTTTTTTCTTTGCAATGAGCCCGTTGCCTCGAATTTTTTGATGAATTCAGCCCCTGATGACTTGCTGAATCCCACTTTTCCTGCTATATCAGGAACACTTAATTTTTAATTTTTTAAAGTCATTATTTCAGCTTTTGTTTTTTCATTCATTTTCTTTTTATTTTCCATATTAATAACATTATGTCCACTTTCACTCAAACTACTTCTTTTTTTAATGAACTTTTACAAAGTGAACTAGAATCACGTCATCAAAGCCTTTTTATGAAAAATCCTAAAAAACTACCTGCTAGTTCTCAAGATCATTGAAGTTAAAGTTCAGTGTGTAGTATATCTATACTCCACAGACTAGCCACCACACTCTACCACCCAAGACGCAAGTTACCCACCTGTAGTGTGACTCAAGGGCAAGGTATCTGGCATTAGAATAAAATTCAACATGACCTCCTGTTTAAATATTTTTTCTTATCAGCCCGGATTCATCCGTTCGTTATCTATCAGTCTATGGGTGTTCGTTATCTATCAGTCTTGAGCTTGGAACCCTCCCACTTTACTAACAAGACCGCCAATTTGAAGGAACTTTTGATAAGACTAAATTTGATTTATTACGCTGGAATTTCATATAAGCACATATATTTTATTCGTTAAGGACATTGTCCACTAGCAATACAACTCGCAGAAGTTAATTTCAAGCGCTAGTCCGCGTATAAACAGTCACAACGAGCGTACTTTGAAAGTATGAACAACACGTAAAAGTAATTTTGCTGTGACTGTTTTCACGTAAACTAGAGTTTGGTGAAGTTCTGCAAGTCTTATTGCTATTGAATAACGTGGCAATGCTCAGAAATTGGTTTGCAAATGCTCCATTTTACTATTAGGGGAACACTGAAAACGATCTTTCAGAAGCATTTTCTGCATATGCGGCGAGATATCCTTTAATGTTACCTTTCATTTGCATTACCCGGTCACTTGAAAAGCTGTCAGGATATTATTCCCTTAGTACATTTGCAGGCCTTTATTACGGAATAATCCCATTCCCGCAAAATGTTTGTATACACTTTGGTTAAGTTACAAAACAGTAGTTGTTATTCTTACTGACTTTTTTCTATAGCAATCAGTAACGCAAGTTAAGTTATATAATATCCGCAACAACTTTGCTGTCCAATACTGCGGGGAAATGATAGCAGAAAACTTTCAGCTACAGTCCGTATCAAGTTAAAACAGATATGAAGATAGATAACATTGCACTTTATGAAAGATGTCTTTAATGTTTATGATTCTACGTACTCGACAGGAATTTGCAATGCAGTCATATTGCATTACATTATTTTTGAGCTCAATTGTTGATGACATCAGCAAAAAACACAAAATACCAATAAGAATACTGTTTCGTTCCTTATTTTGTTGTTCTGCTTAGGCTAGCGAAATTATAATTTTTTTGTAATTCTGTAAGTTTGCATCTTGTCGTGCTTAGGCTAGCAAAATAGCTATTTCCTGACAAATTTAGGGATCCGAGGCCAATATCTGCCTTGCATTGGGTTATCTGTTGGAAGAAAACAATATTCAGAAGTGGCTTTGAGTTTGAATTTTAGGTCAAAATTTGTTTTTTACTTACGGAATGAGCGCGATGACATGGAGCTAAATCTTCCTGAAGCATGGGATTTGGGATGTAGCAGTATAACTTCTCTATTGTAGGAAAAACACAATCAGCAATGATTTCTTTGTATTTCGCTGCATTTGCGGAAACGTCCAAAAGCAAAATACGACCAAGACCCCATGAAGAGCGAGAATAAATCCTTTATATGCTTTGCACAAAATCGTTGTGAAATTCGTTAACTGTTCACAAAAGACGGTGTCGTGGTCTAGAGCAGTAATGCGTTATAGACTTAAGTGTTTTTTCTTTCATACATCAAAAGGAATAGGAATATCACGGGAAATCTGCAATCGTACCTACATATGTGTTTAAAATATTAGAGGAATGCACCCGGAAGTCATAAAATCATAAAATTTTCAGTGCGGGGTTTTTTTTTTGACGGGGTTTATATTGTAATATGCTGGCTACGGCTCGAGTAGATAAAACGATATTCTGTGAAATTGATTTCTTTATTTTCTAGTCTATAGAACAATTCAAGTTCACACTATACTATTCTTCGCAAATTCTTTTCTTACAAGGTCTCTTTCCTCTCAAATCACTTTATCTCCTTTCAATTACTTAATTCACAAATCCAAACTAATTACTTCTTCTTGTTAACTCTCAACTTTCAATTTATCACAAAATTACAACTTCGCCCATTATCACTTTTCCAATCTCTTCGCCACGGTTCTAAACCAACTGCGTGGTCTGGATCGCCATCTGTCTTTATATAGCAGAAGTTTCTGATAGCCAGAAACTTCTAGCAAATTCTTCGACCACTGGAACAAAAAAAAATCTGATGTAATAATTCCAAGATGACAATCATTTCGTGCAGTTCTAATTCTCTCTTATCCGTGATATTATCCGAACTGTGGAGAGTAACCGCAGACACGAACCCCGAATGAAAAGACACTTTGGAATGGGCTGGAGGAGCATAGTTATTATTCTACATTATTGTAGCATCCTTTTAGGTGATGTTACAATATATATTTTAGCCAATCAGGGCAAAAAGCTATGCCTCGTTCGGTTCAGTAAAATTAGTGCTGAAGTTCACTCAGTTATGTCTGCGCAGGTCCTAGTGTTCAGCTTCACAAGTACAGTCAGACTCGTTAATTTATTATTAGATAGCAGGTGACAGTGCAACCACCAAAAATAGAAATTACATTTATAAATTGAAAAGTTATGGTTTTGAAATTCAATGAAATGAAATGGAATTATTATTTTGTATCAAATTCAATTCTATTACCCGTTTTACACGCATACGTTGATAAAAATGTTCAAAGCTCTTACGTCTCAACTGTTCAGTGAATAAATATATAATATTTGTTCCGTCTACATATATTAATTCAACTGATCACCCCGAATAACGTTGTCGATTTTCGATGATAGTCGTGTTATTCGTAGTTCGGTTTCTAAATCTATTTCTGTACTTTCTTAGATAAACAGATATATGTATAGGGTTATTCATATCGAGGTTGGGATTTCACATTCCTGCCATAGTAGTTAGTTTTTGCCTTGTTTTTGACAGATTATGGTCGTCATAATCGCCCAACTGAGCAAACTATTAGAAACACAGTCATCAAATTCGAGCAAATCGGTAGAGTTTGTCGTAAGGCCTGTGCATCATGCTCGATCAACTGAAAATATAGCTGTCGTCGCGCTGAGCAATTGAG
This sequence comes from Pocota personata, assembly GCA_963082735.1. Classification (NCBI taxonomy): domain Eukaryota; kingdom Metazoa; phylum Arthropoda; class Insecta; order Diptera; family Syrphidae; genus Pocota; species Pocota personata. Next base: position 36,401,764 of record OY720429.1, on the reverse strand, counting down.
CATTTTCTACAGCTCCATTTGGTGTATTTTACGCTTGGATTTGCATCTTGATTCCTATAAGGTCAAATGATAACCGAATTTCCTTGGTCTGGAGTTAAAGACAGTGATGTGAACTACATGTGGTTTCAATAGGGCAGAGCTACGTGCCACACAACACAAGCAAAGTTCCCCTGCCGTTTAATTTCGAGATTTGGCGACATCAATTTACCACCAAGATCGTGTGATCTGACTCCGTTGGATTTATTTTTGTGGGACTGTGCCAAAAATCGTGTCGATGCAGACAATCCCCAAACTTTGGAGCACTTAAAAACCGATATTCGTGAAGTTATGATCGGAATAGAGGCAGAAATGTGCAGAAAAATCATCGAAAATTACTTCACAAGAACTTCGACGAACTTGTTCGATGCTATTTAAAGTGGGTGATCATAAAAGTCCCAGACCAGTAGAGAAATTGGATCTTCTATCATTTAGAAGCTTTCCACCATACTTTGGCTCTATGATATAAAGCAGACAAAGCAAAAACCACTCTGGCACTGCGGCAAGCAACTTTGCTCCAACCCTGGCTTTAACACACAATCAGACGCATTAATGTAAAATCGAGTATTTATACAAGTGGCTCTAATCCAGAATGTCACGTGTCGCTAACTGAAGATCTGTCATCTTTCTCTAAAAATGTTGCTTCGCTAGAATTTAGCCGCATATAGTACATGGAACGCTCCTATTAGCAAGACCAAAAGATTCTCTGGTGCTCCTTGTTTCCATTTGTCTTTTTTCACGCACAGCTAGCTTTCATTCTTTCTAATTTTCCATTGTTTCACTCTACCTCCACTTTCTTGCATTCGAACTCAGTGTTTACATTGCTCAATTGAAAGTACAAATTAGTGGAGAATAGTAGTATTTTCAAAGAAAGTGTATTACAGATTTATCCGAGCATGGTTGTGAGTACGTACATCGAGATAAAAATATGGGGTCCGAGTTCCAATGTCTAGATCAAGAAACAGAATGTATTCAGATGTTGATATCGTTAGATAGAGTATTTGGAATGTAATCGCGGAAATTAGAATATTGGTAAATAAATAATTACTCTGCATAATTTATTATTGTCTTACTGATACAAAACTAATAGTGCTAATAGTTATAGTTTACAAAATTCTAATTTTATCCATATTGAGATATTATAGTGGATCTTTACGCAGATGCTTCTTCTAAGTAGTTACAGGGCTAACTTTATAAAATTGCTGTTTTAACAAGATAAAATTAGCATATTGAATATAAATTCACTCATTCTCCTACCAACTCCACCTTGTTTTCGAAAACATGTTTCATTATTTGTAGGATGAATAATTAAGTACTTTTTGCACATAATCAATTTGCAGTTTAAGGGTATAGGTATTCTGTTGGATGAATAATTGAGTACAAAACATAATTAGAGGTAGCTGTGGTGAAAGCTTTTTAGGAAAGAAGCGTTTTAACTTTTCTCCTTCTTCGTACGGTTTGCATCCCTAAGTTTCACAACTGTAGCACAACGGTTATGCGGTCCAACCGTTTGAAATACTTTACACTTGGCTGAATTTGGTATCTCCTTTTTATTACTTACGTTTTGCCATAAGGCATACATAAAGTCAAGTTAATATTACAGGGTGGCTGACATGAACTGTTGCCAACTTCACGTCGAAGTGTCTGCCAAACTACGAATGACAGCGCACTGAAAATTTGTTAATTCACTTCATTGTTGACAAGCGTGTGTAAGGCTTTTTTATCGCGTGTTTTGAGAATGGAATTCAAACTTAATAGTTTTTTTTTTTTTTGTTGTAAAATCACAACCAGCTGTTGTTCGTGAGCAGAAACATTTGAAAGTGAACAAGTTGTTTATGTATCGCATCATACGTATTACAACGAAACCGGCAGCATTGGTCCGAAAAAGGCAGCAACAGCGTCAACGGAGATTCGGAGTGTGAGGGCCAAAATCGAACTAAATACTCGGCATAGCGGAAGAAAAATGGCTTCTGAGCTCAACATATCCAGAGAACGTATGCAACACATTTCGAAAAATGATCTCGAACTCAAGGTCTTAAAGTTCCAAAAAGTGCACGATCTCACAGCTGACAAAAAAAAAAATTATAGTGGGAAGAGCAAAGGAGTTGATCCGCTTTCACGCAAGTGGCCAATTGGCAAACATTCATCTTCTCAGATGGAGCACCATTTCCAATTGAGCAACTTGTCAACAAGCAAAATGATCAAGTTTACCTGCCAGAGAGGTCATACGATAATTTCGACCAAAGAATGGCCACCAGCAAGCAAGCGCCACCATTTTTGATGATTTGGACAGCAGTGACTGCCTATGGTCGGTCTCCGCTTGTATTTTTGGACCGTGGCGTTAAGATAAACGCGATGGTTTATCGTGAAACTGTCTTGGAAGCTGTGTTGAAGCCATGGGCACGCAAACATTTCGGCCAAAGACAATGGACATTTCAACAGGACTCTGCACCTTCCCACAAAGCCCGAGCAAATTAGGAATTCCGCACTTCATTTGCTCGACACAATTGCTATCGAATTCTCCCGATGCTAATCCATTAGACTTTTCTGTCTGGATTATTTGAAGGCCAATGTTGGCACTAAAAAATACCAAACAACGGACGCGCTCAAGCTACCGCTTCGCCGGGAATGGAAGCGCATTCCACAGACACACTTGTATGAAGCGTGCGATAAATTTATTGACAATCTCAAGGAAATTGTTCATGCCAAAGGTGGCCATATCGAAACTATTAATTAAATCCTCGAATTTGAATACATTTCCAACATTTTTTTCTTAGAATTCAATAAAAAATATTCACAATCAAAAAAATTCAGCACTCCAATAAATTTATACTCTTTAACTATTTCAATTGCTCCACCATCAAGAAACCATTTTTATTTATCTTTAGCTTCACTTGTCTATTTCGCACAATCATGATTTTCATTTTTTCACAGTTCACAGTTAAATTCCAAGTTTTTCAGTAGATATCTAACTTGTTTGTGATAAGTTGTAAACTCTCAGGTAATTCTGATAGCAGAACGACATCATCTGGATGTACGAGTATGTAAATAGAAGATATTTGATAGCTACCCCAGCGAACTGTTCACCGGCAGGCAAGTACGACAATTTGACAAACCTTTCTGCGGTGTGGGCCCTATTTTTTAGATTCATAATATCATGACAAAAGAGGTTTACTGCTATATCTTGGGTAGTATTATGTTGCCATGTGCGAAGGATAACATGCCGCTACGGTGGCACTTCCAACATGACAATGATCCCAAGCATTCGTCAATATTGGTGAAATCTTGGTTGGGTTATCAACAAGTATCGGTGCTCCAATGGCTTTTTCAATTCCCCGATCTCAATTCGATTGAGAATTTGTGAGGGAACTTAAGAGATCTTTGGCTAAGGAAACATTCCAAAATAAAAATCAGTTGTGGTCAGCCATACAAAGAACTTGGAACGCGATTCCTGTTGAAACTTGTCGCAAATTTATTGACTCAATGCCTAGGCGAATACATGCAGTCGTCACAAATAAAGATGGTCATTCTACCTATAGATACTAAGCAGTTATTTGTAACACTCAAAAATGAATTTGAAAAAAAAAAAAAATTTCGTATTTTTTTATATTTTGAGTTTCCAAAGCATTATTTCATTGCACAAGTTATGCCGTTTTTTGCATTTTATCAATTTTTTTGATCAGCACTGTATGTATAACTTTTAGTTTTGATTTATCGTTTATTTATTTAAATATTATTTATTTTTTACTATAACATACAAAATGCTTTGTAACACAATATGCACATTTTATTTTAACTATTAAAGTGCCTGAATTTTCTTTAAGTTGAATTGAAGTAAGCACCTGCCGATATCATTTAAATGGAAGTCTCGGGTTCGCTAGCAGTGCTTCAATCGGTCGGTATAACATGTGCGTCGTTATACCGGCAATAGCGTTTCGAATGTTGGCCTTGAGCTCGTCCAAAGTGGTTGGCTTGTTAGCGTAGACTAAGGACTTGACGTAGCCACAGAAAAAATAATCGAGGGGTGTCAAGTCGCACGATCACGGCGGCCAATTGATAACTGCTCGCCATGAGATGGCCCAGTCGCTAAATCTCTCCTTTACCACTTCGAGCGTTGCGTCGCTTGTATTGCATGTATCGCCATCTTGTTGGAACCACAGCTCTAATATATCGATGTTGTCGAGCTCTGGCCACAGAAAGTCGCTCTATACAGGGGACCTTTGACGGTAACGGTGTCTCCTTCTTCATTTCGAAACAAATAAGGTCCGAAGATGCCGACGTACCATAAACCGCACCAAACCGTCAATCTTTGTGGATGCATTGATGCCTGGTTGAACACTTATGGATTGTGGTCGCTCAAATAACGGCAATTTTGCTTGTTGTGCCAAAAACGGGCCTCGTCCGAGAAGATGATTTTTTAGCCAAAATCCGGATCTTCGGCCAACATTTCTAGCGCCCAATTAGCGATCTCACGGCGTTTGTCTATGGTCGTCCGGTTTCAATTCTTGCGTTAGCATAATCTTATACGAATGTAGGCCTAAATACAACCGCAAAATAAGCCTGGTTGACTCTCTGGCGATGCCCAATTCAGCTGATCGGCGCCGAATTGACATTCCTGGGTCTTCTTCGATACTGGTCGCTACGGCGGCTATGTTTTTTTCACTTCATTTTCACTTGTCTGGATAGTGGCTTAAGGTTCAAAAGAGTGTTCTCACCCTCAAACTTTTCCACGGTGCGACAAATTGCCTGCGCATTGAAGCCATGATGACGACCGACCTCAATTGAGATGTAATTTCGATAATATTTTTTAATAATTTCCACATGTTCGGGAAATGTCAAATGATGCACGATGAAATGGCAAACCTTACTTAATATTTTGACAGATGGATGTTATTGATAACTTTGACAGCTGCTGATACATAACAATTGGAAAAACTATCATTGCTATCTGGTCACAAGTTCATAATCAATATTAATATAAATGACTGAAGTATGACAAAGGTGGCTTGAATTGATACTCGGCAGGTAAATGTGCGAGGAATCTTAAATCTGACACGCCACGCCACTGTTAGCAATAGAAGAATGCGAAGAAAACCTCAATAAATTTTGTGAAAAAACCAATTACTTTCATAAATTTCTACGTGACCGATTTACAAAATTACGACCCTTGGTTTATACGGAGCACACCTTTCAGAAATATTTCTGCAAGTGGCTCTATTGCGTATTTCTTAATTTTGGGTTGTCAAAGCATTTACATTTTGTTTTGCTGTGAAGTGAAGTTCGTATTGAAGACGTTGGAACGGTAAAAGCCGGTTAACTAGAAAAATTCATTAATAAGTACACTTTGTTGAACTTTATTGAATATTTGATGTGAAGGCTCAGGGTTTCGTTCCAATTCAACTGTGAAAACAGCGTGTGAAAGCATTTGCTGGTGAACGAAATCATGGCGACAGATTGCAGCTGCATGCAGAATATCCACGATTTTGCAGCCAATACCTTATTATTGGTAAGAAAGGGAGTAATAATTACAGAGATGAAGATTGTATTTAATCAATTTATAGCTTGGAATTTTAACGTAGCTTTTTATCTCGCGGAGATCAGTATGCTTGCTAGTTTGAATGCTAAGCTTACATTTAAGTTCATTGCTCTCAATTGGCAGTAAAATATTCAATAAAGCGACTAAGGGAACGAGAGAATACTCAATTTGTTCAGTGATGTACTGCATTGAATCTGGACACTGAGGCATCTTATCCAGGAACCCGTCATCATATCTATCCATTCCTACTTTCTCAATCGATATGCTTTTCGTTCCAGTCAAGGGAGATTGTGAAGTCGCCATTTAAGAAAAAGTGGCCGTGTTTTAAGCACACAATTTGCTAGCCGCTAGTAGCAAAAATAAGGAGCGGACAAAACAGCTGATAGCTAGAATGTAGCGGAATTTATTAGAAACTGTCAATATAGATAGTTTTCGATAAGTTAATTATTGCATTGCCAAGGCAAGCTCTAGACTAAAGTCCAACTTATTTCCATTGATCTGTAAGGAAAGGCATAATTAATAGTAGCCTAATCCTACAAGATTTTAATCGAGGTATAAATAATGTCGAAGATCTGTATTGTATGTGTTTTTGTAATAATCGATAGTAAACCTAGTTTTTAAATGGTGGTGAACTATCGTTTTGCTACTATATTGTTTCTCTTTTTTTTTTCTTTGCGTGGTGGCCGTGGTGTAGTGGTAACATCATCGCTTGTCACGTTGTTGGTTCACGGTTCAAATCCTGATGACAAGAATTATCTATTTCGCATGAAATATATAAAAAAGTCGATCAATTGCGAAAGCTAAGTCAACTCTACTGCGAAGGCATAACACTGCCAGTAGAGTGGTCATATGGCTGAAAATGCAACTTGATCGTGATGATGACATCAGGAGGACGGAAAAAAATACTGTGAATCATGAGCAACGACAAAAGCAAAACAAACAAGCTCCCCAGTTATCTGCATGCTACCCTTGGAGTTTTTCAGAGTCTCAAACCACTACAAAAAAAATCTTTCTTTCTCTCTCACTCTCTCTTCTTCACAACTCCCGTATCCTGTAATAGTATAATGCCCGATTCACAATGCAGCGTGATAGCGAGACGAGTCTAGCGCGAGTTGTCAAAAAATGTTTCGATCTATGCAAATATATGAAACAATACACAATGATGCGAGACTCGTTCCATCGCAACGCATTCTTTTCGGAAAATTGAAAAACTCTCGCGACGAGATAGCCTGTCAGCAGGCTGATGCGACTTTGTTATGTAGCCAGAAAGAGAAAGGTGGTGTGTTGCCGTTGTTGCTTTTCACTTTAACACATAGATAATACAGGCTCGTTGTCAAAAGTATCGCCTTCATTGTGATCTGGGAAACGATTTTATGAGGACGAGGATTTCTCGCCTCGCTCTAGTCTCGCTCTCACGCTGCATTGTGAATCGGGCATAAGAGTATTCATATCCTCTTTGGCGCGCGCAAATTATAAAAAAAAAGGAAAACTATTACTAATGATATTATTGGAGCATGGTTGGTGTCTTACAATTGAATCGCGGTTCATCTTTCGTCTTATAGAATTGCACCTCAGGCTTGCGATACTGGAGTGCGATCTTTTATTGTCGGCTATTAATTAAAATACTAAAATATTTTTCGACTTGTCCGAGGAACTTGGCGGTACCATTAAAGCCGCAGAACTCTTGTCTACACCAACTACTTAACAGCCGACATCCTTCTTGTTGCCCACTGCTAACAAGCGCTGCAAGAATTCCCACGCAAATACATTGTCCGTAATTAGAAAATTTATTTATTTTTATAATTAGTAAGAAACAAATCCTTACCACTTTGAATCCTCCCGATGATTTCCTCGATTCATAAGATGTCCTCTACTCAGGTGCTCAGGGAGGTACTACACGGCATGAAAATAATGTATGTAAACACCAATGTACATACATATCTTCACTTTAAAATCAATGCATACTTTCGGGGTTTAGAGTTTTTTGGGAATTTATGTTCTTGTAGCATACTTCCTGGAAGTAATTGCAACAATTACAGATTAATTTGTAATTGCCTTTATTTGTTTATTACAAATTGTTTATAGTCTTTTTTTACGGTTTTAAATAATAAATATGAGTTATGAAGTGGAAATTAAAGTAAAACTGCAATTTAGCTGAGTATATTTCCTTTGCAAAAAAGAAAAGGGCGATGTCACACACCATGAAGATCGTTGAGCGAGTATTAGATGGCCGACTGTGGAAAATAATACGGCTATCTGATGACCAGTGCGGGTTTGTCTCGGGTAAATCAACAACAGATGAAATCTAAAGTATAAGGATCATAATGGAAAAACATCGTGATTCCTTAAAGGACTTGCATATGGTGTTGGTTGATTTTGAAAAAGCCTTTGATAGACAACCAAGAGATCCCTTATGGGTGGCGCTAAGACAACGAAGAGAGTGGACATGCATTAGGGAGCAAGGACAAAGGTAAGATGTCCCGCAGGAATCACCAAAGAGTTCCCAATCAAAGTCGATGTACACCAGGGAAGCGTCCTCAGTCCTTTGTATTTATTGCAGTCCTTGATTATCTGCCTGAAGGATAAGTGACGGACCCCAAAGTGCATCAGTTATTCTTTGCTGATGATGGAGCTGTCATAATTGAAGATTAAACGTCCCTGCAACGAGCACTTGATGTATTGGTGGATGTTTTCGAGGGAAATGGGTACCGTATTAGTTCAAAAAGGACAGAGTATCTGTGTTGCCCGTTCTCTGATCCACATCGGCCTTCCAGACATTTACTTGAATGGAAAATTGCTTCCGTCCGAAAAATATCTGGGATCTATGATCAATAGCGAAGAATCTTCTCATGATGACATCAATCATCGCGTAAGCGTAGGGTGGATGAAGTGGCGGGAAATCTCTGCAATCTTCTGTGACCGAGAAATGTCCCCTAAGCTGAAAGGAAGGCTCTACACCGCAGTTGTAAGTCCGGCGCTCACATACGGTTCACAATGCTGGATAATATACAAAAAGTATGAGGGCATATTAAAGGCAGCTAAGATGAAGACGCTACGCATGACAGCAGGAGTAACAAAGCTTGATAGAATAAGACGTTCGAAGATTCGAGGAAGCCTTCATGTAAAAGAACCCATGACAAGCAAGATAGAGAACGACCACTTTAATTGTTTATAACTTTGTTAATAATAGTTTTCGCACAAAGTGATTTTCATTTTTGTGTTTAGAAGGCCATTTAACAAAAGAAAAAGATATATTTTTATTGGGAGAAAGTGTAATGTAAAGCACAGCCGTCTTCGGGCCATGGTGGGATTTATCCTCTTGTGTTGAAGAGGTATTCTTCTTCCCTGGCCAAACCTCTGCGTAAGCTCCTCCACATATAGTATTCCATAGTAATTTTTCCGTATACCACAGCCTCTGTGGAATAACCTATTTCTAACTATCGAACTTGCCCAAGGTAATAAAATAAATAAACATGTATTTTGGCGCTAACAGCTCAATGCAGGGCCTGGCCTAGCTTCTCGTGCTGTGCGCCCCACGAATGGTTGGGACCTAGAGTTTTATACCGTATCCGAAGGGCAATTTTTTTCGATTGACAGAAGCTTCTCTTCCGATAATTTCTGTCGAGGTTAAGTTGGGTCCACCTTCCTATAATGTGACCAGTGTCTGTAAACTAATTTTTAACGTGGCTGTTTATGGAACAGATTTCAGATTTGCTGATCGATTCTTTATTTGCGCTCAGTTTCGTGGAGAAATTTTTGACGAAGGGTAGTGGGTAGTGGTACTAAATTGGAGAGTGAATCCTGATTAATTTTCCTTTCCCTATTCCCTCTGAAGCAATTCTTATGATAACCCCATTTGATAAAACTACATCGCCGCTGTCGGGTATGATCTCATTGTCCCTGACGATACAAGGTCATCGAAACCAGCACCTTATGAGTTAACTTGAAAGAAGCCATCTCATTATATCCCATAGGGTATATTAATTTTAATACTTAGTTTGTAGCGTAGAGAAATAATACCGGTAGACCCCTAAAAGTGTATATATTTGTGATCGGCATCAAATGCTATGTCGATCTAGCAGTGTCCGTCCGTTCGTCTGTCCGTATGCCGTAATGTCTATGGTAAATAAGCTTTCTGAATTCGAAGAAGGACAAATTTAAAATTTGTTTAGATCTGCCCACAGACATGCCCACTTTTCAAAAAATAAATATAGTTTTTCTCAATATTTTAGCTAGAAAGTAAAAAATATTGTCTAGGTAAAATGATTTTAGTCGTCACGTATGACAGGTATACCTTACATCCGGGCTATTTTTAAACCTATCCTGCAGAGGTCGTTTATGATCGACAGTACGGTTTCCGGCAACAGCATTCCATAGAAAATTTGAATGACGTACATATCCGAAAAATGAAATCAAAGCATTTATGATCATGGTGAACGCAGAGTTGTTGCACTTGATATCTCAAAAGCTTTCGATAAGCTTGAAGCTGATCGTGTCGGTAACATATTCGTGAAGTGGATTGCGAATTTTTTAAGTGGTTGATTATTGCAGGTTTTATTAGATGTTCCCTCGAATAATGCAGATGTTCCCGAGGGGTCAGTATTCTCTCCGTCCAATTTTCTGATTTACATTAATGACCTCCTTTATGTTACTCGTAATCCGATTCATTTCTTCACGAATCACAGCACTCTTGACTTCGCCTATTCGCTAACGACGCCACGGTACCGAACGCAACTCTAATATTGATACAGCAATCAATCGCGATACTAAGTGGTCAAACTCAGAATGGATAGAGTAAATGTAAATGCTTGGCATGTATGACCTTCGATGGAATCACCAGAATACTAATGGTGCAAAAGGTGTTGCTAGATGCCTAGGATTCTATAAAGCAAGTTCATCTGAAACTTGAATATAACTTCGATTTTTGAAGATACTAGTTAGGATTTTCCTGTACATTCAGCCAACACCATTGTCTTTTCCACCATGCTACCATTAAAATATAAACATTTAGTTGCATCATACTCGTGTCTAACTTTATCTTTTTATTCTCTTTACAGAATCTTTACTTACGCGTTTGTAAAAGTCATGAAAACAATTCGAAAAAATGCGGTTGAGAGTTTTTTTTCGAAATGGGCGTTTATAAGAACAAGCCCTTAAACAATCAAATTATTTCGAAGAACCCACTTATAAAAATGAAAAAAATAGGAATCTCTACTACCTCATTCGAAAAGGTTATATGGGTATTTTGAATACGACGGAATACGTTGCAGTATAGCACATTATCTTCGTGGATGAAACATAAATGTCTGCTGGCCATCATGCCATGATGATGGAGTTAATGCTGCAATTAAATCACCACATAGAGAGCGGAATATTTACGCGGTTGGATCAACAAATCTAAATTTCTGAGATATTCACGAAGCTTAGGGAATTCAGTGAAGACAATGCGTTCATCTTAATCGATGTAGACAACGTATAATAAGTGGAAACTGGAAACGAGTTGATCGATGACCCGATCGCCGATCAACAAATCTTGAGATTCGCGCAGCTATGGGAATTCGACAAAACAATGCGTTCATCGTAATCGATGTAGACAACGTATAATAAGTGGAAACTGGAAACGAGGTGATCGATTGTGCCTCAAGAGATACTTATCATAAATAACTGGAACTATGCTGATCGATGGCTCGATCCCCGATTGGTTGCAGATATTATTTTGGCGGGTAATCGGAGCACATAAATATTTCCAGGATTGAAGTCAGCAAATGTTAATTTCTGAGAGATTCGCGCAGTTAAGGGAATTCGACAAGACAATGCGTTCATCATAATCGATGTAGACAACGTATAATAAGTGGAAACTGGAAACGAGCTGATCGATGGCCCGATCGCCTATCAACAACTCTTAATTTCTCTGAGATTCGCGCAGCTATGGGAATTCGACAAAACAATGCGTTCATCGTAATCTATGTAGACAACGTATAAGAAGTGGAAACTGGAAACGAGATGATCGATTATGCCTCAAGAGGTACTTATCATAAATAACTGGAACTATGCTGATCGATGGCTCGATCCCCGATTGGTTGCAGATATTATTTTGGCGGATGATTGGAGCACATAAATATTCCCAGGATTGAAGTCTGTCAGCAAATGTTAATTTCTGAGAGATTCGCGCAGCTGAGGGAATTCGACAAGACAATGCGATCATCATAATCGATGTAGACAACGTATAATAAGTGGAAACCGGAAACGAGATGATCGATTATGCCTCAAGAGGTACTTATCATAAAGAACTGGAACTATGCTGAGCGATGGTTCGATCCCCGATTGGTTGCAGATATTATTTTGGCGGGTGCTCGGAGCACATCGTCGCACCGTCGATCAATTCGTCGGCAATAACAGATAGAATTGTGAAATTTGGTGTGTGTCGACAGGTTACGAGACTATTTTTGGATCATCATGATAATTGTGTGAATATTTTGTTTGGTGTCACAAACAACAAAGCCAGTGGTTAAAAACTTTGTATAATTTCATCATTCAACATTCATTTATTAATCAACTTTAATTCTAAGAAATATATTCCACCTCAAATAAAATTGTGGGTAAGTGAACTTATTTTATTGTAAAATTTGCCAAATTTTATGTATAAAAGTAAAAAGTCAGTACTTTATCTATAGGTAGAAAAATCAGTTGCACAATGAGCGTTATAAATATGTAAAACATCTTCAGGAACAATTGCTCGTAAAAACATTTAACAATAGTAGTGTTTAAATACTATAACAATAAAAAAATAAATACAACAACATTCATGTACCGACTTAAATTGCATAATGCCGACGCTTTAGTTAGAGATTTATTCTCACACACGTGAACCCAGAACATTGTAGATCTAAGCTAGTGTGTGTTTCGAGAAGCATAAACAACTTTAACATATAGGGTGATGGCACCAGTAGTCAGCACCTTAACTTTTTTTTTGTGTTTGATTGGTCATTAAAAATCCATTCTTCAACTATTTAATCAAGTATTTGGTTCTTCTGAATGTTTGAAGCCTCTGTAGATTGGAACATACTAAGCTTAATAGGGATATGAGCTACCTAATGCAAACTATTTACAAAATAAGTGAAAAGGGTATGATTTGCTAGTAGTCAGCCCCCTCAGCTTCAGTAGTCGGCCACGCAAGTATCGAGTAGTCAGCCCCAATTATCATTTCTACATTTTCATCGTTTTAACAACAAAAAACATTAAGTTAAGAAACTTTTCCATATTTAATAACAAAGTCATTAATTAAATAGTAAAAAAAATATTCTTCTTTGCAATATTCACAGTAAAATCTTTCGTTTAGTACACCCTCAAAACATTCTCCAGCAAGAGGTGTACATTTCAAATGAAACCACTTTGTACACGAATCACAGCCAATATTCTTTAAATCGTTGTCTTCAACATCGGAAATCAGCTCCTCATCGCAATTGGAGCATCTGATTTTGAAGATTCTTTTTTTGGTCTGTCTTGCCCTTCCGGTCAGTTTCTTGTTTTCGGCTTCCAACCGCTTTTCCAACCGATTTCGTTTCCTAAATTCAATATCCTCAGCTTTTTTTTTACTTTTTCTTGTTCTTTTTATTGAAGAATTCTTTCCATGCCACGGATGAAATACTGCAAGGTGGTTTGGCGCGAGCGTATTTGGCTGATTTTGAAAACAAATCTGGATAGTAAAGGTGTTTTTGGAAAGCAGGGCTGGCTGAACCGGAAGTAGATGGTGTGGATTGAACTGTATTTAATTTCAGGAGTTTAAAGATTACAAATTTAAACTGTTAATCATTAAACTGTCTTATAAGTATAAGATAGATACAGACCAATTTGTTTTTCATCTCCAACATTTTTCAACATTTCATCAATAACTGAGAATGAATTAAATGATCGCCGTGATGAGTGCACTAAGAAAAAAAAAAACAATTTGATTAAAATCAAAGTAGGTACCTACCTACAATATGCAATGATCCTACCAATCGGGGTTGACAGGACTTCTTCTGCCTTCTCCAAAACTTCAAAAATCGATTCACCTGCCAACTCGGGTATAGGTGTTGATAAAATTTGTTCTGCGTTTTGTAAAACTTCGAGAATGGATTCCTCTACTTCATTACTTCCGAATATTGGTGGCAGCATTGAAATAATAACGTCCGAAGGCAGTCTTTGTAATTTTCCTGTTCCATCTATAATGTATGTTCCTGTTATTGTTTCGTTGGGGGCACCTAGATGTGTTTTCTCTAGCTTTTCAATTACATCCATAACTGTATCGAAATCAATGTTGTATTAGCTCACCTTTAATGACATTCAAAACTTTTTTTTGTTTCATAGAAACTGGACTCCGATAGCCGTTAAGATTTGTTATTTTTGATATTTTTCTACTTCGTTCTGAACACATTTTAAATAGTCAATGGCATTTGGATTAAAAGGGGTATATGCCACATTCCGAAAGGCATTTTTGATTGTTTGTGTTCTATCCGAGCCATCTAACACGAATTTCAAAACTTCACAAAAGGTTACTTTGGTAACACTTTTGCCAGCGTTACCCGGAATAGTCTGCCATCTATGCACAGTGTTTTTGTAGTCAGTTTTGATGCCCTTAAAGACGTCCACATTGGCTGGTTGGGTAATATGAGTGGCATTTCTATAGGAGTGCATATAAAATGATCCCATTATCGCGACAAAAATCGCTGAGCTCCATCGTCAAGTGTGACTTGTGACCATCGACCAGTAATAATACTGGCCTTTTGATATTTCGTTTATTCACTCAGTTATTAAAACTATTGGCTATGTATTCGAAAAATGTTTCTGAACGCATCCATCCACTTTCTGATCTCCCTAGTACCCATTCATCTGGCATACTTTACGCTGAGTTTTAAAGTTAATACAGCTCGAGTTTATTAAAATTATTAAAAAAAAAGTTAATTAAATTTAAATTGAAATTGTATTAATGGAATAAGACGTGGCTTGACCGACTTGACTTCACTTGACTTGACCGACTTCTCTTGACTTTACTTGACCGACTTCTCTTGACTTGACTTCACGACTTGACGACCGCTCGCTTAGCCCAACCTCACGCGGCTTCCCCATTATTATATAAGTTAAATCGGATTTTAAAGAACTGGTTTTTCATTACATAGTACAGTAGACAAAAAGGTGTACATAATGACTTCTTTCGTGTGAACAATGTTAGGTAAGGTTACAAATTAGTTAAAGAGTGAAGTGTCAGTCCTACACAAATAATTTCCTTACAATCCAAAAGAATGTTTTTATATTAAGACCATTAAAATCGTTGCTTCTAACCTTTGCATGTATCACTTTCATTTTGTCTCAGTGATCTCTCGAACTCCAATTTGTATTCGTTTATAGAATGCGTATTATTTTCTACACTCTCCTACATTTCCTTGATCACCAAATCCACATTTTTTATGCACATAATGCACTCTTCACATATAAGTCTCACCATACTGTTGCATCCTATGATGCCGCTGCAATAATCATCCAAACCTGAACATGTTACAGTGAAACACCTTACTGCATACACCAGTAGTAGTAGAATTGTCGACTTGCATTTATCACACTTCGACATACAGTAATATAATAATTGAAGCATTTTGCTAAGACGACGTCATCCAATTGAGGTGTTTACTGATTCTTTTTGTGATTTAATTAAGTATTTATATCCTCTTTTCTGCAATAAAATAGTGGATGATTGAAAATTCAGTATAATTGCCTGCGAAGTGGATAATGCAAGAATTTGACAACAAATTACATAACCAGTAATCCGTTCACGGATGAAACGATTGGACCCCAACATCTTTAGAACACAAGTGCTTTTCAATTTTCCAAATTTGCCACAATCACATAGTGTAAATTCTTAAACGCCAAACTTTTGTGCATCGATTGAGCATCACTGCTTTGTTGCGATGCTGATAGGCAACCGAGATGATGCTAATGCAATACTGATAGAATATTTATTTGACAGAAGAAGAAGGGTTCCTAAAATTAATAACTACTTCCAAATTTTAAAAAAGTACCCAGATGATGTGTTTCAAAGCCATTTTCGGATGACCCGCTCAACTTTCAATGTGGGTTTCTAAAACAAAATAATTTAGAACTTGCAAAAAAAATTGGAGCCATTTTGGACAAGCGCTAATACCGGGCGGATCGGACTTTCCTTGGAAAAATGTCTGTACATTTCTTTGTGGAAACTATGCAACAGCAGGGTTAGTTTCCGAATCCTTTCCGATCGTTTCGACATTGGAAGAGGTACTTCTTACAAAATCTTTTAAAAAAAACAGTTAAACTAATCTGTTGCCCTGAAATGCGAAATATGTTGGCCATCTGTTGAGGGACAAAAGATAATTATGAAAGATTTTGCAAAGAGTAGACAGAATCCGTTTCCATATGTAGTTGGTTGCGTTGATGGAACCCATTTTCACATACCCGCTCCCATAAAAGACAATAACAGCTACTACGACCGCAAGGGACTTTTCTCTATTTCCATGCAGGTATTGTTGATCTTCGCCGTTTACGAATATTTAATCTTTAAGCAGGTATTTATTCCAATATGCCAAGCTTTATTCAAAATAGAGTTTACAAAATAAATATATATATATAGAAAAAATGTGATTTAGTACCTAAAAATTAAGTGTATTTCCCTTCGTAAAATAAATCGATGATCTGCTTTTCCTTTACTGCGAATGAATGTCATCATCCCTCCAGTTCTCGATGACATCAGCTTTTTCTCCTTGTCGAAGAACATCGAAGTACCTGCTGCTGGTGAATTTCGTGGATGTGAATGGTAACATTCAGTGAGCAGCATTTCTCCTCCCCGGTGGAGCAGCCGCTTTTGCTGTTGCTTCAGCTTCCTCTGACTTGCTGACGTCCAGCACTGCCAGCTTCACCACGGATCGCTCGTAGATGCCGTTCGTAGTTCGCACTGCAGCTCTTCTGACTTGGCCATCCTTAGCCTTTGATCGTACTAATCACTATGCCCTTTGGCCAGGAACCCTTTGGCAGATTCTCGTCAACGATGACCACCACGTCACCCTTCTCGATGCTCTTTACTGGCTGGAACCACTTAGTTTTTATTGTTAATGTTGGCAGATACTCTCTAATCAAACGCTTCCAAAATGAGTGAGATAACTGCTGACTGATTCGCCAGCTCTTGTGGAGAAGAAGATCCTTTGCCCCGAACTCTCCAAGCGGCTTGCTTCCACTCGATGAACCAAGCAAGAAATGGTTGGGTGTCAGTGCCTCTGCGTCGTTTGCTGCCACGGATACGTGCGTTAATGGCCGCGAATTTATTATTCCCTCGACCTCGATAAGCATGGACCGTAAAGACTCGTCTCACAACCTCTGGTTTCTGGTTACATCCAAGAGAATACGTTTGACTGATCCGACGAGCCTCTCCCAGCAACCCCCCATGTGTGGTGCTGCGGGCGGATTGAAGAACCACTTCGTTTCGGAACTGGTGAAGGTTTTCTGGACAACATCTTTATTCATATGGTGATACGCCTCTCGCAGTTCCTTCTCTGCTCCCTTTAGGTTGGTGCCATTATCTGAGCATATCTCCCTCGGAGTTCTACGCCTTGCCATAAAGTTCCTTACGCACATAATACAAGAGTCGGTTATAAGACTGTGCGCAACCTCCAGATGTACTGCCCTGATCGCCAAGCACGTGAAGAGAACTCCCCAACGCTTCTCAGTCTTCCTGCCAGATATGATCAAAATCGGACCAAAGTAGTCGACTCCGGTGTACGAAAAAGGCCTCACATAGGCTGCCAATCTCGCCTCTGGCAACGGAGCCATCTCCGGTCGTTGTAGTTGGAACTGCTTCAGTAATTCGGCAACGCTGACATCTTCGACGCACTGATCTGATTAATGTCCTCAGACTTGGCACCCAAAACCTTTACCGAACATCGTTGACAACGGCTTCCTGGCCTTGATAATGGAAACGCCGGTGATACTCATCCACTATCAGGAACGTTATGCGGTGATCTTTCGACATGATAATAGGACGCCCGGTAACTTCTTCCACACACCATGCGCCGTCAATCCTTCCTTTTACCCGCAGGATTCCTTCTTCGTCTACATATGGAGAAAACTTATACAATTGACTCAATTTTGATAGTACCTTTGCGTTCTTCAGCACTGCTAACTCCTCTTTGTATCGATCCCGCTATTTGTATGATGACTGTCTCCGCTCGTCGTAGCTCCTCTGATACTAACGTTCTTCCGCTCACCAGCGAACAGCTT
This sequence comes from Pocota personata, assembly GCA_963082735.1. NCBI lineage: Eukaryota > Metazoa > Arthropoda > Insecta > Diptera > Syrphidae > Pocota > Pocota personata. The sequence continues at coordinate 36,383,913 of OY720429.1, read as the reverse complement.
CTTCTGCCTCTCAAAATATCATACCCAAACCATTGAGCGGTGCAGGCGTCGCCAAGACGAAAATCGATTGACGTCTATAACAGTACCGACATTGAATACATCTGTCATTAAAAGATACTGTGGTCTCAGCTCCTCACCGTGCATCTCGGCCTTCTCAGGCATCGTCGGCCATTTATCCTCGACATCATACAGGAAACTCGGGCCTTTGAACCATCGATCGTTCTCATGGAATGTTGGTGTCCTCGTCCACTTCGTAGCTTCGTCCGCGACATTCATTTTGGTGGGAACCATTTCCATTCCTCCTTCCTGGTATTTTCCAGGATCTCTCCTACCCGTAACATGACGAACGGCTTGAATTTCCTGGCATCTGTTTGAAGCCAGCACAAAACATTCCTTGAGTCCGTCCACAGGTACCTATGCTCTATCCGGTATTTATGACTTTTCACGATTGCACTAGCCAATCGTGATCCTATCAGGGCTGCTTGTAGCTCCAATCATGGTATTGACAGTGGCTTCAATGGGGCCACCTTACTCTTAGCACTTTTTGTTTTTTTTTTATATATAATTCGCGCGCGCCAAAAGGAATATGAATACCTTTATACTGTTACAGGGCACGGTCTTTCAAGGAAAGGGAGAAGAGGTACAGAGGAGAAGCCTATGCACGTTGGCTTTAAATGTTTGAAGGTTGTAGTGATGGGGAAATACAGAGCTTGGTAGATCATTCCACATTCGTGTCGTTCGGCTTATAAACGAATCCCTATATTTAACAGTACGACCGAAGTTAGGCTTTAGGGTGAACTGATGTGCATTCGAACCATGTCGCGTATTGCGGGTGAAATTTTGAAGGGGAGGAATGCAGCTGGCTATTTCGCTGGAGCATTTTTTTTATTAAAAAAATGATAAAACAGGGAGAGACAGGAGACATTTTTCCGATGTTCTAGTGAATGAATGGAATTCACAATGTCTCTATCACCTATAAGTTGTAACGCGCGATTTTGTACCCTATCAAGAATGTGCCGTACGGTCTTGGGTGCACCAGACCAGATATGGGCGTTATATTTCAACTTAAGGCCGTGGTGTAGTGGTAACATCATCGCTTGTCACGCTACAGGTTCACGGTTCGAATCCTGATGTAAATAATCATCTATTTATTTCGCATGAAATAAATAAAAAGTCGATCAATTGCGAAAGCTTATGTCAACTCTACTGCGAAGGCATAACACTGGCAGTAGGGCGGTCATATGGCTAAAATGCAACTTGATCGTGATGATGACATCAGGAGGACGTAAAAAAATACTGTGAATCATGAGCAACGACAAAAGCAAAAACAAACAAGCTCCCCAGTTATCTGGACAGCCACCCTTGGAGTTCATTAATACCAGCTGAGTTTCAAACCAACTACACCAATCTGTCTTTCTCTCTGTCTCTTCCCCTTCCCTCAAAACGCCCGTGTCCTAAAATCAGTATAAGGATATTCATAACCCCTTTCACACGTGCAAATTATAAAAAAAAAAAAAAAAAAGGCGGATGAATGCCTTATAAATTGAGGCCAGATCAGACGGGGTAAAATATTTCTTGCACCGCTTAAGGAATCCTAGACATTTTGCAACATTTTTGCCGACCTCGAATGTTGTTGGTTGAACCCCATTTAACTATGCTGTCCAGGTCGGAATTGAATGTGTTTTACATACGTTGCCGTTCCCCTTCTACGGCCGAAGGGCAAGGACGTGAGTTAGGGAACGAATATGAAAAACTGAGGTTACTGTCATCAGCGAAAGAATGGATTGGAGTAGAAGTTGCAGACAAGAGATCATTTATAAAATAAGAAAGAGAGTCGGAGACAAAACAGAGCCTTGGGGAACACCAGCATTTATTTGGTGAATTGCAGATTTGAAGCCGTCCAAAACAACTTGTATTGAACGCCCCAAAAGGTAATTTCTAATCCATTGAAGAAGAGACTCATCGACGCCAAATGCACGCATTTTCGACAAAAGAGCCTGATGCCAAACTCTGTCAAATGCCTTTGAAATATCAAGCACAACCATATTGGTTTCGCCGAAGTGATGGAAAGATTGGTTCCACTTCTCGGTAAGATATGCCATCAAATCACCAGTGGACCTGTTGCTACGAAAACCATACTGCCGGTCATTAAGGAGTTTTCGTGAATCGAGATATTTCATAAGCTGACGATTTATTAGCGTTTCCATGACCTTGGAAAGAAGGGACGCAAGTGCAATGGCTCGGTAATTGGACGGGGAGGAAGATTCGTCTTCTTTGGGGACGGGCTGGACAAATGCTGTTTTCCATCTACTCGGAAAGAGCCCTGAAATAGACAGAAAAGCTTCCGCAGAGGTTTTGCCAACGTAGAAGAACACCTCTTCAGAACTATGGGGGGATACCATCTTTGTTGAATTATTCTTTGTAAAATTACTTCTTTGCGCAGACTAAACGGGATAAATAATAGACAGTTTTAAAATATGTATAAGAAAAAGAATCACGTTTTATTGTCAATGTTTCTCTCTGGTTGGGTCGCACACGAATGAACAAATTTCAAAAAGTCAAAATGAAGTTAGGATGCGTTCATGTTACAACTTGCTACGTGTGGGTAGCGTGCGTTCAAAGGTATTGCTATTTTAAATGTTTTAATGTATATTTCAACACTCCCACCCATTCGAACATTTAAAGCCCCTTTTGAAATGAACCATTTCCTTTATAAAGTTATTCAAATTAATTAACAAACACATGGACTTCAAAATTAGCATGAAAATTAATTTGAACTAGACTGATTTCCCTTTTAACAAACAACTATAGATTTAATCTCATACTAGTCAACCAGGCCAAGTTGAAGAATATTTGCTTTGAACTTCATTGCTGACAACGGTTTGGTAAATACATCCGCCAACTGGTCTTCATTTTTCACGTATTCAACTTTGATGTCCCCTTCCAGGTGCTTCTTTCGTGTGAAGTGCATCGCTTTATTGATGTGCTTTGTTCGATGGTGATATTCTGGGTTCTTGACTAAACGTATTGCACTTTGATTGTCGCAGAACATAGTGGTACCATCACTTTGCTCAAATCCAAGTTCCGAGAGTAATTCACGAAGCCAAATTGCCTCCTTTGTATGTACCTTCACATAACGCGACGTATTCCGATTCGGTCGTTGACAAGGTGACGTGTGACTGCCGTTGACTCTTCCACGTAACTATGCCACTTCCGATCATGAAGGCATATCCTGTGATTGATCGACTTGTTTCGATGTCTCTAGCGTGACCTGCGTCCGTGTAGCCAATCAATTTCCAATCATTCGAAACGTAGGTGATACTCATATTCTTCGTATGATTCAAATACTGGAATATACGCTTAACTGCTTTAACGTGCATCTGACTGGGATTCTCCATGAATCGACACACTTCTCCCACCGCATAAGAAATGTCTGGTCTTGAAACCGTCGCAGCGAACATATGTGAGCCACATGCTTGCCGATACGGGAACGCAGTTTCTGTGTCACTTTCGCTCGCCTTTATCAGGAAAGTTCCAATATCAACCGGCGTTGAGATCGATTTCGAATAGTCCATGTTGAATTTGCGAACAATTCGATCGATGTATGATGACTGCCGGATGTTTATGCTTTTTGAATTTCGATTGCGCTTGATTTCCAATCCAACATAGAAATCTCCTTTGCCTAACGTAATTTGGAATGCATTGCGAAGCTTCTTGACCAATACATCAATCGCGTCTTACTACAAGATAAAATCAATCCATTATACCTTTTCGCTACAGATGTTTCCAAAGAATACACAAGAATCCGAAAATTTCGAATTCCATGCGCGCGCTGATTGCTTCAAACCATAGAGACTTCTCTTCAGTCGACAGACTTGACCTTTCTTATGCTTTACTCCATCTGGAACCTTCATGAAAATCTTTTCTTTAAGGCTTCCATTTAAGAAAGCCGTTTTGACATCAAACTGAATGATCTCCATGTCGTAAATAGCTGCCAGTGCCAAAACACATCTGACTGAATCGTAACGTACAACCGGTGAGAATGTTTCAGTGTAATCTATTCCAGGGCTCTGTGAATATCCTTTGGCTACCAGTCGGGCCTTGAATCTGGGTTCTTCATTTGGTGTCATCTTTAACTTAAACACCCATTTGAAACCAACAACGTTATTGCAATCGTTTGGTTTATCGACAATGTCCCAGGTCGCGTTTTCACATAGAGATTGTAACTCCTTCTCAATGGCCCGCTTCTACTCTTTACACTGCTCCGATTGCATAGCTTCTTCATATGAGGATGGTTCCACAAACATAGCTGAGTAGCCACGCTCAGCGTCGTATGCAAAACCTTTTCCCGATTGCTACGTAAACACCTTCTCGTGTCAATGTTTCCATTGCTTTGACTTCCGTCCGAAGTCGAACTGGTTGTTTCTTCTTCTTTAATATCCTTGACACAAGTTTGGTTTGATGATTCATTTTCGTTCTCATTTTCGCTGTAGTCAAGAGGGAATGTGACATACTCTGTAACGATGGACAAAGTGAATTTTATGAGATGTGAGCCTTACCTCTGGTGGGGGGTCTCACAATAAACAAACACCTTGTTATATGGATTTTCAACGAATCACCCATTGCTTTAATTCTAGACTATTTATATACAATTTTTACAAAGAAAATGAGAATGACAAACATAAAATTAGATAACTCCACTGTCTGGTCGCACAGGTGTTGGATGACCAGCACCCAGACGGTGATATGACACCTTCGATGTCCACAATAAACTGCTGATTACGTGGAAATTATGTTGTTCACAACATGCTGGCGCCACGACTTGTTGCCTACACCCTGAATTGTTCATCCGCAAACATTGTTGGTTGTTCAGCCTGATTCACTGATGAGCGTCTTCTGGTCAGTTCTCGAGGTGCTGGTTCGGGCTGCTGCTTCAATTGGATGGTTACTGCTGACCTCGACCGTAGTCTTTTGATTACTATGATGACCACTGATGTAATTAGTAGAAACACTACGCCTCCGGTCAATGAATATTGGTGAATTTTGTAATTCCTAATCTCCTTTAATAGTACCTCCTGGTTCCTTTGGAGGCTAATATCATGCTGAACCTTCACGATTTGATTAGAGATGTGTGATGCCAAAACAGGATCTTCTTTTTTATAGTTGAAGTTAATTAGTTGCTCCGAAATGTTTTGAATGGGAAGATACGAAGAATTCAGTCTTGTTGATCATAGTTGATTGGTGTATTCTGCAGTTTGGTTGAAGTTTCAGAATCCCAGTCTCCTTCAGTTTCGCAGGGTTTATTGTCGAACCACAGGCGATGTCTATTTTGACTTCATAAGGCGCACTAAATATCCATGTATTAGTGTCCTGCATCTTTACCCAGTAAAATTGTGGTTGCACGGTTCGAGTGACGCATGATGATGGTAACCTTTGTGTATGCCGCAGAAGTTCTATTTCACATGAGCTTACACTTGATCCTGCTGTATATATTGGATGCTGAATTTCACACCAATATGTGTCTGGGGACCTTTGTTTACATGAAGAGAAGTGACCTTCGCTTAAGGGATAATAGTGATCTCCCTGAATATTGACTATTAGATAGTCCGCTGATGGAACAATATATGTGAACTTCTGATCATGCCAAGTGGGGACAGGAAGAATCTTGTACATTTTGAATTCTTCGCCATAGAGGAGAGGCAATGTTAGTTCTATTATGATGTTTCGCCCAGTTACTCTTGCTCTTGGTTGTAAAGTCTTGTACAATTGAATTACTGACTCATGATGACGGTCTTCAGGTATCATCAAATTCCTTGGTATGCTGTCATGTATGCGAGATAATTCTATTTTAAACTGCTGCACGGTCAAAATTAAAGGATGTATTTGACCGTGATGTGTTGCCAGTATTATGTAGAGTAGTATGGTTTGTGTATTATGGTAGTGAATCATTGTAAGGATGCTTGGAAAGGCGGTAGATATGAATAATTGAAATGCATGCTCATTATTATTCTGATTTTCCAGCCTTGAAATCATATTCAATAACGTCTGTAGTTGTCTTTGTGAAGATGAATGTTCTTCTTTAAAAATGTTTAGTGTAGAGTCTATGATTGTTGTCTGATTTTTGACTAAATTCAACAGATGTTGCTCATTGGTTCCGATTTTGTCTATTGTTTCTTCGTAATGATTAGCAAAGCGTTGATCTAATATTCCGAACAATTCATTTGCGATAGTTCCGACGAAATCGAAGGGTGAACGTCTGATTCTGCGTTGTGGATCGTTGTTGGCATGGAGCAATACTTCATTATTTAGTTCTATTTTTTGAAATTGATTATCGAATAAATTCAATGTATTGTTGCATAGCCATGAATTCGATTGAGTCAGATTGGTGGTGGAACAAATTTCATTCATGTGTCTTAGACATTTCTTGTACACATTGTATTCCAACCAATAATTAGTTAGGTTGAAAAATACTACAGTCTTCCAAGAACTCATATGCCTGGGTTTGTCGCGAATGGAGTTATATCAAAGTTATCTGTGGCTCCTTGAGTGGTTATTGGACTTATCGCTATTGCTATGATACACATCAAAAGAATAGGTTTAAAACTTGTGCGTCCCACGGAAGATGTTATAGTTGGGTTATTAATTACGCCTGCCTTGCCTGACGGTTTTCCAATTCCTGCTGTTGTCTGTGCTTTCTTCCGCATTGCTTTCAATCGGTAGTAGACTCAGCTTCGTTATTGGTCTTTTTGCATGTCGCTTATTGCAGTAAACAGTGACTGCACGGACATTCTTATCCTTCCCTTGATGCAGTTCAGTTACTTTGCCCAGGTTCCATTTAGTGGGTGGTAATCGATCATTCTTAACCAACACTTTGTTCTTTGTTGTAGTTGTACCAAATATTCAGAAGACCATCTCTGCCAAAAATCTTGAGTGATCTTTTGAGTTAGCAGGCATCGTGAATGAAAACTTCGCTTCTGATTTAATCTTGGATTAGGTACTGCATTCAATGCTGAGCCGATTAAAAATGTCCAGGTATAAGCACTGGGTTATCGTCATTGCTTATCGTGACCGACGGTCGAGAATTTAGACAGGCTTCGATTTGAGTTAAAACTGTGGACAGCTCTTCAAATGTCAAAGTAGTATCCCCAATGACTCTCTTTAAGTGGAACTTCATTGCTTTTAATTTTAATTAATTTTTTTAATTTTTTTTAATTTTGGTGGGGGCGGCTGCGGCTTCCCATAAGCCTCCGAAATGTGGTGCGGTGGGTGGAATGAAATGCCACTGTATGTCATCTAAAACTAGATTTTCTGCGGCTTCTTTATTGCCTTGAGTGATTACAGATTTAAAAAGTTCTTGAAGTTCTTTGTTCGCTCCGACAAACGTTATTCCGCGGTCGCTGTAGAAATGTGTGCAATATCCTCTTCTGGACGTGAATCTTCTAACGGCCGCTAAAAATGCTTCTGATGTGAGATCGCTGACAAGTTCCAGATGAATTGCCTTAGTTGATAAACACACGAAGACCGCAATGTAACCCTTTATCGATCGGTTGCCTCTACCTTTGCAAATGAGTATCTGAATTGGGCCAGCGTAATCAATACCAGTGTGTGTAAATGGTCTTGATGGCGTTACCCTTGGAGTTGGCAGCATTCCCATAATTTGACCCTTTGTAGCTGCATTAAAGCGATGACAACGTACGCAATTATAAATTACTTGACGAATCACAGATTTAGCTTGAAGGATCCAGAATGACTGACGGAGCGTTGCCAATGTTAACTGAATTCCTCCGTGCAGTGTTTTCTCATGAACGTGTTTAACTAATAATTTGGTGAATATGTTGTTGCGTGGTATTATGTAAGGATGCTTCTCCTTTTCTGATAGATTTGCGTTGTCAAGCCTGCCCCCTACCACAAGAATATTCTCGTTGTCTAAGCGTGCGTTTAGGGCAAGGAGTCTGCTTTTCTTGTGAAGATTGTGTCCATTTTGTAGGCACCTGATTTCTTCTAAAAATTCGGTTTGTTGAATTAATCGGATAATAGATTTTAGAGCACCTTCAAGTTCATAGATGGTCAAGTCTCCAGTTTGTTTGTTTGCTTGATGTTTACAGTTCATTGCAAACCGTTTACAATAGGATATCGTTCTAATTAGTCTTGTGTACGAGGCAAATCGTTCGACGATGTTGTCTTTCTTTACTGTTGAGATTAAAGAAACTGTCGCGTCCATGGAATCAGCTTCGGAAGGTTGATGTTTCTCGGATTCTGTCGGCCAATATTCAATGGCCTTCTCAAGCCACAAAGGTCCACTCCACCATAGAGAATGATGTTTTAGTTTATTTGGTGTTACGATTTTATGTGTTTCCACGAACTTGGGTGAATATTTGTATGTATCTGAGCAACCCTGTTAGAAACAAATACTTTTTCATTTAACTCTTCTTTATCCAAGCTAACACGATTGTTGAATCCGTCCAGGCATAGATATTTTTTTCTGGAGTCTCAACTACTCGCTTTACTTCAGCCATTAATTTCGACAACAAGTGGGCTCCGCATAATTCCATCTTTGGAATTGTGAGTTTGTGTTTAATGGGTGCTACTTTAGTTTTACACGTAAGCAACGTGATCTTGTGTGTTCCATTCTGATGTGTAGTTCTGGAGTATATTACTGCTGCATATTCTGCATCAGAAGCATCACAAAACCCGTGTAGTTCAATTTTTTGTGACTTAAGTTCGCTTGGAATTTTAATAGTTTCAGCAATTGGGAGTTCACATTTAAATTGATTCCAGCATTGTTGTAATTCAGCTGTTAGTGGTTCGTCCCAACCGAGTTCCGCTTTCCAGATTTGCTGCATGAGTATCTTTGCGGTGATGGTGATTGGAGCCAACCATCCTAATGTGTCAAAAAGACGTGATATTTCGGAAAGTGTCCCACGTTTCAATGAGGTTCCCAATTTTGCTGTTGCTTTATCGATATTTACTTTAAGTTGAAATGTATCAGCCGTTGGATTCCAATGAATCCCTAGAGTTTTGATGACTTCTTCCTTATCCAAGTTGATGCTACCTTGACCGTTTACATCTTGAATTATCGGTAAGAGTTCTTTGTGATTTGCTGCCCATTTTCTTAGGTGGAATCCGCCACTGGCCAATAATTGAATCAACTCACGTTGCATCTTCTTGCACTCATTCAACGTGCCTCCTCCACTCATTAGGTCGTCTACATAGAAATCGTTCCTCACCAGTTTAGACGCGGTTGGATAATTCTGCTGCTCATCTATTGCCAACTGGTGTAGAGTTTTTACAGCTAGATATGGTGCTGAAGCTGTACCATAAGTAACTGTGGTCAGTTTGTAATCCTTTATTGGTTCCTTTGTCGAACTCCTCCACGCTATACGCTGATAATCTTGATGATGGGTGCTTAATTTTACTTGGCGATACATCGTTTCGATGTCCGCTGTAAAAACATAGCGGTGTCTTCGCCAGCACACGATTACCTCCGGGTCTAGGTTGACTATGTTACCGTCTACCACCTTCATCATGTCCGGTCTATCCCTGTAATACACAAACGACTGTTGGAAAAACTCGTGAGTCCGGACGAAGAGTTCGGGTAATCCGTGGAATTGTCCGATGACCCTAAAGACAGGTGCGGTTGCATCGAATCGTTGAAAGTTGTTCCACTTAGAATAATCGAAGTGATTGGCATCTCCATAATGTGGTGTAACCGGGCTTTATCATCCTTTCAATAGCCTCAAGGGATCTCAATTCACACTTTATTATTGCACTGTCAACTTTGTTCTGAAACCTCATTTTAAACAAATTTCGAATAGTCTTGGAATTCTGGAACAATCCGACTATCTGGCTAGTAACCCCAAAGAATCTAGAAGCATGAAACTCGCTGAGAAATCTTGGGAAACAAGGTCTGATGGTAGTGAGGAAGTGGACGAATCGATCTTCCGACGTTTTGATGTACAAGATGGCGTCCCTGATCACCTCATTCTTTATCTTATACGGATGCTCTAGCATGGTTCTTTTGATTTCATCTTTGATCAAATTGATAGAACTAAGCCCTCTAGGTAAGTTGAGGGAAGTTGGGTCATCTAGGAGCTTGGAGAAATGACGGATGTTATAGGACAATAATTTCGGATTTCCGAAACCTGTCGCCAGAGCTCTTATTTCATGATCTGTGATATTCAGAGCGATGATCCGCCAAAACGTTAGACTTTCTGTGACAGGATCTGGAAACATGCGAAGATGAAACCTCGTGAATGTATGAATTTGAAGAAATGTACGTTGTTAGAAAATTACCACACTTGACCGATGTTGCCTATAGGCAACAGCACTTTCACAAAATTATTATAAACAAACTGCACTTTTTTCACATGATTATTTTATTTTAAGTAATTCTCTTACCTTTATTTATGAATACTGTTCACTTAGTTTTGAAATAAAATATTTGTTTTAGTTTTACAACACGCTTTTTGTTTAAACACTTTTACCGCGAAAAAATTGTGACGCTTTCACTCAAGGGAGAACGGCTATTTAATGAACACGTGCGTAGCTAACACAAAAACAATAAGCTGATAGCTTGCACAAAATATAAGCCTGCATGTTGCTAAAAACCGCAAGCCAAACAAATTAAAATCACGGGACTTATAAGCATATGAGTACAATGTTGCCTATAGGCAACAAATGACATGAGAGGGTTAAAAAGGAAATAAAATACTAATTCATTATTATTTTATATTAATAAAAAACAAAAATTAGTTTAACTTCATAAAACTTCTTTAAAAAAGGAAAAGGCCTTCATTGTGATAATGGATTAATATTTCCATTATCACAATGAAGGCAAAATTGAGATCATAATTATTCGGAAGATCTATCTACCAGCATTTGTTGCAAGATGACCTTCAGATCGGTTTTGTTCGGCAGCAAGTTTTTGCCGTTCCAGCTCCATCATTTCCATGTGGCGGTCATATTCTTTCTTGGCTTCTTGCTCCAAGAAATCTAAAGTCTTACTTTCTTTATTACGGCGACGTTTGTTCCGGACGGTGGGGCCTGCTTCCGGGGTGTTAATCTCTGCATCTTCGTGTTGATGAATTTCTAAACTGTTTACAGCAGGTAAGTTTTCTTATTTCTGTTTTTTATCCTTCTGTAAGTTATCATTATATTGAGGAACTTACGGTTAATTTGTGTCCTACTGAAGTTAAAATCTAAAGCATCCACTTTGATTTCTGAAGGAACTTTTTCCCACAAAACAGATTTACATAGATTTCCTCCCAGATGTGAACTCTTTTTCATATTTGAGCCGTGTTGTAATTAATAATTTGATGTGGTTCTTGCTGAAGTAATATCTGAAAATGAATATTTTTTTTACGTAAATTAGTAAATAAAAAGAAAAAAAAACATTTACTTTTCCTTCTCCTCCGCCATTTCTTCTAATCTTGATCGTAGTGCATTAATTGAGAATCAAAAATTTTCCTGATGCTTTTTTGTTTGACGTTTGCGCATCAGGGGCCCAATGCCGCAAGGGTGATATGAAGATTGCAAACAAATAATTTTTGTTTGTAGTTTATTGTGAAAATTCTTTATTAAAAGTTAAAATGAGCTCTACCTTTAATGTCATTGTAAGGAGACACGTTAGACGACAAAATCGGTATATATTTTAAATTTGTTTTGTGTCATCATTTATATTTCCACAGGAGGAAATTAGTAATTATCAGAAACTCTCATGATCCATTTGAGGAAACAACAGAACAGGAATTTATCGACTTGTTTCGGTTCCCAAAGCATCTGCATATGTTTGGAATTTCTTGGAAAATTTTTATAAAAAAAACTGCTCGTTTCCTTTGTGCTTTGCGATATTTAGCCACAGGAAATTATCAGGCAGCAGCTGAACAAGATTTTATGGCTTGTATGTCTCAGACATCAGTTCATCGCTGTATCCATGAAGTAGCAGAAATCCTTAATGAAATATCCCATGAATATGTGATATTTTCAGACGAGCAAAAGCAAGCCACAATTAAAGCAGAGTTGTACAATGTAGCTAGCATCTTTCCTCTGGATTATTGGACTTATAAATGGAACTCACATTAAGATAACGGCACCAAAGTATGACCGCTTATTATTGTCGGAAAGGAGGTCATTCCATAAATGTGCTTTTAGTTTGTGACTCAAAATACTTGATTCAGGGACCTCACACAAAGCTTACATTTGGCGCCGTTCACTTATACAAGAACTTTTCAAGACACAGTATGCAGAAGGAAAAGGAATTTTTGGCTGCTTGGAGATAGTGGATTTCCACAGCAGCCATGGTTAATGACACCATGTAAAACGACATCTAATACAGCAATGGAAAAGTACACTATTGCTCATAAAACCACGAGATGTATGATAGAACGCTGTATTGGAATTTTAAAAAGCAGATTTCGTTGTCTTTCTTCGCACAGAATACTCAGTTTCGATCCTGTTAAAGCGGGAAAAATTATAAATGCGTGTGTTGTTCTCCATAACATTCTCACAAAATCAAATGTACCTATCGACATAATAACAAGTGAAGAACTGGAAACATCAAGCAACGATGGTCAACTTTCTCATTCGGACGCCGCTAATATGTTAAGACAAGGACAGATAATAAGGCAGAATATTATTGAAACTAAATATGTACATATATTATTTAGTATAAAAAAATAAATTTATTACAAATTTTTCCTTTTTAATTCAAATTCCTTTTCTTGCAAACATATCTCTCTTTCGCGTAACTCAAGAAGTTTTGTTTTGTACTCCTTTTTCCGATAATAGTATTTTTTTATGTAAGCCAGTTTCTCTTCAATTTTCAAGATTCTTTCTTCGAAGGAAGATACATCTCGATTCTTCCCCGATGGCGCCTTTATTTCTTTTGGTTGGTCTCATAGCTGCAGAAGATGGTCCTGCTACCGCTATTACTGGCATTTCGTCAGCAATGGAAGCTAAACCCATCTCTGGGGCAACGTCTAAGACTTCCCCAATCCCTGATGAAATAACTTTATCATCAAGAGCTCTTTCAGGTTTCGACGTCTTGCCATCTCTCTGGCCAATGATTGCGAGAGATGGCCCCTAAACGTGCTTCCCAGTCACGACCTAAGTCAGCAGTGGAGAAGTTCGTTTGTCGTCACGTTACGTCGTCATTGTTCGTAGTCGTCGTGTCCTGTCACCGTTCATCTATAGAAGGACGGTCCGACCGGCCATACACCAAATAAAAAAAAATCCTATTCACTCATGTCTGAGTATAAATACACCATATAAACCTTGGTTGGCTCATCGCCCTATTCAATTTATTATAATTTTTAACTTAAAACTACTATTAAACTAACCACCTTTCTGCTAAGAATCGTATGTAAATATTTAAAGATCAACGTACTCACGGTTTCTTCTAGTTTCTCTTCAGTCCCCCATTATCCTGCCGGCAGCACGAAGAAGGATGGTATTTCGCTCCTATTGCGGAGATAAAAAAAAAACGCGACAAAAAAAAACCCACCGTCACACTTCTTAGCAGAAATTTACACATTCTAATTTTAGCCACTAATTTAATTCTAATTTAAACACTAGTTTAACTGTAATTTAACCACTAATTTAATTCTATACGCTTAAAATTCGATTAAAAATTCAAAATTTAACCCTCTGGGTTTCTCTAAATTCAAAAAGTCAAGTCACTGGATCACCAAAGAAAATGCCAGCTTTAGGAAATTCACTGTTTTACTGACTTAACAAAACTCAGAAGGAGTGTTAGCACTTTCAAATAAAATAAATTTTTAAATTTAAAATCTTAAATTTTCTTCACTGCTGTACACTAGCACTGTGTCCCACGGAGCACCCTCTTGAAAGCGTTGACATTTACTGTTGGGGGAATACCCCTCGCTGCCGTTGTAGCGGACCACCGCCACCGCTATTACGGCCTGCACCGGTCTTATCCGGTTGCACCGGTATCTTCTTTACAACGGTCCTAGCAGGGAAACGGCAGTCGTCAAGATTTCCGCTGGGACCTGTGCTGCCTAGCGACTCTCAATGCCTTTATATTGAGTAATTGGCTGCGTACACCTCCTTTAAAGGTACCCTCCCCCGATTCCTCTCCACGCCTTCAGGTTTATCTTAGAAAATAACTTGACGAAGAAAAATTGTTCTTTACAGAAAATGTTCTTTACAGAGGGTCTCCGCCTCACTGTATTTCTCTTCCTTTTATTTTTTTTTTGTACAGCAAAAAAAATTCACTTAGCGGCAGCGACCAGCTGTTCGACACTTGACTTTACAAATCTGCATTAAAAAAAAGAAAATCAAATAAATACATGAAATAAAATATAGTATTGGTTAAATAAACAAACCTATCGTGGGCAAACTCTATATTTTCCTCCATATACATATGTCAGCAAATACTCCTTTTGCTCATCACTGGCTTTTTTAATTTTTTTGGTTCGCCCATTTTTTTTTCACACCACCTTTATTCACAACCGAAAATAGAGTGAATAAATTCCTCCACTTGTGTACACGACAACTGTCAAAAAAACCCACTTGCACATTTGTGGAATCGGAACAAGCCAGTGTATACATTTTTTCGTGTACTCAGCAAAACTCACCCTTGCGGAATTGGGCCCCAGGTTATGCAACTTTGCAATAATGAGCAGTTGACTTTGCAAATGATGCCAAACATTTGCGTTTGTGAACTTTTGACAAAGATGATTGAGCATCATCAATGCAGTGATGCGTTTATGAATTTACACATATTTGCATTAAATTTTTGCTTTTTTTTTCCATTAGGTCATATTCACGGAGCTATATATCTATTTCTGTTGATACTTGTCATTTAACCCTATTTAACCTACTATAATATGTGCAAAAACATGAATGTAGCTCTCGCTCTCAGAACTACGGAATTTTGTTTTGAACGATGTCTGTTTTATTCTGTTTAACACTAATATACGAAATGTCGTTTGGTAAATGGTACTACCTCCCCACACACCTTTGGTATATGATAAATTCAACGAAAAATCCGAGAGCGTGATTTTTGCTGCTTCCGTTCATAATAAAATCTACAACAAATTTGAGAGTTCAAGTTTTGCTTGAGGTACTGGGTGTCAGTGAAATCCCTTGATTGTTTCTTGTTTGATAGTCCTAATTATCTATTTTCGCATTCTTAAGTCAGAAACTGCAGTTTTTCGTAAAACCAAATTGAAAATAGTTTAATTATTTGCAAATGATGGTAAATAAGCTCTGAAATGAAGACCTATGTATATAATAATGTTTGTCGCGGCTGGCGACGGTGAGGGAATCGAATTTAACGTTCCAAAAAGAATGCAACTTTGGTTGATATGAACGTTTATTTCGCAGTTTACTCCCTCTCTTGCTGTCGGCAAAATGGCGAATGATCGAAGAACAAAGACGAGCTTTTAGCGAATAGAGACAAAGAGAAATGCGATTAGCCGAATGTCAGAAGACACAAGAATGAGAGTAAGGCTGCGTTTACATCGTTACTACTATTAAGGTATTTTATTCGATCGGACATTCTGCAACAAATGTTAATAAATTTTTCCAAATTCATTAGTATTTACCGTTTTTTCGATGACTTAAGTCCTTAGGAGTATATTACGACCCACTCTACGTTTCTCATTTGGAACACTGGAAATCTGGCACAATGATTCGGCTACTTCTGTGCGAAATTTCGGCAATTGAGTAGTGGTGCGGTCTGCTGAGTGCATACGATGGTAGAGAATATACGCGTTCACCATTGCCACATCCAACAAATGGAAGAGGATCCGATTCGTCCACTTTCTGGTCTTGATGCGTGTTCGCGCTATTGACGAAAAAAGAAAAGAAAAGACTACGATCAATTTTTAACAACAAAAAAGCGATTTATTGAAGAGAGTCAAAAAAAGAGAGTTCCGCTGTCGGTGACGGTTGCGTGTAGACTAAATTCATTGGTATGCATATATTGGCTGCAACATTCCGCCCACATTGAAACGAATTGCAAAATTTGTTTAAAATTGCGAAAAGTTTTCAATCGCTAACGACTGTCTTCGTGAACAGAAAGTAGTGGTGATATCTTGACGATAGGTCGAGTTAAAATTCCATCAGCGGTTTTCAGTGTAACGACACGTACCTTACTATCTGGCCCGGGGTGAACACCTGTAACTCTACCTAACTTCCACTTTGTTGGCGGTAGCCGTTCATCACGAAGTACAACTAAATCTCCCATTTTGACGTTAGGGCTGGGACGAGTCCATTTCGAGCGCTGTTGGAGTTGCACAATGTACTCCGAGCTCCACCTTCGCCAGAAATGTTGTCTTAAAGTTGATATGAAATGCCATCTCTTTACCAAACTGCCTTTAAAGTCTTCGATGTTAGGTTCTGGTACTGCTTTCAATGGCTCCCCGATCAGGAAATGCGCTGGGGTCAAGGCAAGGAGATCGTTGACATCAGAAGAGATCGAACAGAGAGGCCTCGAATTGACACACGCCTCAATTTCTGTCAACAGCGTCGAGAACTCCTCGAAGGTCAACAAATGTTCTGCTAATGTGCGGCGTAGATGGTATTTTACTCGTTTAACAGCAGCCTCCCAGTAGCCACCCATGTGAGGAGCGGCTGCCGGATTGAAATGCCAAACAGTTCCATCTTCTGCAAGGTATTTGGCCAATTTTTCGTCCTTTATGGCTTGCGATAGTAAGAATTTGAGTTCTTTTTCGGCCCCAACAAAGTTGGTGCCATTGTCGCTGTATAACTCCCGACATTGTCCGCGCCGGGAGGTAAACCGTTTGAAGGCTGCGATGAATGTTGTGGATGATAAATCACTAGCAAGCTCTAAGTGCATAGCTCCAGTTGCCATGCAAATAAAGACGGATATGTATCCCTTCACAGATTTGGTGCCACGTCCTCTATTGAAACAAAGTGAAACTGGACCCGCAAAATCCACACCGCTGCGCAAAAAAGGACGGCATGCTACTACACGTGGTCTAGGCAAATCCCCCATCAATTGTTGCTGGAGTGCGTGGGAGTGCCTTCGGCATTTTACACACAGTCTGTAAATTTTGCGTAATATTTTGCGGGCACTGATGACCCAAAAGCGATTTTGAAGCATCGCCTGCATAGCCTGCGGGCCAGCATGAAGCGTTATGCGGTGTATGTCCTCACAAATGAGCGTAGTGAGCCTTGAAGATCCTGGCAGTAGAAACGGATGTTTTTTATCAGGTAGTAACGATGCATTGCATAATCGACCGCCCACCCTGATCAGTCCTCTCTCGTCTAAAAACGGATGTAATCTTATTAGTTTGCTTTGGCGACTTACCAGTACGTTGGAAGATAGGCGTTGTATGTCGTCAGCAAAGAAGAAGGATTGAGTGATCTTGATCCATAGTAACAGGGCTTCGTCCAATTCACACAGCTGCAAGTGTCGACCACTTCGATATATGGTCGCCTCAAAAACGGCGTCTTTACGTATCTTGATAGCTGTTCGGAGATTATGCACGAATCGCAAAATATAAGCAGTGACACGCTTCAGCATCCTTAGACTCGAGTAACGATCGATGAGATCCCAAATTGGAGGCAGCGCATGTGACGCACTTGCTGTATTGATTGCTTCGGAGCGCTGATCTAGATTGGTAGTAAAAATCTGTTGTGAAGGCCATGACGACTGATGACATTTCAGCCAAGGTGGGCCATTCCACCAAAGTTCGTGATTGGCTAAGTTTTGCGGCGGTACACCCCGTGTGGCGCAATCGGCTGGATTGTGCGCGGATTGTACGTGAAACCAATTTTCAGAGGGTATGATCTCCTGTATCTGCGACACACGGTTTGCGACGAAGGTACACCATCTTCCAGGGTGTTGTTGAATCCAAGCAATTACCACAGTCGAATCGGTCCAACAAGTGATGTGTCGTATGTATGGATCCAAAATCGGTCTGATGTGTTTGATTAATTCCAAACGTGGAATAGACAAAGTAGTTTGTTTAAGTGGGGCCACTCTTGTTTTCGCCGTGAGTAGGTGAACGGTAACACTACCGTCGGGAGAAATCGTGCGGACGTATACAGCAGCGGCGTAAGCGGTTTGCGATGCGTCTGCAAAGCCATGTAGGTCTACAATAGCGTTAGGAATTCCAGTACCAACCCACCTCGGCACCTTGATTGCTGCGAGGCTCGTGATATGGTCCCTATAATCAAACCACTGACGTTTAACATCGTCTGGCACAACTTCATCCCAGTCTACTTTAGGATTCCACAGCCGTTGAAATATCATCTTGGGAATGATCGTGCATGGGGACAGCAAACCCAGAGGGTCAAAAAGTTTAGATGCATCTGAAAGAAGTAATCTTTTAGTAAATTTTGAAGCATCTACTTTATAAACCTGGACGGCGAATGACAAAAGGTCTGATGACGGTTCCCATTGTAATCCCAGCGTACGCACGCTATCTGCTTCCGAGAAGTCCAATGGCTGTAAGATTTCTCGTTGGTGTTCTGGTACGGCGTTGATCACAAGAGGAGAGTTTGTTGACCATTTGCGAAGAGAGAAACCCCCTCGGCTCAATATTGTTGATACTTCAGATTGAAGTTTTAGCAACTCTTCTTCTTCAAAGCAGCCAGTCAGCAGGTCGTCCATATAGAAGTGGTGCAGTATGACTTCTGTTGCCATAGGGTAGTTTTGACCCTCATCTAGAGCGCATTGTTGAATGGCTTTTACTGCCAGATGAGAAGACGATGCGACGCCGTATGTGACAGTTAGTGTTCGGTAATCTTCGATGTCATCTTCAGGTGAGTCACGCCAGACGATGCGTTGGTAATCCACGTGTTCGTTATCTACTCGTACCTGTCGATACATTTTCGTCACGTCAGCACTTATCGCAAAACGATATGTTCTCACTCGAACCAACGCAACGAAAAGATCAGCTTGGAGTTGTGGTCCGATCATCTGAGTGTCGTTTAAAGAAAATCCGGAAGTGGTGCGACAAGAAGCGTTGAACACAACTCTTAACTTCGTTGTTGTGCTTGTTTCTTTAACGACAGCTCTGTGTGGCATGTAATAGTGTTTTCCAAGCACTGGGGGGTGACTCACCTTTTCCATATGTCCCAGCTGAATGAATTCATGAATGAAGTCCTTGTATTGAATTCTGAGGTGTTCATCCTTGGCAAAAAGTGACTCCATTCGAAATAGTGCGCGAACAGCAGCGTGGCGGGAAGATCCTAATGGGCAGTCAGGTTTGAATGGAAGTCTGACTACGTAGCGTCCATCCTCTTGACGGTAATGTGTGCGTTCAAAGGATTTTTCGCACAACTGTTCCTCGAGGGTTAGATGTTTTATCTCCGGCAGCGATTCGACCTGCCAGAATTTGGAGACAGCCTTTGTGAGTGCGTTGTCTGTATGCAAGCAAACGGCAAGAGAAGTGCTGCCTCGCGGTGGTGATTCCATGACTTTCCCAAAGAGAACCCACCCAAGTGTAGATTGCTGTGCTAAGGGGGTACCGATGGGTCTCATAACCAAACCAGTGCGTAAAAACTGTCCTAGTTCGTCTGAACCCAAAAGGATATCAACTGGAGCCGGAGTGTAGAAATTCGGGTCCGCAAGATTTAGGCGCTTAATATGTGGCCAATCAGTTTGGCGGAGTTGGACCGGCGGTAAGAAGCTTGTTATTTTTGAAAGAATGTGAGCACGTATTGTCGTCAAGAAGCTCTGATCGTATGAAGATAAAGTGAGCTGAACTTCACCCCTAGAACTTCCAGCTGCAGTTCCACCTATTCCTTCAATCGCTGCTGAAGTCGAAGATCTTTTCAGCTTAAGTCGTTGTAAAAAGCCCTCAGTAATAAATGAAAGGTGCGAGCCGTTGTCAAATAGAAGTCGGGCTGGTTGATAGCGTCCAGATTGGTCAACAATTTTTACAATAGCAGTACCAAGAAGAACTTGATGTTCAGTGTGTGCGAAATTGGATTGCGTGAACTGACTGCTTGTGCTGGGTTCTACCGATGGACTTGTTGTTGGGGTCTCTTGGTGCAGAAGAGTGTGGTGGCGTACTTGACACACACGACATGCGTTAGGGCTGCGACATTCATGATGGGAGTGACCAACAACAAGGCAGTTTGAACACAAGTTTTTCTCTCGAACTACCGATGTTCTTCTGGCAATGTCAAGAGATCGAAATTTGTCGCAATTGTAAATTCTGTGTTTTGCTAAGCAGTACGCGCACGTGTCATTGTGGAATTTTGATGCTGCTCGTTTATTTGGCTGATTATCCAATGCAGCGGTATGTAGTGAGCTTGAGGCGGACTTTGTTTTGCCTCTGGATTGCTGGTACGGTTTAGAACTGGTAGGTGCAATTTGATGAGAGTCTATCGCGTCTAGGGAACGGCATCTAATTTCGAGAAAATTGACTAGAGTGTCAAACGTTGCAACTTCGTCCTTTGTCTGCGACAACTCCCACTGCCTATGGGTTTCGGCATCAAATTTACTAACTGTTAAATGAACCAGCCAGTCGTCCCAGTTCTCTACGGCCCTTCCAAGTGCTTTCAGACTCTGATAATGCTCCTGAGTAGTGTCTAAAAGTGCCTTCAGAGCAGTGGATGATTCGCCATTGACTTTTTTCAACGCAAAAAGTGCTCGAAAATGGGAGTCAATTATAACACGTTGGACATTAAAGCGTTTCTTTAATAGGGCCCAGGCTTCTTCATAGTTTTCGTCGGTTGATTGAAAACCCCTAATTACCTGAAGAGCTGGTCCCTCCAAGCTGTTGCGCAAGTAGTGCAACTTATGCGACCCACTGAGTGACGATTCCTTGTGTATCATAGATTCGAATGCGTCATGAAATGGTCGCCACTCTTTTGGATCTCCCGAAAAATGTGGGAGCGGTATGCCGGGGAGTTTGATATCAGCACGTGTTTGCGAAATGGTGTTCGCTAATAACTGTGTTGTGTTGTCAGATGTTGTTTGTGATATTAAATTGCTTGCAGCTTTCAATTTGTTTGCGGCACGAGTTAAATTTGCGAAGGCTTCCCGATACCAATGCTCCCCTTGTTCCCGCTCCGCTTCCTGTGCTTCCACCGTTTCGATTCCACATGTTATTTCCACCTTATCTTGGGCTTGGCAGAAAGTTCCCCATTGATCTGCAAGAATGTGGAAATACGACTCCAAATCAGCTGCGTCGAGTGTTTCTGCTTTTTTACTTGCATTTAGGGTTCTTTTTAATGCATTTCGGCTGCTATCGCGTTTTGCTTCGGAAGTCATTGTGAAAAAAAACTGTACCGACAAATCACACGAATTCACAGACCGTTTGTCAGCGATAGAAAAAAATGTCCGTTAACTTTTGCCAACGTAGTAGCTCAAGTGGTGTGGTGTGAGAGCGCGAAATGGAAGACAAAGCGAAATGAGAAAATTACAACGCGATTAAATTTCTTTAGCTTTTTTTTTTTTTCGCGATTAGGCAAATAATGATATTTACGATAGGCTTGATAATTAATTTAATTAGGTTACTATACCGGTTAGAAGGACCAATGTTCGCGCTATTGACGAAAAAAGAAAAAGAAAAGACTACGATCAATTTTTAACAACAAAAAAGCGATTTATTGAAGAGAGTCAAAAAAAGAGAGTTCCGCTGTCGGTGACGGTTGCGTGTAGACTAAATTCATTGGTATGCATATATTGGCTGCAACAATGCGAATGTGGTACCGACCAAGAAGACCATCCATCAAATCAACACCACCCATGTGTCGATTGTATTCCTTGATGATAAAAGGGCAGTCGATTTCCTTCGATTCTTTCCTCCTTCGGTCCTATCGAAGTGCTTTTTGTGGCTGCTCGTCGATTGCGCGTGACAAAAATGGTTTGATACCAACATAAGTCGATATCAAACCAACTGATTTGTTGTCGCGCCACAAAACGCTGCTGATTTCAGTTCCGTATGCATTGGCAACATATTCCTCGGAATAGCCGCGTTCTCTCTCGCTCGACAGTTTTATATTCGACACTCTATTCGCACGCACCGTTCCCAAACTATATATTCCGCGACTCCGGAGATATGTCACCAAACCCAGCGATGAATAAAAGTTGTCAATACAGATGATGTGGTTTACTCCTGGTTTTAAACAGTCAACAAAAGCATTTAAATTTCCCATTTTCCTTGGCTTTGAAACTTTTTTTGTAGTAGGTTTAACAGGTTTTATAAAAGACAAAGATGATCCTGATGACATGAGAAGCGAAGATGACGATGTTGTAGTTGTAGCCCTAGCCGTTGGTAATAGATCTGACTCTTCGGAATAGATATGAGCTTCAGAGATAAATATGTCTTCTTCATCTTCATTGATACCTTCAGTGCTCCCTCCGATTGACATCAAAGACTGATCTTGGTGTGAATAACTCTATAAAAAAACAACATAAACATACCAGCATTAAAATGAACTGTTGGAAGACGAATCCGCATTACTTGTTTCTTCAGCAGCTTCATCTATGTTTTCGACTTCATTTTGGACGACAAACCCATTGCATCTTTTACTGTTTGGAGTATTAATCGATGGTTAAATAATCCAATTGCACAGCTTACATACATACCGATGCGCCAGTAATCGCGACTCTGCTATGTTTTGCAATGTTTTTTTTTTTACAAACATTTTTTTCCTTCTCGAACTAGAGAAAAGTTATTTCCCTCAAAATTCACGGATTTTGGTCTTCCAGTCCTCTCATTTTATATAGAGGAGACCGGGGTTGGTTGTAACATTTGCTGCGGGCCTTTATCAGAGGCAGATTATTCAAATGAAAACTGGTCACTGAAAAGATTGATGCTTTGGCTATAAAATGCTTTTAGAATATTAGCAGATCTTCACTTCGAACTTATAAAAATATGGTGTTTTATAAAATTTCATAGTTGTTACTGATTTATTCGGGTGTTTGCTCGATCTTTATTGTGTGGGATAATTGAAATAACTTTCAACTGTATGAAAAAATGAACAATGAAAAGAAAAAGACTAACTTGCTTGACGTTATAAAAGATAATGAATTTTATTTCAGATTGCTCTAATTCTTAATTTGACAATTCTATGTTTCTTGACATTTCGTAATAATAACATTTACTTTAGATGCACCTTAATTGAGTGTAATTGAATTGAATTAAAATTGAATTCTAATTGAACAATGATTAGCAAAGTGTTTCAATCATTTTAAATAAATATTTAATCCAGCTTAAACAGTTACATTCAACCCCGTCTCTGGGGTTGGTTGTAACACTATCAGAGGTAAAAAGTAACAACACTTAGTTTTTTTGTTTTTTATTTTATTTAATAAACAAAAACAATTCATGTAGATACAGTAATTATAACAAAAAAAAAATTGTGTTGGCAATTGGAAAACAAAAGCAAATTCAAAATAAACGTAAAAGCTAATTTCTACAATTTTAACAAATACAAAAATAACAAACAGAATAAAAGTAAAAAGAGACTTCATACTTTAGAAAATTTCGGAAAGAATAGTAGATTAATCTGAATCACAATTGATGCAAACATAATAAGAAATGTTGCCCTTAGTGCGCCTAGTGTGAGCCCATTTCTTACAGGTTGAACGATCGAAGGTTTTTTCGACCGTCAACCTCGGGATCTCTAGGATGCCTTCTATTAAGGGCTAGGTAGATCCTGGTTGCTGTACGTTTGACCGACTTGTCAAACGTATGCAAGCTAGCGAATTAACACGAATTGAAATCGCGATAACGAAGAGCGAATACGACGAAATAAAACGCAGTAGTTTCCCCGAAGGGTGTTTTGACAACGAATCATGGAAGCTTTATTTCACTGAGGGTTTTTATACAATTTGAAACTAACAGGTTTTGTGTTCGCCTGAGAGATATTACGTTATTTTTAAAAATTCGAATAATGTGGCGAATTAGCAAAATACAAAAAATATGGCGAATGGTATAATTTACGCGCCAGATTCAAATATACAAATTCCTTTATACAATAATTCATAATTTACATAAATTGGGAATTGGGATGATTACAATGAAGATGATGATGACGATGATGTTCTGCTCCAACATTCCGCCCCCTTTGAAAGAACTCCTTTCAAGACGGAAGAGCTGCTAGTTTACGGATGGGACGTCTGAACTCTCCTTTTGGCGTTTTTACGTCAGCAACTCTTACTCGACCATCTGCACCGTGGACTACGTGGGTGATTCTTCCCATGAGCCATTTCTGGGGTGGCACATTATCTTCGTGCACGATAACTAGGCTCCCAACTTTGACGTTTGGGCTCGGAGACGTCCACTTTGCTCGACCTTGCAGTTCATGGATATATTCTGCTGACCATCTCTTCCAGAAGTGGGTTTTGACGGCATTTATTCGCCGCCACCGCTGAATGTAGCTAATATTTGGCGCGTCTACTGCTGGCTCAGGAACCGCCTTGAGAGATGACCCTATGAGTAGATGTGCTGGCGTGATAGCTCCGAGATCGCTGGGGTCGGATGACATCGGAGATATTGGTCGCGAGTTCATTGTCGCCTCTATTTCCATCAGGGCTGTGGACAACTCCTCGTATGTCAGCTTGGCACTGCTAAGGCTCCGATAGAGATGGCCTTTTGCAACCTTAACGGCCGCCTCCCAAATTCCACCAAAGTGAGGTGCCCTGGGGGGTATAAAATGAAAAGTTATGCCACTATTAGTACAAAAGTCGTTTATATTTTGTTGAAAAGAACTTTTGAAAAACATATTGCGCAATTCCTTTAGCTTAGATTGTGCGCCTACAAAATTCGTTGCGTTGTCGCAATGGATATCTCGAGGAAGACCTCTACGACCTATCATCCGCTTCAGTGATGCAATAAAAGCGTCGGCTGTCAAATCAGATACGGCTTCCAAATGAACTGCCTTTGATGAGAAGCAAACAAAAACTGCGACGTAGGTTTTATAATGAATTTTTCCCCTAATCTTGTAGTGAGTATAGACAGGACCGCAGAAGTCTACCCCACAACATAGAAAAGGACGTGACGGCGTTAACCTCTCCAAAGGTAAATCTCCCATGACCTGTTCTAACAGCTTCGGCTGATATTTGACGCAATGTATGCAGTTCCGGACTGTTTGCCGAGCAATTTCCCGGCCGTTGACGATCCAAAATCGATTTCTCACTAAGGCTACCAGTGCTTTTGGCCCCGCATGAAAGTTTGTCAGATGTAAATGCCTGACCAATAAGTGAGTGAAATGAGAATTTTTGGGGAGCAGAAACGGGTACTTGCATTCCTCTGGGATGTTGGCATGCTTCAAGCGTCCTCCTACTCTTAACAATGGAAGGCCGTTTATCTCCTGAACGAAGGGATTTAACCCCTTAATTGACCCTTTTAAGTTTTGATGGTTTTGAAGTGACTTTATTGCATCCAAAAAGGCATCTTGTTGGACCAAATGGACGATATGAAGAAGAGAGTCTTCAAGTTCTGATACGGCTAAGAGATTTTTTTGTAGTACTCGATTCAACCTCCAATTTCGGACCCTTAACACATAGGCAAATACACGAAGAAGCTTGTTGTACGAACTATACTTTTGAATGACTTCGAGTAAAAAAGTGGTGTCCAATTTCTGAGACAAAAGGACTGTTTTCTTCTTCTCCAAAGCGAATTCCTCTGCAGAAAGCTGGATGTCCACAACGGATGGCCATTTATCTTCAGATTCCAATAAAAATCTTGGTCCTCCGTACCAAATTGAAGTTTCGAGCTCTTTCACTTCACAACCTCTTGAGACTATGTCTGCTGGATTCTGTAGTGTTGGCACATGGTTCCAATGAACGTCCGCTGTGTTTTCTTGTATTTCAGCGACTCTGTTTCCGACGAAGGTGCTCAACTTTGACGAATGCGTTGAAATCCAATGAAGAGTAATTTGTGAATCTGTCCAAAAGTAAACTGCAGATGGTGCAGTCACGAAGATCGTACGAATCTTTACCCAAAGGTTCGACAACAAATGAGCTGCGCACAGTTCCAAGCGAGGAAGCTGTTTTTTGTTTGCAGGCGCTACTCTAGACTTGGCAACAAAGAGTTTAACCTTAACCACTCCGACTGCATCTATGCATCTTAGGTAGATGCAGCAGCCATATGCAGCCATGGATGCGTCCGCGAAGCCGTGGACTTGAAAGGATTTCCTTTGTGGTACCAAGACATATCTCGGAACCGTGATGTTTTGCAAAGACTGTAAATCCAGCATGAATTGCCGCCATTCGGTTTCAATGGCTTGGGAGATTGATGCATCCCAATCCACTTTCTCAATCCACAGCTTTTGGAGGATGATTTTTGCCTTGATAATAGTAGGACTTACTAGGCCCATTGGGTCAAAAAGCGATGACGAAAGCGAGAGTATGGTTCTCTTTGTAACCTTTGAAAAGGTTCGGTTGGGTTTGTATGAGAAAAGAAATGTGTCTATGCGTGGATTCCAGGCGATTCCTAGAGTGCTGCTGAGATTAGATTCATTTAGCTTAATTTCTTTAGTCTCGGGGTTAATTATGTCGATCATTTCGGCATTGCTATTCCATTTTGATAGTTCAAACCCTGCCGACTTCAGAAGTGCCACGACCTGACCTTGTATTCGTACCAGAGCATCCAAGTCGTCTGCTCCAGTCAGCATGTCATCGACGTAGAAATCTGATTGGAGCACGCGAGAACCTAGTTTGAAACGTTCCTTGTTGTTGTCTGCCAGATATTTAAGGCATCGAATCGCCAGAAATGGTGCAGACGATGTACCGTATGTCACGGTGTTTAGCTGGTATGTCTGTACCGGTATATGGTCATGCTCCCTCCATAGAATGTACTGGAACTGACGATGTAATGGGTGCACTAAGACCTGCCGATACATTTTGACGATGTCCGCTGTCAAAGCATATTTATGCAATCGAAAACGAAGTAGTATTGTGAATAGATCATCTTGTATTGTCGGTCCGACCATGAGGATTCCATTTAATGAAACGTGGGAAGACGTGCAGCATGACGCATCAAAAACCACCCTTAATTTAGTGGAACTACTATCTGGTCTAATCACACATTGATGTGGAAGATAGTAATGTGGTTCTTGTAACTTGGGATCTTTTACTGGAGTCATGTGACCCAACCGCTGATACTCACTAAGGAAGTCTGCATACTGGCTTTTCAACGAAGGGTTTTTGGACAATCGGCGCTCGAGGGATAGGAATCGCCTAAACGCAATATCATAAGATGTCCCTAAACAACTCGGATCATTCTTAAAAGGGAGTTGAACTGATAGACGACCGCTAGGGAGAACCTCAATGTTGTCCACGAAATGTTTTTCGCATTCCTCCTGCTCCTCTGTCCATTTTGACCTATGACCTAGAACGTTCTCAATTTCCCAGAATTTTTCCACATATCTTTCGAGTAAATTTTCTTTCGAACTGAGACAGCAGGATTTCCTTGATATGTTTGGTTGACTTCTATACCTTCCAGAAACGATCCAACCTAACGAAGTTTTCTGTAATGAAGGAAGTTCCTGTCCCAGTTTAAATTGTCCTACTTGGAGAAGATCGAAGAAAGCTTCAGCACCTAGCAACAAATCTATTCTTGAAGGTTGATAAAAATATTCATCGGCGAGTTCGAGGTTTTTGGGAACATTCCAGTCCTTGATGCTCAGCGCTGATTCCGGCTGATTCCGGCTGATAACCAGTAATGGATGGGGCTATAACTAATTCCAGTGTTACCTCAAAGTTGTTATACCTGGAGCGAATGGTGGTTTGAGTTTGAAAATTAATCTTGGTTTCTGCAACCCCAATTCCGACAATATCAACCTTCTTTCTTTGTTTTTGTAGTTGTAGAGCCTTTGCAAATTTCTCACTTACAAAATTAACTTGCGACCCCGAATCCAAAAGAACTCTTCCTAATTGAAAGCTACCGGAGGAATCCTTTACTAAAACCAGTGCCGTGGCCAAAATAACTTGAGCTTCCGGCGGACGATCCTTTTCAACTGCTGCATTAACGGCTGCTAATGTTGACGCTTCCTTGCTTCCTGAGGCGCTCTCCGACCGTTGAGGTCTATGCAGCAAACTGTGGTGTGGTTGTCTACACTGTTTGCACCTATAAGTTGATGTGCATTTCGATACTCCATGACCTTTTCCTAAACAATTTAAGCAAAGTCCTAATTTCTTAGCATTTGTAAAACGATCCATGACTGAAAGTCCGGTGAAGCTCATACAGCCGGTGATGGAATGGTTTTTGTCTCGACAAAAGACGCAAGAGCGTTGAGCAACCGCGAGGGAAGTGAGAGAACGTTGAGTTGAGTAAGAAGTTTTCGCCTTAACACACTTTGTTTGATTTGATTCTGACCTTAGAATCTTACTATCCCTCACTTCAAGGTATTGGCAACGTTTGCTAAGAACCTCCGCACAATCCTTCCAATCGGGAAGATCCTTGTAGTCTAAGTGTTCATCCCACTTCGACTGCGTTTCCGAATCCACCTTTGACATTGCAATGTATATTATGATTGCATTACATATTTTTTCAAAGGATCCAAGTGACTGTAATGAATTAAAAAGAGCCGAAATATCATCAACTAAACTCCTCAGTGAGCCAGCAGATGCTTTGGGAACTTTAGGTAATTCGAACAATTCTGATATGTATTCTAAGAATATCATTGTGTCGTTGTCGTAACGTTCCTTGAGTCTGGCTATCGCTTTCGGATAGTTTTCTTCCGTAACTTGGAACGCTTTGACCGTGCCGAGTGCTTGATCACTCAGACACGTCAACAAATGGTTAAATTTTTCAGTTTTTGTTAAACTGGGATCATTGTCAACCATTGCTGTAAATGAATGAATAAAATTTTTATACTGGGAGTATTTCCCATTGAATCGTGGCAATCTAAGCTTCGGTAAATGATTGACCGAATGTGGCACCGCAAATGTTGTTTCTGCAGTACTCACGCTTCCTCGTCTCCCTGTTCCCATGAGCGAGAGAATTCTAGTTTTTGAAGAAATATATAAATCCTCTAGATCACTTCGACTAGTATCGCTTGGTGCTAACCGCTCGATTTGGATTTGGTACACGAGAATTTGCTTAAAATAGGACTCTAAAATGCCCAAGCGACATTCAAGTTCAGTTGTTGTTAGAACATCCAATTTAGTTTCAACATAATTTTTCAATCTTGTTATGCTTCCCTTCGTCGACGAGCGCTGCTGCCTCAATTCCTCGAGCGAAGCATTCACACTTGCACTGGCTTCTTCATTAACCATTATGAAATATACAGCGAGTACACTGACCCAAAAGCAAATCAAAAAGATCAAAGTACGTGCGAGATTACCTGCAAGAGTGATTATCCAGCGGCGCCTTGAGTTTGATAATTTTATTCCAAATGTGTAGGTTTCTAAAATGCGATCCAATTGTACATGTAAATTAAGCTACTACGAGTATTAAATGTTGAAAAAGAAAAGCCAACGATGCATTCATATGTACTGTCCTAAGTACAACAAATGTTCCAAACAAAAGCTTCCTTTCGGTGCATACGATGGATGAAGCACTTTCTCCCGAGCCGACGCGACGAATTGAACTTGAAGCGAAATTAAGATCAATGCAACGAAAGGAAAAATGCGTGGTGGAGAGTGAAGTTTATCGTGGTATATCTGCATACGATTCAGACGAGAAGTAGAGCGAGCTTGAATGTTCGACCAACTTTCTTTCAAAGCTTTACAACATTAGAAGTACGAACGAGCGAAGAGCGAACGAGCTAACGAGCGAAAAAAATGCAATAGTACTTGGTAGCAAGCAGTGGGTTAGAGAGAGACAAATTATAAATCGAATGCTAGTGGAGAACAAGTGCACTAATGTCGGCGTAGTGGTGGTGCGGCACAGAGTGGAGTGGAACGTGTTTATCACTTGAGCTTTTTGTGGATTATAATTTTGCATGGACTGTGCTAAGTTCGACGACGGAACACACTAATGTATGGTGAAAATTTAATTGCAGCATATATGTTTTTCTCAAATTATTTTCGAATTATATTCAAGTATTTGAAGATAATATGTATAAGTTGTTTTAATATAGTATTGTTAGATTAATATTTGATGACTTTTATTGAGTAATTAGTAATCTTTCATGCTTGTTCAAGTTATGTCGAAGGTGCGCCCTTATGTATCGATATTTATTAATTTGTTCTTACGTTATTGTGTAGGAACAGAGAACAGAGAAACTGCATTTGATGTTTGTAGACGCACATTCGACTAATTGAACTATATAAATCAGTACCTGGAAGTGGGGATTTATACTTATCTCCCACTAATAACTTTGTTTCCCTTCTCAGCCAGTTTTGGTGTTGAGTTTCTCCAGCGAAGGTTTTCTCTGTAGATTTAGCTGCAGCTGCTACTTTGCACTCGCGATCGCGATCACCGATACCGAAACCGAAACCGAAATTCACAATTCCTTTTAATGTCAATTGTTCTGTGTGAATTTTAAATTGTATATATGACAATTTTTCTCCTGCCTTTGTTAGGCTTTTGTTCCTAGGTTTTTTGGCAAACTCTAGGTTGATTTTCTTTTAACACTTTTTTACACTTTTAACTTTTTAACTTTTTACACTTTTAACTTTTGTTTTAGAGTATATATTTTTTAACACATTGGGCGCCAAAATGAACGATCGAAGGTTTTTTCGACCGTCAACCTCGGGATCTCTAGGATGCCTTCTATTAAGGGCTAGGTAGATCCTGGTTGCTGTACGTTTGACCGACTTGTCAAACGTATGCAAGCTAGCGAATTAACACGAATTGAAATCGCGATAACGAAGAGCGAATACGACGAAATAAAACGCAGTAGTTTCCCCGAAGGGTGTTTTGACAACGAATCATGGAAGCTTTATTTCACTGAGGGTTTTTATACAATTTGAAACTAACAGGTTTTGTGTTCGCCTGAGAGATATTACGTTATTTTTAAAAATTCGAATAATGTGGCGAATTAGCAAAATACAAAAAATATGGCGAATGGTATAATTTACGCGCCAGATTCAAATATACAAATTCCTTTATACAATAATTCATAATTTACATAAATTGGGAATTGGGATGATTACAATGAAGATGATGATGACGATGATGTTCTGCTCCAACACAGGTTATGCACTGAATCCAGTGTTCCCCGGGCAAACTTTCTCCGAAAGGTTCGCAACAAACTAAGCAATGTTCTTCATCTTCTTCATCTAAAGAATCAATCAATATTTTTTTTGTCACTTTTTTTTTTTTGTTTTAACCTTGAAAACTTTTTGTTTTTGAATCTTTTTGGCCTGTTCTTCTGCAAGTGCTTGTTTTTCTGGGGTGTCCGTTAAAATAGCGGTTTTCCTAGATTTGCGTTTACATTTTGCCGTTCTTGGCGCGGCTTTAGACTAGGGTCGAACAGCTTCTGGAGAAAAGGTTAAATTGATTTGACAGAGTTTTGATGGACCTGTTTCTGATGGTAAGGTGGAATATCATATATATTCAGAAACATCTGGGGGATGGGAGCTGCCACAAGTGATTATTATAGTAAGGTTGCTTGTACTCGCGGATAGTGGTATGGGAAGTGTAGGTATCACTCCTGGCTGTATATCTTCAGAGTTCAGGACACCTTCATCTAAAGTTAATGAATTAGGCGCAGCTAGCCGACTATCGGTGACAAAAGATGATAAAAAATCGAAGTGTTGGAAGATGTCTCTGTTAAAAGGAACAATGCCAGTTTTTTTTTTAATGCATTAGTAATATTAGCTGGGTTCAGCGCCAGAGGAAGAGCGGCTCTAACTACTGATGGAATATCATATATGGTCATCGTTTTTCCTGGATTATTACGTAACTAGGCATCTTGTTGATTGGCGCAATAAGTTTTGGAAGGACCATAAACCCCAACGTCTAAGGGTTGTAGTTTGTGTGAGCAATGTGATGGAAAAGATCTTTTTCTTAGCTTTATCAATAACACCTATATCTAAATGGGAGTTATGGTTATCAAGCAACAAAAGCACCGGCTCCGAAGTAGATGGTTTTACATGCATTATAAAGTAGACTTAGGATCCAATATTTAGTATAGCACTAAGAAAAAGAGTGCTTTCTCTACATTTAGTTTAAAGTGATTTACATGAATCACATACAAAAACTGCTTGGCGTGTTGGAAGACATTTATTGTGAGCCCAAACTAAATCGCACTGCAGGCATGGTATCCATGTCTTGGTCTTCTTATCCATCTGGAAGGATTTGTTGCAAAACACACAGACACTGTCGTTGTTAGGTGGAGTTTCGGCCCAAGGATCTTCGTCTGAGCTCGGTAAATGCAAGCTTTCATCTGAATCGTTCGATGAACTTCCTTTTGTTTGCTTTACCCGTTTGCTTTTTACTAGCATGGGTCTTTTCGACTTTTTCTTGCGTTTTTCAGTGTTTTTAATGCTCTCTTCCAAAGATGTTTTATACGGTGATGTTGTTAGTACAGTTCCAACTGATCTTTTACCTCTGGTGCTGATAACCCGTTTAAGTTTGGGTGGTGGTGAGATATCCCAAGGAGTTATGATTTTCTTCAAAGCTGCGCTGCTAGTACTAGCAACTGGTTTTTCAGCTGCACTACTTGTGCTGGCAACTGGTTGTTCTCCTTCTTGTCTGGAAAGTGCAGAAACTTCGTCCGGATCGTTTTCAAATGTTCCAGCAACAAAATCGATCTCTTGAAAAATATTTCTATCGAATGGATAAGTAATATATATATAATAATATATATGTATATAAGAAGCTATTTTGTCATCCGGCATTGAATTAGAAAAATATTTATATATTGTCCACGACGGATATAAGAAACATCTAAAATACACAAAATTTGTTTCTTATATCCGAGTTGTTCTTATATGAAAACACGTATATAAGAAACAAAGTTTCTTATACGAAAAAAACGGATATAAGAAACGATGTTTCCTATATGAAAATAACGAATATAAAACTCTATAGGATTTCGATGTAACCAATAGAAAAAAAGAGTTCAGTTTTTAACGTTTAAAGCTATTTAATTCATTTTTAAACAAAAAAGTAAAGAAAACACAAAAGACATACATAGTACCTACATATCACATATCGTTTGTTTGTATGTACAAACATATGAAATTGAAAAAAAAAATGTATATAATAACTAATGACTAATAAAATGACTTAGTTCAAGTATAAATGCATACTCATATGCATTTACAAATTGCAATTTTTAAAATAGTCTTCTATTTTTTTCTGGAAAAAAAATGTATCGCGCTTTTTGATAAGAATTTCTTCAATATCGTTCATATTTTGCTCAGCATCATTATCCAAATAACGCTTTAAAGCAAAAAAAAACCTTAACAGCTTCAACCCTTGTTGGCGCTGGCAAAGATGTCGTGGCAATCGCTTCAATAGACGTCTCTAACTCCTCATCCACCTCCTCTTCTATAATTTCGTTAATGATCTGGGCTTCATCAAGCTCCCCGAAACAGCCTTCATTTTCCAAATCTCTTAGACACGCTTCATATTCGCTGTTGTCAGTCTCTTCTGCTTCAATAGGATCATCTTCGGAATCATCCACATCATTTTAAAAATGCCTGCCTTCTTAAAGCAATTTTGTATTGTTTGCGGCGTTACAAGCCACCAGGATCTTTTTACGATGTGCAACGCTTTTAAGACTGTCATTTCTTTTGAAAAAGTTTCGAAACAATCACCTTCAATTGCAAGAACTTGTTTCCTGACCAAATTTTTCCTGTATTGCGCCTTAAATGACTGGATAATTCCTATTAAGAAAGAAGTGAAATTGTTAAACTCATTCGTTTGTTGAAAGGAAAATTAAATTATGCGTATGTACATACCTTGGTCGAGTGGCTGTATGAGACTTGTGGTATTAGCTGGTAAAAAGACAATCTTAATATTGTTTGGAGTAAAATACAGTTTATGGCATGAAGCATTGTCAATCAGCAGCAAAATTTTCTTCTTCTTAGCCAGTTTATCATCCAGCTCCTTTATAATTTCAGCCCAAAGATTGCTTGTCATCCAAGACTTTAAATTCCATTTGTAAGGTAGTGGAATGTGTTTGCCACGGAAACATCGTGGCTGTTTAAACTTGCTAATTGAAAATACGTACTTATCGGATCCAGTTGCGTTACAAACAAAAAGTAAAGTGATTCTATCTTTTACTTTTTTTGGCCACTTACTTTTTGATTTCCAGAAATAAATGTGCCATCAGGTAGGGCCTTGTACAGTAAACCAGTTTCATCTACATTATATATTTCTTCTAAATCATATTTGTTCAGCAAATTAGAAATAACAAGCTCTTTGAAGTTCTCTGCTGCTTCAACATTAGCGGAACTTTCTTCCCCATGAATTTTTCTGAAAGTTATATTTTTGCTTTTTTTTCAGCGGTGGAGTCAGCCATCATTGGCCTTAAAATCTGTGATTTTCAACTCAATTGCAAATTGTTGAGCCTTCTCAAGCAAAATCGGTCCACTAAGTTTTGCGTTCTTTTGCGACATTTGTTCAAACCATTTACTCATTGCTTTATTTAAAAGCTCGTGTTTTGGTTTCCTTTCCCTTTTTTTATTTAAATTCTTGCAGCAGAACTTCTTACATTCGATTTCTTCTGATTGCTTAACTATTTTGCACACCGTGCTCAGAGAAATTTGAAATTTGTTTGCCACTTCTTGTCTCTTTTTTCCAACCTTCAACTCTTGGAGAATGTTTATTTTGCTTTTAACTGACACTGTGTTTTTTATACATTTTAAGCAAAACAATTATTTATAAACAATTAAACAAAAACTAAAAGTCAAAACAAAACATACACGATTTGGCGGCTTTTTCTACTGATATTTTGTACATACTCGTAAGTATCTGTCACCTGTCATTGTCTCTTGAAGGTGTGTTCGTATAGTCGTCTTTTGTTACTTACTTGAACTGAACCGTTTACTATACATGAATACTTCAACTGAGTTTGTGATGAATTCAAATCTAGTTCAAAAAAAAAAAAAAAAATGTTTCTTTTATGCGTTGAATTTTCTTTTTAATAGTAGATCTTGTGAATGAAAGTACGTTTCTTATATCCGAATGTTTCTTATAAACGTGTTTCTTATATCAGCTACTTTTTATATGGACAAACAGAAAAAGACACCGTGTTTCCACATGCATTTCTTATAAGCGATTTTTTCTTATATGAATGTTTCTTATATCCGTGGTGGTCTGTATTTTGATTTGTTTAATAAATCAAAGAAAATATCTGAACTAAATGAACTATACCTATTCTTAATCTGACTTGTAACATTATCTATAATTGCTACAAAAATTCGGCTATAATTTGTATTTGAATCAATATTAAGTAGTCGGCGTTTGCGTGGAGGTTCTGAGCAGTTACTTACGCTCTCATAGATTGAGTCAAATGAGTTTAAAAATTCAGAATGAATCCATGACTCAAAACCCTCGATCTCTTGCTTCGCAAGCTCTATGTCAGTTTGTTTATTTTGAGCTAAACTAAAAAGAATATCTGTTTTTGCAAATATGACCGAAGTAACATGCAATAAAAAACAGAATTCTTTGTCCTGCAGTTTGTACAACAAACTTTCGGACATAACCAGAGTATCATTGTCCCATTCTCCTGGTTCACATAAAATCTGTTCAAAAGTTTTTATAATATCTTGTCTGCAATTGAATAAGACGTTCACTATACACGAATGACATTGCCATCGAGTCTCTGATACCCCGGGCATTCGTTGATCAGCAATTGTCTTTAGCAGATTGGTTCTTTTAGATGATTTATTAAAAAACCTAACGATACTACTAACAAAGCCAAAAAATAATTTCAACTCAGGAATGCTTTCTAACGATTTAGATAACACTAGATTCAGAACATGGGCATAACAGGGAATAAAAATAGCCATTGGGCATATATTCCGGATTCTTATTTGGACTCCACCATGGCCACCGGACATTACGGCCGCACCATCGTAGGACTGACGTATTAACTTTTCTTTACAGTTAAAACTATCTAAGACATTTATAATTTTATCCCACAAAATAACCGCGTTTCGACCGACACTCACGTCAAAGAAATCTAGAAATCTTTCTTGTATTCTATTTTCTACTAAATAACGCACTACAATACTAAGCTGTCCTCTGTGGCTCACATCTGGTGTTTCATCGACCATCACAGATACAAATTTTATTGAACTGATTTGATCCTTAATTTCGGATTTGATGACTGCAGCTATTCTATGTATCAAGTCATTTTGAATGTCATTGGAGAGGCCAGAAAAAATGGAGTTTTGGGAACTTGAATTTTGTTCTAAATGCGAATCCATTAAATGGTCGTACTTAGCCAAGTATGAAAGGGTTTCAATATAATTACCGCGATAATCTGATCCAGATTTTTCGTCGTGACCACGGAATGCCAGCTCTTGTTTTCCTAGAAGAACTACAGTGTCTATGAAACGCTTCATTAAATCGCGATTGCGATTAACTTTTCTATTATGAGCCTCGTAAGAATTCCCTAAAGAAGTCTCTATGCGATATTCGCCAAATTCATGCAAATGCAAGTAGCTGCGAATATGCTTTTCCGTTTGAATATGTTTTTTGGAAGAATTAATAAAATTGTTTATATCAAAGAAACCTGTGTGACTTCAAAAAAGAAGACAAGGAAAACAAAACATTCTATTTAATTTGCAACTGCCAGTCAGCCATGGATTCTTTTTGTAAAAAGACTCATGAAAATGTTTCTGATACCCGTATAATCAATTTTCATTGATGGTGTCGAGCGACATAGTTCTATAACTTTTTTTTTTTTGCAAAAAAGAAAGCTTACTAAACTCGTGAGTTTCTTTCAGAAGAAAATCAGTTAAACAACACTCAAAATTAACTAGAGACATATTGTCTAAGAATAATTAGAATGTTCAATGGGGCACCTCTTGAGTAGATTTATAATTCCTTACTTGGTATATAGCTAATAACTATTCACTTAGCTCACTCACTATTTTATAATAATTTAATAATTTAAAACACTAACTTAACTACCAATATGTAATTGCTAAATTTTTAAAATTTTCTAATAATTAGCAGTCAAAAAAATCACAAAAATTTGTTTCCAAATTTTTAATAAATCACGCACAATTAAACAACGGATTTGCAACTGTCATTTCAAATTTGCAAAAAAAAAAAAAAATAACCCACAAGTAAGAAAAGCCTCAAACGCCGTTCGAACCACTACATCACCCAATAACCCGACTTTCGTCGGCTTATTTTGTTGCCTACAATAAAAAAAAAAACTCCCTCGAACTAAAACCTTTCTCCTCCACCTATGTTCATCCACAAAAGCCGAAAAATGCCGGATTATTTTGCTCATAAGGGAATGTATGTTAGACAAAGAAATCGCAAATAAACTTCTACTATATGCCAGAAAGGAATAGAGTTGAAAGTTCGTACTGTGAAGAAATGAATGCATAACCCGGAAAATGAACGGCTTTTAAAAAAAAATTCATTGCACGCGTTCATCGCTAGATGAACTTTCTTTGGTTTGCTGATAATTCGTTTAAGTTTGGGTGGTTTTGAGATATCCCAAGGAGTTATGATTTTCTTCAAAGCTGCGCTGCTAGTACTAGCAACTGGTTTTTCAGCTGCACTACTTGTGCTGGCAACTGGTTGTTCTCCTTCTTGTCTGGAAAGTGCAGAAACTTCGTCCGGATCGTTTTCAAATGTACGAGCAACAAAATCGATCTCTTGAAAAACATTTCTATGGAATGGATAAATGCCAGTACATTTAAATCCATTAATAGCGAATTGTACCGTTTAGGCTTTAAGGTAGGCCTTCGAAAAAAGTTCAATAACGTCAAATTGTGTTATTTTTCGGCCCTGCTCTCGCATAAATCGTCTAATTTCTTCATTATAGTACATAAATAATAAATGCTCTATCCAGCTGTTGCATTTTGTGAGTACAGTGCGGTGACAAAGATATAATAGTTACACTATTTTTGCGAGCCTTTTCCAAAACTTCAATATTTCGAGTATGACTGTAATGACCGTCTAAAATAAGTAAAATAGGATTCTTTTTGGAAGGGTTTGTGAACTGCAAGAAGTGGTCAAACTACTTTGAAAATATTGGGATTTGTATCCAGCCAGATATGTGGCAAGCAGAATCCGTGCCAGGAGGAGCATGCTTCATTAAAACCGGAGAATGGTTTTTTCGGGGAAAAATGAAGTACGGCGGAACAAAAGAACCGCCTGCGCTTATGCAACCAACAACCGTTATAAGAGATCCCCTCTCTACAGACGTCATACAACCTATTTGCCTTTTTCCTTTCGCTGCTAAAATTTTGGGTTGTCTACTTTGCACAATGGACACTCCTGTCTCATCCACGTTCCAAATAGAAAATGGAGAAAAGAAGAGAGAGAAGTTGGCAGCGTGGTTTTTGCCGCAATTGACACATGTGAACAAAGACCCTTCCTCCCTGATAATTGGGCTTTGCCCTGGTTCGTGTCGTGTGACACATTTTACGCAATTATAGCTGTTCCCGCAGTTCTTGGCTAAATGGCCGAATAGCTGGCAGGGCCTACACTGAAGAGCCCCAGAGCGAACAGTGGAGAACCTGGTAACTTTGTCAGTCAACTTTTGGGGATGTCGACTTTAATTCTTCGAGTATCTCTTCTGCCCTGTAGTTTGTAGTTAACCCCCTAAGAATGAGATTCGTGGTTTTATCCTTCTTTAGCGTGAAGGAGTACGCTCTAATTTCGTGTTTTTTTTTTTTTTTTTTTTAATTAAATTGGAATTAAAATTAATTGAAATTTAAAAAAAAAAATATATATAGCTGGACCGACAAATGTTTGACAATTCCTCTTGTTCTTATGAAATTTTCTGCAAGAAGGAAATGTGAATTATATGCACGTATAAATTATTTGAATTTGGACATTTTAAAATTACTTTAACGGACATTTTTTTTGAGCAAATATTAAGGTATACTTATTGGAGCAAATTCTATTATACATATTTATAGGAGTAAAATCAAATGTGTTTGTATACTTTAAGGAGCAAAATTTAATTGTTACGTTAATAGTTTTCTTCATATTAATATAAAATATATAAATGGTGACTGGCTACAACAGTTCTTTATGAACCACCCTGTCCCTAAGAAATAATTTACTGCTATCTCTACGATTCACAACTTTAAAGTCTATTTCTTTCTTTTTTAAATCAAAAGCTAGTTTCCGAATATCAACATTCGTCATAATAATAGGGGGACAAAACTTACCCTTTAACAGGTTTTGCTGGTTCTCATCTTCTATGCCGGATGTTATGTGATTCCCTGTTGTTTTGTGTCAGTCTTGTTGGTTGGTTTTGAAAAAAACCTTTTGCTTGCTGGCAGATTAATAGTGACCACGTTTTACGTGTTCCGGCTTTATCGATAAATCCTTGTCCATCCGTCGCCAGGTTGGCAATCGGTTAACAAAACAAACCTTTCACTTGACCAGGAATATTTGTAGAAACTTTTGAGTGAAAGTTTTGTACAAAAAATTTCATAAAAGCAATACCCGAATAATTTATTTTAATTTGTAGAAGAACGCACTTGCTGTCACTTAAGATGGTGGATCGGAAGTCGTTGAAGGGATGTGTTGATATGATAAACTTGACACTTTCAAACGTCATACACTTCGCATCTTTGAAGGTGGTTACGCAATGTGCGTTGCAACACCGCGTGAAATTGTTATCAATAGGAACCGGACTCTCTTGCGACTTGTTGTCGGATTGTTTCCCCTCTAGGGCCGGGACAATAAACGACACACACACACCTGGACCGAAAAAATTACTTTCGTCAAAAATAAAATTCGCGGAAAATACAAAAAAAAAAAAGGAAAATACCCGGCACGGTGGAAAACAAATTCACAAAAAAAAGGAATTGTGATGTCTGACAGCAGATGTCAGATCCGGGGTATGTTCAGTGCACTGCTTGATGCGGCGCTCCCATTCGGCTAGATTGCGGATTGGGTTACATCGATGACCTAGGCGTAGGAAGAAAGGGAAAATAAATAGAAACTGATGGGAGTCACAGGAGCGCGTTTTAATGGAGCAACGGAAAACTCATTTGTTCTTCAACTCGATCTTAACCCTTTACGGCGCAAGAACGTGTTTTTATTTATAATATATAGAAAATAATAATAATGTAATAATAAGAAAAATAGTAAAAAAAAAAAATTATATAAGGCTACGCCACACTTTTCACATTTTGTTTGGGCTGTTCCAGTACATCCTGGATAGGCCAGTGCCCTAACTGATCCAGTCTGACGTCTTTTGGCGGGATATGCTGACAAGGCCCTTTTTTTTTTTTTTTTGTCCTGGGTGAGTGTTTCTACGACGCTAGTGCGCTTCAGCCGGTTCGTCTTTTTATATTTGACTAAAGTTTCAGCAACTTCTAGTCGGAAATCAGCAGAATTTAGCACCTTGTGAGTATTTTCCGTGTCAGCATGAATTCTGCTATATATGTAATAACCAAGAATTAGTCATGGTCATGTCCAGAAAATGGTAAAAGAGTCTTTTAAACCATCATTTGCTGCGAAGTCTAATTTTATAATGACCCATTACGCAGTCCATGAGGTCTAAACCCCCCCCATGTGACGATTGTATTCTGCCACAATAAGGGGCCGTTCTACATTGATGTGTTTCTTTTGCGATTTGTCAAATCTATTTACGATAGTGTGGGATTTTTGCCAGCAAAGTTGGATACTAGGTTCACAATTTTATTATCTCTCCAGGCCACCACCAATATGTCAATACTATTATAGCTTGCGACCTGTTCGACTGATGTGCCTCTTTGTTGGTTGTTTTTTCAGCTGTTTTTCTTCTGGGAGTTTACAGTTAGGGATACGGTTTCTCCTAACGGTACCCAAAGCTAATATACCACGGTGTGATAATAGCTCAGTTAGGGGTAAGGAGGTATAGTAGTTGTCAAAAAACCGTCTATAGTTTTGGTTGGCAGGAATCTCTCTGACAAGTCGGACCACTACATTAGATGAGACACCTTATTGAGGCTAGCAATCTGCGCATATATTCTCCTGGCCACTGTAAATTTCAAACTTGTAACCATATCCACTTACACCACAAATCACAAACAGTTTGAAGCCCCACTTGTGGGGTTTGTCTGGCAAATATTGCTTTACAGCACTTCGTGCTTTGGTTAAACACATTTGTTCATAAACAGACAAATGTTGTTCTAAAGGCACTTTTCCAAAGTTAAGTTCAGTTTTTCAATTATTGGTCTGATTTTATACAGTCGATCAGAATTTGGCTGACCATAGGGTAACATATTAGAGTTATCATTGAAGTGTAATACTTGCCTCAGAAACTCGAACCGTTTTAGCGTCATCGTCTCGCATATGTGACATAGCCATATTTTGTCTGACCAGGCAAATGAATTATGGACATGAAGTAAGTAATTCCAATAAACTGTCTTATTTCCTGGCTTGTGACATTTACAGGTTTACTGGCATCTTTTTGCACGCTGTACAGGTTTGTTTCGTCTCTTATGAGATCCACGATGTCGTCAGTGAATATATAAGAAAATAGCTGATAAGGCGTCTGCAATTCTACGAGTAGTATTTCATCTGGTAACTTGGAAGATCTCCAAAACCTCATCTGAGGTTCATTGAGCTCTAAGTTTTTGGTTTTCCATATGATATTTGTTTTGGGAACACGTGTGCTTCGTGAAGTGGTGTTGATTTCGGAGCTGCTACTGGGTACTGGAACAGCAGGCGGTGTCTCACATGGATGAACTTTTGTGCTCGTATGGATCTCAGAGTTCCGTAGCAAGATGTAATTTTCCTGATCTTCTGGGAAGGGTACTTTGGGTTCCTCATCCAAGTCTTGACGTAAATTCTGATCATTCAGTTCCAATACGTACGATGGATCAGCTACATCATCGTCGTCTGAAAAGTCTAAGCCATCCCACTATCTTGCCATTGGTTTAGAATGGTTTCCAATTCATCAGGCCTAAGGAAACCTGAACGTGGAAACCTCGAACTCATATTAGGCCTGGAAAGAAAAAGGATTCGTATGAGCAAAAAAGAAATAAAATATAACAGTTTAGCGCAGTGATGCATTACTGCAACAAAACAAAACTCGAAACTATTTCTGTAAAAAAAATACAAACCATTTGAATTACATATTATTAGTGAAAATCAATAACTCCATAACAATTTCACGTCGATATTTTCAATATGACTACTCACAAACAACAACAAAAATCGCGCGAACTATACAAACCAGTTCTGACGGGATCGTCACTTCGACTGGCCAAAAATTACAAATAATGGCATCAAGCGCAAATATGAGTAACTTTTCGATAGAATGCTTTGCTGCAGATATGCATTGCTGCGAATAAAGGTATTTAATTTGTTTCTTTGAACAACTTTGCTAATTTGAATGGTATGATGCAGATCTGCTATTCAGCGCCGTAAAGGGTGTTGATTGGTGGCATCCTCGTCTTCGTAGTCTTTTGCTGTTCCCTGGCGCCCCTACCCTAAATTCACCTGGCTGCTCTTTAGTTGAAACTGATATGGAGAGACGCTTTATTGGTTGTTTTCGTTTTCTTTTTTTTTTTTTTTAGAGATGTAGAATTCTAAAATGAAATAAAAAACTGCCACTTCTAGTAAGCTATGGGTGTTGGGGTCAAAGGCTATTCAAATCCAAAAATGTGATGGCTAAGAGCCAAACTTTCATTAAGTTAAGCCAATCTGAAAATCAAAAGCAGTTTAGTCACAACCAATACCTCCGATCATTGAATGTCTGTTATGTCCAACAATGCTTATCCTATTTATACAAAAGTCTTAAAGTCAAATTTACACAAACATAAAGCAAATAGATCAAAGATATGCAGACGTCAGTAATAATTATCCTAATGATTTTATACACTGTTCTAATAAGTTCATAACGGAACGCAAAAACATAACTCCCGTGAGAGGTAGAGTGGCTTTGCCTTTGTAGCGATTAGTTACTAACTTTATCGTATAGCATTACAACACATAAACATCGTAGTAATGGCCATGGTATTGGCTTTATTGGAAAGATAATTTTATGTCATTAGTGTTTAAAAATGATTTCGAGCATATAAGCATCGCGGCTGGCTCGAATAAAGCTCAATCTTAAAGTCCAATTTTTGACGACTTTTTGTAGCCGTATAGCGACAACAACGCGACGATTGTTAGCTTCCAAGTCGTCCATCGTCTGGTTTATCGGCTTAGACTAGCGACTTCACATATCCCCATAGAAAATAATCCAAAGATGTTAAATCACACGATCTTGGAATCCAATACACAGGTCCATTACTCCAAATTATACGCTCATCGAATGTTTCCTTCAATAAATTGATTGTGGCTGGTGCTCTGTGGCATGTTACGCCGTCTTGTTAAAACTGTAAAATAAAGTTTTACGCCGTACGTCTCAAATTTATCTTAGATTTTTTTTTATTCTCATACGAAATTACATTGCTCTAAAGCTACTCAATTTATAATATATAATACGCACATCCTGCTGCTATTGTTTTGGAGAATGCCAAAAAGAGAACGAGAAGTTGAATCCAAAATGTCGCCGGGCGGATGACAGCTGGGTCGCGTTCCATCATCTACATGGTGCGTTCACTGAGTGCAGCGTTATTGTAGGGAAGAGTTTTCAACTGAACACGTCCAAAACAAAACTACAGCTCTTCCACATTCTGGCAATATGGAACAATGATTCCACCAGCCCATAAAGCACACTAAACAGTTAATGTGGATGTAACGGCGTCTCAATAATGGGTTGTATATTTTCTTCACTCCAAATGCGGCAATTTTACTTGTTGACGTCGCCATTAAACCAAAAATAAGCCAATAAATGAACAAAATTTTGTGATGGAAATAAGGATCAAGAGCAATCTCGTTTTCGGCACATTCGATGGTTAACGTACGACGCACACGATGGTTAACCAGCTTCAATTCTTGCACATGGTCTTGAGCCCAGACTAAACGTTTTTGCCTGGCTCGTAGTGGAAAATCTGGCTTCTGTACTGGTTTAAGTACACGCCATCCATCTTTAATCAGTCTTCTCTCTTAGCTTGCCGACATTTTTTTTTCTGTCGTTCGCTGAAGATCGTGCCTAATATCAGGTAAGGTTTTAAATCGGCGCTGATTTTCTTGGCCTTCCCGAGCCTTCTTTTTTCTACCGGTGCTCCCAATTCCTCAATTTTTTTTTCAAATTAAAATTTTTTTCAAATGTATATTCAACGGTGCAGTTATTAACTTCTGTTGATTACGAATATAAAAATAATCTTTTTTCAGACAAGTGTCTCGATTGCTTTATTGCACTTTGAGAAAGCGTCATAATTCCAATTTGGCTTTATGACACTTTCGATTGCATATTAAATTTTGGTTGCAGATATTCTACTGTTTATGCATTGTGGATATAATATATCTATATATATATATATTGTAATATAGATAGGAGGTTGCATCTTCTTTCTTCTCAGACCGTCAGTGGA
This sequence comes from Pocota personata, assembly GCA_963082735.1. Lineage (NCBI taxonomy): Eukaryota > Metazoa > Arthropoda > Insecta > Diptera > Syrphidae > Pocota > Pocota personata. The sequence continues at coordinate 36,339,491 of OY720429.1, read as the reverse complement.
ATATTCCCGTGCTTTCTGCCTCTTCACGTTGCTGAGTTCCTTAGCAAGATTGTCGACTTGCTTTCCTACTCTCTCGACTTGCGTATCCACTTTTTCAAACTGAGTTTCTATCTTCCCGAACTGAGTTTTATGTTTCTCAAAGTTTTCATCGAATCTAGTTTCGACTTTTTCGAGTTGCGTCTCGACCTTCTCAATTTTCTCTTCGATCGCTTCGAATTTCGATTCCAAGTTCTTGTTTTGCTCATCAAGTTTGCTTTCCAGAGCATCTAGAGATTTCTTTTGTTCGTCCAGCTTAAGTTCTAGAGAATTCTTTTGTTCCTCAAGCTTAAGTTCTAGAGAGTTCTTTTGGTCGTCTATTGCTTTCTTTTGGCCATCGAGCTTAAGTTCCAGAGACTTCTTTTGGTCTTCTATTACTTTCCTTTGTTCGTCCATGACTGACTTAAGTTGCAAGAGCAGACTTGTTATACCCGGATCGGCTACTGTACTTGCTGGTTCCTCTTCCACGTCAAACTCTACGTCATGCGGATTTTCACCTTCCTGCTTTATTGCTTCTTCCAGACGAATCAGTAGGGCATCTTTTCCCCCAGTTGTATCGAGATTCCGCTTACTGAGTTCTGCCTTTAGTTGAATTATAGTTAGTTTTCCCAATTTGCGCAACTAATTAACTCAACACAGAAATGGTTTTATTTTTTTTATTGTGTAATTTCACACCACGGAAATAGTTGTTCACAGAATAAGTTTTATCCCACTTCTGACACCAATGTAATATGCGAGCTACTGCTGGAGTAGATAAAGCGTTATTCTGTGAGAATTACTTAATTGAAATGAGATAAAGTGATTTCAGAAGAAAGAGACCTTGTAAGGAAAGAATTTGCGAAGAACAGTATAGTGTGAACTTGAATTGTTCTATAGACTAGAAAATAAAGAAATAATCTCAGATAAAGTGATTTGAGAAGAAAGAGACCTTATAAGGAAAGAATTTGCGAAGAACAGTATAGTGTGAACTTGAATTGTTCTATAGACTAGAAAATGAAGAATATATATGTATATATGTATTATACCCTGCTTGGGGTCAGTGTAGGACTTTGAGTGGGTGCGAGGTTTTTTTTATGTAAAGTTCGGAACTGCACCCTTTCTTTTCACAAATTTACAATACAAAAAATATTCTATTCGTCTTTTTCTTTTAAATAGCTGAGTGCAATAACGTTCAAGGACTTTATTGCACTTTTGAAATTGCAATAAAGTCCAAAACGCCTTTTTGTAAGAGCGAAGGAGATGTTCACTTTTATTTAAAATTAATTGGAATTTAAAAAAAAAATATGTAGTAACTGAACCGACAAATGTTTTTTTCAGATTATCAGATTAAGGTTTTTATTGTTTAGTCGTTCTATTTACAAATTGGCTTAAAACTAGACTTATTACTATAAATTTAATGTTGGCTCAACAATAGGGGCACAACGTATATCTACTGGCTAGTTTGCTAAGGTTTTTTTTTTTTTTTCTTTTTTTTAAAAAAAAACCTATATTAGTGGCTACTTAATCTATTACATGAATATTTTATATAAGAGAATATATTTGGAAGGTTTTTTTTTTTTTGTTAAATAAAGAAATATATTATTAAGGGGACTATCCCCGGTAATAGGCATTGTCTGCAAGCTGGTAGAATGGTGTTTCTTCGTTGTTCATTATGTCTTCAAATCTTGAATCGATGATTGCTCGTGCACTCAGGTATCGGTGGCTTGGATCGATCTGCTGTCGGATGTAGTCTTGTATTTCCTCGTTAGGGTGGTCAACAAGATTTTGCAAGAGTCTACTTGAAAGTTGAATCATATACTGGTCGATTGGGACCGACAAATGTTTGACAATTCCTCTTGTTCTTATGAAATTTTCCGCAAGAAGGAAATGTGAATTATATGCACGTATAAATTATTTGAATTTGGACATTTGAAAATTACTTCAACGGACATTTTTTGAGAGCAAATATTAATGTATACTTATGGAACAAATTCTATTGTACATATTTATAGGAGTAAAATCAAATGTGTTTGTATACTTTAAAGAGCAAAATTTAATTATTACGTTAATAGTTTTCTTCATATTAATATAAAATATATAAATGGTGACTGACTACATTTTGGCCTTTAATTCACTTTTTTAAGTGCAATAAAGTCCAAAATTCATGGCACCGAAATCTCTTATTTCCAGTTTGCAGTTGGTCTTATTGCTCTTTAGTAAAGTGAAATAAGGCCAACTTCAGTTTTATACAAATATACTACGCATAAGAGAAATACGGCCAAGTTGGTCTTATTTCCCAAAATAATTTGACACTTTTTTTCGGAATTCTAGCTAATGTTTGGTTCTCAAAATCGACAACTGCACTGGCACTGCATGTTTTAATGTAACAAGTATATCGCTATTTGGAATTACTTTTAAACTGATATAGTTGCTTAATTTCGGGAATATAGAGGAACTTACTCCCTCTCCTTACTCCCTCTCCTTACTCCCTCTCCTTAAACCCTCACAAAACTCGAAGTTGTAAATTGTATCACTTGAATTTTCCATCTTATCACGCTTTAAACGATGTAATACGCCTTATGTCACTTTCATAAAGCGCCATAAGGCCAAATTTCGAGATTTGGCCTTCTGACACTTGGCCTTATGTCACGGCACTATATTCAATCTTTCTGCTATTCACGGCTAGTTAAATTTTCACTCGTTAAGATCAACATTCGTGTATATATTAAATACATGTATGTTTATTTAAAAACCATTGAAAAATATGTACTATGTACATATGTGGGAACTATGATTTGATTTTTTATTAACGTACAATTGCAATTACAAAGAAATTACAGTTACAAAACAATTACAGCCAGATCGCCGCGTCCACCGACTAAAAGGAATTGTCGCTGCCCTCTGCATATCCATGCCTCCATACCTTCAGAACAGCGACCACACATTCCACTCATCCAGCAGTCTATACCAAGCCCAAGCCTTCATAACCCACTCGAATACAACTCCAGTTCCACAGCGCCAGCTTCTTCCAGTTCGATATTTCCTAGAATTACTGCTGGACATTCTCTGTCTTTGGTTTTTATCTGTTCCCTATCTAGGTCATCTGCATTTCGTTGTGTTGGAAAATGTGAGCTTTCTGTCATCGACTTCACGAAATATGAACGCTCTGCAATGCCACGATGTGAGGGCCGGTGACCGAGCTGTGGGTACACTAAATATAATGCGTCGGCGGTTTGGAAAGATTTACATTACGTTACGGGAAACGAAATACAAATTAATGGATCTGTTAACTTATCTTAAACTACATGTATATAGTATTTATTTGCTTTAAATGTCAGAATGACAAAGTATTTATTTGCTTTAAATGTTTATAGTTAAACTTGATGGCGACGACGATTTCCTTCGGTGGTGGTGACGATGATCCAGCTCAAAAAAGAATGACCTCATTCTTGCACATCTCAGAGAAGAACAAACCACTACTCGATTTTAGTAGTCATGTTGGGGTGTTTTTGGTGCTGTTTTATGGATCCTACATGTATTAAAAAATATTTCACGTTAAAAAAAAAAACAGTCCTTCGATTTTCACAGCGCAATGACAATAATAAACTGGCACACTGACACTTGACTTATTTATCAGAGTGCCAGTCGACAGAGTCTGACTGGCACAAATAATTTTAACACGATTTCTCAGCTACATCTACCGCGGATTTTGCCGTCAAGTGCTGATAGTATCTCCGTAACCATAAATTGTTGCCTGTACTTATTCACGAACTGTTCCAATTCATTAATGTCATGTAATATTAGTCTATGATATTAAAAGTATTACGAGGGTAGCCCGTTTGGATATACAATACCCTAAAATCCTCTTCCCTTTTATCGAACATTATTTTCTCATTCTGTATGATCCTTTGAATTGTCACTTCCACCACGTTAGCACCGACCTCCCCTATACACGTGAACTTCCTTGACCTCGTCGAGACCGACCCCTGTAATCAACATAGTTATTTTTTTTTCTTTTGATCTTGTCTTCGTCAGCTTGAAGTCAGCTACCTGCAAGCAATACTATGAAGTACTGTATTCGAAAGGACTGATTTTCATGAAAAACTTATGAAAAATGAATTAAATATTCCCACGGGGCAGCCTCTCCCAGGTACTGTAAGTCCAAGTATGCCCTACATGTTCATTGGTGATGAAGCATTTACACTTTCAAAAAACATAATGAGGCCTTTTAGCGGTAAAGTTTTGTCGCACAAAAAACGGATATTTAACTACAGGTTGCCTCGTGCCAGGAGGTTGTAGAGTGCGCATTTGGAATAAAATATAAAATAAATGGAAAATCTTTCATAAACCTATCAATGCAAATTTGAATTTATCAATACTTTTGGTTAAGACATGCTGTGCACTCCATAATTATGTAAGAGCTAGGGATGGGTTTAATATCGAAGATGTATTGACGATAGAAGGATTTAGGGAACTAGAACACAACTCTTCAGGGCCCTCAAGGGGACCTAATCAATCGATTGAAGCAAGAAATCAGTTGGCAGATTATTTTATATCTGACGTTGGTAGTGTTCCATGGCAAAACAACTCTATTTGAACATTAATGAAACACTTTTTTCACTTAACTTGAATTTAAACCCAAATCACGTATGTTACATACTATATGTATAAATGTTGATTAAAAATAAAATAAAAACAGGTATATACTTACATATTTCGTTTTTGGCTTTATCGTTTTTCTCCTCGAAACCTTCACAAAATACTCGGCAAACACTTATCCACGCCGCTCTTTTCTTTTGCCGGTCATGGTATGCCTCGGAAACAACACTCCATATTTCTGGAAACCTTTTTATCTCATTGATAAATAATTTTACATCAAATTCTTTCAAGTTTAAAATCTTTCTTTCGAATTTAATTAGCTGCAAAATCACGCATGTGTGCTCAACAAACAATGTACTGAAAGACGCAACCGCGTCTGCGGTGACGCAGCGGTCTCGTGGAAACCTGCGAGTCTTTTTACCCGCATGAATGACGCGCGATGCCGCAGCGTCATCGCACGTGTGTGGGCACCACTCAATTTATTTGTGAGTACTGTAAAACGCAAAGGCGGTGCCGCTGCGGCACCGCGCGACTTATATATTTCCTTTAAAAATTAAAAATACAAACTTCCGATTTCAGTCATTTACACTTTTAGTTTTATTTCGTATTAAGAGTGCCGCTGGCTTTAGCGAGGCTGCACACTCTATCGAAACTTGAACTACAATCAACAACGATTTTACAATATTCAATTGGCTTTATACCCAAATACTGCACAGTCAATATTTCCGTTATTTGTGATAGCATAAAGAAATAAGAAAGAAAAAAAAAGAAAAAGATATTACTCAATTAAATTATAAATTTGCTTACATTGTAAATCAAGCCTCAAATAGCGCAAATGTACCATCTTGCTGTTTTTCGATTTCGTATTTTGGGTTGTATGTAACTCGCGTTAAAACAACGCATGTGTGCACCGGCACTTATAGCCATTGCCTTTGTGCGATTTAGTTTAACTTTTTTTTGCTATTTTGGAGCCGCTGAACACAGATTTTAGAAGGCCCGCAAGATGATCAAATGTGGTAATGGCCAAATTGTGTTCAGCAGCGAACGCACACAATTTTATTTCTGCATTTTTAACACTTTTGTCTACCGGGGAACAACTAAACTAAGGAATTCTAGTTTGACTTTTTTCGTTGATTGATTTGAGATTAAGTACGTGGTTTTGCGTTTTAGCATGTTTCTGTAATTCCGATTTTTGGCGACTTTTTGACGACCTTGCAGTAGGCTCGACTTTCTACGATACCTGTAGATGTGGATGGCTGAAGTACGCAGTCTTCTTTTGCTTCGGAAAACCATGAATTGAATTCGGTTAAACTTTCGCACTCCATTCTGTAATGCAATTTGTTGTGCTTACGATTTTTCCTTTCTGGTCTTGTCCTTTCCACATCTGAATCTGAATCGGAAATCTAAAAATGTTGGTCATGTTGTTTCCGTTTTGTGTTTTCTGGAACAGTTTGTATAGTTAGTTGCATTAAATTATAGCAAAATTTGCTGAATTTACCCATTTTTTAATAACCAAAATATAACCAAAACAATCACAACCAACAACAGCCATTTTCTGTCAGTTGTCAAACAAATTGAAAGGGGTAAAATCAGAGGTACATTTGCCGTGGAGTGCATTCAGCGCTTCATGTGCTGCAAAATGTAAACGTGAGTTAAAAATGGTTTGCATTGACATTTTTTATTCACGAGATATTTTTAATTTATTGCTTTATTGAAAATTTCTGTAAGTGACAAGTTTTTTTTTTTTTTTTCAGTGCGTTTCATTTTCCCCCTTTTCGAAGCTATTGTCCCCTTGTTCCCTTTTTGATTGAAAAATCCCAAAAAACGGAGAAAATCCCTCCATCTGGCATCGCTGATGTGATGGTGTTGCTGTTGTGGGGAAATTGCCCGAGGGTGGTGGATCGGGAATGTTGTTTGACGACCACATGTGGCGAGGTCACTTCTCTACATCATCATGGACTGTTTAGAAAACTGTATCCATTCATACTTTACTATGGTTTTATTAATGTCACTGCTAGAATAAAATAGCTGGGCTACATAAGTAACTTAAGGAATCTCTTTCCGTTCGTACTTTACCACTGTTTTGTCAATATCGCTGTTAGAAGATAGTAGCTGATACGGCTACAATGCCCACTTAAGGGATTGTTGTGGGTTTATGTCACAACAATTAAAATTCAACGTTCTTTTTAAAGTTTACTTTTATTTTTCACTTTAATTTTTCAGTCTTATTTTATTATTGCGTTTACTCTTACTTTTACTTTCTTTCAAATTCCCTCAATCTCCCCATGTGAGCTGTCCGGCCATTTTAATGTTCTCCACTAGAAAGAGATCCAATTCGATCGCGCGTTCATTTATATAGAGCGCGTAGGCGGCGGAAATGGAACGATGTTTATACAAGTATGTTTGCCTCATTTACATGTGACACGTAGTATTACAATTGCAACGTTTACGTGCGTTAGCGCTGTCCGCTACAGGATCATATCCGTTCATACTTTACCACTGTTAAGTCAATATCACAAATAGAATGAGTGGATGAATAAGGTTACAAAAACCACTTTAGAAATCACTGTCCATTCATACATACAGATAGTAGCTGCACATGGCTACAAAAGTCACTTGAGGAATCTCTATCCGTTCGTACTTTACCACTGTTTGGTCAATGTCACTGTAAAAAGATAGCAGATGTACATACAGTGCCGTTCGAAAAATGTTGGTCAAACTTTTTTTTTCGAATATTCTCAAATTTGTTGCAATAACTACATATTTTTTTATGAGGATTTGTTTTCTTATGCGGTTTCAATCGTTTCATGATACATTTAGAGCGTTAACATTTTTCACACGCGGTCACGGGAGCAAAAAGTTGTTAGACCGACAAATGGGTTTTTAGGTACCTGCCTCATTTTTAGGGATTAAAGAAAAATGCTTTATTGGTGCAGTGATTTTGTTTTTTTTTTTTATTGCTTCTCAGAAATATTCTCTATCTAATTAGTACTTTGTTGGACCTCCTCTTGCTTTTATTACAGCTGCACATCAGCGAGACATAGACTCAGATAGGTTTTTCCATGTGGAAACAGATATGGCGTTCCAGGTCCGGATAAGTAAGTTTTTTAGGTTTTCAATTGACTCTGGACGCTTCTTCGCAACCTTAAGTTTCATTATTGACCAGATATTCTCAATTGGATTGAGATCTGGGCTGTATGGAAGCCAACTTAATACATCGACATTATTTTCTTCGAAGTACTTTTTAACCTAAGAAATAAAAAAAAATGCAAATATTATTTTTAGTCATAAAAAGTTCTAGCTTATTTAAAAGCTTGATATTAGTCTTTCATATTTAAAAAAAAAAAACAAGTTCATACTTACAATTTTGACTGTATGGCAAGGAGAATTGTCCTGTTGAAAAATGAATCTGCAAGTGTCACTAAATAGCTCCAGCGCAGAGGGCGCTAATGCATTTTCCAGAACCCGTAGGTAAACTTCTGCAGTGACTATTCTACCTTTTTCCTCTCCAGAGAAGCATCGCCAGATCATTACACCTTCTGTTTTGGGGGGCATCCGTAAGATGCATTCAGAGCTCAGTCTTGAGCTTGACGAAATTATTTTTCCTGTAGCTCGACACAGTTCGTTTTTAAGATCCACCGAAGTCTTGAACCGATGCCGACGGCTGTACAGCACCAAAAAACGATCTTCCACTGGGGTCGTCTTTTTTGGCCTCCCTGAGCCTTTCATTCTGCTGGTAGTCCCGGTCTCACGATTCGAGTTTTACGTCGCGGTTTTGAAGAAGAAGCGCAAAGATAGCATGATGAACGTGTGGAGGCTACCTCAGCATATGGCTTTGGTTGAGCTGCAGATGTCGATGGGCGGGAGTCCGGTACCTGAAATTAACGAAATATATTAATGTGGGGTTCACAACCCCGTTTTTACTTGTAAAAGGAAACTCAAATGTTTCTTAACTTAAAACTTTATTTAATTCACTTTACAACTGGATTTATCAATAGCTTAATGGCTGGGCTTTGCGCGCCCTTAGTCTTTATTCCTCTGTGGATGTTTGATGACTGACTCCTGCTCTATTGTCTTCGTTCGTTCTTTTCTCATTTGTCTCGTTGTCCGTTAGTATTTGTGTGTATATCGGTCCGTTGGTTTATCGTTCGATCGTCTGGTGTTACTTTGCTGTTTGTGTATTTTGAGTAGTTCGCTTGTCCTTTGTCTGGTGTGCCGTTTGGTCGCCTGATTGCGTACAGTTGTTTGTCATGTCGTGCAATTTTGTAGTGTGTTGTTTTGTGGTTTGGCTCCAATCCCACATTAATATATGGTTTGTTATGTTTCATGTGCATTTTGAGTATTCTTACAACGACATTGAAAAGTTTCATTGCTTGCTTGATGTGAACAAACCTACGAATCAACGGATTGGTCGCCCGATTCGTCATGTGTGGCATTACCAGCTGCCGAGCCAATTCAATGACAAATGAACGGCGTTTGTCGCTGTGTTTTGCTGAATTCAACTCGCCATAGTTGATGAATGAGGCTAAGCCGGCGACATCCAGAATGTTGTAAAACATTGCCAACGGCCACCGATTCGTCGAACGCTTAGAAGAATATCCAGCCAACATCTGATCTATTGTGTCTACGCCTGCTTTGAATTGATTGTAATCCAATATTTGATTCGGCTTTGATGCTTTCGATGGATCGGTGTCACGACGGCACTGAACGGTGAACAACATGACTACTGGCTTCTTTGGCTTTGCCATACAGGAACACAAAGCGACATTATTATTGTGAAAGCAAAAGATGGTACTATTCAGTGCACGTTTTGGGTTCAGCAATTGAGGAGGGATGAAGGTCTTGTTTTTTCTAACGATGCCCACAAACGCCACATTTCGATCCATCAACATCTCTGCCAAATTATATGACGAAAATAAGTTGTCAGCGTAAACTGTTCTGCCGCTGGCCATATATTTTTCCATTAATTTCATGACAACCCGCTCGCCTTGGTTCGTCTCTCGTTGGCCACCTCGTGGTTTTCCCGTATAAATTATTCCTTTCAGGGGATAATTTAACACGTAATCGCAGACCCTCCAAACCTTTATTCCGTATTTCGCGGGCTTACTCGGAATATATTGAGTAAACCTAGTTCGTCCGCGATACGGAAATAACTGCTCATCGACGGTTCACTTGGCAGTCCGGGGTGTACGCTCTCTCTAAATTAGCCATCAGCATGAGCCATACATCGTCTATTGCCGCAGATTTGCTTTGTTGAAGCCTCTCCGCACGATTGTTACCGTTATCGAAGCGGATGTATGTGGTCAAGTGCTTGAACCGGTTGAAGGACATGGTGGCTTTGTAGATGGGCATATTGTAATTCGCCCACAATTCTTTTGCTGGCTGCGAATTGGCTTGCAACACACCAGCAAACAGCAACATCTCAAAGAAGGCATATATTTCGTCCTCGTTGGTAATCATCCAAACTCGCTGCTTTTTATTGGGATGCGCTTCGTTCCATAGTCGAAAGGATTCCAAGGCTTTTCGATTAGTTTCCGCACGATAATGTTCACGATTGCGGATGACAACAACGATTTGAAGATGGTTCGGTGATGAGGCAATGTTTCTCGTAATGGCTCTTTATGTGTAGTCGTTGGCACATTATGCGAACGTGGCGTTCCAAAAGGTGGTGGATTCGCATTCCATATCTTGCCATCTTTCGAACGGTAAGCCTATTCCCGAACGGGAGCAGCCACGTAGTCTGGTGCAACATCATTGGATAAGGGAATTGCCGTTGGTCCTTCTGTGTATAATTCCGCATAATCATCATAGTTATCATCCAAAACGGCCTCTAACTCAATCTCTTGTTCAATATCGGACGCCTCATCCACATTTTCATCTTCTTCTGGCACGTAGTTTTCATCGTCCAAGTCGTCACCTGATTCGTGTGGGTTGAATTCCGACCCCATAATTTGTCCAATTTGCGTCTCAAGTCACTCTCGTTCATCCAGATTAAAATTTGGTGCATTGAGTTTACGAACAAAATTTGTCATAATATCAACCTCACTGCCTTCTTGCTCCATTTTACTGGAAACGAAAAACACGACAAAAATTGACACACGAGCCAAACACTATTCACAACCGGCAGCAAAATATCTCCTAAAATAATCATAAAACACGTGAACTAAAGATAAAATTCAATGAACCAGTATTACTAACCTGCAATTTTGTCGATAGAAAACTAAATAATACTTGAAAATAATCGAATATTAAATCACCAGCCAATTTACTTTCGATATTCGCACTATGAATTCTACGCATCAACTGTGGGTCTACTCAGACCCATGTGTGTATGATTCACGAAAGTCGTTTAAAATGAAATTTTTCCACTACAAATACTCGTATATCGCAAACGTATTGTTTACCGTTACTTTGTGTTCATGGACTGCTGCTACTCAGAAATACCAAGAAAAAAACTTAAGCACATTTCAAAAGCGGTTTGGTCTGGCCAGACCCATACGCTCATCGGAGGGTTAAGCCTGTTATTAGTGGATCTGAGGATATGAGGATACGATGCATCACATCTTCATTCGTAGCATTTTCTCGAATTAAAACTGCGGTACACTTTATAATTCCTATTTCGGCTTATAATTCCTTGGGCTTCCTCAGAGAGTGATCCAACAATTGTACAATTTTTATTGATTTCTTCTCCATCGATCAAAACCTTATGTACGGTTGCTGGCATGATGTTGTACCATTTATAATTCTCAACAAAAAGCTGTTCCACATATGAAACAGGAAGAAGCTGCAGGAGTTCCTGTTACAGATTGGGCTGTCTTCCCGTCTAGCATTGTGAACATGGTCGTGGTTGACTGTGATATGACGATTGCCCATGTGAACTATCGGCTGAGATAAATTACTATGATTTCTGCAGTTTCTTTAACAAAAGAAAATTGGATGGCTCTGCAGCATTATCTTGTAGAAGATAGTCGATCATTATTCCACACAATAGTATCCTTATTATCTCTCATAGTCATTTGAATTGGTACCAAAGTTGTCATAAACATATTAGCGTCCGAAGTTTCTTCATCGTAAAATTGTTGATTGTACTGGAATTGTCCTGAGGCACCATCACATCCCCATAGTGTTAAAGACTCTCCTTCAATTCTGGTTATCTCTTCTGCTGTCTTTCTTTCTAATAACCTTGTTGCAGTGTGGTCTAACAATTCTAGTAGTTTCACACTTGCTGAGCTTTCCGTAATGTTTATTTCTAAAGGATAGCACCTTTCTTTTGCCTCTAGCAATTTATCATAAGGTGGAAAAACATCATGTCCTTCGTCTTTAAGGGCATGTCTCAATACTTCATATTGGCGTTTCGACAATTGTGCTTGCATAAATAATGCAAGAGCCTTATCTGGATGAAAATGTGAAGAGGAAAAGCTTTCTAATGTTGCTGCATAGTTTATCTCTTCTTGAGGAAATATATTTCTAATTTCGTCTCTTTTATACCTTTGGTATTGTTCCACATGAAACACCAATAAGTTTTTATTTCATTGACTTTATCACTACTGATTACTATATTGAAATTACGGCAACATCAATTATTATTTTTCTTTACAACTAAATACATTGTAACACAAAGAAAATTTAATGGCGGATTAGCCACCACGAGCCACGTCCAGTCTCGGTGCCAAAAAAGAAAAGGGAAGAACAAAACCTGTTACGAGGCCTTAGAGACCACAACAAACAGAAAAAGAAAAAAAAAAAATAAATAAATAAATTTATTCCGTGGGGGTGACACTAGACACCAGTAATAAATAAACCTAAAGTTTAAACAATGAAAGGTAAACTTACTAGAGAAATGATGAATGTCGTTTCGAAAAGTAATCCCAAAAAGTAAAGTGCCCAACGCTTCGAATTATATGCATGGATCTCCGTCCAAGGTAAAGTTGGGGGAAATACTGCGTAATGCATCCATGCACTTTCGGCTTTTCCCCATCCTCTCCAATTTCCCCTTTGCCAGCACAATTATAGAAAAAAAAAGATCGAAGGGACAGCAGGTTGCGTTTAATGTCCCAGGACAATCAAATTAATTACACGCTGCGGATAATTAAAAAAACAAATAGACCGTAACAAAAAAATTTAATCGGGCTTAAACGCGAAGCAAGAAAGTGTGTTGTTCGACAGAAGCGTCCACACTAGTGGTCCCGTTCGCACACATCTAAACTCTCGCTCTTGGAAAGAAAATTGGACGAAAAGACAAAACCACAAGCGAAAGATCGAATGAGGATGAAAAATTATCCCTAGATTGAAAGTGTTATGGTTATGGTTGTTGGTAGTAATTTCCGTAGTATTGTCATTAGTAAATAAATTTGAAGTTAAATAGGGTAGGTTATTTACATTAATGTAAGGTATGTTGTGTTATTTTATTGTCCGAATTGAGGTAATTGTATTAAGTTATAAAAGTGTTATATGTAAGTATTACCATCTTGACGAAGGATATTGGAAAAGGGAATTTCCCTTTTTCAATGTTCCGAAAGTAAAGATAAAGGACGACTGACATGACAAAGAGGGAGACCGAAAGAACATAGATGGACGAAGAGAATGTAGGCAACGAATGTAAATGACGGGGTATTGAAGAGAATAGGATAAAGAGAAAATTGGAGAAAGCAAGAAACTAGGGCTAAAGAACATCGACCGTTGATCACTTTTTTGATTAGATCATATGTGAACGGTCGATGCCCCGACTCCAGAGATAATAAAGAAAAAAAAAAGTTCAAAGGTAGTGGCATACAATAAAAAAGGGAGGAAATCTGAAATTTTTTTTTGGAAAGTGGTGACTGCCTAGTGCTAGAAAAAAAAAATTAATATTTGGCACGTCTCTGGGACGAGACGAACCCACATCCTGGAGAGACTAGGGGATACAGATGCCGTAGTATAGGGCTAGGATAGGATAGTTATAAGTTAGTATAGGTATAGATTAGGGCTTAACATAAGTTTTAGGGTAGATTAGGTTTAGATTAGAATAGTTAGGTTAAATCTGGAATACCCTCCTTTCTCCGGGATAAGCCCTTGAGCTTCTTCTTCTTCTCCTGTCTTTTAGTGCATATATGGCACGATATTTTTTTGTGTTTGAGCAGGTGGTGTGAGAGTGATGGGAGACAAGAAACTGCCCCGTCCGACGAGTTAAGCCGTGCAACCGCGTGCGTGCCACCGTGCCCTTCACCCACACTGAAGATGCCTCCGTGGCCTGCCCCTAGCTCATAACAAACCGAACACTGCTTTTTATGTCAGAAAGCAGCGAGGTATGAGTTATATGGATGATCGAGTTTCAAATGTGCGTTGATAGGCGAGGATATCGATTGAGTGTAGTTATCGAATTGAAGCTAACAAGTGTGAACATAGCATCGATGATGATTCGTTGACGCCACATACCTTTTAGCTCGATCACAGCAATCTTCAAAACTCTTTCGCGGTGTTCCAGTATTAGTTGACGTTTTGGGCAGTATATTTTGGGTGAATTTTACTTCGAAAACTCCTTTGAGCCAATCCTTGTATTTATAACTGAGGTCCATTGAAATGAAAATTGAGAAATAAAACGTTTATATACTTCTGATATCACGTTTTCTTTTTACTCAGAAGTTAAGTTGGGGTATTCCCTTTCAAAATATGGACTAGATCTTGTACATTATGACCATTAGTCCTAAGTTCGCTACACAACACTGAATAAGGAATTGAGATTGAATCCATTGAACTCACTATTTGCTTGTATTTATATTTCACTTCACTTATTGGTTGATCAAAGAGTTATTACCTATATTTTTCTTACAAACCTTGCGCGCCGCACAGGGTTTAATTTAAGCAATCTAGATGGGCAAACCTATTGCGCATGTAATAATATAAGATTAGCTTTATATATTTATATTTATTGTGTTATGCTGCTGGCAAGTGGTATCTTCTAATAGCTCCAATACTTCTAAAGTTATCTTGCTTATTTTTGTCCTCGGAGCTCGTAAGCTTGTTATGAGTGGATGCGATGTGAATAAAAGCATATTAAGCAAATCAGTACATAATTAACTCAAGACTGCTTCCAAAATGTGGAAATAATTCAGTGTAATTCAAAAATAAATCAAATTTACTAAAAGTCCATGGAAATAGTAGCGAAATTCTTATAAAAACACCTGTTTTAGATGGATTTTAAGAACTTTATTTTTTCTTAAACGAAGGTGTTAAGAAAAAAGAAAAAAAAACGGCCACTGTCTCAATGCGGGGCTGCACCGGAGTTATTAGTTTGTGAGTTGATGTAAAACTAAAACCTTATCCTATTTGAATGTCAGAAGAAATCAAGAATTTCCATATTTGACATTTCAAGCAATATGGACTATTCGGCTATAATCCATATTACTTGTTTTATTTCTTTTCTTTAATGAGGGTATTACCATACTATGTAATGCATTTTGTTCCCAAGCAATATTGCTCAAGTGTATCCGACCCACAATTAATAATTCTTGTTCAATCGGTTGACCGAGTGTACTGGATCCAATTCCACAATGAGTCAGTCAACCGAATGCATTAGGGTCATTAGTTTACTTTTACTTTATTAGGGTAGGGTGGGGCAGATTCAACACTTTTTTTGGCAGATTTGAAATAACTTCTTTCGCAAATAAATATTGGAATAATTTCTTTTTTTTTGTTGAAAGCTATTATTTTACTACAGAAATGCATAATTTCTTAAAAGTTAACCCTGATAAGTTAAAAAACAAAATTAAAACTGCCTTAAAAAGGCAAATCTGCTCCATGGTGGGGCACAATCGTCATCCGGGTGGGGCACTTTCGACATGAATTTCGATGAATCAATTGTTTGACATTTTATATATTATTATACAGTTGCTCTCAAAATTGAGCGTACACTAACAAATTAAAGGCATTTTACCTCTTTTGACAATTCAGAAATCGTTTCTGAAATTTATTTTATTTATTTTATATAATATATCTTTTATTAATACTTATTAGAAAAAAAAAAAACACAAAAATATGCTATTATTCAATTTGTTACAACAAAACCAACAAAATAATGCTTCATTTCATCACACAAAATTGAGCGTACAGTACAAAATAATTAATAATAAAAAAAAAAAACAGTTCTTTCAGGTTTAGTACTTCATATGGCCACCTGTAGCATCTATTACTGCTTGTAAGCGACGGGGCATTGATTCGACCAAGTGTTCGGTTAATGACGGAGGAATACTTTCCCAAACTTCCTTGACATTGTTTTTAAGTTCTGTTTTGTTGCTAGGGTTACTATTTCTAAGCCGTGTTTTAATTTCTTCCCACAAATTCTCAATTGGATTGAGATCCGGTGACTGCGGTGGGGTTTTTAATTGTTTTTTAACGTTATACAGCAACCATTCGCGTACAACGTGTGAAGTTATCTTCGGGTCGTTATTCTGTTGGAAGTAGAGAACTGAAGGCAGGTTCAATTTAAAGGCTGTTTGAGTCAGATTCCTTTTGAGAATATCGAGGTATTGCATTTTGTCCATGGTCGTCTCGATAATCTCAAAATTGCCCGTACCAATAGCAGCCATTGAGCCCCACAACATAACACAACCTCCTCCATGTTTTACCGTCGGACACAGATTTTTTTTTTTAAACTCCGTATTGGGCTTTCTCCAGACATTTTGCCTACCATCGGAACCAAACAAGTTAATTAACAGTTTTTCAAAAACTTGAAGGCAAATTGAGGTGGTTTTTAGCGAACTCCAAACGCTTCCGTTGATTCACCACTGAAATGTATGGCTTTTTGCGAGCAACACTGCCATTTATATTGTGTTTCCGCAATAAGCCACGAACAGTTTCTGTTGACACTGATCTATTAATTAACGTCGCAACTTCTGACGTCAACTTTGGTACACTTGTCTTAGGATTCACTTTTATTTTTCGCACAATAAATCGTTCATCGTGTTCTGTTAGAATTTTTTTTTCTACCTCTTCCAGACCTATTCATAAGTGTTCCTTCGTAACGGTAATTGTTAATAATTTTTTGCACCATGGAATGCGTTCGCCCGACAATTTCACCGATATCGCGATAGGATTTTCCTTTACAATATAAATTTACTATCAGTTTTCTGGTAAAAATATCTGTTTGTTTTCTTTTTTCCTCCATTTTCACACAAACTTGAAAAATATGATATGAAGATAGATCAACACCGCGAAACAAACTCAAAATGAGCTTCAGGATGTGGGTTGTTTTATCACAGGGTGTACGCTCAATTTTGTGTGATGAAAGGAAGCACTATTTGTTTGTTTTTTATTTTAACAAACTGAATTATGGCATATTTTCGTGTTTTTTTTTTAGGAAGTATTAATAAAAGATATATAATATAAAATAAAAACAAATTCGATTTCTTAATTGTCAAAAGAGCTAAAATGCCTTTAATTTATTAGTGCACGCTCAATTTTGAGAGCAACTGTATATTATAAGTAGGAACGTACTGTTTTTATTTGAATAGTTAAACAAATCTTAAATTTATAAACATAAAAATTAAATGAGATCAGAAATTCATTTTTAAACTAAAATTAAATTTATAATCACATTCGAGTTTTAAGATCACAAAGAAAAAAAAATTATAGTTAAGTAAAGGATGTGTTAAGAAAAAAATCATTGCACGTTGTATCGACTCATATCAACGTCCTTAAAAAAAGATAAGGTTAGAATATCTTGACGATCCAGCTGGGTGTTCTGGCAATGGTAGCTTTAACTCAATTTCACTTCTCAACACTAAAGACACATCCTCAAAAAGAGGTTTAAAAAACTGCCAATTGTTTGATTTGTTCCGGAAAAAATTAGCAGTCAAGAGAAATTCGTTTGATTTCTCAAATTTGGTTATCTGACCAACATAATATTTTGGAATTCGGGCGTCAAATTTCACCAAAATATAGTCACCAATGTTGAGTTCATCCTCGGGTTTCAGTCTATAGTCACTTGCGTTTGAAACTTCTAAATCAAAGTCCTCGTCATCATCTTTCACATATGGCCCAACAGACTTATCTGAATCTGCAACGCTGAACGTATCTGAATCACTTGAATCGTCTAATTTAGTTCTTTTATTCATTTTCGTTTGGATTTTGTTGGTTTTATTCGCCCTGTAGCTTTTTTTGTCTTTTTGTTTGCGCTTTAGTTTAGTGATTCTGTTCTTCTCAGGTGTCTCAGTATAAATTCTTGATTTACCTTTATTTATTCGATTTATGCATTTCGGTGGAGGGATTGTTGGAACCGGTCTTATCTCATCAGGAGTAATTTGACTCTCTTTCTGTTTAGGAGCTGATTTATTTATATCATTGATGTCACCACCGCTGCCTGCATGCTCAGACATGCATTCATTATCGGTATCAACCGAACTATCATCGCCTGCGTCATGTCCGTAGTGTCTCAAAAGTCTACCCTGCAAATCTTTTTTATTGCCAATACTGACCAGCCCTAAATCTCTTGATTTTGCCTTCAAATCGACTACATTTAACGATCTAATCTGTTCTGCATCCATGCTGTCGTTACAAATAAAATATCTCTACGTAAGTTCACAAACAAAGTACTCAATTGTTAAAATAAACTACGAATATGATCTCAAAATTACGTGGAAAAGAGAAAAAAAATTAACAGAACACAAAATTGAAAATTTATCTGTTGTGCGTCCTACCAGAAAACAACGGTATCAGCGATTCACTTCACCCAGACGGCGTCATCAGTTTCTTCGAATTCTGCCTGCTGCTTATCTCTGCTATACTCTTCTCGGGGTATGTGTCTCCAGGCAGATGGTGCGATCCTTCCAGGAAATTCCTGTGCTTTTATGATGTTTATTTATACGATGATGAGTATGTTTGTAGATACGATGATGCGTACGTGCTCAATACTATGTTAGCCCTCAAAATTCAATTTTTATTATATGATATTGATGAAATTAAACCCATATTCTGGCAAACCTCTGTGATGTGCCATAAGTCACAACTACCTCACAAGAGCGTGAGGAGTCACAAATTGTGAGGTTTTCGTTTCTGAGCAAAACCTCACAGCTTGTGAGCATCACAAGAACCATCAAAATTGTGATGTTCTTTTGAGCACAGTTCATACCAAAAGTGCACCATACCACTGAGCCAATCCTCAGTTTCCCGATGTGTGGATCACATTTGCAGGTTGATATTGCTTCCGTTGATTCACCACTGAAATGTATGGCTTTTTGCGAGCAACACTGCCATTTATATTGTGTTTCCGCAATAAGCCACGAACAGTTTCTGTTGACACTGATCTATTAATTAACGTCGCAACTTCTGACGTCAACTTTGGTACACTTGTCTTAGGATTCACTTTTATTTTTCGCACAATAAATCGTTCATCGTGTTCTGTTAGAATTTTTTTTTCTACCTCTTCCAGACCTATTCATAAGTGTTCCTTCGTAACGGTAATTGTTAATAATTTTTTGCACCATGGAATGCGTTCGCCCGACAATTTCACCGATATCGCGATAGGATTTTCCTTTACAATATAAATTTACTATCAGTTTTCTGGTAAAAATATCTGTTTGTTTTCTTTTTTCCTCCATTTTCACACAAACTTGAAAAATATGATATGAAGATAGATCAACACCGCGAAACAAACTCAAAATGAGCTTCAGGATGTGGGTTGTTTTATCACAGGGTGTACGCTCAATTTTGTGTGATGAAAGGAAGCACTATTTGTTTGTTTTTTATTTTAACAAACTGAATTATGGCATATTTTCGTGTTTTTTTTTTAGGAAGTATTAATAAAAGATATATAATATAAAATAAAAACAAATTCGATTTCTTAATTGTCAAAAGAGCTAAAATGCCTTTAATTTATTAGTGCACGCTCAATTTTGAGAGCAACTGTATATTATAAGTAGGAACGTACTGTTTTTATTTGAATAGTTAAACAAATCTTAAATTTATAAACATAAAAATTAAATGAGATCAGAAATTCATTTTTAAACTAAAATTAAATTTATAATCACATTCGAGTTTTAAGATCACAAAGAAAAAAAAATTATAGTTAAGTAAAGGATGTGTTAAGAAAAAAATCATTGCACGTTGTATCGACTCATATCAACGTCCTTAAAAAAAGATAAGGTTAGAATATCTTGACGATCCAGCTGGGTGTTCTGGCAATGGTAGCTTTAACTCAATTTCACTTCTCAACACTAAAGACACATCCTCAAAAAGAGGTTTAAAAAACTGCCAATTGTTTGATTTGTTCCGGAAAAAATTAGCAGTCAAGAGAAATTCGTTTGATTTCTCAAATTTGGTTATCTGACCAACATAATATTTTGGAATTCGGGCGTCAAATTTCACCAAAATATAGTCACCAATGTTGAGTTCATCCTCGGGTTTCAGTCTATAGTCACTTGCGTTTGAAACTTCTAAATCAAAGTCCTCGTCATCATCTTTCACATATGGCCCAACAGACTTATCTGAATCTGCAACGCTGAACGTATCTGAATCACTTGAATCGTCTAATTTAGTTCTTTTATTCATTTTCGTTTGGATTTTGTTGGTTTTATTCGCCCTGTAGCTTTTTTTGTCTTTTTGTTTGCGCTTTAGTTTAGTGATTCTGTTCTTCTCAGGTGTCTCAGTATAAATTCTTGATTTACCTTTATTTATTCGATTTATGCATTTCGGTGGAGGGATTGTTGGAACCGGTCTTATCTCATCAGGAGTAATTTGACTCTCTTTCTGTTTAGGAGCTGATTTATTTATATCATTGATGTCACCACCGCTGCCTGCATGCTCAGACATGCATTCATTATCGGTATCAACCGAACTATCATCGCCTGCGTCATGTCCGTAGTGTCTCAAAAGTCTACCCTGCAAATCTTTTTTATTGCCAATACTGACCAGCCCTAAATCTCTTGATTTTGCCTTCAAATCGACTACATTTAACGATCTAATCTGTTCTGCATCCATGCTGTCGTTACAAATAAAATATCTCTACGTAAGTTCACAAACAAAGTACTCAATTGTTAAAATAAACTACGAATATGATCTCAAAATTACGTGGAAAAGAGAAAACAAATTAACAGAACACAAAATTGAAAATTTATCTGTTGTGCGTCCTACCAGAAAACAACGGTATCAGCGATTCACTTCACCCAGACGGCGTCATCAGTTTCTTCGAATTCTGCCTGCTGCTTATCTCTGCTATACTCTTCTCGGGGTATGTGTCTCCAGGCAGATGGTGCGATCCTTCCAGGAAATTCCTGTGCTTTTATGATGTTTATTTATACGATGATGAGTATGTTTGTAGATACGATGATGCGTACGTGCTCAATACTATGTTAGCCCTCAAAATTCAATTTTTATTATATGATATTGATGAAATTAAACCCATATTCTGGCAAACCTCTGTGATGTGCCATAAGTCACAACTACCTCACAAGAGCGTGAGGAGTCACAAATTGTGAGGTTTTCGTTTCTGAGCAAAACCTCACAGCTTGTGAGCATCACAAGAACCATCAAAATTGTGATGTTCTTTTGAGCACAGTTCATACCAAAAGTGCACCATACCACTGAGCCAATCCTCAGTTTCCCGATGTGTGGATCACATTTGCAGGTTGATATTGCGGGTCAAAGGAAATGTAATAAAATTTCCCACAACCGATAAGTGCTCTAAAAACAAGATTGGTTGCAATCAGTAATGGTTGTACCAAAAATAACTCAAAATCTTTAAAGTTTCCATCAAAAGTTTAATATCAAGGGGACAATCGGGGCAATTGACTGCACACACATTGCAATCCTCTCACCGCCAAAAAAAGATCCCAGAACCCCTGCCCACTTGTACATGAATAGAAAAAGTTACTACTGCCTAAATGTTGAAGCGGTAAATATTTTTTCCATGAATGGCTCATTATGTGTTATACATTTACTTTCTTGTGTGTAGGTTTGTGATGAAGATCTAAAGTTTCCGCGAAATTCCCTGGATCATGTCATCATTCAGGCATTTGGACAACATCGTCAGTTAGAATGCAGCTTATTCAAAGCCATAACAACCGGCAGTTCAAGTGGCTTTTGGGTGTTTCTGGGTATCCATTGGAACCTTGGTTAATGACCCCAGTGGATGATCCTTCATCCCAAAACGAGCTAGCATTTAATCAAGCTCACATAAAAGCGAGGAATGTGATTGAACGCGCTTTTGGTGTTTTGAAATCTCGTTTCACATGCCTGGTAAAGGATCGAGTACTGCATTACTCCCATGAGAAGGCTGCAAACATTTTCTACGCATGTGGAATCTTGCACAATATCATGCGAAGTAGGAATATTGAACTTTTTGAAGATAATCAGACTCCAGAGCCTGCAACAGCAACTGAGGCCAGTGAAGAAAATCCGCCGAGAGGAAGAAGCGATTATTACGCCAGACAAATGTATATTAATACATTCACTAACTAAAACCTTTTAAGTAATAAAAAAAAAACTTATTTTTCATTTGTATGTATTTTGATTTTCCAAGATTTGCCGCTGTATTTTCCTTCGCTCTTCTTCTCCTGCCTTATCCATCGCAAGCCTCTGTGCACAGATATCTAGAACGTTTGAATAGACGTCTGTTGTTGATAGCCGCGTGCTGCCTCTTGATGAGGATGCTGGAGTCGTCGACGGTAAATCTATTGGGTCATCGTCAACTAATATTATGTCCTCAAAAATGAATGACGACGCTGATGTTGGCGTAATAGGCAACGACTCCATGAACCCTTCCGCATAATCTGAATTCTTAAAACGAAAACATATTCAATTACCATATTCATAATTAGTAATATGTATATACGTAAAGGAACACTTACAACACATCCAAACGTTGGAACAGTTTCCAATCCCTCTATTGCGACAGCACCGAATATATTTAGCGCCTTTTCTTCAGAAGCGCTTATTTGAGATGCTAACGGTGGACCACCACCAGTTAAATTCTTGTGCACTTTAACTTTCCGTGCACGAGAACGCAACTGGTGTTTCCAGTGGTTTAAAGTCTAGACAGAATGCAACATTATGTACATATGTATATGTAATAAAAAAATAACACCTATTAACAAAACTTACCTGTTTCCACATGACCGCAGTACGAACTGGTCCTCGCAAAGCGTTTAGCTCGTCTGCTAAAGTGGCCCAATAGTTCCTCATTCTATGCGGATCAGTTGGTTCATTCTTACCCGGAAGAAAATCTGGATTCTTGTGCATGTTCCTGGGATGTACGCTGATATTTCTTGTTATCTGCAAAATGTTCATTGTTAATAAATGTAGGATCGATATACTCGTAATGAAACACACTTTTAAAATGTTATAATTTATTTCACTTTATTGATAAATAATTCTTGCACTCCGCTCCTACTGGCTCAATGTTAGTTTGAAGACTGACTGACTTTAGTTCTGTGGTCCGTGGCGTTTCTTCACTGTCGCTTGTCGGTGTTTGTACATGTGTGTATCTTCGTTGGTACATTAGTGTGTGTGTGTATTATGTACTTTGTTGCGCTGTCTGTTATGTGCCACTTGGTCGTCGGATGGTTGAATAGTTGTTGGTCATGTCGCGTGATCTTTATGTTGTGTTCTGTTAGCTGTAGGGTATCGTCTGTCTGTTTGTCTGTCTGGACCCAATCCCACATAAATATATTTCATTTTATCATACACAGTATTACCTTGTTCGCAATGTTTCGCCATTATTCTTTATTTTATTTATTTTTCTCTTCCAAATGTGTTGCGTTCGTATAGTCCTGTGGTCTGCTTACATCCTACAAAAGTATTACCACGCACCCACTGTTCAGAAAAAATAATTTCAAAGAAAATTTCACTCAGACGGATGTGCCTGGTGAATATTTGTAAGTTTCTGAATGTCTGGTTCAAATTTAGTTAAATAAAGTCGTAAGTCACCTCGCACCGTTATTTGCGTTATTTCCTTTTCTTTGTAAGTAAGGTAACTACTGCACCGAAACCGCGCTCAGCTATGTATGAAGATGGAAATGCAATAATAAAATTTTGAACAATTTTCCATAAACTGGGGTACAGGGCTGGTATTTGTTTCTGGAGCCAGAACTGCTGGTATCCGCATTTAAACTTTATTTTTAGCTCCTCATTTGTTGTTAACTCAATGAGCTCTTCTTCTAAATGGGACGATACATTCGAGTTATTTGCGAAAGGATTCAGCAGTCAGTCCGGTATACTCATATTGAGAATATCCTGGAATCGCTTTTTTAGATCCTCATGAAGTGTTCGCAGTACTTTAGCAATTCATCCTTTTTGACAGATACTGCTGCTAAGTTTTGGAAGTTTTCCGTAAATTCACCTCTGCCTAGATTACGTCTGAAGAGATTTAGCTTTTCCACAAAAGCAGCCATAACGTTCTTTGTTTTTATTAGGTTCAAGTGATCACCTTGCAGTTGGAGATTGACATCGTTAAATATTTTGAATATGTCAGTCATATAAGCAATATCATGTTTTGATTTAATTAAGTTGTTTCGCAGTTCGTTGTCTCTAGTTTCTAGAAATTCTAGAACAGTACCGAACAGATTAAAAAACCGTGTCAAACAGGTACCTTTGGAGAGGCAGCGAACCTCCGTATGCAGCAGCAAACGATTGTAATCTTCGTCATTTTCATCACACAATTGGCTAAGCAACCGGTGGTTTAAGAAGTTGCTCCTTATTTTGTTGACAGATTTAATAACAAATTGAAGAGACGTGTGCAGAGGTTCACTCAGATTTTTCCCGACCAAATGTTGACGATGTATGACACAATGTACGGCGAGTATTTCTGGTACGGCCCGTTTCAAAAAAGCAATGAAGCGTCCTGTCATTGCTGGAGCACCATCAGTAGCTGCAGACAAAATATTCAGTAAAGGAATATCTTTTTCTTTAAAAAATCTATCAGTGGCCTCAAATATGGATTCTCCCTTTGTGTCCGTTTTCAATGTTGTAGCAAATAAAAGTTCTTCACAAATTTGTTCTTCTTTAATGAGTCGTACAAATGCTAAGAGTAATGCTTCATTATTTGGAAGAGTAGATTCGTCAAGCTGAATGGAAAATTTACATGTTTTCAAATAATCGCACAATGTTTATTATTATTCTTCTGTATTATTGCTCAAAGGAATTTGTTTGATGATCTCACTTCCTGATTTATGAAGCACCGTGTCTATTACTTCCTTCACAGCAGGTAAAATTAATTCTTCACCGATTGTGTTTCCTCATTTTAGCAATCAAAAGACAAATTTTATAGGAAGCCCGCAGCCCGTCATCATGTTGCTTAGAGGAGGATGCGAAAAGATTTGATATAGTAGGCTGTTTATAACTTTTTTTTTCTAATTCTTGAAAATAGGGCAAATCTTTGTTTTTTTGTCAGCATGCATTTTCGTTAAATGTTCTTGTAACCGAGACGGCTTCATTGCTTTGTTTGTTAAAACTTTTTGAAAAGTCAAACACATACATAAGGATTGATTCGTAGGAGATGGAATAAAGCCATATTTTAAATATTCAACGCTATACTGTCGGCACTTTTTTTGTTTAGCTTCGGACATTATAGTAATATTTTATTAAATTTTTTTTTTTTAAGAAGCACATAACAAGTTAACGTTACACAAATTTATAACCCACAACTGCTATCACTCAAGTTTTCTCTTAAGTTTTAACTCGTAGTTGCACAGTTCACAAAGTCACAATTACTAATGAATGAAGTTGAAGTATTGGCTTCGTCGTTTTTAACTCGCACTTTTCAACAACAACAGCTGGAAGACACTTTGTTTATTTTTGCTTTGTTGCGGACTCTCTTATAACCGGAAAAGGGTGCTAGTAACGGTTAGTAATCCTGTTGCATTTTGTGAATGCTGGAAATGCGCGTGTGTGTAATTTGAATGCCACAGAGAAAAATTAGTTATTTTTAGGAATTCGGATGAAAAACATGAAGATGGGAAAAGCGAAGCACTTGTTGACAATTAAAGAAAATTTTTAAATATGGCATTAACATTAATTTAATAATTAAAACAGCATGAAAAAACATATGGCCAATGTGTTGTTTTTTTTAAGTTCTTAATTTTGTTTATTTTCTCCTAAGCGGACACCTCTTATAAGCGGACAATTTTCTCGGAACCGTCGGTGTCCGCTTATGAGAGTGTATACCGTAGTCACAGATAGGTCGACATAAAAAATGTAAACAAACTGGTTTGCGGGGACGGGGGCCTGCTAAGTAGTCTCTCTCTTAAGTATAATTCTCTCTGGTGTGCGTTTTCGTAGCTTGCAGACAAAATTTTCTTTCTAAGACGAACAAAACGCAACTTTCGGAGAATCCGAGAAAATATTCCTTGGAGGCAAAAGTCCTCAATGTCAGTGCGAGGTCGGTATAGAGTTGATATGTTGTCGGTATTTGTATTTTGAATATCCCTATTGTTTGATGTAGGTATATGTATATATGTTTTTTTTTAAATTTAAAGTATTTTTTTTTTAATAAGGGCGGTGCCCCCCCCTGTACAGCTTCAACGCCCCCCACTTTTTTATGAGGACCTCACAGCCCCCTAGATGCCTTCAGCGCCCCTAGGGGGGCGGTAGGGACCACTTTGGGAAGCATTGGCCTAAAGAGAGTTCATGGTCATCATCAAAATGTCTCCATTTCCTCACAGATGCCTTGGTTCCGAAAAGTCATCCTATTTAAAAATACGATTGGAGTAATTTGTGCCTTTTCCAGCATTTCACTGGCCATCAAAATTTTGGCATGTCTGTTTTGTGATTTTTTTAATGTAAAAGTAAATGCGTCGCCGCCAGTGTGGATTGAATTTGCTTCCAAGAAATATGTTTATTTAACAAAAACTATTCACACTCAACACAAACAACTCCGCGGTATCTTCCCACGGTGTTAAACAGATCTCTCAACGGCGAAATCCAAAGGTTAGAAAATGCTATACCGCAATAACGCAGTACCAATACCGTATTCTGCGGTGAAAAGAAATGGTTTACCACGACGCGGGAACCCGTTTGGTAATCTTGTAAATGTACAAAAAATATTTAAAAACGACGCGGAAACCCGTTTTGTGCTTTCACAAAAAAAAATCACACAAAATTGTAAAATGTCAAATTTTGTCGATTTGCGAAATTCTATTTTTTTTTAATTTTTCCCACAAAGTTTAAATAAAGGCTCAAAAAGGACCAAAGATTGTTTTAGAAATCACACACTTTACTTTGATTTTATACTGCCCTTGCTTCTCCGCGTTATAATCAGCCGTTTCTTTTTATTTCATTGACCGTCATATATGGGTGACAATGACAATTCATTATTTGACAGTTTTTACGTATGATTTTCTTTTTACTTAGCTTTACAAATTGTTAGTTAATTTTCTTTAAGTTAATTGCACAATGAATATTCACAATAAAAAAGAGTTGTTACGATGCCGAACAAAAGAAATGAGTTGATCTCTAATTTTATTCTTAATTTATTTACTTAGGGATTACTATTTACTCTGTTTAAAAAAGGAACAAAGAATAAAGACTTCAAAATCGTTTTTTTTTTTTATTGGGAGGAGAATCGTGGCGTGCGTTCTGCGTTACTTTATATGAAAAATCAGAAAAAAACAAGGGCGTTCTTTCAGTCGATATCTTGGTTTCCTTTTGTCTCTTCTACTATATGTGTCTCTCTCACTCTCGCGCTGTTGTGCCAAACTGCTAAAATCACAGACAATAAATATACAGATGTCTCACTCCCATACAAAAAAGTGGTGTATGAAAATGAAATCCACTGAAAAAAAAGAAGCTTTTTAAAAAGCTTCAACTAAAAAACTAACAACAAAATCAGTTTTTTCTCTCTCTCTCTTCTACTTCATCAAATCAGTAATCACATGAAAAATCACACATTTCTCTTTTTCTTCACCACCTTGAGGTAAGATAATAGGTGCGTTTTTTTTTAAGGGTATCCCCCATTAGGCCTAGACACTTTTAGTTTATGGGTTTTTTTAAGGGTACCCAGTACCTTTTAGTTTGTTTGAAAAAAAAAAAAACACCAAAAATATAACTTCATTTATTGATACATACATACATATATAGTAAGAGTAAACATAAAAAATATAATGTATAAATTTTAAAGTTAATACAATATACAGAATAATTTATAAAATAACATATAAAAATATTAATTAATTTGACGAATAGTTCCTACTGCTACTCTCGTCATTTAAATCTATTACTAGCCTTTCTACTGCTTCTTCGGCAAAAACATCCATCTCCCACATCTTTGGTTCAACAATCAGTTGAACAAGTTAGACACATCGGTGCAATTTTTCACTATCGACTTTGTCAAGTGGTCTTGTTAGTAATCTTTTTATTTCAGCCAATTTAACCTATTTCATCCGGCTCCTTTTTTCGTGGACCAAAATCGTTCAAATTTCACCCATTTGAGTCCTTATTAGTGGGAATATTCTTATTTTTTTTGCCTGTTCAGGTATGGTGCCTAGTTACTGGTGCGTTTTCGCACCATTCGCCTGAACCGATATAAAAACAAAAACTATACAGAGTTTTTAGTGACTATTTTTAAAAGCATTTTTTATTTGAAAATTAATGACCGAAATATTTTACATACTGTGGAATGTAGCGAAGCATTTTGGGTGCAATGCCACCTCACATTTGGAGCATTTGAAGACGGTGTGATTGTGACAATCACGGCAACGAAGGCGCTTACCAGTGCGAATAATTGAATGACCGGTCTTATCTGAACGAATATCGTTTAACGCGATCGTTTTGTTTAAATTGTGCATTTGTTTCGGTGCAGATGTTCTGGAATCTGATTTGACTTGACGCAATGCACTCGGTAACATATACACGGAAGTCAAGCTGCGGCATAACACTGGATTTCATTCGCTTCGATTTGTCGTAATACTCTATTTTTGTCTGTTCGTGTTTGTGAATCATGCAATGGAATTTCCATGCATTGACCATTGCTGCGTCCAATGCGTTCGTCAAAAGAGGCCAGTACTATTTCTTCCCGCGCACACGAATGCGGTAGTTGTTCATCGCATTGTCGAACAAGTCCACACCGCCCATCCGTTGACTATATTTATGGAAAACATGCGGCGTTTCAATGGATTGCATCTTTTTGTTTTTCCGGTCCCAACGCTTAGCTTGATGCATCGGCTCAATCCCTTCGTGGGTTGATGCAATCATGACGACCGAATTATCATTCCATTTTGCCATAACAATATCATGGTTTTTGTCAAATGCGAAATCTAATGTTCTTCGAGTCTTTTTTTTTTTTCATTGAGCGAACGTCAACTAGCCTGGCCTCGTTTGTACGATTTTCACGAATAGTGCCAGATGCAAAGTAGCCGAGTGATGATAAGCAGCACATAAGCTTATGCGAAGTGAAAAAATTGTCAAACGTGACGCAATGCTGAAGTGACGTTTCCAA
This sequence comes from Pocota personata, assembly GCA_963082735.1. Lineage (NCBI taxonomy): Eukaryota > Metazoa > Arthropoda > Insecta > Diptera > Syrphidae > Pocota > Pocota personata. The sequence goes on along the minus strand of OY720429.1, from coordinate 36,310,477 downwards.
TTTTGCAAGCAGCTTTATAACCACTGTTTCGCCCAAACCATATTCGATGAATTCAGGATCTTTCGTTGCACTTGCACCGCCATATGGGATAATTGAAAACAGACACCCTTTCGACGACCACAAATCCTAGTATTCGAACCCGAACCGAATGGGTTTTCCCTTGATGAACATTTTGCAAGAATGTCGCCATAATATGCAATCATTTGTTCACCAATGGAAAGTTCGTGCGCAAAAATTCCGAATTGCATGAACTTTTCGTTCATGAGATCGTTTAGTGGCGTCACCTTCGCGTTTGTCGTTCACATCCAATTGCCGGTTATGGCACACATGAAAATAACGTTTTATTCGACGGAAACGATCGCGAGTCATAGCAGCACGAATGATTTGACATTCCAGCGATGGATTTGAGGACCAGTAGTTGTTGGTATCTGGGCGGGTGTTGTAGCCAGACAGAAACAATACACCAATGAATTTGTGCATTTCTACGATATCGGTGTTGAATGTGACATCGTTACAATTGGTAATTGCGTAATCAATGGTACATGCAACAATCTATTCAAGCACCTGGTCATCAATGAATAAATCGAATATTTCGATGGCGACAGATTTCCTGTGAATCCATATCAAATATATCAACACAACGAACAACGAAGCAGATAAAAATGCATAAAAACAAACCATAGTCTTCCAACAGCTGATCGCATTTTTCGAACTGGATGGTGACTGGGTGCTTCGAAAAAGACACATTCTTTGCCTTCGACCACTTTGGCTTGAACACAATTGGCTTCGGTTTCTTCTTTTTCGCGCCACTCGATTCATTTGTTCCACCTTGTGCTTCGTTATCGTCGTCGTCGTGATCCGGCATGTTTACATTTTCTTCGTTGAATTCACAGACAAGTTCTATTTCTCCGGCAACTTCTCGTGGGACGTAAGCACTTAGATCGTTCAACACTTGCACATCATCGTCGATATCTTCAACATCGCTAATCGCATCCACTTTTTGTGGTGGTAACAGAACAAAATCCGCTGCGTCCGCATTGCGAACCATCGCCGCAGTTCTTTATCGTCGCTGCTTGTGTTCAATAGATCTTCAAGTTCTTGTTGTGTGAGAAATTTCTTTTGAAACATTTTCGACGAAAATAAAATTAAGAACACAAAGAAAAAATCAACGCTCTCAGATGCGAGTCAAAATACAAATGGCACCTGTCATACAAAGAGCAAATTACACCTGCCATGCATAGAGCGAAGGGTGCTCATTTTTTTAAATTTTTAAATTTTTAAATTTTTATATCGGTTCAGGCGAAACCGCTCACCTTCGCGTCGTTGCGACTGACGTGAAAAATGGCGGATTGCATTCTACATATTTTTCACGTAGAATATACGTCTATGTGTGACTTTTATTGGAAATAATTTTCAATTTTGGTTTTTCATTAATTTTCCGCTATTATTTGAAAACCTGTTTTTTTTTTGCGAAAATGTCCTCGCGCTGCCTCACCGTGAGCCCGGTTAATGAACGATTCAACCCAATCGAAAAATAGTATATGTTGACAAAGGCTTAAACTAACATATGCGCTTTGATGTGAGGTGATATAATTTTCCAGTTCGCCTGCAGAAAATTCCAAAGTTAGCTGGTGCGTTTCGCACCACTAGCCTGAAATGGGTTAAAAGATTTATTTTGGCTGGCTATGAAGCCCACACCAATGCTATTGGATTAAGGTCACGGTGATAAGGAGGCAAGGGAAGCACTTTGTGTCCTGCAGCTTTAGCCATTTCATCCACGGCGTATGTCTCATATTTTGCTTTGTTACGTCTTACTATATCCAGTAACTCTGCTTTAACCATGTCATCCTCGAAAGTTAAAGCGTTAAATCTCAACCACTTTTTGATCTCATCTTTTCTGGCAGAAGTTGATGGTGCTTTATTTTGTTTTCTGGAATGATAGGATGATAGGCATTGTCCAAAACTATGATAGGGTTGGGTTCCAGGCGTGTTAAGATATCTCTAAACCATTTTTCGTACACGTCAGCATTCATGTCTTCGTGATAATCCCCACTTTTTCCTGAAGTGAAGCATAAAAGTCCTCCATCGACGAAACCTGTAGAATTTTCAATGTGAGCTATAATTAATCTCTTTCCTTTCCCAGATGGTGATCGCAAACCCGTTGGAAATCCTTCATTAAACGCTTGACGTGGTGTTATAATGGCTGGGTCTATCCACACATTTTCTTGAGTGTGTCCCTCATTGACCCACGCCTCATCTCATATTGTAATATGTTCTTCCGTTGACGTTTGACAAATTTAAATTCCAGATTTTCTTTTAAAATTCTATGCAAAATCGCTCTGCTCATGTGCGTTATATTTGCATTCTGTTGTATTTCATGCAATATTTTGTCTAACCTCATTATCAATAAAAAACTGGTGGACTATATGCATAATGGCACACCAGGGGACCAAATTCGGAAGCGCTTGGATTACTTTTGTTAATATTCCGCACTTTTATTTTTCCAAATAAGTTTTCTAACGGATCTTGATTAAATTTATTTACATAAATGTAAAATACATCATTATGATCGATAAATAATGTTTCTCTTATTCTTAGAACACTCTCTATAGTTATGGCTAAACCTTTGAAACAGAATGATCTATTTCTTGCGTTTAACGGCTCAATGTTTAGTATATAAAACTTAATTTCTTGTAAAAAATTTACATTTTGATCATTCCGTATGAGTGCTGGTTTTCCATTAAGAAGATCAAAAAGCCGATTTATTTTTTTTATAAATTCAGCTGTCGATTTCGCAAAATGGGCTATATGGCATGGAAATTTGTTGAGTTTTATTAAGGCTTCACGTTCTTTTTTTTGAAACTCAGTAGGGTCAATGTGTGCCGATGTCAGTTTCGGTCATATTTTGGTGGTATTACCTTTCTCGGTATTATAAAGGTATTCAATTACCTTCCAACTTACAATTCCATCAGATGTGGTCAAATTGTATTTCAATAGGTTGTTCCAAATACTTTTGATAATATGAAGAATATCGTACATTCCATATATGGATTTCTCTTTGTAAATAAAGCTAACGTTTTTTTCGTGGAGATTAAGTTTACTAAATAAACTACGATTTGTAGATCCTTGATCACGGCAAATAGCTCTTACATTCAGTTTCATTTTTCTCTGCGCATATGGCAAGACAATTATGTATATACCTCAATCTCAACCTGTTTCATAGGTATATTACTTGGGCAAACGACATGATATACAACTTGCTTAAAATCTCCACATAAACTGCGAATCATAAAAACGCACGCAGACTTAGCGCATATATTTGACCTTTGATTTCTTTTGGTGAAAATGTTGCGGTTATTTTCTTTATCTTCTCTAATACATTCTTGTTCAATCCTGGAGATAGACTTTTGATCTTAATCCATCTATTTTAAGAAGATGGGTGCGGCAAGTGTAATCCAAGTTGATCTCGTAGAAAGCTGTAGCGGGAAGACGAACGGAAAAAAAAGCACTGCGAAATCCACTTCTCTTCTTCGGTGTATTCTCTTGTACTCTGGGATAGAATGAGCTTCGAAAATGTCTTTGTATTTTGATTAACATCAATCAATAAATCAATTTTCTCTTGGATAGGCTGCTTTTCATGCATCTGTGCCTTTTTTTATCTGCTTTTAAGCGACGAATTTTGTTCAACAGTTTTTTTTTTTTTTAAATTTTTCACTTTCTTTTATCTTTTTTTTTCAACCCATCATTTGATTTCTTAAGTTTGTTTATTCTCTTTATATAAAAAGACTGCATTTTAAGCTGTGTCTCACAGTTTGCGCAATTAAATTCTGCGTTTTCATTGAATCTTCTACTTGATAACGTTTTTGAAGCTAAGTTCAATTCTTCTTCTGAAACTTCTTCACTTATTGCGATGGAGCTTAATCTGGTTTCTTTGTGATTTGTATAGGTTAGTTAAGCCTTGCTAGGATCAAAATATGTCGTATCGTCATCATCATTACCAATAGAAATATTCTCTGTTTGTTTCAAGTGTAAAGACGGATAGACGGCAGTTTGTTTTCAATATTTTTTCCCAATGTTATTATTTTCAAAGCGCTTACTGCATATCCGGGGTCTTTTCAAATTTTCTATTTTGTCCCGAGGCTCCTCTATTAAGGCTAACCATTCGTTATATCTTGCAGTCTCTTTTTAGGAAAATCAAATAATTTTCTATCTGGAAAATCGTTCAATGTTGCACCACAAAAGGAAATTATACATTTGTTTCTTTTCCAGGACATCTTTATGTATATATGTATGTGCTATATGTCTATGTATATATAGTAATTAAATAAACCTGAAAATCAAACTTATGTTTAGTAAATAGTTTGCTGGTGATGTAATCTGAATCGATGCGTCTTAACGTGCTAAATAAAATCGCTCAAAAAGTACTTGAAATATTTTCACGTAATATTAAAATATAATAATAATAATAATATAATAATAAAAGAAAATATTTTTTTTACGTAAAAAACGACAGTTTCTTTTATATTTACCCAACTCCAACATATAATAACGTTCAGTAAACAATCAATCGATTCGTTAAACTACACAACAATTAAATCGAGCACTTTTTTATTTATCCAACAGAAGTCACTTTTACATTCAAACACAGAATGCAAAGATATGTATGGCAAAAATGAACCGACACTAATGAACGGAAGAAGGGGAAAGAAGCGAGCGAAAAATAAAAAAGCTTTATTTGTTTTAGGTGAGCTTTTCTTTTCCGAAAGCTATTTGTCACCTAAGGCTTGTCACCTAAGAGAAAAAATTTCCTCATTTTTTTTTATATGGGCGTGCGACATCTGTATATTTATTGTTTGTGCTAAAATGTTTCTGCCAGGTGTGCCAACGTTCCCGGTAATATGGATCATTGGTCTTGGTTACTTCCTTTTCTTCAACCTGGCGTAAAACATCTAGCTTAGCGAGTTTAGCAGCTGGTCGAATGTAGGATACTGTTGAGGTCCACAATTGCAGTTGCAGTCGCAGTTGCGCTGCGAACTTGACTATCTCTGCCTGGAAAAACTTCGGATACAATACCTTTCTGTCACTGGTTTCTAGGATTGTTTGGGTCGACTATAATGACAACGTAACTTTTTGTAAGTTGACTGGCGGGAAGGTGCCACTTGGTTCGCCTCGTCAACGTCGGCAAATACTCCTGGACCCAACGCTTCCCAAAGGAGTTACGGCCCCGTCATCACTTGCTTCACCAAATTATTTTTATACCACTCGATGACACCGTTAGAAAGAGATTCGGTGTTAAAGCCTCATCTTTGTCGCCTTCGACAGAAACGTAGGTTAGAGTCCGTGAATTTATTATTTTTTCGACTTCGGGCATCATACTTAGAAGAAGTTCGTCTGATGGATTACGACTCAAACCCATTCCTAACAATACCTGTTTTACAGAACGTATCTTTCGCTCTCAACTCGCCCCCATATGTGGCGCTGCCGGTGGTATGAATTTCCATCTTAGTGTTGTGTTCGCCGATACAAAAAAAACGTAAACTCTTTACTTAAAGTTAACTTTTAACTTTATTTATTAAAACTTTGTTGATTAAAGGTTATTAGAAATTATGTCGCGTTATTTGTCGGAACGTGTGAGCGCTGCTGCATCCAGCCATCAACTGCTCTGCTTCGCGTCATAGTTTATATTTTCTTTTGCTCTTTTCCTAGTGCCTGCTTCCAATATTCGGATCGGGTCAAGTCCGTAATGTGATATCGGACCCTCTGTGACACACATGTTTTGTCATCTGTTATGCTCATTGCATAATGCCACTTGGGTGGCACACTTCTGTGACACACATGTCGTTTCCGGAAGGTAAAGCGGACACATGTGGGTATTGAATGATCACGGTTGTGTATTCGATATCGATTAACGTAAGATGCTGTGTTATGACAGAAATGTGTGATTTGGGCACAACATTAGTTTTGCCCCAATGAATTCGTTCGCTATTCTGCCTTGATCCAAGTGTGCAAAGGCGTACTTCAGTTCCTGACTTAGCTCCTTTAAAGTTGGTTCCATTGTCGCTGAATATCTCCAAAGTCGTGCCTCTTCTCGCGATGAACCTCTTGATGGATAGGATGCATGAGTCCTCAGAAAGACAGTGTGTGATTTCGATATGAATGGCTCGAACAGTAAGGCATGTTATTATCAGCACACCAAATCTTTTCTCGGAATGTCTGCCAACCCGTACACTGATTGGGCCAAAATAATCAATCCCAATGTAAGAAAAAGGTCGAGTAAATGATTTCATCCTACTAGGTGGTAACTCTCCCATTAAAGGTGGTATCGGTTTTGCCCTCACGTTTTTACAATACTGACATGTAAATACTACTTATTTTTTTCGCGAGGGTTCTAAGACCTGGGATGTAGTATAGCTGCCTAAGTTCATTTATAACCGTTTCAAGTTCAGTTATGCGATGTTTTTTTTGGCAAAATTACGGGCCGTTTTACCTCATGTAGATTATCGTCAGCGTTATCAATATGACCTATTATCCGCATAGGTTTTTGTCCATATAGGGCGATAGTTTAAACAATGGATGTTTCCTATCAAATATCATAGGTTCTATCAGATTCGCTTTTAAAATGGTAACCTCTTCTCACTGACGATATAAGTAGTTTTGCGAACGCGGGCACACCCATTTTGGATTGACTCTTTTCCCTAATCTTATATCGATGAACATGAAGACCTATCCAAGTGATCGCACCAATCGGTTCCAATTGAAGAAACGGGTCGATGATGCTGAGTACCTATTCGACACCTTGAGCGAAGTATGAGCCTCATCGCTGAAGATGATTTAACGATAAAAATCTGGTTCAACTTCCAGTTGATTTTCAGCCAATTCACCGAACACACGACGCAATTGATGGTCCGCTGGCTTTAATTCTTGCACCAGTTGAATCTTATATGGATGTAGGCCAAGATCTTTCCTCAAATTTTCCCAAGTAGTGGACGGGCAGCGACCGAGTAGCTGAGAACGGCGTCGGATCGATAAATTCGGGCCTTCTGTCACACTTACGTCTACAGCGGCGATGGCTTCTTCTGTACGGATGGTACGGGCTCGATTTGGATGAATATTATCACAAAGAGTAAATGTGGTCATGAATCGATCCATAGTATTGTGTATTAGCTGCTCAGATGGACGATTATGTGCACCGTAAACTTGACGAAGTACTCTATAAGTTTGGCGAACAGAGCGCGAATTTTGGAAATAAATTTCCACGATTTGTAAACGTTGTTCTGGTGTAAGTCTTTCCTTGGTGATTTGCCAAAGTATACTGAAAAAAAAAGTCAAACACACTTCATTAGTATGACAGCTAGTTTGACAGTTATCCCTATCGGAAGTTCTATACCTCTAAAAAAAACACCCTATACATAGCACATACGCGCACCACACTCATATTCACTAAGATAATTTCCCAGTACAATTTTATTACTGGCGGGAATGATAACCACGTGCACAGAGCACATATTCTTTTCGGGACACTTATTATTCCATTTTATATGTGATCACTAATGATCACTATATATGTGATCACCGACGCACTGATCACCGATGGAATTGCACGTCGCGATTAATTATTTAATCAGAAAAAAAAAAAAAAAAACAAACGCAGTTTAACTTTACAAATTTCTTATTATTTCTTTTTGCATCGATTATAAAGATGATACGAATTTCTTATTATTTCCTATTCTCGATTGCAAAGATTGATTCTTGTCACCCGCACGAATTCAAGTCCAACTTCAGAATGAATCCCCAGTACAGCTAGAGTTTCCCCGATGTCGTCCATATGTGCTGCGTCAGCTATTCGGCGGATGCGCGTGCACGGTGTCAGCATAACCGCAGTCCGGCGTGTGATGGGAAAATGCTGATGTAGGTAAAATGCAGTGCAGGCAGGTGGCATGCGGTGAACCCGTGAACTTGCTTGAATGTGCTGCGCCGTGTTAACTTCGATCAAGAGTATCTAGCCCATAATCGATATTGCTTATGTTTATGTTTTCCAGAGTTCGATCGAGTGTATTGGCCTAGCTCACAATCGATGCTGAGTTTACACTTTCAAGGGGTGAACCCAATGCATTGGTTCATTTTATTTTATGTTTGTTTACATTTTACTTTGTTGTCGCAACTTTTATGGGTCAACACGGAATTTACGACAGCAAATTACGAAATATATTAAAGTTAAATACAAAGTAAGAATGTAAACTCAGCCGATGCGGTATTTACTAAGACCAATACTTAACTCACACGAGTCATAAATTACGATTGAATGAACTTTATTGAACAGAACTTAATCAAACTGAAAGCTACACTATACTTACTGCCTCTTCGCTTTTCTTCTTCATCTGTACTCGTATTTATTGATATTAATTCAGTACTTATTGCTTACTCGAATTCCTTATGTTGCACAAAGCGCAGACATAGTGTCTACGACTTTAGTGAGAAATTTATTTTGCTCATAATTCTTTTTGAATATTGCTCATAAGCACATCGTACTTATCAGGTGTTTGTGTCGTGACATTATATAGAAATAGTATTTCATAAAAACAGGGGAGCTTTTTTTTTATTTACTACTTTCTTTGCGTCTGTTTACTGAACTTGTTACAAGGGCCTGTACCTCGTCCAATAACAAAAAGAAAAGAAAAAGTAAACAGGTACCTGAACCCAGATAATTTCGCCGGCGATCCCTCGATGGTATTTAATATCGGCATCCTCTCGTCCTGGCTGATCGTGCTCCTGTGTTTCCTCGCACGCACACACACCCCATTCCAGGGGTGGATTTTGGTGTTTTATGTTGAAATTAAAATTTAAAAATGAATATTTCTTTAATAACCCTGAATCTTCTAATGTGTAAAACGCTTCCCTTAGATTTTCGATTTCTCTACTTAGAATTATGCTCGCTAAATTTGCATCTAGACCGTTAATGAAAGTCTTTAAAATCATTTTTTCGTTGCTACTATGACAGAATTCTACAAGTTGTTCCAAATCAAATTCAAATTTACAATTTATTTTATCTAAGATATCTTTTAACTTATTGTAATATTCACTGGCAGATTAGCCACCACAAGCCACGCAGTCTATCCGGTGCCAAAAAAGAAAAAAAAGGGAAGAACAAAACCGAACACGTTGCTTTATGTCACAAAGCAGCGAGGTGCGAGAAATGATATGGATGATCGAGTTGCAAATGTGCGTTGATAGGCGAGGTTATCAACTGAGTGTAGTTATCGAATTGAAGCTGACAAGTGTGAACATAGCATCGATGGTGATTCGTTGACGCCACAAATTTTTTATTTTTTATTTTTTTTGTCACCACGATGTCACATATAATCGCGAGTGCGGTTGATGGATGATCGCGTGTGCGCTCGACGGCAGGCAAAAGGCAACTGATCGTGTCAATTGTTGTCTTAATGTCGTTCCAAGATGAGGATTGCACATCTTGAGGACAAATTGAGTGAGCAATCTCATCTTTGCACCCTGGAAAGTGAGTTTGCATTAAAAGCTCCAGAGACTTGCTAGAGGAATCCGTCCAAGTTTCGTCCGGCCTTTTGATAAAGAACTGACAGGAGTGTTCCTTGGAGAGGATCTTACTCAGTCTGGCAGAGTCCTTAATGGTTTCAATGGACTGACAATAGTCCATCCAAGCCAGAGACTTGGCCCTTTTAATGGATTTCTTACCTTCTTTTAGGCAATCCTTATATGGTTGCCAAATTTTGTGTCGGTAGCAGACATTGAAGATTTCTCTGGTAATCTTCCTAAGATTAGAAAGATCTTCGTTCCACCATGAGGGAAATTTTTTCCTACTGAATTTAATAGGGCACGAAACCTTAAAAGCCGTACCCATGGCTTTTTCTAGGGTTGTAATCTTGTCGTCAAGTTCCTTGACTGATTCGATTTTCGTGCCGGGTGTTCTGTGAAGTTTAGAATTGATAACCTGCCCAAATTTGCTCCAGTCAATTCTCTTAGGGTTTATAAATGGCTTAGGTGCCTCGACCTCGAGGCTAACATTAAAGATTATCCATTTATGGTCAGAAAAAGATAGACGATCTTCAGTATAATGTCCAAGACTTCCTCCCAACCTCTGAAATTATCCGAACTCGGAAAGACAAAAGTTGGTTTGTTACCCACATTACAGACAGAAATGTTGGACATCACAAGGAAATCGAATAAAGACTCACCGCGTTTGTTGATTTCCGAGCTGCCCCATGTCTTGCATTCGCATCGCAGCTTAGAATCATTTTGCCATTTTTCTCCGCGATCGCTGATGTCAACTGTCGTACCTCCTCAGGCGGTGATGGTCTGTCACGATCCATATAAGCTGAGGAAATAAAAAGAGTGTCAGTTGCAACCTCCAATTTAACTACAGTTAAATCGGCAGAGCTAAAATTAGGACATAGAAATACATTTATATGTTTTTTAGCTAAGGTACAGGTCCTAGATTTATTACTGACCTGGTTAATGGTATTGTAGAAGATGTTGTACCGGTTGTCCTACAGCTCTTTAACGACTGAACCTTTCACCCAGGGCTCCTGAATAAGGCAAATGTTCCTCGCCTAGGAAAAGACGCACTCTTCGAGTGGTGCAGACAACTTGTCGGTGCCATCAACTTCTCCTGTCTCATCGTCAGGACCAGAGGGGCGGAAACTTTGATTTTGGCATGCCTTATGCCAAAATGCAGCTTATGGTCGGCTTCTTCGAGTGCCACCAGGCACCCTTCGTTGATCAGAAGCAGGAAAGAGGAGCTGTTTTTCTGAGGTTCCCCTCTTACTTCTGGTCCTTACTTCTGATGACCCGATACCTACCTACCTACCTACCTGATACTAATTCAGTACTTATTGCATACTCGAATTCCTTATGTTGGACAAAGCGCAGACATAGTGTCTACGACTTTAGTGAAAAAATTTATTTTGCGCATAATTCTTTTTGAATATTGCTGATAAGCACATCGTACTTATCAGGTGTTTGTGTCGTGACTTTATATAGAAATATTATTTCATAAAAACACGGGAGCTATTTTTTTTAGTTACTACTTTTTTGCGTCTGTTTACTGACCTTGCTACGAGGGCCCGTACCTCGTCCAATGACAAAAAAAAGTAAACAGGTACCTGAATCCAGATAATTTCGCCGGTGATCCCTCTATGGTATTTAATGTCGGCATCCTCTCGTCCTGGCTGATCCTGCTCCTGTGCGCCCTCGCACACACACACACACACACACCCCATTCCAGGGGTGGGTTTTGGTACTTTATGTTGAAATTAAAATTCAAAAATGAATTTCAAAAAAAAAAAAAAAAAAATTCCAACATACCTGGTTCTGGGTGGTATCCACTGGCAGTAGCCCTACTGCAGCTTGTCCTCTTTGTCGTATCGTTTTTTTTTTTTCTGCACATAGTGCTGAGTTTTCCTTTCTTTTTACAATCACCCAATCCAAGGGTGGATTTTCTTTTAAGTCATTCAAATAAAAAAAAAAGTTCTACAAAAGAAATCACAGCGATTCGCCTCGCAAAAATTAAAAAGAAATGTCAACAATCAGCTCACATGAGGGAGGGAAATACACTCGTCTCTCTCTCGCAAAAATTATTAATGGCGATCGGGATTATTCGAATTCCTTATGTTGGACAAAGCGCAGACATAGTGTCTACGACTTTAGTGAAAAAATTTAATTTAATTATTTTTTTTTTGTGCATATCGTAGTCATTTGGGATATATCAAGCGTTTTTAAAAGAAACTTTTGGCAAACTTTAATATTTTCTCCTTTATAATTAATTACATACTCGTAAGTAACATTTCTTTTTTTTACTAAGGGCTCTTCTCCTCTTCACATTTTTGGGTCTCACGGAATTTCCTATTCCCCAATAATGTTTGTGAATATTGCACCGATCGTTTTCACTTAATTTATTTTGACAGCTATTGCCACACTTTTTGTTTAAACACTGATTTTTTTGACGCGGATCGAACTTGACTTTTCTTTTCACCTCTTTTTCCAACACACATCTCTTCTTCAATTTGCGTTGAATTGGATTCGGTATCAGAGTACGGAACAAGTCTGCTTACACCGGCCATTCTTAAATAAAATTAATAATAATGATAAAATGAATTATTTAACTATAACCGAAAAGCAATACCTGATCGTAGCTTAGAACGAAGCTGCAATGCTATCAATTGCACTCTCTCCTAAAATTCAAACGAAATAACTGTAACTCTCTTACGGTTAAATTGATTTTGCTGGCCGAAGTGAACACAGAGAAACAGCAAAATTATTTGACTGATAACGTGAATTGGTTAAAATGAAGCAGTCACATTGTATGCATGTCGCTTACGATATTTTGCTGTTAGGAACAAATGTAAATGTCGCTTACGATAAATTTTGTTTTCTCTGTAATTTATAACTGGAATGCTTTATTAAAAAACCAATGATGCAGAAAGACGCGTAATCGAATAAACTATCGAACTGCATCATTAATTCATTTTTGCTTAAAATGTCGCTTACGATAATTTGGCGGTTAGGGCGCGATATGCTTGCAACATATTTGAATCGATTTGTATGAAGTCTTTACCGTTTTTAGCTTGTGATATATATGCGTATATTTGAATGTTTCAATATGTGGTGGGAAAAAAAGTAAGAAAACATCTTTAATATCACTAACACGAATTTTTGCATATCTTGTTGTTCCAGGACGAAGAGAAATCACATTTTCGTTCCAAGATCTACCACTATATTGCTGAAATGGTTGTGGTTGCCACATAATACCATCTTTTGAAACAAGCAATGGATGTTCGCCTTGAACAGCTTATTCGTTTGTTTCATTTGATCCACTCACTTCCTTTTCAACGTCAGAATCACTAGCCATCGTCATCACAAGCATTTTCATCTGGCACAAATTCGTCATCGCTGTTTCCAGAAATATCACTATCATCACTATCACTTTCATTCAAAAATGCTTTCATTTCTTCAATTGTAAGATATATTGGTCTCGACATAGTACTTTTTTATTATTATTATTAGATTCTCAATATAAACGCACGATGTTCACTTGCGATGAAACTCAATGCAATTGGCATTTTATATGAAATGCACTATATTCATATGTGTAGAAATCTACACAAGAAGGTAGACAACGTAATTTTAGCAATAACAACCGTAATAAACTTCTTTTTATGGGGAAATGCTTTTTTTTTCGTAAAATAAGGATCATCGTCAGAAAATTCCGGAAGTTAGCAATTAAGGGTTTTTAAAAAAAATAAGAAAAGAGGTAGCTTATGTGTAGTTTTCTACACAAGGGTGGGATGAAGGTTAACCTTGGCATTTTACCTTTTACCCTATGCGGGAAATCACTGTGCGACGGCTGGAATGACTGTGGCGATACTATACTGGACGATACTATACTGAAACTTGGGGTAACCCCGATAGTTTCCGGTGTTTCCATAGATTCTGCATAAAGCACACGAAAACTGGCTTTTATCTGTCGCTCCATCCTTACTTAGAGCACATTATTCTGTTTTGTGTTTATTTCCAAACGACGCATCGAGGCAGCAGTGAAAGCGAGTCTTCACTGTGGCAACCTGGTAGTCTAGGACTTTAACACTGCTTAGATCATCCAGTTCGCTATTGGGTGAGAGCTGAATCAGGAATAACGATAGTTTCCGCTTCTCCCTTTTGGCACTTGTTTGGTGAACGGCTTGATCCATACGAGTTGAAGACCATCACACTCATTCTCTTTCAGCAGCTTTAGGAGCACCGTCGGATCGGTAGACCGGAGCTGGTTAGCAGCTTTCCTCCCATGTCGCTTCCGTACGACCGGTTCACGTGCCTGAGTCAATAAATTTCCGCAATATTGACCATTCATCGTAGTCCCCTTTGGCAGGTAATCAATCAGCAAAACACCCTCGCTGTTCCAAAAAACAGTCGCCTTAAGCTTCGAAGCCGACTTTTCCACCTTGAATTTCTTCGGCGGCCTCTCCCCTTTTTCAAACCACTACATAGACTCTTGTTTGGACTCCGAATCGTATTAGCGAACCCAAGTCTCATCTACAGTTACGACTCGGTTGCAAATTTCGTCGAGATTGTCCCCGGCTAACTCCACAAAATCTTTGCAGCACTCGAGTCGTCGTTGCGCACAAATTTTTTTCATGTTTAAATGATCCTGCAAACTATGGGTAAATGGGGTTTTATTATGTGTTACTATATACATATTTTAGAATTCCAAATAATGAACAATAGAAAAAGGAAGAAATTTCAACCCAATTTTCAATTTTCAATTCTGTATTTCATTTGATAAATAGGTCCTTTATAAAAAAAAAACTTTAAAAAAAAATCTTAAATGGAACACATTTTAGGCTTTTAAGGAATTCAGTCTTTGCTTTACATTAAATTAAACTTAAAATCTAAATTAACACATTGATTACATTGATTTTTTACTGATTTGAATATTTTTCTGGAGAATAAATTTCCTTCACTAGATTCGGCCTTTGTTTTAAATACTCTTTGAACTCTAGGCAAGTCATAATTATATTTAGTTATCAAAATAGATTTAATGGTTTCTACCTTCATTTGGGTTTTTTCATTTGTCCAAATGTCCAAAGCATTTGACCCTGGCAGACATAAGCCAAATTCTACAATGCTCAAAATGTTTTTGAAAATTTCCACCCATTTATCTCCTGCAGTCTTCTGATTATCTACCCATTCTGCGATTTTTCCCAAGGTGACATACCTTTTTACACACGCAAATTCATCGAAAGTTTGACTGTCATCAGTATTGAAACCGCTTCTCTTTTTCATAATGATTGGGAAATAACGAACAAAATGAAGGACCAGCACTCAGATTGTTAAACGAAAAATCAAAAAAACTAGACAGCCCAAAGAAATAATCGACGAAAATTATCTAACAAATAATTATTTATTTCTGGTACTTATCTCTGGTCCGGCTGAAATCCAAGTGGACGAGAATACGAATTTACAAAGTGATCGTGGACTTAACTGTTATATAATTACTTTAGAGAGTACAGTGCAGCAAAACAGATTTATGAATTGAGAGAACAAGAGAGTGACAAACAAGCATGAATAGAATATAGTAATATATATACATATGTTTTGCGTTAAATTGAAATTAAAATAGGGTAGGTTTATGATGTTAGGAAAGTTGTAATATTAATTGAAACAAATTTAATCAAACGAAATATTTTCAAACACATAATAAACATTAAACTTGCTTCAACTTGGTCCCAAGACGGAACTGCACGGAGAAGTACCCATTCCAAAACTTCAACTTCAACAATGCTCTGTCCCATTGATTTAAATAGTCAATGCAACTATTGTAAAAATCCCTCAAGTGTTTTTTGATTTTTTCTGAAATAGTAAGATCTTCTTGCTCTAAATCCGTAATCATTATTGGCAAAAAACACTCATCTCTTCTTTTTTCTATTTTTAATTTAAGATCTTTGATGATCATTGACACTTCCGTCATGCATATTTCCTGGGACTCAATCGGTAAAATGTTATTATAAAAAAGAGTAGCCTGACAATGTGCAAAAAAAAACCAGACTTCGGAGCAAGGATTATTAAAGAATTCCTTTAAGATAGTTGGGCACTTTGGTTGCGATAAAAAGTAAACCTTCAAAGGCTTAAAAAGTTTTAAAATTCCTTCTATCGACGGTTTAAGAGTGAGCCATCTAGTCTTACTGAATCCCATTAATTGTCGATATTCCGTATCAACTGCGTCGCAAATTTCTTTTAATTGTTCAACACGAACTGTATAAATGTAAAAGTATGAATATATTTTCACAACAATTACTTCGATATATATTGGCAGACACTCTACTGACGTTTGAATACAGTTGTTCAAAATGTGAGCTGCACAGTTGACTCCAATGAGATTATTTCCAGTAGATTATTGAAGTTTATTGAACAAATTGATTTTGCCCCTCCTTGCCGCTCCACCAAAGTTGCAATTGGTATTGTCTGCGCAGATGGCCACCAGTTTTGTGTCAATATCAAATTTTAATAATAGATTCGATATATATTTTGTTAATAAATCGACATTGAGTTTTCCATTGTTGGCTATTGAAATATAGCCATGCATTTGCTGCATTTCACATCGCCAGTTGTGGTTTTTTTTTTAAGAACTTGAACTTCCTTTGCAAGTCGTCATTAAACACGCATTTTCTAAATATGTAATTTTCAATATTTAATTACTTTTTAATAAATAATTTGAAGTTAAACTTACCAGTTTTTACCACAATGCAGACAAATAATTTCTGAAAGCTTAGTTGGAAAGCTTTTAATTTTCACATGACAGATGACAGATGATGTCAAAACCAATAGAGTGCGTTCGGAAAAAGAAAAATTTGTACTAAATTACTTTTTTGCTCCTACACCAAGTTAAGGCACGTTTGCATTATCATTTTGTTTATTGAATTTTTGTTTTCTTAATGTTAATTAAGATTAGATTAATTTAAATGAAATACAAAACAAATAATGAAGAACTTCTAAAATGCAGAACATTTATATGTTTTTGTATACAAAATAATTCATAATGAACATCGTCTTCAAATACAGAACTGTTCATTATTATAATGAACGGATAGTCACGGTAATTATATAGGATTTGTGTGTTGTTATTGATTTAGGTCACGTGGCATTACAGTATGTACTTAACTTCATGACAATAAGGAATCAATAGAAATTTCAATTGGATGAAGTCTTAAGCAAGTAAAATGTTTCAATTAATTAGAAACATATGAAATAAAATATTTTTCGTATTTCAATTTTGCATTTTTCTCTCTTGTGATAAATTTGGTAGAAATATATATATTTTTTTTAAGTTGAATATTAAATTCAAGAACGAAAAAGCAATGTAAATTAAAATCTACCGTTGTCAACATGCTATTTTTCACTGTTATAAAGGACTTTGTTGAGTTTTCCTTTGATATGTTCGAATTGATAATTTTCAAATTTTTTGAGTTATAAGCATTTGCGGGTTTCAGCATGAGTCAAAAATTCCAATTTGCAATTTTTCATCAAATTTATCAGTTTGTCAACAAATTTACCATTTTTTCATCGTATTTTCATAATGTGTTTCGCATTTTTTTTTATACTTATTGCTCCAAATTTCAATTGATTCATTTTAAATTTTTAACTATTTTTTTTGGGATGCTCATTGTTAATTTTGTTGGTCAAATTAAGGGAAAAAATTGGTTTTGTAATTTGTTTGTTTGGTCGATTTGGACTATTTGTCAGTGCGGGTCTCTGGACAGTTCACTTACGAGTAGTTAGCACTATTGCTCCACTTTTAGCACTAGGTTCTGATTTGTGATTTACAAATTTGACTTCTGCTTGTCCGTTTTACTTTCAGAACTTCTGTTACGGACTCCAGTGCGTGATAGCGGCGGACAATCCAAATTCTTGTTTCAGTGTCCCAGTTATCCATTTTTGTTAAATCTAAAAATCAATCTGCAAAATAAAAAAAAAATTAACCAGATTCATTAAATAGAAAAAAAGTTGTTAAATTTTTTTTTGGTAGCGGCTTTCATCAGCCACCCTGTACTTTAGGTTTTGGCGCGAAATTCAAAATATGCCAATGTATTTGTTTATGTATCTAGCAGATTTGTGTAAAAATGTATTAATTAGAAATGTATTGATTATACTAGTTACAAAAACATAGAATTTACAATAGTTTTGCTTGTTTTATAATAATTTTGTTGATATCGAAGAACTGTCACTTGGAGTTATCACTCTGTTCCACAATGTTCTTAATCGCCAACATTCTCCCCGGCTGTAAACGGAGTTCGCAAATTATTGTCCACTAACTTGCAAAGTTCATAATTCAGTTCCGGACCACCCTTGTGGTCGAATTGATCTACTACATGTTGATTGCAAAAGGTACAAGGTACGAATATATTGTGGTGTTCTAAGTTAAGATGGCTTAGCATTAAAATTTTATGTCCTCTAAGTTGAATTGAACTTAAAATGATAACTTCTTCAAGTTAAAAATATATTTCACAAAAGAAATTACAATTCACAAAGAAATTAAAAATCTATATCCACTTTTACTGTACATGTTATAAATTTTATTGTCCATCTATGACAATATTGTCCAACCGACAAGTGTTGTATAATTTGCACTCTAGTTCCAATGAAACATCGCTTTTGGTTACTACTGTTAAATTAACAGAGAATCATTTTACATACATATGTAAGAAGATCAAGTACTACTTGAACTTGACTTGACTTTCTTTAAGGACTCCCAAGGTCGAATACTGATGGTGGTACTCAAAAGTACCGTTGAGCTGTCGGGACACATTTTTTTGAGAAAATATATTTATATTCTTTTGCTGACGAAGTTGTTATAAATTTTCAAACTAATAGAGAGTTCTGTCGGTAAACTTGCTTGGATCTTTAACTGTTGCAAGGATTTCATTTATTATTAATACTTCACAATAAAGTTCGTCCATCTTGATTTTCATTCTTTCATTTAAGTTTAGAACTTCTAACGTAATCTCGAAGTCATCAAACGAAAGCTCTTGTTTCAAATTGAATCTTTGGATTTTGTTGCTTTGTCTCAGCATGTTGTTTAATCTGCAACAATTTATAAACATATAATTCAAAACAATTCAAAATAAACGGCAAAGGAGGATGGAAATACCTAACTTGACATAAAAGAACTCACCTGGCCAACGCCACTTTTTCCGATAGAAATTATTATATTGCATGCTACACACTTTGCATTGAATACATTTAGGGGATCCTTAATAATCCAGTCATAATTTTTTTACCCATTCTGCTTTGTATTTCTGCAGTCTTTTCTGTATTTTCCGCTTTTTAGTGGGTGTTTGTGGCGCAATCGTACATTTTGTACTCGATCCACTTTCGTTGTTGCTTTCTTTTTTCAAATTCCGAGCAAACAACAGAAAAATAAACAAAGTTTCAAATCACACGATTACACGAAGCAGACAGTTGTCTTATAACATACAAGCATTTCTCATCGCTGTCAATTTTGACACTGACAGCAAGACTTAGGCGAATTCAGATACATGCATCATAAAATTAAACCTTAAGGTGCAATCAAAATGGAAGATGTATGGAAATATAGTATTTTTGCGTACTATATATTTTTTCACCTGTGTATAGTACTTGACTTCAATGGCAAAATGTTCCGTCAACCATTCCTTGAATATGGAAGCGGTAGCCCAGGCTTTTTTGCTCGACCTCCAGTAAACAGGCAAATGCGGTTTAGAAATGCCCTTGAAAGCCCTAGGATTTTCAGATGTATGAATAACCAAAGGCTAATATCTGAAATCACCCTTAGCATTTGCGCATAACAGAATAGTGATTCGTTCTTTTGCTACTTTGAATCCTGGAGCAGACTTCTCCTCTCTCGCAATAAATGTTCTATTCGGCATGCGTTTCCAATAGAGACCTGTCTCATAAGCATTAAGTATTTGCTGAAGAGAATATCCTCCAGCTTCGATTTGTGTTTTAAGAATCACCGGAAAACGAGTTGCTGCTTCTTCATCGGCACTCTACTTGCCGAAAACTGTTGCTCTGTAGACGAACATCCTTCTTCTATTTTTAAGCGCTCATACAATTGCAATGCCTTTTCCCGAATAACAGCTGTGCTCAAAGGCATTCGGTTGGATGTCTGCCGTTGTATCCACGCAGTTAAGATACTTTTCACTTTTTCAACCAAAGCCGAACGAACTCTGGATGTTGATTTTGTCGACAACTCCCTTGACTGCGTAACAGACAGTTTTATTCGTTCTTTATTTGAGCTTATTCTTCGGATGCTCATTTATGCCATATAATTTTCCTAAAGCATACGGCTTCTCCCCGTTTTCCAGTTTTCTGATTATTTCTTAGTCAAACTCAGAAAAATGGTATTTCGCACAAAGCGAAGTCGCGCAAATCTAATCTAGGTAGGTATATGAAAATCGCACAAAGGTGAAACCTCGCAAAGCGAGGTATGAGTGTATATATAATTCAATATTTCGGCATCTTGCTGATTTCGGCTGGGATGTTGACAGCCGTACCTTTTTCCTTTTTCTTCTTCCCGCTAGCGCCAAACGGTTCACATGAAGGCTTGGTTAATCATGGAGCTCCCTTTTAAGGTTGTACCGATCAGAGTATATCTACTTACAGTAGTAGGGACACTCTCCACGTGTTTCTTATCAGTTTACAATTTTGAGTATCTCACAGACACGAGAAATAGACGACAGTATGAAGTGCTGTAGTGAAAGAGGGATAGAAGAGAAGAAGAACTAATTCGAAATGTGGCACAGGGTGACACCAAAGAAAATCAAAAATCAACTTGTCATCATTCTTTATTACACATTTTATAATTATATGGTTCACATGTGTGTTACGCTTAAATATTTATATTTGTTGTTAGTTTTTTTTGTTATCTTTATTAAACTGCTGTAGAGGGTTACTACTGCATGAACATATTTCCAATAAAGAAACACATTTTTTTTATGCAAATATGTGTTTATTTGGGATATTATAATATATAGTTGGACAACATTTTTTTTTTGGGTATATAGTATAGGTTCTGATTTGTGATTTACAAATTTGACTTCTGCTTGTCCGTTTTACTTTCAGAACTTCTGTTACGGACTCCAGTGCGTGATAGCGGCGGACAATCCAAATTCTTGTTTCAGTGTCCCAGTTATCCATTTTTGTTAAATCTAAAAATCAATCTGCAAAATAAAAAAAAAATTAACCAGATTCATTAAATAGAAAAAAAGTTGTTAAATTTTTTTTTGGTAGCGGCTTTCATCAGCCACCCTGTACTTTAGGTTTTGGCGCGAAATTCAAAATATGCCAATGTATTTGTTTATGTATCTAGCAGATTTGTGTAAAAATGTATTAATTAGAAATGTATTGATTATACTAGTTACAAAAACATAGAATTTACAATAGTTTTGCTTGTTTTATAATAATTTTGTTGATATCGAAGAACTGTCACTTGGAGTTATCACTCTGTTCCACAATGTTCTTAATCGCCAACATTCTCCCCGGCTGTAAACGGAGTTCGCAAATTATTGTCCACTAACTTGCAAAGTTCATAATTCAGTTCCGGACCACCCTTGTGGTCGAATTGATCTACTACATGTTGATTGCAAAAGGTACAAGGTACGAATATATTGTGGTGTTCTAAGTTAAGATGGCTTAGCATTAAAATTTTATGTCCTCTAAGTTGAATTGAACTTAAAATGATAACTTCTTCAAGTTAAAAATATATTTCACAAAAGAAATTACAATTCACAAAGAAATTAAAAATCTATATCCACTTTTACTGTACATGTTATAAATTTTATTGTCCATCTATGACAATATTGTCCAACCGACAAGTGTTGTATAATTTGCACTCTAGTTCCAATGAAACATCGCTTTTGGTTACTACTGTTAAATTAACAGAGAATCATTTTACATACATATGTAAGAAGATCAAGTACTACTTGAACTTGACTTGACTTTCTTTAAGGACTCCCAAGGTCGAATACTGATGGTGGTACTCAAAAGTACCGTTGAGCTGTCGGGACACATTTTTTTGAGAAAATATATTTATATTCTTTTGCTGACGAAGTTGTTATAAATTTTCAAACTAATAGAGAGTTCTGTCGGTAAACTTGCTTGGATCTTTAACTGTTGCAAGGATTTCATTTATTATTAATACTTCACAATAAAGTTCGTCCATCTTGATTTTCATTCTTTCATTTAAGTTTAGAACTTCTAACGTAATCTCGAAGTCATCAAACGAAAGCTCTTGTTTCAAATTGAATCTTTGGATTTTGTTGCTTTGTCTCAGCATGTTGTTTAATCTGCAACAATTTATAAACATATAATTCAAAACAATTCAAAATAAACGGCAAAGGAGGATGGAAATACCTAACTTGACATAAAAGAACTCACCTGGCCAACGCCACTTTTTCCGATAGAAATTATTATATTGCATGCTACACACTTTGCATTGAATACATTTAGGGGATCCTTAATAATCCAGTCATAATTTTTTTACCCATTCTGCTTTGTATTTCTGCAGTCTTTTCTGTATTTTCCGCTTTTTAGTGGGTGTTTGTGGCGCAATCGTACATTTTGTACTCGATCCACTTTCGTTGTTGCTTTCTTTTTTCAAATTCCGAGCAAACAACAGAAAAATAAACAAAGTTTCAAATCACACGATTACACGAAGCAGACAGTTGTCTTATAACATACAAGCATTTCTCATCGCTGTCAATTTTGACACTGACAGCAAGACTTAGGCGAATTCAGATACATGCATCATAAAATTAAACCTTAAGGTGCAATCAAAATGGAAGATGTATGGAAATATAGTATTTTTGCGTACTATATATTTTTTCACCTGTGTATAGTACTTGACTTCAATGGCAAAATGTTCCGTCAACCATTCCTTGAATATGGAAGCGGTAGCCCAGGCTTTTTTGCTCGACCTCCAGTAAACAGGCAAATGCGGTTTAGAAATGCCCTTGAAAGCCCTAGGATTTTCAGATGTATGAATAACCAAAGGCTAATATCTGAAATCACCCTTAGCATTTGCGCATAACAGAATAGTGATTCGTTCTTTTGCTACTTTGAATCCTGGAGCAGACTTCTCCTCTCTCGCAATAAATGTTCTATTCGGCATGCGTTTCCAATAGAGACCTGTCTCATAAGCATTAAGTATTTGCTGAAGAGAATATCCTCCAGCTTCGATTTGTGTTTTAAGAATCACCGGAAAACGAGTTGCTGCTTCTTCATCGGCACTCTACTTGCCGAAAACTGTTGCTCTGTAGACGAACATCCTTCTTCTATTTTTAAGCGCTCATACAATTGCAATGCCTTTTCCCGAATAACAGCTGTGCTCAAAGGCATTCGGTTGGATGTCTGCCGTTGTATCCACGCAGTTAAGATACTTTTCACTTTTTCAACCAAAGCCGAACGAACTCTGGATGTTGATTTTGTCGACAACTCCCTTGACTGCGTAACAGACAGTTTTATTCGTTCTTTATTTGAGCTTATTCTTCGGATGCTCATTTATGCCATATAATTTTCCTAAAGCATACGGCTTCTCCCCGTTTTCCAGTTTTCTGATTATTTCTTAGTCAAACTCAGAAAAATGGTATTTCGCACAAAGCGAAGTCGCGCAAATCTAATCTAGGTAGGTATATGAAAATCGCACAAAGGTGAAACCTCGCAAAGCGAGGTATGAGTGTATATATAATTCAATATTTCGGCATCTTGCTGATTTCGGCTGGGATGTTGACAGCCGTACCTTTTTCCTTTTTCTTCTTCCCGCTAGCGCCAAACGGTTCACATGAAGGCTTGGTTAATCATGGAGCTCCCTTTTAAGGTTGTACCGATCAGAGTATATCTACTTACAGTAGTAGGGACACTCTCCACGTGTTTCTTATCAGTTTACAATTTTGAGTATCTCACAGACACGAGAAATAGACGACAGTATGAAGTGCTGTAGTGAAAGAGGGATAGAAGAGAAGAAGAACTAATTCGAAATGTGGCACAGGGTGACACCAAAGAAAATCAAAAATCAACTTGTCATCATTCTTTATTACACATTTTATAATTATATGGTTCACATGTGTGTTACGCTTAAATATTTATATTTGTTGTTAGTTTTTTTTGTTATCTTTATTAAACTGCTGTAGAGGGTTACTACTGCATGAACATATTTCCAATAAAGAAACACATTTTTTTTATGCAAATATGTGTTTATTTGGGATATTATAATATATAGTTGGACAACATTTTTTTTTTGGGTATATAGTATAGGTTCTGATTTGTGATTTACAAATTTGACTTCTGCTTGTCCGTTTTACTTTCAGAACTTCTGTTACGGACTCCAGTGCGTGATAGCGGCGGACAATCCAAATTCTTGTTTCAGTGTCCCAGTTATCCATTTTTGTTAAATCTAAAAATCAATCTGCAAAATAAAAAAAAAATTAACCAGATTCATTAAATAGAAAAAAAGTTGTTAAATTTTTTTTTGGTAGCGGCTTTCATCAGCCACCCTGTACTTTAGGTTTTGGCGCGAAATTCAAAATATGCCAATGTATTTGTTTATGTATCTAGCAGATTTGTGTAAAAATGTATTAATTAGAAATGTATTGATTATACTAGTTACAAAAACATAGAATTTACAATAGTTTTGCTTGTTTTATAATAATTTTGTTGATATCGAAGAACTGTCACTTGGAGTTATCACTCTGTTCCACAATGTTCTTAATCGCCAACATTCTCCCCGGCTGTAAACGGAGTTCGCAAATTATTGTCCACTAACTTGCAAAGTTCATAATTCAGTTCCGGACCACCCTTGTGGTCGAATTGATCTACTACATGTTGATTGCAAAAGGTACAAGGTACGAATATATTGTGGTGTTCTAAGTTAAGATGGCTTAGCATTAAAATTTTATGTCCTCTAAGTTGAATTGAACTTAAAATGATAACTTCTTCAAGTTAAAAATATATTTCACAAAAGAAATTACAATTCACAAAGAAATTAAAAATCTATATCCACTTTTACTGTACATGTTATAAATTTTATTGTCCATCTATGACAATATTGTCCAACCGACAAGTGTTGTATAATTTGCACTCTAGTTCCAATGAAACATCGCTTTTGGTTACTACTGTTAAATTAACAGAGAATCATTTTACATACATATGTAAGAAGATCAAGTACTACTTGAACTTGACTTGACTTTCTTTAAGGACTCCCAAGGTCGAATACTGATGGTGGTACTCAAAAGTACCGTTGAGCTGTCGGGACACATTTTTTTGAGAAAATATATTTATATTCTTTTGCTGACGAAGTTGTTATAAATTTTCAAACTAATAGAGAGTTCTGTCGGTAAACTTGCTTGGATCTTTAACTGTTGCAAGGATTTCATTTATTATTAATACTTCACAATAAAGTTCGTCCATCTTGATTTTCATTCTTTCATTTAAGTTTAGAACTTCTAACGTAATCTCGAAGTCATCAAACGAAAGCTCTTGTTTCAAATTGAATCTTTGGATTTTGTTGCTTTGTCTCAGCATGTTGTTTAATCTGCAACAATTTATAAACATATAATTCAAAACAATTCAAAATAAACGGCAAAGGAGGATGGAAATACCTAACTTGACATAAAAGAACTCACCTGGCCAACGCCACTTTTTCCGATAGAAATTATTATATTGCATGCTACACACTTTGCATTGAATACATTTAGGGGATCCTTAATAATCCAGTCATAATTTTTTTACCCATTCTGCTTTGTATTTCTGCAGTCTTTTCTGTATTTTCCGCTTTTTAGTGGGTGTTTGTGGCGCAATCGTACATTTTGTACTCGATCCACTTTCGTTGTTGCTTTCTTTTTTCAAATTCCGAGCAAACAACAGAAAAATAAACAAAGTTTCAAATCACACGATTACACGAAGCAGACAGTTGTCTTATAACATACAAGCATTTCTCATCGCTGTCAATTTTGACACTGACAGCAAGACTTAGGCGAATTCAGATACATGCATCATAAAATTAAACCTTAAGGTGCAATCAAAATGGAAGATGTATGGAAATATAGTATTTTTGCGTACTATATATTTTTTCACCTGTGTATAGTACTTGACTTCAATGGCAAAATGTTCCGTCAACCATTCCTTGAATATGGAAGCGGTAGCCCAGGCTTTTTTGCTCGACCTCCAGTAAACAGGCAAATGCGGTTTAGAAATGCCCTTGAAAGCCCTAGGATTTTCAGATGTATGAATAACCAAAGGCTAATATCTGAAATCACCCTTAGCATTTGCGCATAACAGAATAGTGATTCGTTCTTTTGCTACTTTGAATCCTGGAGCAGACTTCTCCTCTCTCGCAATAAATGTTCTATTCGGCATGCGTTTCCAATAGAGACCTGTCTCATAAGCATTAAGTATTTGCTGAAGAGAATATCCTCCAGCTTCGATTTGTGTTTTAAGAATCACCGGAAAACGAGTTGCTGCTTCTTCATCGGCACTCTACTTGCCGAAAACTGTTGCTCTGTAGACGAACATCCTTCTTCTATTTTTAAGCGCTCATACAATTGCAATGCCTTTTCCCGAATAACAGCTGTGCTCAAAGGCATTCGGTTGGATGTCTGCCGTTGTATCCACGCAGTTAAGATACTTTTCACTTTTTCAACCAAAGCCGAACGAACTCTGGATGTTGATTTTGTCGACAACTCCCTTGACTGCGTAACAGACAGTTTTATTCGTTCTTTATTTGAGCTTATTCTTCGGATGCTCATTTATGCCATATAATTTTCCTAAAGCATACGGCTTCTCCCCGTTTTCCAGTTTTCTGATTATTTCTTAGTCAAACTCAGAAAAATGGTATTTCGCACAAAGCGAAGTCGCGCAAATCTAATCTAGGTAGGTATATGAAAATCGCACAAAGGTGAAACCTCGCAAAGCGAGGTATGAGTGTATATATAATTCAATATTTCGGCATCTTGCTGATTTCGGCTGGGATGTTGACAGCCGTACCTTTTTCCTTTTTCTTCTTCCCGCTAGCGCCAAACGGTTCACATGAAGGCTTGGTTAATCATGGAGCTCCCTTTTAAGGTTGTACCGATCAGAGTATATCTACTTACAGTAGTAGGGACACTCTCCACGTGTTTCTTATCAGTTTACAATTTTGAGTATCTCACAGACACGAGAAATAGACGACAGTATGAAGTGCTGTAGTGAAAGAGGGATAGAAGAGAAGAAGAACTAATTCGAAATGTGGCACAGGGTGACACCAAAGAAAATCAAAAATCAACTTGTCATCATTCTTTATTACACATTTTATAATTATATGGTTCACATGTGTGTTACGCTTAAATATTTATATTTGTTGTTAGTTTTTTTTGTTATCTTTATTAAACTGCTGTAGAGGGTTACTACTGCATGAACATATTTCCAATAAAGAAACACATTTTTTTTATGCAAATATGTGTTTATTTGGGATATTATAATATATAGTTGGACAACATTTTTTTTTTGGGTATATAGTTTAGGAAAAAAAATATTAAGTCATATATGGCTCTCTATGCATATAGCTTACTCTGTGTGAAAGGTTATGAAACAGTTTCTTTTGTCATTGTAGCACAAAAATACATTACATTTCTCACAAAAAGTGTAGAAACGGAATGAACAATCGTTTTGACAAAGTTGTCTATTCTTCATCCATTTGGGAAAATGTCCAATACTGTCAGCTCGAACAGAATTCAGTGGAAAATCTTGGCGCTTCATTCTTTTACTGCTAGTAGGAGCACCTTCTCTGCTTGTAGTTGGAGATGAAGTTGCAGTGGTCGTAGGGCGTCCTCGTTTTTTTTTTACTTTTCCTGCCTTGCGTAGGTGCTCAGCTATTATAAGCTTGAAGTCAAACAGCGGCAAATATTCCTCTAACTTACGACGCCATAAAATCCATGAGTTAACAACACACATACCAATCATGTGGAAACAATTTTTTTTATACCATTTCTTTGTACGCAATTGAATTCTATAAAGTCCAAGTAATGAATCGAGTAAATCAACGCTACAAATATAATAATTATAGACATCAACTGCCTTCGGCGACTTGATTTCAATGTACTTTTTGTCCTTCATACTAAAACGCATTTTCGTTGAAACAGGATCGCTTCCCACTTAAGTGGAAAGAATATTGACAACTTTATTGTCAAACGAAGAGACGAGGCCAACTTCAACTCCATCGTTATTAGCTACTTTTTCGACCATGCTTCCACATCCCAGCTTTTTCAATTCTTTATCAGGTGGCATCTTTGAATTAGGGACTCGATTAATCCTCTCCGTACCCAAAGGCAATAAACCATTTTTCATAAGGTGGACTTCAAGATTGGGGCTGTTGAACCCATTGTCGAAAAATATTTTGTAGTTCTATTCCTTTTGGTACAGTAGCCACTAGTCTTGTTACAACATTTCCGCTTACTCCCAAATTAGGTGTTCCTTCCGGATACGTATCACTTTGGGCTCCAGCAAAAATATCGAAATCGTATCTAAAACCTGATACTCCACTCAAAACAAAATTTTTGAAATCCCATTTGTGAGGCTTAGCCGGATTATATTGTTTTAAGTAGGACGGCACTTCGTAGGAATAATTTGCTCATCAACCAGCAAATGTTCTTCTTTAGGTACGAGCAATAATTGATCACGGATTTTGCTTAGCAGCGGTCGAATCTTGAATAGCTTGTCAAACCCGGCTTCACCTGGCGACTTCATATCCTCGTTATTGTTGAAGTGCAAAAAACGTTTTATAGTTTCCCATCTATTGCAAGTCATGATGCCACGTACAAATTCTTGGCCAACAGTCGTATTCCAATAGTGTCTTGAAGATGGTAATTGTACCAACGACATGTATATGACCATGCCTAAAAATATAACTTATTAGAGCTTCTCACTAACGTGGTTAAATTGAACTTACCTATAAATTGCTCTATTTCATTTCGAGTAATATTAGCGGGCCTATTTATGTCAACTTGGAGTGCAACTAGATTTGACTGTTCAACTATGAAGGTTATCAGATCGTCGGTAAAAAAAAATTAAAAAAAAATCTGCTGGCGTCTCCAGTTTATCGATAAAACTTGGAAGATTGGTATTTCCTTGGAATAGAAAGCTTTCATTCGAATACGGGGGCAAGTGACTTACTTTCCAAATCGGTGCTCCTGACTTTTTTGTCGGCTTTGTTTTCGAAAAGTAGGTCCTGTCACAGTGGTCATCTGAACTACTCTCATCGGTCTCCGGTATATACACATCTTCCTGTTCGACCTTTTGATTTTCAACAACTTCTTCATCGGTATCGGTTACGTAGTCGTCATCACTTTGAAGCGGATCATCGATTTCGTTGACGTATTGTAAATTACCGTAAAATGATTGTACATTCATTTCTAGAAAATTAAATTGCATATGTATATAGAACATGCAGTACTGCATGGAGAGCCATATATGGCTTCGGCAATTTTTGCAAGAAATAGTATATATAATGCTTACCTTACAGTCAAATTATATGTTTTTATGAAAGAAAACTTTATATTCTTTTGTAAAAAAATTATTCTTCATCAAAAAAAAATTTTTTTGTGGTGTAAATTTAATTCGAAGTTCAGCAAAATTCACTTTCGTTCACCCACGTGAGACACTTGAACAAAACTCATAGAAACACGAAATAAAGCAACAAAAAAAATTCTTCACCTGGCATTCCAATAGAAAATAGTTCAAAGAGAATGACCGATAACAATCGACTTTGCTTAAGTACCGTTTTAACTAAAACAAAATTCATTAAAAATGAAAAGCCATATATGGCGCTGTATGCGGTAGAGGGTTAAGAATATGGTAAACTCATACTCGGACATAAAATTTGATAAGAAATTCCTTATTTTGATTTTTGCAACAATTGTATTGAAATTCATTTTTCAGAATGTTAAAAATATTCATCTCAAAATTATTGAGGAAATACATATTGGGAAAAAAAGAAATAAATTTTTGTTCAAGACTCTCTAACGAGTTTAAAAATTCTTGAGGAGGCCGTGTTAATTTCTGATGAAATAAAGTCGTGATTAATTAATAGTGCGCAGATTAGTTACCCAATAAATGAAGAAACGTCCAAGTCGTTTGATGACACAGAAGAGAAGAAGGTTTATTTGACAAATTAATATAAATGACATTTGTAATAAGCTTTCTAATTGTTATACGGATAGTGCTATGAGATTAACATTATAGAGGTGTTAAATGATAACATTAGAACTGAATGGAACACTCAACATTTTATTTATTACAACAATTTCGCACCTTCATATTCTTTCAAATCTGTAAACGTTAAGTTGCGGACTCAATTCCAACTCACGCTTGTGCTTTAGGCGGTATTTTTTCAAATTATAATCTGCGAAATAATAAAATGCATTTTCAACTGTAAAATCGATAGTTTTATAATCAGGTTCAGTTTTGAAAGCGTGAACCACATTGTCCTTACTTTCTGTTTGTGGTTCGATCTGCATTTCAAAGTCTGGAAGTTCCAAGTTTGCAGTTGGCTCACAGTTTCCACGCGTAACATCCTTCATGTACTTTGCCGAAAAAGATCTTTTAAAAGCACACATGAATTAAAATGAAGTCAGCAACTTATTATTTCCTCCTCGGTAGCGTAAAACACCAAAGGTGTTTTCCAAACAATCTTGATTAAGATTTCTCGTTAAAAGAAACTTAACACCGTCATTTCATTAAAAATGCCATTTTTTTTAGTTATATTGATTCAATTTTTTAGAAAAGTTATACTTTTTAAAAAAGTATTCATTTAATGTAAAAAAGTTATTTGCTCCGGGTTTGCAAAAAATGGCCTTCTGAATTTTTTGTGTCCTCGAAATCTAGATGAATTGAAAATATCAAATAACTTAGGTCAATGTGGGTGTAAACAATTTCATGTTTTTTTTTTAATTTTTAACTTCAGTTTTTAATATGTTTTCACGAAACAACTTGACGGAAATCTTTAAATGAAAATTCTTTTGTATAAATATAAAAAAATATTTCCGAAAATGTTTAAATTATTGTCGAATATGGTATGTTTACAAATACCCCCAATGTTTTTGTTTTTATAAATTCGGGGGTAAATGTAAACAGTGATTTCATTCACTAGGCATGATAATGGAAGCTGCTATAGGGAAAATGAATACAAAAGCGAATATATGACTCTTGGCAGTGAGAAAAATACAAAAAGTGAGTGTTTACTTTTACCCCAAAAGTTTTCAAAGAAATTTCATCTGGACATATTGCACAATTCTGGCAACTTCTGGAAGAATCTGTAACTTAAGTTTCAAAGCATTAAATAACGTCTTATGGAACCCAGGTCCAGAAGGCCATTTTTGTGTAAACCTAGTTAACTCTTTGACGCCCGAATTATTTCTGGTTGTTTTTAAAAATATTATTGGTCAAAATAGTTAAATAGGAGCCTAAAAAAGATAAATACAAAGTTTGAGTCTGATATTCGGAGTGGGTGGGGCGGGAGAGAATGTTGCGTATACGCAACATTGGGCAACTAGGTGTACAAACAATTTTCTTGAAAATGCCATACTACTACTATTACTTTCAAACAAAATACTTTAGAGCTTTATATTATATGATACTCCATAAAACAGTTTTTTGCGTAGATGATGCGTGTATAATACTTACTTACTGGACTTATGATTGATGCGATAAAGTTCAATAAGCATGTCGGCCAGGTCTATGTCGCCCATATACTTATTGTATACAGCGACTATTTCCGGGCGATCAATCTCGCAGTACTCTTGTTTTTGCATCCCATCGCCGACATTTTCCCAATAGCTCTGCAGCAACATAGTTGGAAATGAGTTGGACACCTTTATTGTCATACCAGTGAACAGCCCCCTGTTGTATTCTCGCTCGACTCTATAATCACACGAACCTCGCCCTGATGAAGCCAGCTCCTTGTCCGTGCGTAAATTGCAGTTTTCTAATCTATTACCACGAACTGTGCCCACAGAAAGTATGCCAACTTCCTTCAGTGCCACCATCAGGCTTATTGAGCAAAACCAGTTGTCGAAAAATAACTTGAAGTTTTTTTCTTTTGGTAAAGAAGACGCAAGATGTAGGACAATCTCAGAAGAGATTCCAAGTCCGTAACTACGACACGTTCCCTCCCCAACATATAGCTCAAAGTCGTATATGATGCCAGATGATTCAGCTCCTATAAACACTTTGAAACCCCATTTATGTGGTTTCTTCGGCAGGTATTGTTTCAAGGACGATTTTCCTGAAATTAAATTTGTATAATCAGATTTATATGCATATTGATTTCTAAGGACAAGAAGTGAACTTCATAATAAGGCGCATACCTTTGAATGGAATAAACTGCTCGTCGACTGCTTGATGCTCTTCATGGGCTATTTTGTTAAATTTTTGTATTAACTTTGCAAGCAAGGGACGAATTTTAAAAAGTTTATCTTAATCGGGATGACTTCTAGGTAGTTGCAGCTGGTTACCATTTACATGAAGAAATTGTGTCTATTTTTTACCAAATAATATCAACAAACTGCAAAATAAAAGCATTGACTTACCAAAAATATCGTTTACAAAATATATCGAAAAATCACTTTCAACCATACACTTCAAAGATCATGACGTAAGTAAATGTAAATCTACAAATTTCAATCGACCATTATTGATTCAGACACAGAAAACTTCTCGCAAAAAATGAAAAATAGAAAAAAAAAAACATAGGAGCACAAAATATGGAAAAAATGATAACGGAAACACAATGTGCGTGCACGCAACATCGGACATGAAAGGGTTAATGTTTTTTTGGAGGGTAGATTTAAATTGCATTCTGAATAATAATATGAATTTGGCGCTATAAAATATATGCTTAAACAAAATTTTTTAAATTTATTAGAGTACCTCCATATCCTCTTCACTTTTTTTCAAAATTTTGGATTTGATTTTCAACAATGGTTGCTAATTCTTTAGGTAACATACGAGTAATTTTTGTTTTTTCTAAATATACAGCTTCTGTTTCGGGCTAAATTGAAGCCGAAAATTATTTTTTTTTTTTTTTTTTAATGAAATTGGCACTAACTCCTTGCAATTCAAAAGAAAAAAACTCAATCTTTAAAAACGTTATAAATTTAATGCACTTTTTTCCTTTTCGCTTGACTGTAGATGAGTGACGACAATCTTTTTGTCATATTACAATGTAGCCTGGGTGTCTAACAGCTGTTAAGCTTTACATTCTATATGGGGTTGGTGACCCTTTTACATAATTATATAATCAAAATTTCTCCTTTAAATGAGTGAAATATTTCTCCTTTACTACATTTACATATTAAAGCCCCATGGTAGATACTATGATAGCTCAAATCGTTTGTTCGTTGCGTGAAGATAAACTGTGTTGAATTGAAGTGATGTTGTGATGTCCATTTGTTGGGAATCAACAGCTTCTGAATACTTTTCCTGTTTTAAAGTTTCAATTTCTTTTTTTAATTTTTCACACTCATTTTTTCAAATAAAATGCCTCTTCCCCTTCCGTGAAGAACGTCTGCGTCGATTTATGACCTTTTGGTAATCTTTCCACGGAATCGTCAAAAACCTCAATGACTGCAATACCTTCACTAATTGGCTCATCTAATTCCGGTGCTTCCACTGGAGCATTGACAGATTCATTATTTTGAATATCGCCTGTTTCCGCTTCTTTTGCCACAAAGCTTAAACTCTCCATCATTTGGATATCTTCATTGCCTTCTTTTAAATGGGTAACAGTTTTCAAAATATCCAAATTAGGTGTTGGCGACCATTTCAAGCGCAGCTTTGACTTGCCATAACAGTCATTCGAAAGTCCGTCGAAATTGTTTCATGTAATAAATGTTGTTTGTTAACGGAAGCAAACCACTTTGCTTTTCTAAAAAAAAAATGAAGAAATACAACACAGTTTTATATTTTTTGTTGCCTGAATTATAATATTAGCTCTGTTTTAATGAGCGTCTATCTCAGCAAAGCAAAGTAAAGCCCTTAAGATGAGTTTATTTGTGAGTTTATGAGTTCATTTAGTAGTTCATGTTGACATCATGAGCATTTTCTATTTTGCTTTGCTGGAATAAATGTTTCAATATGCTTACCTCTCACTATTTTCCGGTATTCTAAAATATTTGACACCAACGTTTTCTTTCTCCTCTCGTCCGCACGCCAAACACTTAAAATAATGTTTTCCCATTATTATATTTAACGTTGCACTTGCACTTGTTTATGATAATATTTAATGTTTAAAGTTCTTTAAGTCTTTCAGACTGTTCACCACTGAATGAATAGCAACGCATACTTTATTGCGGTTTACACACGCGACACCCGCTATTCTTCCAATTCAAGTTATCGAACAACTGATAACAATCCAACTCCAGCCCACCTTTAAAAAGACGTGCGAAAAAAATGTAAACAAAGCTCTCTCCAGTCCAGTGTTGCCAGATCGTACAAATACGATTTTTGAAAAACAAAATGATAAATATGCAAGTTATCGAGATCCTTGCTCGCGGATATTAAAAAAATACTCTTAAGGAACCACAACAGGTTCCACATTAAAACTATTAATTCGATTTCACGTTATAAGTCTTTATTTGCGGTACCAAGAGCTCCGTACTACTGTCCGAACTGGAATGAATAACTTAATTCTAATTTACAATGATTTGCCTAAACCTAAAATGCAACGTTGCATTTCCCATGCAGACCCATTCACCTGGAGCATGAAAGACGATCGCTGATAGCGGATGCGCTTGTGGAAGTCCTCACCTGAAGTATGTAAGGTGATCGCTGGCAGCGGATGCGCGTGTGCAGGCGAATCGCATCGCTTGCACTTTTCTTCAGGGCAGGTAGCCTGTCGAATGTGTTAATTTGCACATACTTAAGTTTATTATAACAAAAACAAAACTTGAATTGAGTTTTTGTAAACGACTAAAACAGTTACTACAGACGTAGAAAGCAGATATTCAAATCCAATTTTATGGTATCAGCGAATTGTTTTACGCAGTGACGTGAAATAGCAAGCCATTTGATCAGAATTATCGATTCCCTGTTTGGCATGATTATATTCGATAATCATTTCAAGCTTTTTTATATTCTCGCAATGACTTTTTATCCCACTTGGGGCTTTCTCCAGTCCATGCTTCGTACTGAGCATCAGGACGTCACGTTTGTCCTTCCATTTTGCTACTACAGCACCGGAAGCTTCACGCCCAATAACTTCGTTTCTTCCAAGCTTAGCCAGGGTTACGTCTTTTGGATTGCCGATTCTATTTTTGCGAAGCGTTCCAATTAGGTCGGTTTGATGGTCGAGTAGCATTTTCGCTAGGGAAATGGATTTATAAAAGTTATCTGCTGCAATCGTTCTACCTTTGTCTAAATACTTTTCTGCCAGATCTAAAACTATTTGTTTGCTGTGGGACTTTGTAGGAGTTGGTTTTCCTCTTTGATTATACGAATAATTATTCCCGGCGTAAATAGAACTAGTATATGTGTAACCACTAGGATAGCAGAGTTTATAAACTTTGACTCCATATTTGTGGGATTTTCCCGGATTGTATTGGCGGAACTGAAGTCTTCCACGCCAGGGAATCATTGACTCGTCCACTGTACAAAAATGTATTCAGTGTGCACCAGATTACTCTTGCACCGATGATAAGTGGAACTCTGTGATGAATGCCGGGGTACTGTAGGAGGCTACCTTGTACTGGTATTGGGTGGTGAGTCGCTCAGGTCCTTCCCAGTGTACCGCGACATTGCAGACGATGAGGTCGTCACTTTTGTAAAATATGATGTCCGGCTTTTTGAGTAGCCCATCTGCTCCTCTGATTCGGAGTTCAACTACGGCCTCCCATCCCCCTCTTCACGCAGCAGAGACGTGGCATTTCTGAATGTAATTATGCCGATTTATCCGCTCCCCGCTGACGCAGGGCAGCCTTGTAATACGTGGCTAAGGCTTTCCACTTTTCTCCAGCGGGTTCGGCATTGCCTCATTTCCAACGAGTTGGAGGCATCCCCATGGTTGGAAGCAAGTTGTGCCTTAGGTGAATAGACTTTACGTAGTCTCCACCTGTCCAATATCTTCGGGGTCGGTCGACGAACTTGGTGCATGCTGGGCTACCGGTAGTTTGATGGATCCCGTTACCAGAGTACGAGTTTTCTAGCTCTTGCGCTTGGAATTCTATATGCTCTTCCTTACATGGCTGGTTAACCACTGTTCAAAACATGTACGATGTCTTGAAAGAAATAACAAATCGAAAATACCCTGGTGACAACAACGACCCATGAGTTGAAATGAATAAAGAAACTTATTGGTTTATAACGTGGATGAATACGGGTGTTTTATTTAACCGGCTCCAAGTCGTTCTTTTCTTTTAACAGGCTAAGAAATTTCAGTTTTTTCTTTCGTCAGACAGAAAAAGAGTGGTCAGAAAAAGAGTGTTCACCAGATACCTTCCAGTTTTTGATCATTTGATTAATGTTGTCGGAGACAAGAGTTATATCTAGAACCTCCTGTCGATTTCTAGTTATAAATGTAGGTTCGTTACCGATGTTACACAAAATGAGGTTAGTTTTTAGAATATAGTCAAAAAGCAACTCACCTCTTTCGTTAATGTCAGCGGAGTGGTGAGCATTAGCATCACCGCCAACTATGATTCCCGTTTTACTTTTTTCAGCGTCTGCGACTAGTCTTGTCATATTGGGTCCAGGAAGGTCTATGATGTCGTGGGCGAGATAAGCCGATGCTAGATAATAGGAGCGTTTGCTTGTTTCGATCACTGTAATTAGGAAGTAAAATTATCTTAATGCTACTTTTTACCAACATGCACGATCTAGGTTTACCTTTATACTTGACATACACTGGGGATCACTAGGATGAGGCCATACATTTTGCAATCGATTTTCACTCTTTATACCTGTTGGAAATGTTGTACCCGGAAACTTTTACTACCTGTGAACAGGCACATATTTTCCCAACAGGAAGTCATAAAATTAAACGGTAAATAAGAAACTACCGTTGGAATTTCCCAAGATCGAACAATGAACCACTTGAAAAGCTTATAAAAAGATGCGCCACTAGGATGAGGCCACATGCAAAATCTTCGAAAGACAGGAAAAAATGAATAAAATGTTTACATTTTATGGTTTTAAAACATTTATTTATTACGTTTTTCTACATTAATAATGAGTATGCCCGCCATTTTTCGATATGACCTCTATAAGACGATTTGGAATAGAATCATACATTTTTTTTTAAATGATCAAGAGAAATTTGGGCCCAGGCATCACGATAAGCTTCGATTAAAGTGTCCTTGTCTTCAAATTGTCTGCCGCCTTCATACACTTTACGAGATAACCATGCCCAAACATTTTCGATTATGTTTAAGTCCGGTGAATAGGGCGGCCATGGCAAAAGTTCCACGTGTTCTGATTGAATCCAACTTCTAACAACCCTGGAAGTAGGGATGGGGGTGTTGTCTTGTTGGAATATCTAAGGCAGGGGTCCGAAAATGTTTTTCACTTTCAGCAAATATTTGTAGTTGTTTCCGTTCATTGTTGTGGACAAAAACTCCAACTCGATTGTGCAATAGTAGGTAATAGCTCTCCACACCATTACACCTGATGTACGGCTGTGATGTCTTGCCAAAATAAGCTCCTCCTTTCTTAGATCATGGAAATAAAAGTTGTAACCATCGGTGCCGTCAAGGTTAAACTTTTTTTCATCCGAAAAGACAACGCGTTCCCATTCACTGCTCCAAGCGACATGTTCTCCTGCAAAATACTCCGCTGTTGACCCTTATTTTAGTCGCTGGTAGAGTAGAATTTGAGGCAAGCCGTAGAATTAACCGCTTTTCTCGCAATGTTGTTTCTTCTGCCGTGCGTCCTTTTTGATTTTTCCCATAGTGTTGTGGATTCGCAAGATAACTATTGTCCTGAGTCCACCAACCCGGTTCAATCCAAGGTTCTTGGATCAAGACAATAACTTCCCTATCCTCTGAGAGACGGAGAAAACGGCCGGCCGAAGCCGTTTTGGAGTGATGGAGGTTAATCTGAACTAACTGCAGCATTGTTGCTACAATCAGGCAGAGAAACCATCACCAGAGTAAGTTCAAGCCCTCCGAATGTAAGGACAAGCCAAGAAGTTCATCCTCATTCAAAGGAGCTTTGTCTGAAATATCAACCATCTCCAAGTCTGAAAGCGAACCGACATCGACTGAAGATGGTTGTATGCACCTGTATTCTTTATCCACACCACACAAAATGCACAAAATACGGTAGCATACATTCAAAATACGAATTATAAACGCACACACACTTCACACACAATAAATCATCACCGTATAGAATTCACTAACACTCACAAGCTCGCGCGTAGTAAACCGACCCGATAAAATTCAATGAATGAATTAATCCGAACGCATTATCAAGTTAACCGTTGTAGGGTGCGCGGTTGTCGATTCAATGGTAGGTGTGATATCATCATCGCCTGCCATATTTAAGGTCAAAGGATTCGCGACGAATACCGATTAGCGCTGGAGGCGTGAAAGAGGGACGTCGATTTACAATTCTCTTGAAAAAGGCAAGATTTTATTGCGTCTAAAGAATCTAATCCGACGGTGGCTCAATAGTTTAAAAAACTTACAATTACTTATACATATATACCATTCCTGGTTGTGATTTAATAATATAATCTACACAATAAAACGTATATATATTTGTATTTTATATAACAATTGTACTTGCTGGTGATCTGCTGTGTCTGGTGAAACTGATGCGGTACGTGAGCTGCTGCGCTGGTGATGTTGTGCCGTTGAAATCTGTGATTCTGAGGTTATGATTGGTGGTGTTTTGAGGTTGCAGCCCGGTGTGGTGTTGTGTCCTCGTGGTAACTTTGACGAAATGTCTGCTTTTTTTCCTCGTTGGGAGTCTTCTGAGGGTGCTGTGCGTCGTTAGAGGCCGTAAGCTATGTTGATGGCACTGATTTTTTGGCTGATCGTTGGCACATGGAATGCGCGAGCTCTTGTTTGCGTCGCTCGACAACTTGGCTATTTTTTTTTTTACATTTGCGGTGCGTCGGGGTCACCAATGGGTGTACGAGAGAAATAGACACTACTTCTATTTTTAATGCACTTTATTAATTATAAAATTCAATGTACGTTTACTGTACTACAAAGTTTTTTTTCTTTTGTTGTTGTTGTTGCGTCGGGGAGATTTTTTTAGAGAAATAGCCAAGTGGCTCTGCTACGTTGTCGACCAATTGATGCAGAGCGGCGCCCGCTGCTACGTTCGATGCGCCTGTGACCAGGTTCAACTTTGCTTCGGGCAATATGAATACAATATGTTTTCATTGAGAACAAAAATGGACAAATTTATTTTTAAGTATTGCGGCTTGCTTGGTTGATGACTCGCTTGCCCTTCGCGACTACAACGCGCCATTTGATACGTTGAAAAAAGCTCGGTAAAAAATGTTGGTGCAACTCTTCTTGCTCTGGTAGTCTGGTGCGGCCAGCGCTACTTTTTTCTTGATGAGTTTTTAGGACTCCGTTCGGGAGCCTGATCGCGACATTAGTATTAACACATTTTGTACTTTTCTTTCTCTAACTTATAATTGTTTGAAATTGATATTTTCAAGTACGAAATAATTAGTAAAAAACGCGATTACAAACATCAACTCATGCGCCTATTTAACAACACTGGCCTTGATCAAAATTTATGGAATCTAAACTTGCTTCAATAGCAATTCTTAAAGTGTTGTTACGAGGGCCTGCACCTCGTCTAATGCCAAATAACAAAAAAAGTGAAAAAGGAAAAGAAAAAGTAAACCAGTACCTGAACTCAGATAATTCCTCCGGTGATCCCACGATGGTATTTTTTATCGACGTCCTCTGGTATTCGCTGATGATGATCTTGTGCGTCCTCACACACACACACACCCCATCCCAGGGGTGGGTTTTGTTGTTCCATGTTCAAATTAAAAATTCAAAAATGCAACACACAAAAAAAAAAAAAAGCCAAATAAAAATGCCAACATACCTGGGGTTGCGTGGTGTCCACATGCAGTATCCCTACTGCAGCTTGTCCTCTGTCTCGTATATATATACCTTTTTTGCACATGGTGCTGGTTCCTCCGTCCTTTGATCAAACACCCAATCCAAGGGTGGGTTTTTTATTTATTTAAACAAAAAAAAAAGGACAATTACAAAAAGAAATACAGCGATTCGCCTCGCAAAATTAGAAAATAAAAGAAATGTCAACAATCAGCTGACATGAGGGAGGGAGATACACACGTCTCTCTCTTTCAAGAATATTAATGACGATCGGGAAATTATCTGTGGTTCAGGGCTGAGGTAAAGAAAGTGTTTATAGTATGAAACGTAAAAACTGCTTCTGCCAAGGCTATATTCTTCTCAATAGAACCCATTTCGGCCGGCTTGAAAAAAATTACCAAATTGCTTCTTCCTGCAGCTGCAGTCCGCTGCAGTCTTCTTGTGTTTATCAGTATCCAAATGTCGTTTTATATCATACCGGCGAAGTTGCTGCTGCAAATTGAGCAGAATACTGGAGTCATTTACTTTTGTTTTGTTTATGAAAGGATAATTTGCTTCGATTTCCTTTGTAAACTTCCACACTCGCTTTCTGTCTACCACAACTGAACTGTAAACGTAGAGTTAAAAAAAAAAAATGATTTCAGACAGAACATCACAACTTACCTTGTCAATATACCCAATAAATTAAATAATAAACATAAGTTTTCTATTCGGTTCACTAACTTCCTGTAATCCAAATGCAAATTTCGCTTTATTGACAGTGACAATCAGCTGCAAACAAGAAAACTATGAGTGCAGTTATTAACTTCTGTTGATTACGAATATAAAAATAATCTTTTTTCAGAGACAAGTGTCTCGATTGCTTTATTACTGAACTAAATCTAACATATAATGAGTCTTACACTTCTATTTGTAGATTCTAAATTACAATATTATGGGAAAGCATATTTGTTCTGGATCTCACGGAGTCAGCATAACTGATGAATGTGCCAGACGGATATCTGATCCGTATCCGCTGCGAATGCTGTCGAATGTTTGGCGCGTGTGCTGACGGTGCGGTTTAATGTTTGATAACTGTGCATTTAGTTCAGTCGTTATTTTCCTGCATCTAATTTTTTTAAATGTTGGTAGCGTTCAGTTAAATTATTATGATAATTTATAAAATAAACGATCGAAAAATTTAAGTTCGATTTTGTCGGACAGTGTGGGACAATTTGCGATGTGGGACAGTAAATGTGGGACTGTCCCACGTAATGTGGGACGAATGGTCACTTTAACGCTAACTATATTCCTATATAATATATCTACAAACCGAAACGTTTTTTCCTTTCACATTTCTTTGGGTAAGTGAAAAGTGTTGGCGGTTTGCCAATTGGGTGCTAGCAGATACCCAACCAATTAAATTTAAAACACCTTTTATACGTTTATCACACGTATATTACTTAATCTTTATTAAATTAAATTACTTTACGGTACAGACAATAATACCAAAAGAGAAACCAAATGCGAAGCAAAGTAAAATATGCTGACAATCGAAATCGGAATGAACAATATTTGAATGCAAGGAAGTGCATTTAGAGTTATCTTAAAATTCTAGGAAGTGTTCACAGGGAAAACAACTTGACGGATAAATTTCCCGATGCGGAATTCAGCGTGATCGGTGCTGCCAAGTCTGCTACAAAAGATTTGCGCACACTTACCCCCTCTGCACTTTTTTTTTTTTTTTAATATTTTGTTTATTTTGAACAAATTAACACCAAATCCAGTAAAATTTTCACTCAAATATAATGTATATGTAATATATTCAATAAATAATTAGCACTCAATGTGTTATAATACAATCACTGAACACTAACGCGATTTTAAAATGAAGAAGTATTTTAGGAAAACTAACATTTTTTTTTGTCTGGCTTCCCTCCACAAAACAAACAAAACTGAAACGCAACAACAGCTAACCCAAGCAAAGGACATTTACAGATACTTAATATTCATCGTCATTTTCGAGAAATTCACTGTGCGTACACTTACCCGCTACGCACACTTACCCCAAACAACTCTAACTATACTCATCTTGAGGAATTACGAGTAAGTCTAATGTATTTACTGGACTCCTCTTAAGTCTACAGTAACAATAGATACATAAGATGGGTAGAATGATTAAAGCTAGTCAAAGTCATAAGAGTACATCATCCCAGTAGGTTACCTGGTTCCCTTCTCGACATTCAAAATTCGAGTAACGACAATTTTCGAATTTGGGGCTAAGAAATCTAGCTGTAGTGGTATCTAGTTGTTCTATTTGGGTATCTAGGATTGCTGGTATCACTACTTTCATAATAGCATCTTTGTATATTGTTCCGTTAACTTTAATCAATTTACCTAAGCAAGTTTGGTCCGTTTTCATAGAATAAGACCCTCTCTGCATAGACTGTATGATTTACCCTTTTGAACGGAAGTCTATAATAGTCGCTGAGTAATTCCTTTTCCGTAGTATGAAGAGTAATGCATTGGGGCAATGAGTGATAATTAGCTAGCAAATGAGCGCCCTATGCAAGCTCTATGTTTAGCGCCCCATTCTTCAGTTTTAGCAGCATAAGTTCTTTCCACATTACCCAAGAGGTAGACTTTCAATGCGTTTTATTTTATTAAGGTATCCTCGGTAACATACATGCATATATAATATATAAAATGTAATTAATATTAATATAATTATATATATTTGGTTGCAATAAAAAAATCCAAATTAAAAATACTTTCTACGCGAAAAATAAACCTCTCGGGTCCAGGCTAAAAAACGATCTATTGAAATTGTCGTTGAATTTGTCGTAGCGTTTGGCTATTTTGAAAGGTCCCTCATGCGGTGGGACAATCGATGCTTTGACGGAGTCGTTGCGAACAAATGCGTGAGTCGACGTCCGTAAGTCCTGATGAACGAATGGGCGCTGTTCGGTGTACCAAGCTGTCTGCTGTGGCCTGATCTGGCGCATCATGACTCGAAGGTCTTTATTGAATTGGCTTTGCGAGCGACTATTGAGTGTCGGTGCCAGCAAATCAGCTGGGAGTCTGAGGACTGTACTGTAGACCAAGTCTGCTGGTGTGGCGTTGATGTCTCCCTTTAGAGTTGCGCGAAGACCGAGTAGTGTAAGCGGGAGGCGTTTTACCCATCTTGTGGAATCGTTGCAGTTGATAGCGGCCTTCAGGGTTCTATGAAATCGCTTGACGCTTGCCATTGGGTACGCTTCCAACCACCTAGTGTAGTGATCGACGACTGTCAAAAGATAACGATATTAGTTGCATTGAGTGCATAATGTTACCTTCGAGTAGTTGTCGAAGCGAAGAGATCCTTCCTACCGTTGCCGCCGTCAATGCGTGAAAACAGGTCTGCTGCGTAATTATCCTCACCCTTAATGTATCGGATGTCGGTGGTAAATTCACTAATGAACGATAAGTAGTTCGTTTGTCGTGGCGATGATTTCTCGGGTCGTTGTCTAAAGGCGGAAATAAGCGGCTTATGGTCCGTTTGAATGTGGAATTTACGGCCTTCCAACAAATCTCGAAAATGGCGTACGGTCAAGTACATTGCGGTGAGTTCTCTGTCGTACGTTGAGTAGCGTTGTTGCGTCGGGGAGAATTTTTTAGAGAAATAGCCAAGTGGCTCTGCTACGTTGTCGACCACTGCTACGTTCGATGCGTCTGTGACCAGGCTCAACTTTGCTTCAGGCAATATGAATACAATATGTCTTCATTGAGAACAAAAATGGACAAATTTATTTTTAAGTATTTCGGCTTGCTTGGTTGATGACTCGCTTGCCCTTCGCTACTACAACGCGCCATTTGATTCGTTGAAAAAAGCTCGGTAAAAAATGTTGGTGCAACTCTTCTTGCTCTGGTAGTCAGCTACGCTCTCTGGTGCGGCCAGCGCTACTTTTTTCTTGATGAGTTTTTAGGACTCCGTTCGCGAGCCTGATCGCGACATTAGTATTAACATATTTTGTACTTTTCTTTCTCTAACTTATAATTGTTTGAAATTGATATTTTCAAGTACGAAATAATTAGTAAAAAACGCGATTACAAACATCAACTCATGCGCCTATTTAACAACACTGGCCTTGATCAAAATTTATGGAATCTAAACTTGCTTCAATAGCAATTCTTAAAGTGTTGTTACGAGGGCCTGCACCTCGTCTAATGCCAAATAACAAAAAAAGTAAAAAAGGAAAAGAAAAAGTAAACCAGTACCCTGAACTCAGATAATTCCTCCGGTGATCCCACGATGGTATTTTTTATCGACGTCCTCTGGTATTCGCTGATGATGATCTTGTGCATCCTCGCACACACACACACCCCATCCCAGGGGTGGGTGACGAGAAGTCAATCCAGAAGATATTCCTTTAATTACTCACGAGGAACTGCTAAGGGCATGCAGCAAGATAGGTGACAACAAGGCTCCGGGACCCGACGGCATCCCGAACAAGGCAGTAAAGGCAGCTGTAACAAAAAGACCAGACCTCTTCATAACAACAATGAAGCAGTGCCTTGAAGAAGGAACCTTTCCCGAAAAATGGAAAACACAGCATTTGGTCCTCCTGCCAAAAGGAAAGAAGCCCCCAGGAGAACCATCATCCTATCGCCCAATATGCCTATTAGACACCATGGGAAAGATCCTCGAGAAGATAATCTATAATAGATTACTCGCAGTAGTAGAAGAGAAAGGAGCCCTCTCAGATCACCAATTTGGCTTCAGAAGAGCACGATCTACTGTTGATGCCATAAGAGCGGTAGTCGATATCGCCAAAGGTGCCATCGAAGGAGAAAGATGGCTCTACGGCACAAAGGAGTATTGTGCAGTAGTAACGCTGGACATTAAAAACGCATTTAACTCTGCGAACTGGTCGTTTATTAGAAGGTCACTTGCCAGGATGGATACGCCATATTACCTGCTACGGATAGTGACGCACTACTTCAACAACAGAAAGCTGAGGTACAATACCGATGAAGGCGTAAAATACTACAACGTAATTGCGGGAGTTCCACAGGGATCGGTTTTAGGACCACTATTGTGGAACATCATGTACGACGGAGTACTACGATTAGCGTTACCTGGGGGAGTAACGATAATTGGATTCGCCGATGACATTGCAGTCGTGACAGTAGCTAAACAGATCC
Source organism: Pocota personata (assembly GCA_963082735.1). Taxonomy (NCBI): domain Eukaryota; kingdom Metazoa; phylum Arthropoda; class Insecta; order Diptera; family Syrphidae; genus Pocota; species Pocota personata. The sequence continues at coordinate 36,265,703 of OY720429.1, read as the reverse complement.
GTGCAGTAGAATCAGCTACAAATGAAGCAATTGCCCGGATAAAAGATTGGCTAGTATCCGCCGGACTAGAACTAGCTGACCATAAAACAGAAGCTGTTCTTATAACCAGCCGGAAAACTGTCGAATTTGCCAACTTTCAGGTTGGTAACCAAACCATCAGGTCGAAAGAGGCAGATACCTTGGAGTAATGCTGGACAACAGGCTACGGTTTAAAACGCATGTTGATTTTGTTACCAAAAAAGCATCGCAAATGCAGGGAGCTCTCTCGCGTATCATGCCTAACATCGGTGGACCTGGATACGCTAGAAGGATTCTACTCTCTAGAGTTATCACCTCAGTTCTGTTATATACCGCCCCAGTCTGGGCGGAGGCACTGAGAACGAAGGAGACCAAAAGGAAACTATCGTCATCATACAGACTCTGTGCGCTACGGACAATCAGCGGCTTTCGAACCATCTCTGACGAAGCTGCATTTGTCATAGCTGGAATGGTCCCCATCGATATTCTCGCAGATGAAATGCTGAGGATATATAACAGAAGAGCATTGAGTCATCACGACGCCACTGGTATCAAGGTGATAAAAATTGAAGAAAGGGCAGCGTCAGCAGCTATGTGGCAAGCTCGTTGGGCTAATACAACAAAAGGCAGATGGACATACAAACTTATACCGACAATCCAAGATTGGATAAGTCGAAAGCATGGAGACTGCAACTACCATCTAACGCAGTTCCTGTCTGGCCACGGTGGCTACCGTAAATATCTACACCGATTCGGACACGACAACTCACCATCCTGCCCGGAATGCCCAGGTGAAGATGAGGATACGGAGCACGCACTGTTTTACTGCACACGTTTCACGGCATGGAGAATTACTCTGCCAAGTCCGTCATTACTCCTCGACCATATGTTACGGTTGGAAGAAAATTGGATGGCAATATGTTCTTTCGTAACAACTCTACAAAAAGAGTTGCGGAGAATAGAAAAGCTAAGAAGAGCAGCAGAAACAACAGAAGCATCAGAAGCAGCAATACAAGAAGCATAGCATGAATTGCTAACCAGCCCCGCGAAGTAATACACCTAACGGCAGTCCCGCGGGGAGAGTGGTTGAAGTGTGTACGGTGTGTGTTTAGTACGTAGGCGTGTTCCTGGCATCGAGTACTCAGGTTTGCGAATCGTGCATGCTAGTAGCACTCGGGCTACTAGTATCTATGAAGATTACACATCCCTGGCGCAATCCAAAAAAAAAAAAAAAAAAAGGGGTGGGTTTTGTTGTTCCATGTTCAAATTAAAAATTCAAAAATGCAACACACAAAAAAAAAAAAAACCAAATAAAAATGCCAACATACCTAGGGTTGCGTGGTGTCCACATGCAGTATCCCTACTGCAGCTAGTCCTCTGTCTCGTATATATATACCTTTTTTGCACATGGTGCTGGTTCCTCCGTCCTTTGATCAAACACCCAATCCAAGGGTGGGTTTTTTATTTATTTAAACAAAAAAAAAGGACAATTACAAAAAGAAATACAGCGATTCGCCTCGCAAAATTAGAAAATAAAAGAAATGTCAACAATCAGCTGACATGAGGGAGGGAGATACACACGTCTCTCTCTCGCAAGAATATTAATGACGATCGGGATATTATCTGTGGTTCAGGGCTGAGGTAAAGAAAGTGGAATTCGTTTGTTCATTATTTTCATATTATACAATATGTTTATATATTTTTTTTGGTAGGTAAAAATTTTTGTTTTAGGTTACGTGAGTAGGGTTCGTAGGTCGTACTAGTGTTATTAGGCAAGTTAGTTAATAATATTGTATGTCAGGTACCCATTCACCTGGAGCATGAAAGACGATCGCTGATAGCGGATGCGCGTGTGGTGATCGCTGGCAGCGGATGCGCGTGTGCAGGCGAATCGCATCGCTTGCATTCCCTGTTTGGCATGATTATATTTGTTAATCATTTCAAGCTTTTTTATATTCTCGCAATGACTTTTTATCCCACTTGGGGCTTCCTCCAGTCCATGCTTCGTACTGAGCATCAGGACGTCACGTTTGTCCTTCCATTTTGCTACTACAGCACCGGAAGCTTCACGCCCAATAACTTCGTTTCTTCCAAGCTTAGCCAGGGTTACGTCTTTTGGATTGCCGATTCTATTTTTGCGAAGCGTTCCAATTAGGTCGGTTTGATGGTCGAGTAGCATTTTCGCTAGGGAAATGGATTTATAAAAGTTATCTGCTGCAATCGTTCTACCTTTGTCTAAATACTTTTCTGCCAGATCTAAAACTATTTGTTTGCTGTGGGACTTTGTAGGAGTTGGTTTTCCTCTTTGATTATACGAATAATTATTCCCGGCGTAAATAGAACTAGTATATGTGTAACCACTAGGATAGCAGAGTTTATAAACTTTGACTCCATATTTGTGGGATTTTCCCGGATTGTATTGGCGGAACTGAAGTCTTCCACGCCAGGGAATCATTGACTCGTCCACTGTACAAAAATGTATTCAGTGTGCACCAGATTACTCTTGCACCGATGATGAGTGGAACTCTATGATGAATGCCGGGGTACTGTAGGAGGCTACCTTGTACTGGTATTGGGTGGTGAGTCGCTCAGGTCCTTCCCAGTGTACCGCGACATTGCAGACGATGAGGTCGTCACTTTTGTAAAATATGATGTTCGGCTTTTTGAGTAGCCCATCTGCTCCTCTGATTCGGAGTTCAACTACGGCCTCCCATCCCCCTCTTCACGCAGCAGAGACGTGGCATTTCTGAATGTAATTATGCCGATTTATCCGCTCCCCGCTGACGCAGGGCAGCCTTGTAATACGTGGCTAAGGCTTTCCACTTTTCTCCAGCGGGTTCGGCATTGCCTCATTTCCAACGGGTTGGAGGTATCCCCATGGTTGGAAGTAAGTTGTGCCTTAGGTGAATAGACTTTACGTAGTCTCCACCTGTCCAATATCTTCGGGGTCGGTCGACGAACTTGGTGCATGCTGGGCTACCGGTAGTTTGATGGATCCCGTTACCAGAGTACGAGTTTTCTAGCTCTTGCGCTTGGAATTCTATATGCTCTTCCTTACATGGCTGGTTAACCACTGTTCAAAACATGTACGATGTCTTGAAAGAAATAACAAATCGAAAATACCCTGGTGACAACAACGACCCATGAGTTGAAATGAATAAAGAAACTTATTGGTTTATAACGTGGATGAATACGGGTGTTTTATTTAACCGGCTCCAAGTCGTTCTTTTCTTTTAACAGGCTAAGAAATTTCAGTTTTTTTTTTCGTCAGACAGAAAAAGAGTGTTCACCAGATACCTTCCAGTTTTTGATCATTTGATTAATGTTGTCGGAGACAAGAGTTATATCTAGAACCTCCTGTCGATTTCTAGTTATAAATGTAGGTTCGTTACCGATGTTACACAAAATGAGGTTAGTTTTTAGAATATAGTCAAAAAGCAACTCACCTCTTTCGTTAATGTCAGCGGAGTGGTGAGCATTAGCATCACCGCCAACTATGATTCCCGTTTTACTTTTTTCAGCGTCTGCGACTAGTCTTGTCATATTGGGTCCAGGAAGGTCTATGATGTCGTGGGCGAGATAAGCCGATGCTAGATAATAGGAGCGTTTGCTTGTTTCGATCACTGTAATTAGGAAGTAAAATTATCTTAATGCTACTTTTTACCAACATGCACGATCTAGGTTTACCTTTATACTTGACATACACTGGGGATCACTAGGATGAGGCCATACATTTTGCAATCGATTTTCACTCTTTATACCTGTTGGAAATGTTGTACCCGGAAACTTTTACTACCTGTGAACAGGCACATATTTTCCCAACAGGAAGTCATAAAATTAAACGGTAAATAAGAAACTACCGTTGGAATTTCCCAAGATCGAACAATGAACCACTTGAAAAGCTTATAAAAAGATGCGCCACTAGGATGAGGCCACATGCAAAATCTTCGAAAGACAGGAAAAAATGAATAAAATGTTTACATTTTATGGTTTTAAAACATTTATTTATTACGTTTTTCTACATTAATAATGAGTATGCCCGCCATTTTTCGATATGACCTCTATAAGACGATTTGGAATAGAATCATACATTTTTTTTTAAATGATCAAGAGAAATTTGGGCCCAGGCATCACGATAAGCTTCGATTAAAGTGTCCTTGTCTTCAAATTGTCTGCCGCCTTCATACACTTTACGAGATAACCATGCCCAAACATTTTCGATTATGTTTAAGTCCGGTGAATAGGGCGGCCATGGCAAAAGTTCCACGTGTTCTGATTGAATCCAACTTCTAACAACCCTGGAAGTAGGGATGGGGGTGTTGTCTTGTTGGAATATCTAAGGCAGGGGTCCGAAAATGTTTTTCACTTTCAGCAAACATTTGTAGTTGTTTCCGTTCATTGTTGTGGACAAAAACTCCAACTCGATTGTGCCATAGTAGGTAATAGCTCTCCACACCATTACACCTGATGTACGGCTGTGATGTCTTGCCAAAATAAGCTCCTCCTTTCTTAGATCATGGAAATAAAAGTTGTAACCATCGGTGCCGTCAAGGTTAAACTTTTTTTCATCCGAAAAGACAACGCGTTCCCATTCACTGCTCCAAGCGACATGTTCTCCTGCAAAATACTCCGCTGTTGACCCTTATTTTAGTCGCTGGTAGAGTAGAATTTGAGGCAAGCCGTAGAATTAACCGCTTTTCTCGCAATGTTGTTTCTTCTGCCGTTTGTTCCATTTTGATTTTTCCCATAGTGTTGTGGATTCGCAAGATAACTATTGTCCTGAGTCCACAAACTCGGTTCAACCCAAGGTTCTTGGATCAAGACAATAACTTCCCTATCCTCTGAGAGACGGAGAAAACGGCCGGCCGAAGCCGTTTTGGAGTGATGGAGGTTAATCTGAACTAACTGCAGCATTGTTGCTACAATCAGGCAGAGAAACCATCACCAGAGTAAGTTCAAGCCCTCCGAATGTAAGGACAAGCCAAGAAGTTCATCCTCATTCAAAGGAGCTTTGTCTGAAATATCAACCATCTCCAAGTCTGAAAGCGAACCGACATCGACTGAAGATGGTTGTATGCACCTGTATTCTTTATCCACACCACACAAAATGCACAAAATACGGTAGCATACATTCAAAATACGAATTATAAACGCACACACACTTCACACACAATAAATCATCACCGTATAGAATTCACTAACACTCACAAGCTCGCGCGTAGTAAACCGACCCGATAAAATTCAATGAATGAATTAATCCGAACGCATTATCAAGTTAACCGTTGTAGGGTGCGCGGTTGTCGATTCAATGGTAGGTGTGATATCATCATCGCCTGCCATATTTAAGGTCAAAGGATTCGCGACGAATACCGATTAGCGCTGGAGGCGTGAAAGAGGGACGTCGATTTACAATTCTCTTGAAAAAGGCAAGATTTTATTGCGTCTAAAGAATCTAATCCGACGGTGGCTCAATAGTTTAAAAAACTTACAATTACTTATACATATATACCATTCCTGGTTGTGATTTAATAATATAATCTACACAATAAAACGTATATATATTTGTATTTTATATAACAATTGTACTTGCTGGTGATCTGCTGTGTCTGGTGAAACTGATGCGGTACGTGAGCTGCTGCGCTGGTGATGTTGTGCCGTTGAAATCTGTGATTCTGAGGTTATGATTGGTGGTGTTTTGAGGTTGCAGCCCGGTGTGGTGTTGTGTCCTCGTGGTAACTTTGACGAAATGTCTGCTTTTTTTCCTCGTTGGGAGTCTTCTGAGGGTGCTGTGCGTCGTTAGAGGCCGTAAGCTATGTTGATGGCACTGATTTTTTGGCTGATCGTTGGCACATGGAATGCGCGAGCTCTTGTTTGCGTCGCTCGACAACTTGGCTATTTTTTTTTTTACATTTGCGGTGCGTCGGGGTCACCAATGGGTGTACGAGAGAAATAGACACTACTTCTATTTTTAATGCACTTTATTAATTATAAAATTCAATGTACGTTTACTGTACTACAAAGTTTTTTTTCTTTTGTTGTTGTTGTTGCGTCGGGGAGATTTTTTTTAGAGAAATAGCCAAGTGGCTCTGCTACGTTGTCGACCAATTGATGCAGAGCGGCGCCCGCTGCTACGTTCGATGCGCCTGTGACCAGGTTCAACTTTGCTTCGGGCAATATGAATACAATATGTTTTCATTGAGAACAAAAATGGACAAATTTATTTTTAAGTATTGCGGCTTGCTTGGTTGATGACTCGCTTGCCCTTCGCGACTACAACGCGCCATTTGATACGTTGAAAAAAGCTCGGTAAAAAATGTTGGTGCAACTCTTCTTGCTCTGGTAGTCAGCTACGCTCTCTGGTGCGGCCAGCGCTACTTTTTTCTTGATGAGTTTTTAGGACTCCGTTCGCGAGCCTGATCGCGACATTAGTATTAACACATTTTGTACTTTTCTTTCTCTAACTTATAATTGTTTGAAATTGATATTTTCAAGTACGAAATAATTAGTAAAAAACGCGATTACAAACATCAACTCATGCGCCTATTTAACAACACTGGCCTTGATCAAAATTTATGGAATCTAAACTTGCTTCAATAGCAATTCTTAAAGTGTTGTTACGAGGGCCTGCACCTCGTCTAATGCCAAATAACAAAAAAAGTAAAAAAGGAAAAGAAAAAGTAAACCAGTACCTGAACTCAGATAATTCCTCCGGTGATCCCACGATGGTATTTTTTATCGACGTCCTCTGGTATTCGCTGATGATGATCTTGTGCGTCCTCACACACACACACACCCCATCCCAGGGGTGGGTTTTGTTGTTCCATGTTCAAATTAAAAATTCAAAAATGCAACACACAAAAAAAAAAAAAGCCAAATAAAAATGCCAACATACCTGGGGTTGCGTGGTGTCCACATGCAGTATCCCTACTGCAGCTTGTCCTCTGTCTCGTATATATATACCTTTTTTGCACATGGTGCTGGTTCCTCCGTCCTTTGATCAAACACCCAATCCAAGGGTGGGTTTTTTATTTATTTAAACAAAAAAAAAAGGACAATTACAAAAAGAAATACAGCGATTCGCCTCGCAAAATTAGAAAATAAAAGAAATGTCAACAATCAGCTGACATGAGGGAGGGAGATACACACGTCTCTCTCTTTCAAGAATATTAATGACGATCGGGAAATTATCTGTGGTTCAGGGCTGAGGTAAAGAAAGTGTTTATAGTATGAAACGTAAAAACTGCTTCTGCCAAGGCTATATTCTTCTCAATAGAACCCATTTCGGCCGGCTTGAAAAAAATTACCAAATTGCTTCTTCCTGCAGCTGCAGTCCGCTGCAGTCTTCTTGTGTTTATCAGTATCCAAATGTCGTTTTATATCATACCGGCGAAGTTGCTGCTGCAAATTGAGCAGAATACTGGAGTCATTTACTTTTGTTTTGTTTATGAAAGGATAATTTGCTTCGATTTCCTTTGTAAACTTCCACACTCGCTTTCTGTCTACCACAACTGAACTGTAGACGTAGAGTTAAAAAAAAAAATGATTTCAGACAGAACATCACAACTTACCTTGTCAATATACCCAATAAATTAAATAATAAACATAAGTTTTCTATTCGGTTCACTAACTTCCTGTAATCCAAATGCAAATTTCGCTTTATTGACAGTGACAATCAGCTGCAAACAAGAAAACTATGAGTGCAGTTATTAACTTCTGTTGATTACGAATATAAAAATAATCTTTTTTCAGAGACAAGTGTCTCGATTGCTTTATTACTGAACTAAATCTAACATATAATGAGTCTTACACTTCTATTTGTAGATTCTAAATTACAATATTATGGGAAAGCACATTTGTTCTGGATCTCACGGAGTCAGCATAACTGATGAATGTGCCAGACGGATATCTGATCCGTATCCGCTGCGAATGCTGTCGAATGTTTGGCGCGTGTGCTGACGGTGCGGTTTAATGTTTGATAACTGTGCATTTAGTTCAGTCGTTATTTTCCTGCATCTAATTTTTTTAAATGTTGGTAGCGTTCAGTTAAATTATTATGATAATTTATAAAATAAACGATCGAAAAATTTAAGTTCGATTTTGTCGGACAGTGTGGGACAATTTGCGATGTGGGACAGTAAATGTGGGACTGTCCCACGTAATGTGGGACGAATGGTCACTTTAACGCTAACTATATTCCTATATAATATATCTACAAACCGAAACGTTTTTTCCTTTCACATTTCTTTGGGTAAGTGAAAAGTGTTGGCGGTTTGCCAATTGGGTGCTAGCAGATACCAAACCAATTAAATTTAAAACACCTTTTATACGTTTATCACACGTATATTACTTAATCTTTATTAAATTAAATTACTTTACGGTACAGACAATAATACCAAAAGAGAAACCAAATGCGAAGCAAAGTAAAATATGCTGACAATCGAAATCGGAATGAACAATATTTGAATGCAAGGAAGTGCATTTAGAGTTATCTTAAAATTCTAGGAAGTGTTCACAGGGAAAACAACTTGACGGATAAATTTCCCGATGCGGAATTCAGCGTGATCGGTGCTGCCAAGTCTGCTACAAAAGATTTGCGCACACTTACCCCCTCTGCACTTTTTTTTTTTTTTTAATATTTTGTTTATTTTGAACAAATTAACACCAAATCCAGTAAAATTTTCACTCAAATATAATGTATATGTAATATATTCAATAAATAATTAGCACTCAATGTGTTATAATACAATCACTGAACACTAACGCGATTTTAAAATGAAGAAGTATTTTAGGAAAACTAACATTTTTTTTTGTCTGGCTTCCCTCCACAAAACAAACAAAACTGAAACGCAACAACAGCTAACCCAAGCAAAGGACATTTACAGATACTTAATATTCATCGTCATTTTCGAGAAATTCACTGTGCGTACACTTACCCGCTACGCACACTTACCCCAAACAACTCTAACTATACTCATCTTGAGGAATTACGAGTAAGTCTAATGTATTTACTGGACTCCTCTTAAGTCTACAGTAACAATAGATACATAAGATGGGTAGAATGATTAAAGCTAGTCAAAGTCATAAGAGTACATCATCCCAGTAGGTTACCTGGTTCCCTTCTCGACATTCAAAATTCGAGTAACGACAATTTTCGAATTTGGGGCTAAGAAATCTAGCTGTAGTGGTATCTAGTTGTTCTATTTGGGTATCTAGGATTGCTGGTATCACTACTTTCATAATAGCATCTTTGTATATTGTTCCGTTAACTTTAATCAATTTACCTAAGCAAGTTTGGTCCGTTTTCATAGAATAAGACCCTCTCTGCATAGACTGTATGATTTACCCTTTTGAACGGAAGTCTATAATAGTCGCTGAGTAATTCCTTTTCCGTAGTATGAAGAGTAATGCATTGGGGCAATGAGTGATAATTAGCTAGCAAATGAGCGCCCTATGCAAGCTCTATGTTTAGCGCCCCATTCTTCAGTTTTAGCAGCATAAGTTCTTTCCACATTACCCAAGAGGTAGACTTTCAATGCGTTTTATTTTATTAAGGTATCCTCGGTAACATACATGCATATATAATATATAAAATGTAATTAATATTAATATAATTATATATATTTGGTTGCAATAAAAAAATCCAAATTAAAAATACTTTCTACGCGAAAAATAAACCTCTCGGGTCCAGGCTAAAAAACGATCTATTGAAATTGTCGTTGAATTTGTCGTAGCGTTTGGCTATTTTGAAAGGTCCCTCATGCGGTGGGACAATCGATGCTTTGACGGAGTCGTTGCGAACAAATGCGTGAGTCGACGTCCGTAAGTCCTGATGAACGAATGGGCGCTGTTCGGTGTACCAAGCTGTCTGCTGTGGCCTGATCTGGCGCATCATGACTCGAAGGTCTTTATTGAATTGGCTTTGCGAGCGACTATTGAGTGTCGGTGCCAGCAAATCAGCTGGGAGTCTGAGGACTGTACTGTAGACCAAGTCTGCTGGTGTGGCGTTGATGTCTCCCTTTAGAGTTGCGCGAAGACCGAGTAGTGTAAGCGGGAGGCGTTTTACCCATCTTGTGGAATCGTTGCAGTTGATAGCGGCCTTCAGGGTTCTATGAAATCGCTTGACGCTTGCCATTGGGTACGCTTCCAACCACCTAGTGTAGTGATCGACGACTGTCAAAAGATAACGATATTAGTTGCATTGAGTGCATAATGTTACCTTCGAGTAGTTGTCGAAGCGAAGAGATCCTTCCTACCGTTGCCGCCGTCAATGCGTGAAAACAGGTCTGCTGCGTAATTATCCTCACCCTTAATGTATCGGATGTCGGTGGTAAATTCACTAATGAACGATAAGTAGTTCGTTTGTCGTGGCGATGATTTCTCGGGTCGTTGTCTAAAGGCGGAAATAAGCGGCTTATGGTCCGTTTGAATGTGGAATTTACGGCCTTCCAACAAATCTCGAAAATGGCGTACGGTCAAGTACATTGCGGTGAGTTCTCTGTCGTACGTTGAGTAGCGTTGTTGCGTCGGGGAGAATTTTTTAGAGAAATAGCCAAGTGGCTCTGCTACGTTGTCGACCACTGCTACGTTCGATGCGTCTGTGACCAGGCTCAACTTTGCTTCAGGCAATATGAATACAATATGTCTTCATTGAGAACAAAAATGGACAAATTTATTTTTAAGTATTTCGGCTTGCTTGGTTGATGACTCGCTTGCCCTTCGCTACTACAACGCGCCATTTGATTCGTTGAAAAAAGCTCGGTAAAAAATGTTGGTGCAACTCTTCTTGCTCTGGTAGTCAGCTACGCTCTCTGGTGCGGCCAGCGCTACTTTTTTCTTGATGAGTTTTTAGGACTCCGTTCGCGAGCCTGATCGCGACATTAGTATTAACATATTTTGTACTTTTCTTTCTCTAACTTATAATTGTTTGAAATTGATATTTTCAAGTACGAAATAATTAGTAAAAAACGCGATTACAAACATCAACTCATGCGCCTATTTAACAACACTGGCCTTGATCAAAATTTATGGAATCTAAACTTGCTTCAATAGCAATTCTTAAAGTGTTGTTACGAGGGCCTGCACCTCGTCTAATGCCAAATAACAAAAAAAGTAAAAAAGGAAAAGAAAAAGTAAACCAGTACCCTGAACTCAGATAATTCCTCCGGTGATCCCACGATGGTATTTTTTATCGACGTCCTCTGGTATTCGCTGATGATGATCTTGTGCATCCTCGCACACACACACACCCCATCCCAGGGGTGGGTGACGAGAAGTCAATCCAGAAGATATTCCTTTAATTACTCACGAGGAACTGCTAAGGGCATGCAGCAAGATAGGTGACAACAAGGCTCCGGGACCCGACGGCATCCCGAACAAGGCAGTAAAGGCAGCTGTAACAAAAAGACCAGACCTCTTCATAACAACAATGAAGCAGTGCCTTGAAGAAGGAACCTTTCCCGAAAAATGGAAAACACAGCATTTGGTCCTCCTGCCAAAAGGAAAGAAGCCCCCAGGAGAACCATCATCCTATCGCCCAATATGCCTATTAGACACCATGGGAAAGATCCTCGAGAAGATAATCTATAATAGATTACTCGCAGTAGTAGAAGAGAAAGGAGCCCTCTCAGATCACCAATTTGGCTTCAGAAGAGCACGATCTACTGTTGATGCCATAAGAGCGGTAGTCGATATCGCCAAAGGTGCCATCGAAGGAGAAAGATGGCTCTACGGCACAAAGGAGTATTGTGCAGTAGTAACGCTGGACATTAAAAACGCATTTAACTCTGCGAACTGGTCGTTTATTAGAAGGTCACTTGCCAGGATGGATACGCCATATTACCTGCTACGGATAGTGACGCACTACTTCAACAACAGAAAGCTGAGGTACAATACCGATGAAGGCGTAAAATACTACAACGTAATTGCGGGAGTTCCACAGGGATCGGTTTTAGGACCACTATTGTGGAACATCATGTACGACGGAGTACTACGATTAGCGTTACCTGGGGGAGTAACGATAATTGGATTCGCCGATGACATTGCAGTCGTGACAGTAGCTAAACAGATCCGTGCAGTAGAATCAGCTACAAATGAAGCAATTGCCCGGATAAAAGATTGGCTAGTATCCGCCGGACTAGAACTAGCTGACCATAAAACAGAAGCTGTTCTTATAACCAGCCGGAAAACTGTCGAATTTGCCAACTTTCAGGTTGGTAACCAAACCATCAGGTCGAAAGAGGCAGATACCTTGGAGTAATGCTGGACAACAGGCTACGGTTTAAAACGCATGTTGATTTTGTTACCAAAAAAGCATCGCAAATGCAGGGAGCTCTCTCGCGTATCATGCCTAACATCGGTGGACCTGGATACGCTAGAAGGATTCTACTCTCTAGAGTTATCACCTCAGTTCTGTTATATACCGCCCCAGTCTGGGCGGAGGCACTGAGAACGAAGGAGACCAAAAGGAAACTATCGTCATCATACAGACTCTGTGCGCTACGGACAATCAGCGGCTTTCGAACCATCTCTGACGAAGCTGCATTTGTCATAGCTGGAATGGTCCCCATCGATATTCTCGCAGATGAAATGCTGAGGATATATAACAGAAGAGCATTGAGTCATCACGACGCCACTGGTATCAAGGTGATAAAAATTGAAGAAAGGGCAGCGTCAGCAGCTATGTGGCAAGCTCGTTGGGCTAATACAACAAAAGGCAGATGGACATACAAACTTATACCGACAATCCAAGATTGGATAAGTCGAAAGCATGGAGACTGCAACTACCATCTAACGCAGTTCCTGTCTGGCCACGGTGGCTACCGTAAATATCTACACCGATTCGGACACGACAACTCACCATCCTGCCCGGAATGCCCAGGTGAAGATGAGGATACGGAGCACGCACTGTTTTACTGCACACGTTTCACGGCATGGAGAATTACTCTGCCAAGTCCGTCATTACTCCTCGACCATATGTTACGGTTGGAAGAAAATTGGATGGCAATATGTTCTTTCGTAACAACTCTACAAAAAGAGTTGCGGAGAATAGAAAAGCTAAGAAGAGCAGCAGAAACAACAGAAGCATCAGAAGCAGCAATACAAGAAGCATAGCATGAATTGCTAACCAGCCCCGCGAAGTAATACACCTAACGGCAGTCCCGCGGGGAGAGTGGTTGAAGTGTGTACGGTGTGTGTTTAGTACGTAGGCGTGTTCCTGGCATCGAGTACTCAGGTTTGCGAATCGTGCATGCTAGTAGCACTCGGGCTACTAGTATCTATGAAGATTACACATCCCTGGCGCAATCCAAAAAAAAAAAAAAAAAAAGGGGTGGGTTTTGTTGTTCCATGTTCAAATTAAAAATTCAAAAATGCAACACACAAAAAAAAAAAAAACCAAATAAAAATGCCAACATACCTAGGGTTGCGTGGTGTCCACATGCAGTATCCCTACTGCAGCTAGTCCTCTGTCTCGTATATATATACCTTTTTTGCACATGGTGCTGGTTCCTCCGTCCTTTGATCAAACACCCAATCCAAGGGTGGGTTTTTTATTTATTTAAACAAAAAAAAAGGACAATTACAAAAAGAAATACAGCGATTCGCCTCGCAAAATTAGAAAATAAAAGAAATGTCAACAATCAGCTGACATGAGGGAGGGAGATACACACGTCTCTCTCTCGCAAGAATATTAATGACGATCGGGATATTATCTGTGGTTCAGGGCTGAGGTAAAGAAAGTGGAATTCGTTTGTTCATTATTTTCATATTATACAATATGTTTATATATTTTTTTTGGTAGGTAAAAATTTTTGTTTTAGGTTACGTGAGTAGGGTTCGTAGGTCGTACTAGTGTTATTAGGCAAGTTAGTTAATAATATTGTATGTCAGGTACCCATTCACCTGGAGCATGAAAGACGATCGCTGATAGCGGATGCGCGTGTGGTGATCGCTGGCAGCGGATGCGCGTGTGCAGGCGAATCGCATCGCTTGCATTCCCTGTTTGGCATGATTATATTTGTTAATCATTTCAAGCTTTTTTATATTCTCGCAATGACTTTTTATCCCACTTGGGGCTTCCTCCAGTCCATGCTTCGTACTGAGCATCAGGACGTCACGTTTGTCCTTCCATTTTGCTACTACAGCACCGGAAGCTTCACGCCCAATAACTTCGTTTCTTCCAAGCTTAGCCAGGGTTACGTCTTTTGGATTGCCGATTCTATTTTTGCGAAGCGTTCCAATTAGGTCGGTTTGATGGTCGAGTAGCATTTTCGCTAGGGAAATGGATTTATAAAAGTTATCTGCTGCAATCGTTCTACCTTTGTCTAAATACTTTTCTGCCAGATCTAAAACTATTTGTTTGCTGTGGGACTTTGTAGGAGTTGGTTTTCCTCTTTGATTATACGAATAATTATTCCCGGCGTAAATAGAACTAGTATATGTGTAACCACTAGGATAGCAGAGTTTATAAACTTTGACTCCATATTTGTGGGATTTTCCCGGATTGTATTGGCGGAACTGAAGTCTTCCACGCCAGGGAATCATTGACTCGTCCACTGTACAAAAATGTATTCAGTGTGCACCAGATTACTCTTGCACCGATGATGAGTGGAACTCTATGATGAATGCCGGGGTACTGTAGGAGGCTACCTTGTACTGGTATTGGGTGGTGAGTCGCTCAGGTCCTTCCCAGTGTACCGCGACATTGCAGACGATGAGGTCGTCACTTTTGTAAAATATGATGTTCGGCTTTTTGAGTAGCCCATCTGCTCCTCTGATTCGGAGTTCAACTACGGCCTCCCATCCCCCTCTTCACGCAGCAGAGACGTGGCATTTCTGAATGTAATTATGCCGATTTATCCGCTCCCCGCTGACGCAGGGCAGCCTTGTAATACGTGGCTAAGGCTTTCCACTTTTCTCCAGCGGGTTCGGCATTGCCTCATTTCCAACGGGTTGGAGGTATCCCCATGGTTGGAAGTAAGTTGTGCCTTAGGTGAATAGACTTTACGTAGTCTCCACCTGTCCAATATCTTCGGGGTCGGTCGACGAACTTGGTGCATGCTGGGCTACCGGTAGTTTGATGGATCCCGTTACCAGAGTACGAGTTTTCTAGCTCTTGCGCTTGGAATTCTATATGCTCTTCCTTACATGGCTGGTTAACCACTGTTCAAAACATGTACGATGTCTTGAAAGAAATAACAAATCGAAAATACCCTGGTGACAACAACGACCCATGAGTTGAAATGAATAAAGAAACTTATTGGTTTATAACGTGGATGAATACGGGTGTTTTATTTAACCGGCTCCAAGTCGTTCTTTTCTTTTAACAGGCTAAGAAATTTCAGTTTTTTTTTTCGTCAGACAGAAAAAGAGTGTTCACCAGATACCTTCCAGTTTTTGATCATTTGATTAATGTTGTCGGAGACAAGAGTTATATCTAGAACCTCCTGTCGATTTCTAGTTATAAATGTAGGTTCGTTACCGATGTTACACAAAATGAGGTTAGTTTTTAGAATATAGTCAAAAAGCAACTCACCTCTTTCGTTAATGTCAGCGGAGTGGTGAGCATTAGCATCACCGCCAACTATGATTCCCGTTTTACTTTTTTCAGCGTCTGCGACTAGTCTTGTCATATTGGGTCCAGGAAGGTCTATGATGTCGTGGGCGAGATAAGCCGATGCTAGATAATAGGAGCGTTTGCTTGTTTCGATCACTGTAATTAGGAAGTAAAATTATCTTAATGCTACTTTTTACCAACATGCACGATCTAGGTTTACCTTTATACTTGACATACACTGGGGATCACTAGGATGAGGCCATACATTTTGCAATCGATTTTCACTCTTTATACCTGTTGGAAATGTTGTACCCGGAAACTTTTACTACCTGTGAACAGGCACATATTTTCCCAACAGGAAGTCATAAAATTAAACGGTAAATAAGAAACTACCGTTGGAATTTCCCAAGATCGAACAATGAACCACTTGAAAAGCGTATAAAAAGATGCGCCACTAGGATGAGGCCACATGCAAAATCTTCGAAAGACAGGAAAAAATGAATAAAATGTTTACATTTTATGGTTTTAAAACATTTATTTATTACGTTTTTCTACATTAATAATGAGTATGCCCGCCATTTTTCGATATGACCTCTATAAGACGATTTGGAATAGAATCATACATTTTTTTTTAAATGATCAAGAGAAATTTGGGCCCAGGCATCACGAAAAGCTTCGATTAAAGTGTCCTTGTCTTCAAATTGTCTGCCGCCTTCATACACTTTACGAGATAACCATGCCCAAACATTTTCGATTATGTTTAAGTCCGGTGAATAGGGCGGCCATGGCAAAAGTTCCACGTGTTCTGATTGAATCCAACTTCTAACAACCCTGGAAGTAGGGATGGGGGTGTTGTCTTGTTGGAATATCTAAGGCAGGGGTCCGAAAATGTTTTTCACTTTCAGCAAACATTTGTAGTTGTTTCCGTTCATTGTTGTGGACAAAAACTCCAACTCGATTGTGCCATAGTAGGTAATAGCTCTCCACACCATTACACCTGATGTACGGCTGTGATGTCTTGCCAAAATAAGCTCCTCCTTTCTTAGATCATGGAAATAAAAGTTGTAACCATCGGTGCCGTCAAGGTTAAACTTTTTTTCATCCGAAAAGAACGCGTTCCCATTCACTGCTCCAAGCGACATGTTCTCCTGCAAAATACTCCGCTGTTGACCCTTATTTTAGTCGCTGGTAGAGTAGAATTTGAGGCAAGCCGTAGAATTAACCGCTTTTCTCGCAATGTTGTTTCTTCTGCCGTTTGTTCCATTTTGATTTTTCCCATAGTGTTGTGGATTCGCAAGATAACTATTGTCCTGAGTCCACAAACTCGGTTCAACCCAAGGTTCTTGGATCAAGACAATAACTTCCCTATCCTCTGAGAGACGGAGAAAACGGCCGGCCGAAGCCGTTTTGGAGTGATGGAGGTTAATCTGAACTAACTGCAGCATTGTTGCTACAATCAGGCAGAGAAACCATCACCAGAGTAAGTTCAAGCCCTCCGAATGTAAGGACAAGCCAAGAAGTTCATCCTCATTCAAAGGAGCTTTGTCTGAAATATCAACCATCTCCAAGTCTGAAAGCGAACCGACATCGACTGAAGATGGTTGTATGCACCTGTATTCTTTATCCACACCACACAAAATGCACAAAATACGGTAGCATACATTCAAAATACGAATTATAAACGCACACACACTTCACACACAATAAATCATCACCGTATAGAATTCACTAACACTCACAAGCTCGCGCGTAGTAAACCGACCCGATAAAATTCAATGAATGAATTAATCCGAACGCATTATCAAGTTAACCGTTGTAGGGTGCGCGGTTGTCGATTCAATGGTAGGTGTGATATCATCATCGCCTGCCATATTTAAGGTCAAAGGATTCGCGACGAATACCGATTAGCGCTGGAGGCGTGAAAGAGGGACGTCGATTTACAATTCTCTTGAAAAAGGCAAGATTTTATTGCGTCTAAAGAATCTAATCCGACGGTGGCTCAATAGTTTAAAAAACTTACAATTACTTATACATATATACCATTCCTGGTTGTGATTTAATAATATAATCTACACAATAAAACGTATATATATTTGTATTTTATATAACAATTGTACTTGCTGGTGATCTGCTGTGTCTGGTGAAACTGATGCGGTACGTGAGCTGCTGCGCTGGTGATGTTGTGCCGTTGAAATCTGTGATTCTGAGGTTATGATTGGTGGTGTTTTGAGGTTGCAGCCCGGTGTGGTGTTGTGTCCTCGTGGTAACTTTGACGAAATGTCTGCTTTTTTTCCTCGTTGGGAGTCTTCTGAGGGTGCTGTGCGTCGTTAGAGGCCGTAAGCTATGTTGATGGCACTGATTTTTTGGCTGATCGTTGGCACATGGAATGCGCGAGCTCTTGTTTGCGTCGCTCGACAACTTGGCTATTTTTTTTTTTACATTTGCGGTGCGTCGGGGTCACCAATGGGTGTACGAGAGAAATAGACACTACTTCTATTTTTAATGCACTTTATTAATTATAAAATTCAATGTACGTTTACTGTACTACAAAGTTTTTTTTCTTTTGTTGTTGTTGTTGCGTCGGGGAGATTTTTTTAGAGAAATAGCCAAGTGGCTCTGCTACGTTGTCGACCAATTGATGCAGAGCGGCGCCCGCTGCTACGTTCGATGCGCCTGTGACCAGGTTCAACTTTGCTTCGGGCAATATGAATACAATATGTTTTCATTGAGAACAAAAATGGACAAATTTATTTTTAAGTATTGCGGCTTGCTTGGTTGATGACTCGCTTGCCCTTCGCGACTACAACGCGCCATTTGATACGTTGAAAAAAGCTCGGTAAAAAATGTTGGTGCAACTCTTCTTGCTCTGGTAGTCAGCTACGCTCTCTGGTGCGGCCAGCGCTACTTTTTTCTTGATGAGTTTTTAGGACTCCGTTCGCGAGCCTGATCGCGACATTAGTATTAACACATTTTGTACTTTTCTTTCTCTAACTTATAATTGTTTGAAATTGATATTTTCAAGTACGAAATAATTAGTAAAAAACGCGATTACAAACATCAACTCATGCGCCTATTTAACAACACTGGCCTTGATCAAAATTTATGGAATCTAAACTTGCTTCAATAGCAATTCTTAAAGTGTTGTTACGAGGGCCTGCACCTCGTCTAATGCCAAATAACAAAAAAAGTAAAAAAGGAAAAGAAAAAGTAAACCAGTACCTGAACTCAGATAATTCCTCCGGTGATCCCACGATGGTATTTTTTATCGACGTCCTCTGGTATTCGCTGATGATGATCTTGTGCGTCCTCACACACACACACACCCCATCCCAGGGGTGGGTTTTGTTGTTCCATGTTCAAATTAAAAATTCAAAAATGCAACACACAAAAAAAAAAAAGCCAAATAAAAATGCCAACATACCTGGGGTTGCGTGGTGTCCACATGCAGTATCCCTACTGCAGCTTGTCCTCTGTCTCGTATATATATACCTTTTTTGCACATGGTGCTGGTTCCTCCGTCCTTTGATCAAACACCCAATCCAAGGGTGGGTTTTTTATTTATTTAAACAAAAAAAAAAAGGACAATTACAAAAAGAAATACAGCGATTCGCCTCGCAAAATTAGAAAATAAAAGAAATGTCAACAATCAGCTGACATGAGGGAGGGAGATACACACGTCTCTCTCTTTCAAGAATATTAATGACGATCGGGAAATTATCTGTGGTTCAGGGCTGAGGTAAAGAAAGTGTTTATAGTATGAAACGTAAAAACTGCTTCTGCCAAGGCTATATTCTTCTCAATAGAACCCATTTCGGCCGGCTTGAAAAAAATTACCAAATTGCTTCTTCCTGCAGCTGCAGTCCGCTGCAGTCTTCTTGTGTTTATCAGTATCCAAATGTCGTTTTATATCATACCGGCGAAGTTGCTGCTGCAAATTGAGCAGAATACTGGAGTCATTTACTTTTGTTTTGTTTATGAAAGGATAATTTGCTTCGATTTCCTTTGTAAACTTCCACACTCGCTTTCTGTCTACCACAACTGAACTGTAGACGTAGAGTTAAAAAAAAAAATGATTTCAGACAGAACATCACAACTTACCTTGTCAATATACCCAATAAATTAAATAATAAACATAAGTTTTCTATTCGGTTCACTAACTTCCTGTAATCCAAATGCAAATTTCGCTTTATTGACAGTGACAATCAGCTGCAAACAAGAAAACTATGAGTGCAGTTATTAACTTCTGTTGATTACGAATATAAAAATAATCTTTTTTCAGAGACAAGTGTCTCGATTGCTTTATTACTGAACTAAATCTAACATATAATGAGTCTTACACTTCTATTTGTAGATTCTAAATTACAATATTATGGGAAAGCACATTTGTTCTGGATCTCACGGAGTCAGCATAACTGATGAATGTGCCAGACGGATATCTGATCCGTATCCGCTGCGAATGCTGTCGAATGTTTGGCGCGTGTGCTGACGGTGCGGTTTAATGTTTGATAACTGTGCATTTAGTTCAGTCGTTATTTTCCTGCATCTAATTTTTTTAAATGTTGGTAGCGTTCAGTTAAATTATTATGATAATTTATAAAATAAACGATCGAAAAATTTAAGTTCGATTTTGTCGGACAGTGTGGGACAATTTGCGATGTGGGACAGTAAATGTGGGACTGTCCCACGTAATGTGGGACGAATGGTCACTTTAACGCTAACTATATTCCTATATAATATATCTACAAACCGAAACGTTTTTTCCTTTCACATTTCTTTGGGTAAGTGAAAAGTGTTGGCGGTTTGCCAATTGGGTGCTAGCAGATACCCAACCAATTAAATTTAAAACACCTTTTATACGTTTATCACACGTATATTACTTAATCTTTATTAAATTAAATTACTTTACGGTACAGACAATAATACCAAAAGAGAAACCAAATGCGAAGCAAAGTAAAATATGCTGACAATCGAAATCGGAATGAACAATATTTGAATGCAAGGAAGTGCATTTAGAGTTATCTTAAAATTCTAGGAAGTGTTCACAGGGAAAACAACTTTACGGATAAATTTCCCGATGCGGAATTCAGCGTGATCGGTGCTGCCAAGTCTGCTACAAAAGATTTGCGCACACTTACCCCCTCTGCACTTTTTTTTTTTTTTTAATATTTTGTTTATTTTGAACAAATTAACACCAAATCCAGTAAAATTTTCACTCAAATATAATGTATATGTAATATATTCAATAAATAATTAGCACTCAATGTGTTATAATACAATCACTGAACACTAACGCGATTTTAAAATGAAGAAGTATTTTAGGAAAACTAACATTTTTTTTTGTCTGGCTTCCCTCCACAAAACAAACAAAACTGAAACGCAACAACAGCTAACCCAAGCAAAGGACATTTACAGATACTTAATATTCATCGTCATTTTCGAGAAATTCACTGTGCGTACACTTACCCGCTACGCACACTTACCCCAAACAACTCTAACTATACTCATCTTGAGGAATTACGAGTAAGTCTAATGTATTTACTGGACTCCTCTTAAGTCTACAGTAACAATAGATACATAAGATGGGTAGAATGATTAAAGCTAGTCAAAGTCATAAGAGTACATCATCCCAGTAGGTTACCTGGTTCCCTTCTCGACATTCAAAATTCGAGTAACGACAATTTTCGAATTTGGGGCTAAGAAATCTAGCTGTAGTGGTATCTAGTTGTTCTATTTGGGTATCTAGGATTGCTGGTATCACTACTTTCATAATAGCATCTTTGTATATTGTTCCGTTAACTTTAATCAATTTACCTAAGCAAGTTTGGTCCGTTTTCATAGAATAAGACCCTCTCTGCATAGACTGTATGATTTACCCTTTTGAACGGAAGTCTATAATAGTCGCTGATTAATTCCTTCTCCGTAGTATGAAGAGTAATGCATTGGGGCAATGAGTGATAATTAGCTAGCAAATGAGCGCCCTATGCAAGCTCTATGTTTAGCGCCCCATTCTTCAGTTTTAGCAGCATAAGTTCTTTCCACATTACCCAAGAGGTAGACTTTCAATGCGTTTTATTTTATTAAGGTATCCTCGGTAACATACATGCATATATAATATATAAAATGTAATTAATATTAATATAATTATATATATTTGGTTGCAATAAAAAAATCCAAATTAAAAATACTTTCTACGCGAAAAATAAACCTCTCGGGTCCAGGCTAAAAAACGATCTATTGAAATTGTCGTTGAATTTGTCGTAGCGTTTGGCTATTTTGAAAGGTCCCTCATGCGGTGGGACAATCGATGCTTTGACGGAGTCGTTGCGAACAAATGCGTGAGTCGACGTCCGTAAGTCCTGATGAACGAATGGGCGCTGTTCGGTGTACCAAGCTGTCTGCTGTGGCCTGATCTGGCGCATCATGACTCGAAGGTCTTTAATGAATTGGCTTTGCGAGCGACTATTGAGTGTCGGTGCCAGCAAATCAGCTGGGAGTCTGAGGACTGTACTGTAGACCAAGTCTGCTGGTGTGGCGTTGATGTCTTCCTTTAGAGTTGCGCGAAGACCGAGTAGTGTAAGCGGGAGGCGTTTTACCCATCTTGTGGAATCGTTGCAGTTGATAGCGGCCTTCAGGGTTCTATGAAATCGCTTGACGCTTGCCATTGGGTACGCTTCCGACCACCTAGTGTAGTGATCGACGACTGTCAAAAGATAACGATACCCTTCGGATGGCGGAAACGGAATACCTACCGGAATTTGTAATGAATGGTCGAACTCGGTTGTACGATACATCACAATAAATCGGCTTGTCTAGATGAGGGAAGGAAAACGATGTTAGTTGCATTGAGTGCATAGGGTTACCTTCGAGTAGTTGTCGAAGCGAAGAGATCCTTCCTACCGTTGCCGCCGTCAATGCGTGAAAACAGGTCTGCTGCGTTATTATCCAGGTCTGCTGCGTTATTATCCTCACCCTTAATGTATCGGATGTCGGTGGTAAATTCACTAATGAACGATAAGTAGTTCGTTTGTCGTGGCGATGATTTCTCGGGTCGTTGTCTAAAGGCGGAAATAAGCGGCTTATGGTCCGTTTGAATGTGGAATTTACGGCCTTCCAACAAATCTCGAAAATGGCGTACGGTCAAGTACATTGCGGTGAGTTCTCTGTCGTACGTTGAGTAGCGTTGTTGCGTCGGGGAGAATTTTTTAGAGAAATAGCCAAGTGGCTCTGCTAAATTGTCGACCAATTGATGCAGAGCGGCGCCCGCTGCTACGTTCGATGCGTCTGTGACCAGGCTCAACTTTGCTTCGGGCAATATGAATACAATATGTCTTCATTGAGAACAAATATGGACAAATTTATTTTTAAGTATTTCGGCTTGCTTGGTTGATGCCTCGCTTGCCCTTCGCTACTACAACGCGCCATTTGATTCGTTGAAAAAAGCTCGGTAATAAATGTTGGTGCAACTCTTCTTGCTCTGGTAGTCAGCTACGCTCTCTGGTGCGGCCAGCGCTACTTTTTTCTTGATGAGTTTTTAGGACTCCGTTCGCGAGCCTGATCGCGACATTAGTATTAACACATTTTGTACTTTTCTTTCTCTAACTTATAATTGTTTGAAATTGATATTTTCAAGTACGAAATAATTAGTAAAAAACGCGATTACAAACATCAACTCATGCGCCTATTTAACAACACTGGCCTTGATCAAAATTTATGGAATCTAAACTTGCTTCAATAGCAATTCTTAAAGTGTTGTTACGAGGGCCTGCACCTCGTCTAATGCCAAATAACAAAAAAAGTAAAAAAGGAAAAGAAAAAGTAAACCAGTACCTGAACTCAGATAATTCCTCCGGTGATCCCACGATGGTATTTTTTATCGACGTCCTCTGGTATTCGCTGATGATGATCTTGTGCGTCCTCGCACACACACACACCCCATCCCAGGGGTGGGTTTTGTTGTTCCATGTTTAAATTAAAAATTCAAAAAATGCATCACACAAAAAAAAAAAATTCCAACATACCTGGGGTTGCGTGGTGTCCACATGCAGTATCCCTACTGCAGCTTGTCCTCTGTCTCGTATATATATACCTTCTTTGCACATGATGCTGGTTCCTCCGTCCTTTGATCAAACACCCAATCCAAGGGTGGGTTTTTTATTTATTTAAACAAAAAAAAAGGACAATTACAAAAAGAAATACAGCGATTCGCCTCGCAAAATTAGAAAATAAAAGAAATGTCAACAATCAGCTGACATGAGGGAGGGAGATACACCCATCTCTCTCTCGCAAGAATATTAATGACGATCGGGAAATTATCTGTGGTTCAGGGCTGAGGTAAAGAAAGTGGAATTCGTTTGTTCATTATTTTCATATTATACAATATGTTTATATATTTTTTTTGGTAGGTAAAAATTTTTGTTTTAGGTTACGTGAGTAGGGTTCGTAGGTCGTACTAGTGTTATTAGGCAAGTTAGTTAATAATATTGTATGTCAAGTTTAGTGTATTTATGTATATTATCGTTCAGGAATTTTTTTGTTCAAATAGAATTTTCGTAATCGACAATGACGAGACGTAGGATATTGGAAAGGGAAATTTTTCCTTCCAGTGTTCCAAAGAAAAAAAAAGGAAAACACTACTCACAGCTGACAAAGACAACATATGACAAAGAAAAGGGGAAAAAGACTGACGAAGAGAGGACAAGGTCGAAACAAGAAAAGAAGGGGAAAAGTATTACAATGGGAAACATATAACCCAGATTGATATCAGCGGTTAGATCATCGACCCTAACAATCATTTTGAAAAAAAAAACCGAGAGACGAACAGCTGGCCGCTGCCGCTGATAGAGGAATTTTTTTTTTTTTTTATAAAGACCAAAAGCCGGGTACAGTGAGGCGCAGTCCCTCTGTGAGTACAATTTCTTTGTCGATTCCTTTTTTTTCCCTGAGGTAAATCTGAAGACACACAGAGAACCGGGGGAGAATATATAGTAAAGGAGGTGAACGCAGGCGACAACAGGCATAAAGGTAGTGAAAGTATCAGAGTGGCATAGGCCCCAGAAACCCTGTCGTTTGCCGTTTTCTTGTCGGCGCCGGTTAAGGACCACACCGTTGCAACTGGACAAGGTCCGGTGCAGGCAGTGGTAGCGGTAGCGGTGGTCCACTACAACGGCAGCAAGAGGTTTCGAGGTTTTTTTCATCTCCGCAATAGGAGAGGATCATCCTTCTTCGTGCTGCCGGCAGGACAGCGAGGGACTGAAGAAAAAAACAAAGGAGTAAACCGTGAGTACATTTTCGATTGTGTTATAAAAAAAAACAGTCTAAAGGTCATTCTTAGCAGAAAAGAATAGGAAGTCAATTTTAATAATAGCATAAGATTTAATTTTGTAATAAATTGAATAGGGATGAGCCAGACAAAATTTCAGCGGTGTATTACTACTTATATTATGTGTGAATAGGAATTTTTTTTATTTTGGTGTGTGGATGGCCGGTCGGGCCGTCCTTCGGTAGATGAACGGTGACAAGACAGGACGACTACGAACAATGACGACATAACGTGACGACTGACTAACCTCCACTACAACAGACTTAGGTCGTGACTGGGGAACGCTTTCAGGGGCTATCTCTCACAATCATTGACCAGAGAAATAGCAATCGGTTGTGTCATCAGACACAAAGGGTGGGCAGGCCAGCTTTTGCCACTTCCACCAGACATACCACGGGTACTTGACGAACCAGTTTAGTGAGGAGAGAAAAGAGGAAGGACAAAGTGCGCGATAGGGAGTAGCTGTAGGATAGTTTAAGATAGTTATGTTTTAGATTAGGATTTAGTTTAAGACATTAGGTTAGTTTAGGTTTAGTTTAGGATAGGTAGGGTAAGCTTCGTGGAGTCCTTCCCAATCTTTCTCCTGGCCAAGGGCATAAGTCCTTGAATTTTCCTTTGCTTTCTTTTCTATTTTTTTTTTAGTCCGTCCGAAGTCTGAGTAGAGTAGATTTCTTCCTTCTTTTGTTTTTGATCAAAATGGCACGAGATTTTGTGTGCTGAGCAGGTGGTGTGAAGTAAGGTGGACAAGAACCGCCCCGTCCGACGAGCTGAGCTGAGCAACCGCGATGGTGCCGCCGTCCTCCTTACTCCTCCTTTCATTACCGTTTTTTATACTTTGAACATACTTTTTTTGCTTAACAGGTAATTTCAATATAATAATAATTTTAACCTATTTTAAAATTCACCTTCGTTTAATAATAGTGCCCCGGACCGGGGAAGTTTCGTCTTTAAATGGGGATCATTAAACTTTTAAAAAATACGTGAAGAGTTCGTTCATAGCATATTTATTTTTCTTTAAAAATACAATTTTGTAGTGTCGTTCTTAAGTTTTCTTAGGCTTTTTAATAAAAAAATCAATGTAAAGGTTTTCTTTCCTTAGTCACGTTCTTCTCTGTACGCCGCCAAAAAATCAATGGCCGACACCAACCTGAAGTCGATTGCAGCTCGTGTATCCAATCGACTTGAAGTTGACTCCGGTTCATTTACAGGCAGTAGCGTACAGGCAGACCAAAAATTATTATTTTTCTTAAGTTACTACAATTTAAACAAATCAAAAATTCATGTTATGAAACTTCAATAAATGAATAAATAAAAAACAAAAATAACTTCAGATCAACATAAAAAAAGAAATAGGAAATTAACACCACATGTTTAAGAACTCAAATAATATAATATATAAATAAATAAATAAACACAAAAATAACTTCAGGTCAACATAGAAAAATATAAAATAAAAACATCACATTGTTGTTAGCTCATCAGTTATTAGCTCTCGAACTTCTAATTGCTTTCAGTTAGATGTTAGATGAGACTTATTATTTGATTTAGTAATTCTTAAAGTCAAAATTGAAGCGATATTTTTTTCGACATTTTGAAGTTGATGCTGGAGTGATTGGATTAGGAAGTTTCAGCTCAATTTCACTTTTTAAAACTACCGATATGTCTTCGTTCGGAGGGTCAACAAAATCTGTTGTTGAATTATATACTTTCCGAAGAAAACTTACATTTAGAGCTATAGCGCTAAATTTGTCAGTTACATAGCCCACATAAAATACTTCTTGTTTCAGATTGATCTGCAACTTAACTAAGACATAGTCTCCGACTTCAAAGGAATCCTGATTGTGATCAACTTTCAACGCGTTTGAATGATTTTCGAGGTTTTTAGGCTCCGCAACCGCATCAAGATTTGAAGAGCTATCATTTTCAATGAAATTTCCTACTGATTCATTAGGTTCCGCATATTCAGTATCGCTTTCATCAGATGAAAAAACACCTCTTTCCTCTTTTGTTTTTTTTCTGTTCTTTTGAAAATTTTATGACTCGTTTTACGGCCTTTAATTTTCTTTTAAAAACCTTGTCTTTTTTTATTGGCATCGCGCCTGTGTGTACTTTCTTCTAGTCTCTTTTTCTGTGGCGAATTGGTGTAAATTCTAGAAGATTCACTTTTTTCTTTTTTTTTGTCAGCGTATAAACGGGGAATTGGACGTATTATTATGGTTTCTGGATTCTGGTTAATTGAAGATGAAGTCACATTTTCGATATTATCTGGCTGTGTTATAACTTGAGAATCATTTGAAGGGGGAAAATATATTTTCCTGAGATGTTGTTTCTTCTTCAAGTGGAATTTCAATGGCAAAATCATCCTCCTTAAGAATCTGAGAGTTAAGGGGATATATCCCAGTTATCCTAAAACCGCTTGTGATGTTTTCAATTGAAAAGGGTTTTTGAAATGGTAGGTTTGTCAACCTAGCTATGTCATATATTGTGATAGTCACTCCTTTATTTGACAATAAAAAATCATTGAATAATGTCCTACAAAGTTGTTTGATTGGGCCAAAGACAGCCACATCAAGCGGCTGTAGGCGATGAGAGGTGTGAGGAGGAAAAGATAAAAGAATTATACCATTTTCTCTGCAAAAATATATACTTTCCAAACTGCAATGAGAGGAATGGTTGTCCAATATTAAAAGGATTGGATTTATCTTGGAACAATTAGTATTTTTTTTAATGTGTTGTAGGACATTTATAAATAATTCGGAAACCATCCAACCACTTACTCAGCAGGAAGAAGGATCCTGGAAAGCTTCCGATTGCAAACCTTGGATTGCTTCTTTGTCGTGGGTATATAAATACAGGCGGTAAATGGTTTCCAATCGCGTTAATGATGCCTACAACCGTGACAAGTGTGCCTCGTTCACAAACACTTCTTTCTCCTTTTTGGGCAAGCACCTGTTACAAAATTGTATAACGTCGTGAAAATTTAAAAATTAATCAACATGAAGTGCCATCTTACCTTTGGTGTATCCAAAACAGTCGTTATTCACGATTCATCAAGGTTGTAGACATCTTTTGGAAGAAAATGATGTTTATCATAAAGATCTCGAAGATTTGAGAAATAAGTCTCGACGGCTGTTTTATTGAGAGCTTTAACACGAGAAACACTTATGTTTTCTGGCTTTCGCAATGTTAGACTCGGATTTCTCTTTAAAAACCCAAAAAGCCAATCTTCTGAAGCTTCTTTAGGTGCGTTCCAACAGCTTGGACTTGGCAAATTGTGCATATGCCCTTTAAGTCAAGTATTTTTATAAACAAGTTGCTTGTAGTATTTATTTATAATTGACAAATGAACAGATATCTGACTGAAGATGTTTTACGTAAAATGCTCTTGTGTACCTATATGATTGTAACAAATTTAATAAATCTTTATGTTAACAATATTCGGCAAGTTATTACATTATTTAAGTTCACTTTAAATTTTGTATTTTTGTATTTTTTTTATAAAGATAATTTGGTTAGCTTTCAATACAAATGATTGGTTTGAAAATATTTAAACAAAATAATAACTAGAAATAAAAAACGTCAAAATATAGTACTTTTTCGGTGCTTTTTTATAAAAGTAGCAACAGATTGAACGAACAAATAACAATAACACGAACCTCTCTGGCAGCCAATCCCTTAGTAGCAATTCTAGGAATAAATCCTTGAATTAGCTGTTGTTGGTTTTGAAGGCTGTTTGTATCAGCATTTAACCAGCCAGTATTATGTAATTTGTTTACTGTCAGAATTTTATTCATTACCACACAACTTGAAAACTTTTATTACTAATAGCATCAATGACAACAACTGTTAAGAAATATGTATAATATCATATAAACAATATTAAACCTTATTTTCAAGATATTTACAGAAATATGTAATAACATTATACACAATCTGCAGTAGTTTATTTGTTCAAAAAAGAAAAGGCAAAGATTTAAACTTCAAATATGCTTGCTTGTTTAGAAATTTAAATTCATTGCTTAAAATTAAGTGAATATATTTTTTTATGAATTTAGGTGTAAAGATTATAAATAAAAACAAATTAAGAACATGTTTTGTAATAGAAAAAAAAAAAGGTGTTTGTTTTATTTTAAACTTTTTTTATAGGTACCGTTTAAATAATCGCAAGGTACTGTTTTTACCTTCCAGAGCGCATAGAATATATAAAGGGTGGTTAAATTTTAAGGGCCGATGTTGAATGTGAACCACACCTAAACGTCAAGTTTTTTTCTGCATTTCATTTGACATTTCTCAATTTCAGACTAACTCAATTTGAACCATGGAAAGATACACAATCGAGCAACGCGTTAAAGTTATTCAGGCTTATTATGAAAATGGTCGTTCAAATCAAAATGCATATCGTGCATTTCGTGATTCTTTCGGTCAATTTAATCGTCCAAATGTACGTACAATCGGAAAAATCGTGCAAAAATTTGTGATAACCGGGTCTGTAGGAGATGTGAAAGCACCAGTGTATGCTCGTACAGCTCGTACTGCAGAAAATATTGCTGCTGTTCGCGATAGTGTGGCTGAAGAGCCGTCCACCTCAACTCGTCGTCGTGCCCAACAATTGCACCTCTCACGCTCGTCGTTGATGAACATTATGCATAAAGACTTGCATTTACGCGCTTACAAGGTGCAATTGACTCAAGAACTAAAGCCTCTTGACCATTTCAAGCGTCGTCAATGGTCACAATGGTGGCAAGAAATGGCAACAGTGGATGATCAATTTTCGAAGAAAATCATCTTCAGTGATGACGCATATTTTCACCTCAGTGGATTCGTCAATAAGCAGAATTGCCGCATTTGGGCGAATGATAATCCAAGAGTGATTGTCGAAAAACCAATGCACCCACAAAGAGTGACTGTTTGGTGCGGTTTATGGGCTGGCGGCATCATCGGGCCGTATTTTTTCCTCAATTATGCCTCAGCGTCATCGAAAATTTGGACCATCGGATGGAGGTGTGCGGCCGAGGTCGCGGCGGCCATTTGACCGATATTTTGTTCCATACATAATTGAACCATACCAATATTATCATAATAAAAAGAAATGACAGTAATTTCCTAAATAATTTGTGTTTTATTCAAAATCAACATCGGCCTTTAAAACTTAGCCACCCTTTAGCTCTCATCCCATGAGTAAGTATTGGGTCAGTATTTTTTTCTGTAAAATACGTTAAAAAGCTAAACAACTTTTAGAAAATATATATCGAAAATTTGAATGTCCTCACATACGAGGGCAAGGTGAAAAGTTCTTGGCCTGACAATGAAAGACTGCGATTTTCAGTTAAAAAATGATTTTATTTTTCTACATTATCTCCCTTGACTTCAACACACTTGGTCCAGCGTTTCTCCAACATCAGTATTCCTTCTCGGAAGTGAGAGTCTGGAAGGCTGTGAAAATATTCATTTACGGCCCTCTCAACTTTTGCATTAGATGCGAAGCGCTTCCCAGAAACAAATTTCTTCAAGTTTGGGAACAGATGGAAGTCTGAGGGTGCCAAATCAGGTGAATAGTTGGGATGGCCGAGTAAATCGTACCCCAAATCCCGCTGTTTTCTCATCGCCAACGCACACTTGGCTACAGGTGCCTTGTCGTGGTGAAACATGATTTTTTTTTCTTCAAGCCAGAGTAATATTCGCCTGTAATTGTTCTGCCTTTCTCAAGGTAATCAATTAACAGGATCCCTTTCGCATCCCAAAACACACTGGCCATGACCTTTCCGGCAGATGCGGTCGTCGTTTGCGCATTTGCTTTTGATCGGCATTCAGCACCCATATTGCGCAGAGCTTTCGCATCCCTAAGTTTTTGTGCAAGATGTTTCGCACCCTCTCTTCCGATATACACACAGCCTCAGCTATCTCACTCACCTTCACTCGCCTATCGTCCAACACGATATCATGCACTTTTTCGATGCTTTCGAGTATGGTTGCAGTTTTTGGCCGTCCTTCACGTGGGTCATCTTCGAGGGACGTGCGACCACGTTTGAATTTCGCTGCCCACTTTTTAACGGTTGACATGTAAGGAGCAGATCCCTCATAAACTTTTGGCAACTTTGGATGAATTTCCTTAGGGGTTAACCCATCGAAAACGAAGAATTTTATCACCGCACGGTATTCAAGTTTATCCATTTTAACGAAAAACACGCAGAACGTCTACTGCAAAAATTCGTGTAAAGAAACTACTTGAGAGAACAATTTGAAACTTGTCATACGAACTAATGAGAAGTGCACCCAGGCAGGAAACATAAATTTTTGCTGATTGGTACGCCATCTCTGCGTCAGGCCGAGAACTTTGCACCTTGCCCTCGTACATATGTACACTGCAGGTCAACATTTTTCAGAAAAAAATGGGAAACGAATGCATAATTTAATATACTATAAAAATCGGTGAGTTGGGTACATTTTTTTTCAATTTTGTATGCAATTATTTTAAACATTACAAAAATAAAAATATCAAACTATCGGTATGGAAAATTATTTATCATAATAATAACGTTGGGTATGCAAAATTTCACAAAGTTAAGTGTATTTTCCAAGCCACTAAACCGGCAATAACAAAACCAAAAAGTTTCGAATTCTGGTTCAGTTAAGCATTCTATGAAAGGAATCATTGAAATAGGTTTCAATAGAAGTTATGTGTCAAAATTGCACAAAACTAACTGTGTTTTCGAAACCGCTAATACGATTAACACTAAAAACAACAGGACCATAGACCTTATTAGGGAAAATATTATGCAAGAAGAATTGTTTAAATCGGTGCAGAGGTTATTGTGGAGATCTAGGATCTACAAAATCATTCTGAGTTCATAAATGCAATATGAGTAGTGATGCTGAATTGGCAATGTTTAAACTTTAAAAATTGCGACATTTGGTACGTCCATAAATGCACGATCGTTTAATACATTTTCGTTAAGTTACTATATCTATGCCTGTCAACGAATGCATAATTAAATGCATTATATATTGCAATTATTTATTTATGAACTCAGAGAGAATTATTCAAATCGGTGCACTTTTGCAGAATTTATCATGACCAATAAATAGAAAGACCGTACCACAGACAGACAAATATTTGTACAAATTCCACATGCAAAATATATTTCCTTTCAGCTTAGATTGAACTTTTTCGGTACCCTTGATAGATTTCAGTTTCTGCTTGTGGCAAATACAAATATATTTATTACACCATTTTAAGCAAGAGTTTACTGAATGAAAGCTACAGTCACTGGCATCGAAAAAAAAAAATTTATCTCTACTAATACGTTTGGAAATATTTCCTTTAAGTCCAGTTCTACTATCCTCTTAAGAAGACTTAGGCTTGATTAACATTCGCATTTTTCAAATAATGAAGTCGCTTAAATTTGATTCTTCAAAGTTTTTATTTCGGCTAAAAATTCTGTGGCATTTACGTCTGTAGAATATTTAATACTCAAATCAACTACATATTTCTTTAATTGTTGAACTGAATATGAAGATATACTTTTTACCGTCAAAAAATTGAACATATCTTGAATGTTATGAAGTTTTTCAAATCGCCATTTGAATTCAGAAGTTATTCTATCAATTACTTCATTTATCTGAATTTTGAATTTTTGCTGTTGGGAAATGTCGTAACCGGCGTCTGTACTTTCGTTTGCATCTTGTTTTTTTACTCGCTTTCGTCGCTTTTCAGGAAAATTATCCTCAATGTCATATTCTTCACAAACTTTTTTAGCTTTTTCGAAAACATTGTCCACAGTCTCCCGAACATTTTGAATCTGCCTTGTCAATCCCTTGATTAATTCTGAGGCCTTGTCGATAGTTATGGTTTTCGACTGTAAAGCAACATTTACACTATCAACAGATTTTAAAACTTGATCCCAAATGTGCAGGGTACATGTAAATTTAAAGTTTATTAGAACCATTAAGTTTTTAGCTGTAGCAGTTGTTTCCGTATTAAAATTGTTGGTAGTTAGAATCTTAAGCATTTGCCAAATTTGTGGTTTTTGCATGTTTAAAGTTTTGACGGCTCTAGCTTTAGAGGTCCATCTAGTGTCAGCGTGTTTTTTTTTTAATGAAATTTGCAAGTGCTTCATTCAAGTTTCCCATCTGACCGTAGAACTCGAAAAAAACACAAATATTTTCTGGATTATTCCGAAAAAAAGTGATCATATCGGGTGTTACACCAGCAGCGTTTACGCCAGATAAATTCAAAGAATGCGCTGCACAGGGCATTTAATCAGCATTTTAATTTATTTGTTTTATTTTGGCTTGCACTCCGCTATATTTTCCAGCCATATTACTTCCATTGTCGTAGCCTTGGCCACGGACATCTTGTATGTTGAATTCGTCCACTTCTAGTTTCTCCAAAATTATATTCGACAATTCCTCGCCCGTCTTTTCATGAGACTGGATGAAATCTGTAAAACGTTCATCGATTGACACTTTTTGTTCGGATATTTTCGCGAATCTCAATATTTGTGACATCTGCTCTTGATGCGACGTCTGGCGTACAATCAAAAGGTATAGAAAAGTATTTTGCCGCACGACCGTCGTCTAAAATTTCGTTTTGAATATATGGCGTAAAATATGAAATATTTCCTTTCTTGAGCGATTCGATGTGTGCTCTTAGTTCAAGATCGAATTTTGAAATCATATCCACTGCACTTAAGAAAACCCCAGATCCTGATTCATATTCATGACAATGCATCTTTTTATAGATAATATTTTTATTAGTAAACTTATCTTGTTTGGGTTTGTAATGTTGCGAGACTTACGAGTGTCACAGTTTAAAGATCTTTCAACGCGCATTACCTAAAATTTGGTACTGGTCATTTTTGCGCCCTCCGGCCCACGCCCTGTGCCTGGACCGCCCTAGTTGCGGCACTGTGTGAGGGGCTTACATACCGAGTACGATTGGTTGCGGTCCGATCGCAATCCGGTCATATTTTGATTGCCCAGCATTAGATTTCTGCAAGGTCCACACTTAAAGCAGGGCTGTAAAAGAATGCAATCGTTACAGAATGCCCAATGAAGCCTCACACACACAGAGTACGGTTGGCTGTGCTGCAACTGCCCTAGAATACAGCATGAGAGTTTCTGCATCTGAACGCTTTGAATGACTGCTGTCCGCTCTAAAAAGCAGGGCTGTAAAAAAAGTACAATCTTTACAGATTTAATTTTCATTTCATTCATTTAGCGCACGGGCGTTTTGTGGAAAGGGGAAGAGACAGAAAGAAAGATAGATTGGTGTAGTTGGTTTGAAACTCAGCTTTTATTAAGTTTCAGTGAACTCCAATGTGACTTCCGCTTAAAAAGAATAAATAGCCATCCATTTTGAAATCATGATTGGAGCAATAATTTTCAGGAATCAGAATGCTGAAGTCAAAAAGAATTATTATGAATGTTTTGGACGGTGGTTGATATGGTTCGGGTTGGAAGTTGAGGAAATATACGAGTATGTTATATTGAGGGACAGGATGGATTCAGTTCGCATTGGAGTATTCGTTAACAAATATTCATTGTTTTGTGAAGTACGAATAATCGAAGACTTATGATAAAGATTTTCAAACTTGCCTTGGTAACAAATTTCGTTAGTAGCTCTCTTAGCTTCAATTGTCGGAGATGGAATAAACTTTCTAAATTCAGCGGCCCAGCCCTTGACGCTCCAAAAATTCATTCCTATTTTTTCCGTGGTTAATTAAATTTACTATATGTATATTCAATAAAAAATTTGAAATAAATTAAATTTGGTGATCCTTTCGTTACACCGTTTATTTCCTGTTCATAGGAAACTGAAAGTAATTTTACCGCCTATTATTTCAAATTCCGACGACGAGTGAAAGTCTGTTGCAAGAGATTTTAACAAAAAACTTAATTTTTCTAATTGTGTAGGAGCTCTGGATGGTAAACATAAGTCATAGGGTTCGGGATCCTATTACATATTTCAATCACAAAAAATCATTTTAAAACTATGACTTCAAAATGGGTTGGTACCAATACTAGATCTTGCGACGCTCATATTTTTAATTATTCCAAGTTCTATGCACAATTTCAACACTGCAGCTTGAATATCCTAAACAAAGAAAAACTACTAGGCAATGAGAAAGTTCTGCCTTTTGTATTTCTTGGACATGGCGCTTTTCCTTTAAAGGAAAACCTAATGAACTCTGGAACATCAATTACTTCGGAAGAAGAAATATTTAATAATAGGCTATCTAGAGCTCGACGCATTGTGAAAAATGCATTTGGAATTTCAGTTCAACGTTTTAGATTTTCTTTGACAATAATGAACCTACGAGTAAAAGTTGCCATTATTGTGTTAGCAAGTAGCTACATTCATAATTTTTGAAACAACGCAATTGAAATCATGACTTAAATGTAGTCCAATTACAACCACTTGTCAGACAAAATAGCACAAATGTAACAAAGCAAGTAAGGAACTCATTCCGTTCATATTTTGCCACCATTTCTTTCTGTACCATTTCAACCCAAAAGAAAAAATTAATAAAATGAAATAAAAGATATGTTTTCTTTTTTTTCTTTTATAGGGTGACCAGGTAAGAACGATAGCAACAGAAATTTAAATAAAATAACAACGGTGTGAGATATCAAATTGATTCTGGATTTATTTTGAAGCTACATTCATGCCATTACGTACGGAATAGGACACCATTTAAATAGCCGCCTCGGCTTCGCTGGCAGTGCTTCAAGCGGTCGGTCAAATTTTTAATGACTCGGTCCAATATATGCGGCGTTATTCTGGCAATAGCATCTCGAATGTTGGCCTAGAGCTCGTCTAAGGTGGTTGGCTTGTTAGCATAGACTAAGGACTTGACATAGCCACGAAGAAAATAATCGAGGGGTGTCAAGTCGCATGATCGCGGCGGCCAATTGATGAACGCTCGCCATGAGATGACCCAGTCGCCCCAAATTTCTCCTCCACCACTTCAAGCGTTGCGTCGCTGGTATGGAATGTAGCGCCAT
This sequence comes from Pocota personata, assembly GCA_963082735.1. Taxonomy (NCBI): domain Eukaryota; kingdom Metazoa; phylum Arthropoda; class Insecta; order Diptera; family Syrphidae; genus Pocota; species Pocota personata. Next base: position 36,229,806 of record OY720429.1, on the reverse strand, counting down.
CTTATGTGAACCACAGCTCGGATATATCGATGTTGTCGAGCTGTGGCCACAGAAACAAAACATCGCTCTATACCGAGGACCATTGACGGTCTCCTTCCTCATTTCGAAAGAAATAAGGTCCGAAAATGCCGACGTGCCATAAACCGCACTAAACAGTCAATCTTTGTGGATGCATTGATGCTTGGTCGAACACTTGTGGTTTGTGGTTGTTCCAATAATGGCAATTTTGCTTGTTGACATAGCCGCTGAACCAAAAATGGGCCTCGTCCGAGAAGATGATATTTTGCCAAAATCCGGATCTCCTGCCAACATTTCCAGCGCCCAATTAGTAAACTCGCGGCTTTGTCTATGGTCGTCCGGCTTCAATTCTGGCATCAGCATCATAAGTCTGGCTGACTCTCTGGTGATGCCCAATTCAGATGATCGTCGCCGAATTGACATTTCTGGGTCTTCTTCGATACTGGCCGCTACGGCGGCTATGTGTACTTCACTACGCACCAATATCTGTCTGATTGGTGGCTTAAGGTCCAAAAGAGTGTACCCATGCTCAAAGTTTCCACGGTGCGACGAATTGCCTGCGTACTGAAGCCATGATGACGACCGACCTCACGACGAAATTCACGTTGCGTATTTACAACTGAGCCGCAATTTCGATAATATTATTTAATAATTTCCACACGTTCGGAACGGTCAAACGATGCATGATAAAATTTCAAACCTTCATTGTCATTGGTAACTTTAACACCTGCTGAAACATAACAATTGGAAGAACTATCATTGCTATCTGGTCACCCTGTTCTTTCCGAAATGTTGGTGCTGCATTTTAGGGTACTTAGTCCTTGAGCCGCTATCTCCAGATCCCGACTTTTCACTTTTTGATACTTTTTTTTTTAATTCATGCCTATAGTTCCCATGAAGGGCATTATTTTTATTCACAACAACTACGCGATCTTCCACGCTGAATCTTCCACTTCATTTTCATTACAAGTTGTTCGTATTCGGCACTTTTGAGCAGCCTGTTTTAATATATGTAATTTACTTTTCACTTTCCATAATTCTGGTAAACTTTCTTAAATTCACTACAAAATCTTCTTATTTCCAAGCGCAGCCATTGTGTTCTTTCATTAGAACCACTTCACACAACTGACGAAAACAATACAATTTGCGCATGTTTTGCTACCTAAAAGCGTGCACTTATATGGAATGCGCACGTATGCCAGCAAAATGTAAAAAAAATATAAATTCTCGCATGCATGCATAAATTAGTGTATCTTGTATGCTTGAGGATAGTCACTTGAGATTATTGAATTTCCGACCGAAAATTCGATCAGCTAGCAAAATCGCGACCTTTGGTTAGTACAGAGCACACCCCTGAAAATGTTTTGCTGCTGACCTATATGCTGTCTCTGTCTTGCATGCAACAAGTTAGGTGTTTTTGTATCTGCTAAAAGTTGTGCAGGCAGATAGTAGCCGGTTCAATTGTTATGGTGGTGCTTTGCGAATTTTGTTTATTGTATGGTAGTCAATAGAAACAAGTGGAAATAACTAAATGCGTAGAGAGAATTACTTTACATACCCTGAACATTTCCGTGTGCTCGTGAATTAGATGCATTACTAAATCGTGGCAATACGCAGTAACTGCAAACCGAACATTGCATCGGACTTCTCGCTGATTGTAAGTAGATTCTCAAATTTCAATTGTGCTGATTCAGTATCATTTCTAATAAGAATCTCCCGTTTGTGTAGGTAGTGTTTTTATCCGATTTTTGTTTGGTCAGCTGGTTGAACCACTAGATACCTATGCATATCAGGTGTTGTGGTAATAGGTATCATATTTTTATTATTATCCTATCCCATAGGGTATATTAATTTGGATACATAGTTTGTGACATAGAGAAATAAACAGAGTTCCCTAGCACTATCATCGAACATCGAGCGTTTGGCATGCCTGGGCATCAATGGAAACAATTCTGAATATACAGTGAAGAGCATAAGTCATGGTACCTTGCAACCACTTTCAAAAGTCAAAAGGGTGGTCTTTATTTTAACAAAAAAGAAAATTACAAAATTCAACTAAATACACAGGCCGACAAAATTCATCGTACGATAGATAAAATTCTAATATATTGTAATATGCAAGCTACGGCTCGAGTAGATAAAACAATTATTCTGTGAAATTATTTCTTTATTTTCGAGTCTATAGAACAATTCAGGTTCACACTATTCTTCGCAATTCTTTTCTTACAAGGTCTCTGTCCTCTCAAATCACTTTATCTCCTTTCAATTACTTAATTCACAAATCCAAACTAATTACTTCTTTTTCTTAAATCTCAACTTTCAATTTATCACAGAATTACAACTTCGCCCACTGCACACTTTTCTAATCTCTTCGCCACAGTTTAAAAACTACTGTTGCTTTCTCAATCGCCATCTGTCCTTATATAGCAGAAGTTTCTGATAGCCAGAAACTTCTAGCAAATTCTTCGACCACTGGAACAAGAGAAATAATTCTTGCAGTTATAATTCCCTTTTATCCCTGATATTATTCGTCTCTTTCGTTGACATGCGCTGTGGAGACTTCGTCCCAGACACGAACCTCGAATGAAAGGACAGTTTGAACCAAAATTCTGCCAGAATGAAAAGTCACTTCGGAATTTGTTGCGTCATATTTTTAGGGGGCGTAGTTATTATTATGCTACAATATTCTATACACTCCGTCTCACTTGATTACGAACAGGCAGTTTTTTGTTTTAATTTTACGATATTTTTCAAACCCTTCGCTAATCTGGGAAAAATCAATTGCACAAGGAATGAAGGATATATTATGTTTATATTGTAAAAAAAAAAAATGGGATTAAGTTGATAAATGCAACTTTTATGACGCTTCTTCCAAAAAGGTCATAAAATTTACATGTTTTTTTTGTCTCACTTGATTACGAACAGTAGCTAAATCTACCTGTTACCATGTCTTAAATCAAATAAAAGGATACTTAGAGTATTAGGGAGCTTAGTTCAAGAAATAACTTTATGCAATCCACAACTATGGGTAAAGGAAAGACATTAACCAAGGAGGCAATAGGCTAAATTCGAGCTTACCGGGAACAAAGAAAATTCATCCGTTTCATAGCCAGCAAGATTGGAAGAGGCGCCACTGTTGTACACAGCTTTATTAAGAACCCGGAGAAGTATGGAAAAAAACACAAAGGAAGAGTCAGCAAAGCAACAACTTGTCAGGAAAGGCGAGCCATACTGAGAGTTGCTTCAAATTCAAGGCTCTCCGTAAGTAAAATTAAGGCAGAAACTGGAGTTACAACAGATCGACTGTTCATCGTGTGATACAGAAGGCCAGCCATATTTGCCATGAAAAAATGAAGAGGAAACCACCATTGAATGCGGCACGTAAAATCCAGCGGCTTGATTTTGCAACAAGTCACATCAGGTGGAATCGAGAGTGGCATACCGTCGTCTTTTCTGATGAAAAAAATTTAGTTTGGACGGACCTGATGGATACAGATGTTATTTCCATGATTTGAGAAAAGAAGAAATACATCTTCAAAGGCGGCACAGCAAAGGAGGTGGTGTAATGGTATGGGACGCAATAAGCTATTACGGAACTGTGGAGCTGGATTTCCAAAGCTCCAAAATGACGGCAATCACTTACAAATCGATACTGGAAAGAGGTTTTCCACAGTTTTCGGAGATATTTGGTGGACAGCGATGGACTTTCCAAAAAGACAATGCACCGATACATACCGCACGGACAACAAAAGCCTGGATTCAGAACTAAAATGTAAACCTACTTGTATGGCCACCATATTCACCCGATCTGAACATCATGGTCAACGTGTGGGGTTGGCTTTCAAGAAAAGTCTACGAAGGAGGAAGGCAATATGATGAAACAGAAGAGATTATTGAAGCCATAAAACGAGCCTGGTCCGAAATTTCGCTAGATTATTTGACAGCACTATAAATCTCTACACAGCAGGCTACTTGAAGTGATTCAGCGATCAGGACCCATTACTAAAAACTATTGCTACTCTTTGAATAAAACCAACATTTATTTATACAAACAAATTTTGTATTGTTTTTTTTATCTTTTAAGCTTCTAAAATGTAGATTTAGCTACTGTTCGTAATCAAGTGAGACAAAAAAAACATGTAAATTTTATGACCTTTTTGGAAAAAGCGTCATAAAAGTTGCATTTATCAACTTAATCCCATTTTTTTTACAATATAAACATAATATATCCTTCATTCCTTGTGCAATTGATTTTTCCCAGATTAGCGAAGGGTTTGAAAAATATCGTAAAATTAAAACAAAAAAATGCCTGTTCGTAATCAAGTGAGACGGAGTGTATATGTATTATACATAGATAGTTTTTTTTTATTATTTTTTTTAAATACCTATAGTTAATGTCGTTTCTATCATCCATGTGTATTTTCTCATTCCATCCCTTTTACTCAAGTTATTCATAAAAGCAATAAAATGCATTGCAGTCCAAATGACATAATTCTTCATGCGGCGACTGATTCCGTTAGTTTTTCCCTTATTCATAGCAATTTGTGCAAAAATTATTTCATTCTGTATTCAGTTCTCAGTGAATTTACGTCTTTTGTGAAAAAAGTGATTTGTCACCTCAACAACCCAGAAAAGGAACGACCAAAGATTACCGTCAAGTAGTTGTAAATTTGTGTTACAATAACCACAAATCGTTAGCGGATATTGCACAGATAGTGGGAAAATCCAAATCTACTATACAACACATAGAAACGTACAAAGAAAAAAACAGGAAGTGTTGAGTGAGTGCAAAAATCAGGCCGTCCACGCAAATTAAATGAAATGTATGAAAGGGTCATTCTTGATACTATCCGGAAAACCAAAAAACTAATTGCCCTGTCATAAAAAAATTAGTCTCGGATACATGCAACAAAGACATGGGTATTTTTCAAGAACGCCAAGGAAGAAACCGTTAATAAGTGCTGTCAATAAAAAAAAAAAGCAAGGACTTTACCTCCTTACATTAATACGCAGATTTGTCATTTTGAAAGAAAGTGTTGTTCACCGATGAAAGTAAGTATGATATTTTTGGTCACCACGGTCCTTCAAGAGTTTGGCGAAAGAGCGGTACAGAAATTGAAGTTCAAAATCTTCGAAGAACAGTCAAGCACTGTGGAGGTAGTGGTCCGGCGTGGGAAAGCTGGTGTTTATTGAAGGAAACATGGACCAGCATATATATTTAAATATACTAAAAGAAAATCTACGTCCATCAGTGCAGAAATTAGGTTTGGATCTTGGGTGGATATTTCAGCAATTTAAAAACCCTAAGCACACCGCTCGAAAAGTGAAGAAATGGTTGTTGTATTATGCTCCAAGACAGGGATTTGGGGTACGATTTGCTCGGCCACCCTCCCTATTCACCTGATTTGGCACCCTCAGACTTCCATCTGTTCCCAAACTTGAAGAAATTTGTTTCTGGGAAGCGCTTCGCATCCAATGCAGAAGTTGAGAGGGCCGTGGATGAATATTTTCATAGCCTTCCAGACTCTCACTTCCGAGAAGGAATACTGATGTTGGAGGAACGCTGGGCCAAGTGTGTTGAAGTCGAGGGAGTTTATGTAGAAAAATAAAATCATTTTTTAACTTGCCCTCGTACATCAAGGATAAGCATATCGCAGAAAAACTGCAATCGTACCTACATATGTATGTGTTAAAAATATGAGAGGAACGCACCCGGAAGTCATAAAATGTTCATAGCGCGGAGTTTTACTTCATGAGCTACAGCGGAAGAATTTTCAAACTTGCAAAACAGTCAAAGACATGATAGTGGGCCCTAGCTCTTCTTCTCCGGGAAGATGCTTAATCTAGGCAGCAGGCAGTTAAAACTGATCAACTTGGACAAGCATGCTTACTGATTGGGACTTGTGACGTCCTGCACCTGCCCAGACTGCGAGGAGGAGGACGGGAACCTCGAGCACTTCCTCTGTGACTGCCCTGCTACATCGGTGCTAAGGAATATATACTCGTATGTATCTGCAAAGGAATGTCCTGCCGGGCTGAGTTTTCGCAGAAGTTTTAGTTTCGGGGAAATTCTGGAGTTGCTCGGCATTCTCGAATACCTAACCCTCATCAGATTTTTCGTCCCGTCACTATTTATTTTTCACCTATCCTCTTCTTTTCCTATAAAGGAGAACAGAACGAGATGAAAAAAAAAGTAACCTAGATGATGTTTCACCTTCATCCACCTTTCAGGTGAGATGCTGTCGTATAATATCGCTCGGGCCAGATGACCCTTGAGGATTTCGTTTAAGGGTTGCTTGAATACAGACATAGAGACGGTGCCATGCATCTTTGCCCTTTTTGTGTAGATGAGAGTCTATGGAGCCTATATTGGATCGGTCGTATGGGATTTGGGCGGTGATTTCAGTCGTGCACTCTAGAGAACTCTTTTTTTTAGAAAGCTCATCCTCAGGAATTTAGCAATGCATCCCGCTTTACGCGGGGCTTTACTTGGATCAGGCACATGTTACATATATGTATGTACCTTCGTACAAACACGTTCAAAGCGCGCGCTGAAGTGAGCTCAGAGGCAGCACTTCACAAGTTTTTTGTTTTATTTGTATATTGTGACGTTCTGTCCAAGTCGCCAATGTTGAGTGTTGTTGTTGAGACAGCTTATAATTCGTTTCGTTTATGAGCGGCAGACTCAATGTTCAAGTCCAGAAAGAATACCATTTCCACGGTCTCAACTCTCGAAAACGTCTTGCAAACATCCGAGAGTAAAATTGTTCTGAGAAGCTTTTCTCACCACGAGAAGATAGACCAGGCGGCCCAATATAGGCTGTTAGTGCTAAAATATTTATTTTTTATAATTCGATTCGCCCTCATTAACTGCTAAACTTATTTTTCCTGCTTCTGTCTCAAAACTCACAAACAGGTCGCTACATACTTCATGTCAATGTTCATTTTTGAAAGATCGTAACCCGTGGTGTAGTGGTAACATCATCGCTTGTCACGCTACAGGTTCACGGTTCGAATCCTGATGTCAATAATCCATCTATTTATTTCGCATGAAATAAATAAAAAGTCGATCAATTGGAAAGCTTATGTCAACTCTACTGCGAAGGCATAACACTGGCAGTAGGGCGGTCATATGGCTAAAATGCAACTTGATCGTGATGATGACATCAGGAGGACGGAAAAAAATACTGTAAATCATGAGCAACGACAAAAGCAAAAACAAACAAGCTCCCCAGTTATCTGGACAGCCACCCTTGGAGTTCACTGAAACTTAATACCAGCTGGATTTCAAACCAACTACACCAATCTGTCTTTCTCTCTGTCTCTTCCCCTTTCCTCAAAACGCCCGTGTCCTAAAATTAGTATAAGGGTATTCATAACCCCTTTCACACGTGCAAATTATAAAAAAAAAACCCTGATGTTGTCTGAACGATATTGTACAATCCTTTCAAGTATTATGTTAAAGAAATCACTTGATGGAGCAGCGTACATTCTCTATCGTCATCGAAGACGGACAATTTTGACAGGGATGCCAAAACTAGACATGGCACTGCATTGCTTGTCTATCATAGGTAGCTTTAAAATCGATGAAGGGGTTGTGAATATCCATTTGGAGTCTTTGTTTTTTTTAAGATTTCCCGCAATGTGAATATTTGGCTATAGTGGGCTTTCCTTGCATAAAGCCACATCGATACGTACCAACCAGATTGTTGATAAAAGGCTTAAGCTTTACATTATATGGGAGGGAAGATTTTAAACGCACTGTTGAGGAGACTAGTGCCTCTGTAGTTGACGCTGTTCAGAATGTCTCATTTCTTGAGAATCTAGCGAACAATGTTGAGGTTTTATTTATCGGGTATACTTTTATCCAGCTATATTATACAGATAAGTTAGTATATGCACCGCACCAATTCACCTCCAATTGCTTTAAATAGTTCGACAGTTAAACCATCATTTTAAGAAGTCTTGTTGGATTTCGGCTTGTATATTGCTGTCTTCATCGCACTTTGGATGGGTGGATGGGAAAGTTAGTTGTTATCGTCCGGGTTAATTAGAGACAGCGAAGTCTTGGCCGTTATCGCCGTTTAACTGTCTGCAGAAGTGATAATTGAAAATCTATCCTATCTATACCTATCGTTTCTGATTGACCGTTTTTTAACGCCTCAGTTCATGTTCGGTTTAATGCTAAATATACTTGTATATTTGTACGTAACGTGCATCCGTACTCGAGCTTTCTAATAGACCTTATCTTCAAATACGTCGAAATAGCATATATAAGGTGTTCACTAAGTAGATCGACTTGGCTGGAACTGTAAACGCCACTGTTGATTCTAATAAGGAGAAATTCTTTACTACCTCCTGAGGTCAAGAAATAGTGTATTGACGTGCAAAAAACCTACAGGCTCACAGAATATAAAATGATAAATATTGTCAATTAATAGTAAACCCTACATGAAGTTATAATCATTTGTCATATTCTGTTTTTCTTTTTTTTTTCTTTACAGGATCTTCACTACCACGGGATCTTTACCACCAACCCAAAAGAATGTGGTTAAGCGTAATCATACTATTTTCGAAATGGGCATTAATATTAAGAAACCGTCAACAAATTTAATCAAATTCGAAGAACTAAGTTGCATTATTGTGCTTTCAAACCATGCGAATGAAATGAAGCAAACAATGTTAAAGATGATGGAAAACATATGAGCTTGCGGCAGGTCAGAGTACAATCGTACTTGGCTTAAACGGTCTCACAATAAATTGTGAAAGATGGCTGTCTCTCTGTTTTCTCAAGAGATGAAAAAACACTCTGGAGTTACGGAGTCTATCTACGTTAATAACCGACAAATATATTCTGAAGGTGCACGGGTTGGAGAGATTCATTCCAAGCCTAGACTGTATTCAATACACCGAAACGTGAGGCGGTCGGGTCATCAAATCTTCATTTCTTAGAGATTAGTGAAGTTAAAGAAATGAAACAAGAGTATACAGACGTAACTTGAGTATGCGTGATAATGCCTCTGCGGATCTCTTATACTAGAAACTGAAAATTTGCTCATTGCTAAGTCATCAAATCTTCGAATTCATACAGTTTCGCGCAGCTAAACGAATGAAGGATGATAATACTTTCCTAATAGAATTGGTAGCCGGCCTATATGGTCTCTGGTATTAATTCCATCCACGACTGACATTTACTGATACCTATTTGGCAGTTACTTTGATATATTTCAAATGTCATCAGATCTTCTTGGTATAAGCTTATTGGAACGTTAAAAATCTGAATCCTTCCGCATAGGCTTGATATTGAAGAAAACAATGTATGCTACTTTCAAGTGAACTTGTGAACTTTAGTGCGTGTCAATTGGTTACGGAACTGTTTCCTGGTAAAAGTGAATATTTTATTTGGTGTCACAAGTATTAATGTAAGCGGCTTCATCTCATGGTTACATCATCCAACAATCGACTTAAATTAACTTTAATTCTTAGCAGTAGAGTACAACTAGTATAAAATAATGGGTAAGTGGACTTATTTTATAGTAATACTTGCCAAATTTAATAAGCGTAGATGAAAAGCAATCCGCATTCTACATTAGTCAGTTACACAATCAGCGTTTTAAATATGTAATACCTCATCAGAAGTGTCTGTTAATTTGTTAAACAATTTTACTTGAAACATTGTTTCAATTTTCCCTTTACATACGAGTATTTATCATAATTTGAAATTAATATTTGAACAAATTTAAAATAATAAATATTTACCAAGTTCGCGGACATGATTGCGCGTCGAGATTCAAGCATTGCAAATGACTGAGGTACACTTTGGTACTTTCTTCCGGCTTAGTAGGTATTTGACATCGTGATTTGTTGGCGACATATTGTGCGATGGAAGATTCGGGTATAAGAATGATGTAAGGTGGTCGAAACGCTGTTGAATGGAAGCTAGGCCAGCTTCCATTCGTAGATTTTGTATGGATGTGGTCTTAGACTGGTCCGGACAGCAGCGTGTTAAGTCGCTGATATAATTTGGAGAGTCGATTAGGCATATTTTCCATATGTTGGCAGTTTGCAGTCGATTTTAGAAAGAATTATTGATTTGCTTGTACTAGTAAAAGAGTTAACATGTGAAAAGTTATTTTTATAGACGAAACATTTAATTATGTTGACCCTGTATGCTTGGTTTTTTTTTTCAGTGTGGTACAATGTTCCTTAAAACTAAATTGACAATCAAAGGTTAAACTTAATTTATTTATTTATTTCATCTACTAGCATAGCTAGTAGACCTAAAACCCTACGATCCGTCGCACCACCCGAACGAAATTCCGATCCTGCAGCTCGTGCAAGATATTGCGTTGCAGTCGCACAACTTTGTCGCCCAACTTCCGTTGGTCTCATTGAAGGTGATGACTATAAAGCAATAATGACGATTATTGCTGGGTCATTGGCATGTGGGCTCTATAATATTGTTGGGTCAGCGGTATGTGGCCGCTGTGAACACATTGTGTTAACTCCTCCCTCGCTTAAGTGAAGGCCGTCCCCGGTTTTTCCCAGGGACTTGATGGCATTCTGAAGATCGAGTTGTTGGCGCTTTTTCTTCTGATGTTGCTTCAGTTTCAGGCATAACAGACCGCAATAAATGCGAAAGTCACGCAGCAGGCCAGCACTGGTACTGTTGTTATTTTCGTCTTCATCTCGTCAATGTAGCGCAGGTTTTCCACATTCATTTTATGCAAAAATGGCAAGCTTAGTATCTCCTGGTGACCTGTGATATTTAGTCGCGCTAATGTTGTGGTACCCGGCCTTCTCTTCTGGATGTTGTTGTGGTTCACGTATTTGGATCTATTGACATAGACCTCATCGTCGAAAATGATTAAGTATGTGCCGGTGATAGTTTTCTCGACATCGTTCGCCTCCCTCACCTCGGCTGGTCTGTCATTGATTATAATAATGCCATCACCGACCACCACTACAGGATCCATGTGGTTAGGTTGAGTGTTGCAGTGGGCTATGCCCCCAGAGTAAAGTTGTTGGGCGCATGTCTCATTTTGTACCTCTTTGGAGAATGTCGATGTAGTCGTTAGCCGGCAATCTCCAACCGCCAGCACTCGGTTATTGCATTCTGCTACTATATTGTTGTCGGTAAGGTGGAGGATCGTTCCGCCATGCGAGACGAGAAAAATACTAACTTTCTTACAGATTAACTTAGGTCTAAGATATTTTATAAGAAAATGTAGGACATTATCATTTTGTAAAATTTGTGAATTGCTCATTAATTATTGACTTTAAGTCATTGTCATCAAGAATCGTCGGATTTATTACATCAATTTTTGCAAGTGATCATGACTCTATTTCTTGCTAACAAAATTTCATAAAGGTGAGCAGAATACTATTTACGGGGTTTGTTAACTTATTAATTTGTTCCTGTGTTCTTGTATTTATTAGTACCTGCCTGTTGTTTGATTCGGTGAGTTAAGCCTGCTTGAATTTTATCCGCTCAAAGTCGTCGAAGTCGGGGGTACCGGCAACTACCTTTAAAATCGTGCCCATTAAAAAATGTATACCTAATCTATTCTACTCTTTGCGATCTTAGGTTGTCCTTGTGAATCACCCTCCCTTTAATGAGAACTGTTGTCCCCAGGTCTGCTTCTACTTTTTCCTCCACATACAGTGGTGTAAGTTTGTTGCCTAATCTTCTATTGGTCTTTACTAATACCCTTTCTCCAACTCGAAAGCTCCTATTTTGCCTTGATTCATTGTGTTTTTGCAATAACACTTCCTGTACCTTTTGAACCTTATTTTTTATTTCCTCCCTAAGCTCGACTGGGGTAGAGTGAATTATATCAAATGGTTTTAGGTTAGTGACTGAATGGATGGTTCTATTGTACTCTATGGTAGCTTGTAGTATTAGGTCGACTGTGTCCTCGATTTTTCTTTCGAGTTTGAGACATCTTGCAATTTCTAGTAGAGTGCTATGCAACCTTTCTACTTGGCCATCAAACGTGCTGTGTACAGGTGGGGCGTTAACTATGTGAACGTTAAAATGATTTAACAAAATTGACTGTATGGTCTCAGAGTTCAAAGATGCTTCTTTGCCACAGAAAATTGTTTTTGTTTGAGGAAAAATGTTCATTAGCTGCAGAATTGGTGTTTTCACGTCGACAATCGTACGGAACTGTATCGGCTGAACCACCGCGAATTTGGAAAATTTGTCAATACAAGTTAGAAAATATTTTTTGTCTGTGGAAAATATGTCAATATGCAGGATTTCGCCTGCGTATGATTGGATTGGCGTCTCGCCGATTAGTTGCTTCCTTGGGTGTCGGGCGTACTTGGCCTTTGATCATATTGTAACATAATGTAGCATAATAACTACGCCCCAAAAAGATGCAACACATTCCGAAGTGTCTTTTCATTTGAGGTTCGTGTCCACGGTAAGAGACGGATTATGTCTAAGACGACGTCGCGGAATTAAGAGAGAATTATAACCACAAGAGATTATTGGCTGCAGCTGTTATCTTGGAATTATTACATCAGAATTTTCGCGTTCCAGTGGTCGAAGAATTTGCTAGAAGTTTCTGGCTATCCGAAATGCGACTATACAAGGATAGATGGCGATCGAGGCAGGGCAGTTGGGTTTCAAACCGCACGAAGAAATTGGGAAAGTGATAATAGGCGAAGTTGTAATTTTGTGATAAATTGAAAGTTGAGAGTTAACAAGAAGAAGTAATTAGTTTGGATTTGTGAATTAAGTAATTGAAATGAGATAAAGTGATTTGAAAAGAAAGATACCTTGTAAGGAAAGAATTTGCGAAGAACAGTATAGTGTGAACTTGAGTTGTTCTATAGACTAGAAAATAAAGAAATAATCTCACAGAATAGCATTTTATCTACTCGAGCTGTAGCTCGCATATTACAATATTTTGCAATTGATGGCCACCTCATTTGCTAGTTTGGTCATTTTTGGAAAGAAGTAATCACGTAAAACTTGCTTTACGTTTTCCTGGACAGCTCTGTGTGCCCGATTATGTTCTGCAGTTATAATTTCTTTTTGCTCAGTTTTGTCGAAATACCAAAAAAAAAATACCAAAACTTTGTTGCTGGGAATAACTCGATGAGCCTGTGCTGAATGAGGCCCAAAATTGGTAGTTCGCAATGAATTGCGTTGACCACATCTGGTTTTACTGTGTCTATAAGTGTGTCCCTATCTGAGAAATATATGAAGTGCCTGCATTTCTCTCCGAAAATTATGAAAGTACGAGTTGAGGCGACTGGCGCCTCCTCTACAAGTATTTGTTTTCTAAAGCAGTTTATTGGTTTTTCTGTCGTCTCAATCGTGTAGCTCAGGGATAGTTCACTGTGAATTGTGGCAACGTCAGAAACTGCTTGGTCCTCCAGAGCATGAATATTTTGTCGCGACATTGCGTCAGCAACGTGATTTTCTTTTCCTGGTTTGTAGAATATGTGAGCATTATGCTCGTCAATAAATGCTTTCCAGCGCCTTATCTTTGCATTTGGGTTTCGGTCTGAAACCGCAAATGTAAGGGGTTGGTGATCAGTGAAGATGTTAAGAGTTTTTACTCCATAGAGGTAGAAACGAAGATTTTTCAGGGCCCATAAAATGGCCAAAAGTTCATTTGTTGCAAAGTGCAATTCCCTGTCCTTGAGTGTCCTCGAAATCATTGTTATTGGTTTCCCGTCTTGGGACAAAACCGCTCCCAGCCCATGTGAGGAAGCATCTGTCGTTAAATCGAAAGGCTTCCTGAAGGATATAGTAACGTGACATCTTCTGATATCAAAATATCCCTCAATTTGTTAAAGGCTTGTAATTCATTGTCATTCAATTTGATCCTTATTTTTTTTTGGCTGGTGGGCACTTACCTTGCCGTTTTCCCCGCGCAAGATGTCAGTCAGAGCTTTAGCTATGGATGCGAAATCTTTAATAAAGCATCTGTAGTAGCTGGCTAGACCCAAAAAGGATCTTACCCCAAACAATGTCGAAGGCTCGGTATAATTTGAATCGCCTCTACTTTGGACGGACTCGTTCTGATACCCCCTCTTGACACTGTGAAACCGAGGTACTCCAAACTTCCTTTGGAAAAGTTGGACTTTTCCCGTGAGACCCTCATGTTGGACTCGTACAAATTTCGTAGAACCCAATCAATGTGCTTAACATGGTCCGCTTCAGTTTCAGAGAAGATGATTACGTCATCGACGTAAACATAGCAAGTTTTTCCAATTTGCTCGCGAAGGACATCATCTATAGCCCTTTGAAAAATACTGGGCGCATTTTCTAGACCGAAAGGTAGCCGGCAGAATTGATATTTTCCGCCGCTTACAGAAAAAGCAGTTTTTTCTCGATCTCGCTCAGCGAGCTCGATTTGGTGAAATCCTGACTTTAGGTCAAGAGTTGTAAAGTACTTCGCTTTACCTAAATTTGATAAAATTGACATAACTTTAGGAATAGTGTATTTGTCGTCAATTGTTTTTTGATTGAGTTTACAGAAGTCTATTACTAGACGCTTCTTTTTATTACCCAATTCATCAGTGCCCTTTTCATCCACAACCCAGATGGGGTTATTATAAGGGGATCTAGATGGCCTAATTATGCCATTCTTTAAAAGGTCTTTTATTTCGTTATTAATGAAATCGGTCACTCCCATAGGGTATGGGTACAGTTTTGAGTAAATGGGATCGTTACTTTCGGTGCGAATAGTAGCGACAATGCTTGTATTATGGCAGCAACTCGTTAGAGTCTGCAAATGCCTTAACCCTGTTATTCATCATTTTTATAAAATCAGACCTCACCGTTGGGGAACCTCTATATCATCTATTCTTGTAGAATTTACTTTCTCACATTTGTAGAATTGAATTGTCTCCGCTCCGGAGTCAGAGTGAATTATCCTTTTTTTCAAACAGATTGTGGCATTGACTTGCGTTAGCAGATCAATACCAATTATTCCATCGAAGGCCGCAAGGCCAGGAAGTATGAAAAAGGGACTGTTCATGCCAAACGTAGTTATAAAGCATTTGTACTTAATGTTATTAAAACCGTGAATCGGTTTTACCCAAAAAGTCAACATGCATGAATTTCCCTATCTCCTGCCTTGATATAATCTTTCGAAGCCCCAGTATCAATTAAAAACTTCATATGCCTCCCCGCTATAGTTCTTTGTAAGAACGGAAGCAGGGAGTCACCCCTAAAAATTTTACATAATCGGGGGCGAGTGCTTCTACTTCTGTTTCGGCTGCTTCTGATTCAGCCAAGCTCTCATAATCATGTACTTCCCGGTCTTGCGTGGACAAGTGGTTAATCCTTTGACGTCTTTGCCCCGATTGTCTTTTGGAGCTATTTCACCTCTTACATCTATGTCCCTGCCCCCTGGTTATAGGTATTATAAGTCGGTTGTCGGATCGCGACGATGTGGGATCTACGTCCATTTTTTCTACCGGTTCGCGCTTGTTAGGGCCCTGATTATTATTACCCTGCATTTGATTGCCATAACCAGGCCTGCTATAATAGTCTGGCTATTATAACTAATACTATTATTTTTATCATTGTCATTGAATCTACCCATATCTTGCGGTCGATTTTGCGATCGCTGACACTCATTCTTTTGTGCTTTCTCCTCAGAGTTTTTTGCATAGTTCGTTATGAACATGTACCTCTCGTGGTTAGACTCGACTTCTTGAGCCAATGCCAGAGCGGCGGGCAAATATGACGGACGGGCTGCGAACAAGACGTCGCTTAGAGATTTTTTTAATCCAGATATGAATACACGAAGTGCATCTGCTCTGTATTTCTCATTAATGGAGGTAGCTAAGACGCTGTCGACTGTCATTATAGTCTTATTCGTTAGCAGCGTGAGCTTCCTCTCAACCTCGTCGTAATACTGTAGGATGGTTAAGTTACCCTGTCTCAGGGTACTTAATTCCTGTTCGATCAAGTATACTGGCTATAATAGCCTTAAAATTTAGAATTGTATTAAATGAGGCCAAAACGGCGTCGGCCGGACCCCTGATCTTATTTCTGATTATGGCTATTGCCTGGTAGTGCCTTGAACTACAGTCGTGTTTCTTAAAAAGTTTGTAGGCAGAATGTGCCACCTGTCGCCAGGACACATAGATTTCCTGCCTTCCATCAAACTCTGGTAAGGATTTAACTATGTCGAGAGGTTCATCGCATTTATCGCCCTCAACTATTTTCGATTCTTGACACACTTCCACTTCCGGTTTCTTTGCGCTTGAAAGACTTTGGGTTACCTCATCTAATTTCCTACTGAATTCTTCCCTTTGAGTCTCGAGTGCACCGCGCACTGCGGATTGTACTAGAACTTGCAACTCTGCAGCATTCATTTTCGTTTTGCCTTCGCTAATATGTTAGTTCTTAAGGTCGCCAAACAATCGACGCATTCAGTATCGTCCCGCGCTGCTTGAGGTTGTTGTGGGTTTTTATTTTTATTTTATATAGTTGCCCTTGTAAATTATGTAAGGCGTTGTCGAGGGTGAGAGCCTAATTAATTCTTTATAAAACACAATTATTTAAAAAACAAAACTAAAGCCGCACGTTTTGGGCGCCAATAAAAAGACAAATTCAATTTTACTTATTGAGTTTATTCTCTGCACCAGCTTTAGCTGAGAGCAGTTTAAGTGATCCGAATCCAATTAACAAGTAACTCTCCTTCTTAGACATAAAACCCTACGAACCGTCGCACCACCCGAACGAAATGCAGATCTTGCAGCTCGTGCAAGATATTGCGTTGCGGGCGCGCAACTTTGTCACCCAACTTCCGTTGGTCTCATTAAAGGTGATGACCCTAAAGCAATAATGATGATTATTGCTGGGTCATCGGCATGTGGGCTCTATAATATTGCTGGGTCAGCGGTATGCGGCCGCCGTGAACACATTGTGTTAACTTACATACACTCGTTGTTGTTTAAGTTCGTGAGCTTTCCGATATATGACAATATTCTGCTTAGTGAGGCTTTCGTTGACAGAGATAAGCTTGTCTGACTGCAGTCCGAGGTGTCGTAAACAAAGACGTTTTTTTGTTTTCATGTATGCGACATTAGCTGAGCTCAGCACGGCGATTTTATCTGCTACTGACGAGAATTTAATGACGATTGCAGAGTTACCCAGTTTTCCTTTGGATTTGGTTCTAAAAATCGCTTTTGGTACAGGTGCTTGTGTACAATCAATTGCAGAGCACAGCCAGTTGTATACATTTTGAAGGTCTTCTTATCAGTCTCTGGAACTCTATGGATGATAGCGTCTGTGGACAGTTTGTCACGCTCCAGCGAATCAATTTTATCGTTCAAAGTTGATATTTCTTTTTCTAGTAGAGAGTACAAGACCGGCTCGGAGGTTTATTCAAGAACTTCGACTCGCACTGTAAGCGCAGATATGGATTTGTTTACATCTTCAAGGCTGTTGGTGAAATCTGTAACGATGATATCTAGTTTCGCCAGCAGGATATTATGCATTTCCAGTATGGTGGATTTCAGTTCTTCAAGCTGTTTGGTCAGTCTCAGCTCAAATGTTTTGCCGAGGTAGTCATCCTTTGAGTTAAGAGTTTGGGGTTTTCCGATTTTTGCCAGCAATCTAGTGCTTGGTCTATTTTGGGCTTCAGTCATTTTGGCAATTGAGTTAGCGCGCAAAATGAAAACAACAATATCGACTGAGTTCGGAAAGCCGCGAATACTTTTGCTTAAACACAATAAAAAATCGTGAATGGTGAAAAAAGAAATAAAGATTTTGGAAAACGCTATTGTAGTTCCACTATACACAGTATATGGTTATTGCTTGAAAATTTAAGTTCTTTAATATGTTCTATATTTTCTATTTGCTTGATTATAATGTCATCAAAAGTAAGCTGGCTCTTTGTTGAGTTTATTACAATTTCGTAAGGGATAATCAATTTTTCTTCAAATATATCTTTGGTATTACTAAATGTTTCATTGCCAATATTAATTTTACAGTTATTACTTATGTTATAAACGGCATCTCTGACATTGTAGTTCTTCCAAAATTGTTCAATAGAGGATCTTCCATCCGTTTCATTAACAAGCTTTTGAAAAGTTCTGCGCAAATAATACGCCTTAAAAGTGGCTAAAAGCACCCTGATCTATAGACTGAATGAGGGCCGTTGTGTTTTTGGGAAGATACTGTTGGTTCTTCCCATTGTGTGCTGGCAGATATCCAAACAATCAAATTTAAAACACTTTTATATGCGCGTTAACTTTTATCTTTATTAAATTAAATTATACCAAAAACCAAATGCAAAGCAAAATAAAAAATATACCAGACTGTGCCTTCTGATAATCAAAATTGGAATGGAAAATATTTAAATGCAAGGAAGTGCATTTACAGTTATCTTAAAATTCTAGGAAGTGTTCGCAGGGAAAACAACTTGACGGATAAATTTCCCGATGCGGAATTCAGCGTGATCGGTGCTGCCAAGTCTGCTACAATACTCAACTCTTACATTTTCAGACAGCTAAGCTAAATTAACCGGATGCTCTGGAGCATTATCCAAAATAAGCAAGACTTTATTGCTTAAATTCTTCTTTTCCAGGTAGGTTTTGACTTCAGGGCAGAAGTAATTCTTAAACCAATTATTATATAATCTTAAAAAGAATTTTTGTTGGATTTCCAAGTGACTGGCAATTCGTCCAATCCCTTGAAAGCTCTTGGATTTTCAGACAGGTACACTAATAGTCGCTTAAGCTTGAAATCCTCCGCACCAAGAAGAAGAGTCAAACGTTCTTTTGACACCTTACATCCTGAAGCAGATTTCTCGTCCTTTGAAATAAAGGTCCGCTCAGGCATTTGTTTCCAATAAAGAGCTGTCTCGTCCGCATTAAAAACTTATTCTGGAACGTAACCATCTTCTTCAACGATTTTTATAAAAATGGTCGGATACTCGAGACCTGCAACTGAATCGGCACTTGCTGCTTCAGCTTTCATCTTGATGTCGTCTTCCTAAGAAAATTTAATTTTTCGACGCTTCATCAACATCCTCCAATTTAAGATTTTTAAAAATGCTCTTAGCCTTTTCTTGAATACTCATTTGACTCATTGGCATCTTTCTTTTGTTGTTGTTTTCAATCCATAGGATGAGCAATTTTTCCATTTTCTCCATAATACGAGTAGTATGCTTTTAAGCTTGTGAAAATATTCACTTACATTATAGTTCCTTGTTGATACTGCTTGATGGTACAATGTGTGGTAGTTCTCCTTCACTCCAAAGTTTCTGATGAGTTCCTTTTTTATTTCTTTCCATGATGGGTTTTCTCCGGGGGTCCTTAATGCTTCTAATGCTGGGCCTTGTACTTTGTTAATCAGGTTTTTTTTGCAGGAAGTAGTTCTCTAGTGGAGTTCCGTTGTAACATGGTAGGAATAGTTCCACCTCTCGAATAAACGACGTTAGCGAGTAATCACTTGTTCCAGTGAACTCCTTTATTTTCGTTGATTCTTTCAAAATTTCACTCACAGGTAGAGCGATTGGTTGAGCTTGTTCCTCGTTATTAGCCATTACGTATTTGCACTTTTATTCACTTTATCAATTTTAAACACTTAAGTCTTCTCTTGAAATATTTCTTCAGAAATTTCTTTATTAATGATCTTTTGATCTTGCTTCTCTAGAAGTTTCACTTTTTAGGAGTTTAAGTTTAATCTTTTATATTGGAACTGCCGACTGCGCCAGTTAAATGAAAACACTTAGGTTTTGATTTTTTAAAAAATTGATAATAAACTTTATTTAATATGAATATGTGCGACAAGGTTAATAACGGGATATAAACTGAGTGGGGGTGGGTCTATCTTGCCCCGTTTAGGAGGTAGGGGCAATTTTAGAAAAAAATGACTTAAAATAAAATAAAAATTATTAAAAAAACAACGGCAAGCCAGAAACCTATTCTTTAATCCTAAATTTAAATTAAATAATTTATGTCAATAGTTTTTGAAAAATTCGCATGCAAACTCAAAACTTTGATAAAAAAAATGATTGGAGCCATTCTCTTACTAAGACCGATGTATGCTTTGGGTCGTTGTCATGTAAAAATGTGTAATTTCAATTAAGATGCAGTTTGTCGATGCTTGGGACAAAATTCGACTTCAAAATATCCATATACCTATACACATGCCGATCCATTATGCCGTCTATAAACTTTAGTTCTCCTACACCATTTGCCGCCATGCAGCCCCATACCATGATGGAGTCTCCGCCATGTTTGACAGTGGGATACAGATTTTTCCTGTCAAGAGCTGTATTTAGTTTTCTCCACACCCTTACTTTTCCATCTCGTCCGAAAACATTAAATTTACACTCATCCGTAAAAATGACGAGTTCCCAAAATGAAGGATACTTTTTAGCGTATGCCAACCGTTTTTTCATATTTGTAGCACTGATAAATGTTTTTTTTTTTTTCTTGCATCTCTCGACGCTAGGCCTGCTTTTTTTAAACAACGACGAGCATTTTGAGGATGCACTCCTTCGTATTCTCGCAGTTCTTTGGACAACTTAACAGCACTTTGTTTGGGACTTCGTTTGACTATTCAGACTATTTCGCGTTGAATTTTGCCGTCAAGTTTCGGTGGTCGACCACTCCATGGCTTACTTTCATACGTACCGTTATTGTTAAAATTCCTTATGATTGTTTGGATGCTTGACTTAGGCAAGTCAAGTATTTCGCCAAATTTTTGCATAGTTTTTCCTTCATTTTTGTGCTTGATTATTAATTTTTGGACCTCAGCAGAAATTTCTTTTGTTTTCACCATGTTTTTAAAATAAACAAAACTTATTCAAAAAACAAACTTATTCTGGCACTTAAATAACAAAGAATAAGAAAACAACGCAAATTGGATTTTATTTGGTGGACAAAATTACGGTACTTCTACTTTCAATGGGCCGGATGTGTACTTTTGTAACATGGAACATTTTTCCTGTTAAAATGACAAATGACTGGCCGTATGTATACTTTTGTTACATGGTGTAGTTATTTGTTGATGGAAGGGGTCGCAGATGGTCTACATGGTAAGTATATAGAGGTAGATCAGTCTTTTCGATTGGGTTCAAAAGTGCCTCGCCTTTTCCATATTTTTTCGTTGCTAGAATACATGCGACGCAGTTGGCAATCACCTTTTCCGTCTGGCTACATAACTTTGAAATGTAAAAATCCTGCTTGGCGATGGCTTCCATATTCTTTGCACTCATATGTCCTTGTTCATGAATATTGCGTAGGTCTGGATAGTTTTAGCAACGACGAGAAGGTGACTAACCTCCATGAACTTTTTCACTTTCTCACTTCGAAATTTTTAAAAGTCCCACCTGTTGCTACGACATTCATTATTAGTTGGCAAAACTCATCCTTATCCTGTGCTCTTTTTATTTGATAGATAATGCTTTCTTCAACTCGCATAACTGTTGGATACCTGCTTAGTGCGTCAACCTGACGCATCGACGACCCCGAGCTGTGTAAGACTTCACAGGAATATTCTTGTAGCATTATTGCCCATCAAGCATTTCGCGGACATAGATCCTTCTTCTTCATCGTGGCCTGAAAAGCCTTACAGTCCGTGTAAAGCTTGAACTCCATTTCCAATAGATAAACGCGTAGTTTTTTTTAGACACTTCACTGTGGCCAATACTTCGAGTTCATAACTGGTGCAGTTTACTTCTGCCGGTGTAGCTCTGAAACTCAAGTAAAAAACTGGGTGAAAGCTACCTTCATGTTTCTGGAGTAGTGCACCCCCATATCCAATCATACTAGCATCCGTATGCAGGTCGGTCTCCAATCCTGGCTTGAATAATTTAAGTATGGGTTCTTTACACAGTAGATCTTTTAATGATTCGAACGCGGCTATCTCCTCTGAACCGAAAACAAATACTCTCTCCTTTTTGGTTAAATCTGAAAGTGGCTTGGCAAAGATTGCATAGTTAGATATGAACTTACGGAAAAAACCGATCAACCCAAGGAAACTTTGAACTTGTTTGACATTGGTCGGTCTTGGAAATCCTTTTACTGTTTGTAATTTCTCAACTGATGGTTTTATGCTTCCTTTTTCAACAATGTGTCCTAAGAACTCCACAGACCACTTAAAAGATACATTTTTACAATTTTATTTTCAACCCATTTTCTTCCGCTACTCTTAAGACGACCGCCAGTTTCTCCAAATTCTCCTTTTCATTTTCAGCCGCATAATCAAATCATCTACATATTAAAACATGTGTCCTTGTTCTACCAAATTTCGGAAAACTGTGTTAACGAAGCGTTGGAATGCGGAAGGTGAGTTGCAGATTCCGAAAGGGACCTTCCGAAATTCATGCTGTCTTCAGGGGTCACGAACGATGTGTACTTTCTGCTACTTTCTACTATGTCGACATGAAAGAATCCATTGCGTTGATCTAGTGTTGTAAATATTTTTGCGTCATATAACTTTTCCAAAACTTCTTCCATGACTGGTAAGTGATATCGGTCTTTGTTGATCTTATCGTTCATCTTACGAAATTCGACGCATAGCCGATTACTGCTATCCTTCCTTTTTCACTAGTACGAGCGAACTCCGACCGACTGTGTTGGATGATTCCGTCATGGAGCCATTCCTCGATATGTGCGTTGACCACCTCCTTCTCTGGACGCGCCAGCCTTCTCGCTTTCTGATGGACTGGGCTTTCATCTTGCGGCATAATGTCCATCTCGATCGATGTTTTGGCAATTTTTCACGGTGAGTACGTCGAAACCATATTACAGATACTGTCTCTATAAATATCGTACCCGAAATTGGTTATTACTCTTGTCTCCCTCGTAGTCAATAACCTCAATGCTCATGATGTCATTTTCTTTCAGATCAAACGTTGTTGCCTGCTCCACTTCTTTTGGCTTCACGCTTTTCACACTCTTGATGTATTCCTGGTTTATTGTTAAGTCTACGTTCCTCAAGAAATCTCTTCCCAATAAAACTTTGTTTGAGATCCATTGGTCAGGTACTATTTGGAAACGCATCAAGTACTTATCCGACACGATCTGTAATTCTAAAAGGCACGAACCAAGTGTTCTTTGCGGGGCGTTACCAAATCCTCTTAATGTTATTCCTGGTTTATTCACCATAGTTACCCCGACTTTCTTCTTAACCGATTCGTGTATTATCGACACGTCGCCATTGTCCACAAATGCGTAGTAAGGTATTTTCGCGATGTCCATCAAAATGTGACTGCCGTCCCTGCGTATGCGTTGGACTTTCCGTACTCCTCTCGAGTCAACTTCTCCATTTTTTCGGTTCGGACAGTTAGCCGACATATGACCAAACTGATTGCATCGGAAACAGCGCGTACCTTTCTTTTTGTCCGGGTAATTTTGGGTCAAATGTGATAGGGCGCCACAGTTATATTGCACTGCTTACCTGAACGAGTCCCCGGTTGTGGTGTATTTGTCCTGTGCTGCGTGTTGGTTTTGTTCGTTTCCATTCTCGGCTTAGACATCTGTCGTAGCATTTTCTTGTAACTCTCTAATTTACCCTTTAGTTCCTCTGCATATAATAGAGTTTTATGGTGCACTGCATCCGAAATCCCATTAACTATGTATTCTACTACGGATTATTCATCTACGCTTCCTTTTTCATGCTTATCTGCGTCATCATGCTAATTACTTCGTGTCCTGTCCATTAGGACTAGCTGCCGGTAATGTTCAGCCTTGATTCGAGGCCACCATTCACCCCAATTCTTCAAGTCGAATGATCAGTCGTATTTTCTTTCGTATTTAGAGTCGCATCAAAATTAAATTCCTATTCTTCGATTCGTATGCGATGCATACGACTCCTTACAAAAAAACCAACGCACATCATCGCAGTTATTCAAATGTTGCGGTGTTTTTTAAAGCAAAGTGAAGTTTTCAGTGAACAAAAAAATGTGAATTTGATAGACCTCTTTTTCAATGAAGAAGACAACGAAGTGGTGCCGGTTGAGACTTTGCCAGCAATTCGGAGAACAATTCGGGATCATTCAAATCCAATGGAGTTACCGAATTCTTGGCATGTATTTACAAACTTTCCTTATTTAATGATGAATTAAAATACGGTTTTTGGATTTCATAATTTCAGTTTCTTAAAATCATTCCGGCTATCTAAGGAGGCATTTAGCTATCTGCTGGAGGAAATTAATCCTTTCATAAAAAGATGTGTGCATTCAACATCAGTACCATCTATATTAAAGTTGGCTGCTTTTTTACGGTTCTTCGCAGAAGGCAATTATCAAACAGTCGTTGGGAACGATTTTTCCTTGGGGATTTCTCAGTCAACGTTTTCCAAAATCCTTAAAAAACTTTTGGATATATTTGAGGAACACATTTGTCCAAAGTGGATAACGTTTACTATGACGCCACAAGAAAAGGAAGAAGCTAAGCTAACTTTTTAAGAAAAAAACTGGTTTCCCTGGAGTTATAGGGTTTATTGATGTTTTAAATATATATACATTTAATTCTAAGAAGTTGGAAAATTATTAAATAGCTTTTAAGATAGCGCGACTTGCTTTAGCAAGTATGTGAAAAAGAATGGCTTAAGAATATGGTGCAAAATGTCAAATCCCTTATGGGCCCGTTCAGCAATACGATGTATTAGTTCTGTTTGCTAATATATGACAGGTAGAAAAGGTTTCCATACCATAAACGCTATGCTGGTAACTTGAGATATAATTTGTGATTTGATGCGAGGTATCCTGGTCTTGCCATGACTCCTTCGTATGGACACAGAGTGCATTAAGACACCAGTTGCAACAACGATATGATGAAGGTGAAAGGAACTGTAGGTTATTAGGTACAAACCCATGCCCATAAACCTGATTTAGAGTTATTATAAAATTAGTTTAATATGGTTTCATTTAGGAGATTCTGGATATCCATTACAACCCTTTTTAATAACACCATTCCGCAGTACATCAGAAGGAAGTGTTAAAGCTTCTTTTAACAATGTGCATTGGAAGACACGAAACATCATTGAGAGAACAATTGGTGTTTTGAAAAATAAGTTTAGATGCATCTTGGGGGCAAGAGAATTACACTATACACCAGATAAAGCCACGAAAATTATAAATGCTAGTTGTAGTCTTCACAACATATGCATCCACTTCAAAGTTCATGAGAACAGTGAGGATGTTGGCGTTGATCAAGATCTCACTGATCAAAATAAGTCTGCTGATGATGTTGAAAATGCTGTTTCAATTCGCAATAACATAACTTGAAATAAAATATGTACAAAGCTTTACGAAATAAATAAACATTTTATTCAGATAAGGAAGGCTTAAGTTAATTCATAAACAGAAAAAAAAATTCATTAATTTAATAGTGATTGTACTTAGTTTTACATATTTTCATGCCTTTAGTTCAACTTTCTTCACTAATGCTTCTAATTTGCTTGCTTTTATCTTCAATATATGTTTTCTGAACACTTTTTTATCTTCCATTTCTTCTCTTAGAAGTACTAATCTGTCTTCTTTTAATTTAAATATTTTTTTTAAATATTTATTTGTTTCTTGCTGTTCTTTCAAAAGCAGTGACTGTATTTTTGTTTGCTCCTTTAGAAGTTTCATTCGTTCATCTTCATTTCTAACTACCTTGTCGGCCTTTCTCTTAAGAAGTTGTCTACGTGGTGATATTGAAGGCATACCCGTGAGTGAATTTTGTAGTGATACTCTTAAAGACATAACAGGAGCTCTATTTTCCTTATCTTCCTCTTGATGTTCTATCGTAGCATTGCTCCCACTCTCTCGTTCGGCTGCATCTTCTCCGACTTCTTGTCTGAGAGTTGGCATAGTGATGCCAAACGACTGCCCTTTTGAATTCAAGAGCGTTTCAAGGTGAAGTAAATTAGCAATGCTCACCTCCGAAGTGTTTAAAATGTGTAATTTGTTTGGACCACCTCCAGTCCCTTTAAGCTGTTGGTTGTTATGTTTCAACTTTTGCTTTACTGCGTATAAAAAAGCACACAAAAGTACAAATTTAGATATTTTTAGTGCAAATACATTTACTTACATCTTTCTTTTTTCCATTTTTATTCACGTTGGAGTTGAGTCGTAGTCAAATTTGAACACGAGTAAAATACGACCATCAAACGGCAAATTGAATACACCGTAATAGCATACGACTCCTGTCAAAAATGGCATACGAGTGTGTTCGTAAAATACGACTTTGTAATAACTAAATGCGACTATGGTCGGATTCGTTCTCGTATACGAGTTGAAGAATTGGGGTGATTGTCTACACATTCCAACAGCCAGTCGAATGTACAAGCACGCTTTCACCCTCTCAGTTGTGTCGTGTTTCGGGTTGACTGTGATCTTGTCGTCCTCGTGCATAGTGCTTCGGATTATTCGTGAGGATCCCTTTGTTGGGAACCAGCACAGGGTGTACCAAAATATTTACAACTTAGTGATTTACTACAATTACTTAAATCTATTGCAACCACTACAATCTACTACACGTTGTATCCATTTAAAAACACAAGATGTGAACGTCTGAATCCACGCTAGCGATTGAATTCTACATTTGTGGAAAGTTTCTACTCAACAAGAGATGAAAAGCTCTTCCATCATCGGTTATCTTCACTTTGGTCCGTTATTGATAGTAACAAAAAACTTTTGTTTATACAAATGTGATTCCCACCGCTCATATTAAGTACTATGTTGCAAAAAATATGGTACCATTAAAAAGGTTTTAAAATGTTTCGTAATGCAGTATAAAAAAGGTACCTTGATACAATTGATTTTGAAATATAAAAACTTTTTCCCTAAAAATATGAGCACATTTTCCAAAAATTGATTGTTTCAAAAATTGTAAATGGATTACAAAGCTTTTTATTTCAATTGGAGGTCCTTAATTGCAGCTACAGTTTGCGGTATCATCTATATATATACGTGTTATAGTTTTGAAGATATTTGAGTTTTTTTCTTCAGGATTTTCAAACTTTGCATGTCCTTTTACTCCTTTCCAGTAGTTTGCGCTAAAAACCGCTTTGGATTTTTACCTCTGACATATTAGACTATACATACAAGCAAATTGCAGAGAATCGGAGATGAGTACTATTGGGAACTGCACGCAAAATGTCTTCCCACGTTTGAGAAAATAAAAACAGGTTTATTGCATCAAAGTTTGCATTACACTCTTTCGTTTTATATAACACTACTCAACAAATAACAAACTTTTTATTTTATCTGAGTTCCTACTATGTGATTATAATTCCTTGTTATTGACCTAATACAAATATGTAAATAAAATTTTTACATCACATCTCATTTTCAAGATAAATTAAATTAGTCAAAAATATGATTTTCTTGCAAAATCAAGCTCACCCGTTAGGTTTTATTGATGCTTTGATTGAAAAGCGAAGTTTTCTTGGTGCAGCTGGCTTTCCTCTTGTAGTGAGATCCTGGAGTTTCTCTAACAAGGCTCCAACAGTAATCTGCGAGCATAGCAGGCTCCCATCTTCCTTGGAAACGTTTTTCGATTGCAGCCACATCTTGATGAAAGCGTTCCCCATGTTCATCGCTAACTGATCCCATATTTTCGGGGAAAAAGTCCAAGTGCGAATGAAGGAAATGCAGTTTTAATGACATATTGCATCCCATTTTATGGAAACAGTCTAACATCAGTTTAATTTTTTGGCGAAAGTCAGCGGATTTGTTGTTACCAAGAAAATTCTTTGTCACGTCAATAAAAGCATCCCATGCTTGTTTTTCAGTATGGTTAAGAGTAGATGTAAAAGACGAATCTTCAATCAGCTTTTTTATGTCCGGACCTACGAATACGCCCTCTTTGATTTTTGCCTCACTAAGCTTTGGAAGCTTTTGCTTGAGAAATTGTAATGCAGGACCATCTTTGTTTAAGCGTTTTACGAAATTTTTTATGAGGCCCAATTTAATGTGTAACGGCGGCAAAATAATTTTAGCGGGCTCAACCAAAGGATCAAATTCAACATTTTTCTGTCCGTACGAGAGTACGAGAGAGTCACGTGATGGCCAGTTTTCTTTTATAAAATGTTGTGATCGCGCTCGGCTGTCCCACTCGCAAAGAAAGCAGCAGTATTTGGTATAGCCTGACTGCAAGCCAGTTAACAAAGCAACTACTTTAAGATCTGCACAAATTTGCCATTTATGTTTATTGTAATTTATTTTTTCTAATACAAGTTTCATAACATCATATGTTTCTTTCGAATTAGCGCTATAGGCGAGCGGCAAAGATGGTAACTTATTTCCATTATGCAGTAAAACTGCTTTTAAGATAGTTTTTGAAGAATCTATAAACAATCTCCATTCTGTGGGTAGATGATCATGACCAAGTTGAGACAGTAATCCATCCAAACTAAACCATCTTCTTTAGAAAAGTACGGAACTAGTGAACTATGTCTTTTTCGATAAAAAGTTACTTTTACGTCAGGTTCACACAAATTCCATTGTTGTAATCTTGAAGTCAATAATTCTGCTCTGTCAATGGGTAAATTCAAATCTCTTACCTGGTCACTAAGCCTTTTTTGGTTCACAAAAAGTGGCTTCGATACGTCTTCATCCTCGGGTATAAAATCCTGTTTGTCACTTTTTTCACTGTCTGTCGAAGTATAGCTTTCTAAAGTTTCTGTTTTCATTAAAGAAACCGGGGCCTTTGGTACAAGTAACTCGTCAGAATGTGGCTGAGGTTTCTTTACCGATGACACATCGGCATACTTAATACTTCGTTTAGATTTTTCAGAAAACCCCTTTAATTGTGTTAAACAGAAGTAACAATCCACGGCATGATTTGTTGGTTCAGTCCATACCATCGGCGTAGCAAATGGCATTTTTTTTTATCTTCCATTGCACCAACCGTTCAAATTCGTATAACACCTTAGACAGCACACTTTAGGAACCCACTTCTTATCTTGGTTTTTCACATCACGGTCAAAATAGGCTGAGTAACACTGTGTAATTAGGTCTGAAAGAGGTTTTTTTTCGATTTTGGCGTAAATTCGCGATAAATGTAACAAAATAAGTTAGGACTGTTAACACACACGCGTGACATTTTCAAGTTTACCAATCAAACTAACGTATAAAGTAAGTTTTGTTTGTAAAACATTCTTATTTTCGAAATACTTGCAATATAAAAATCAAACTTACATCAAAAAGTTAAAATTCATATTTCTCAGTTTCTAGGCGTGATATCAAAATAAAATGCCTATATATATTTATTATTAGTCAACCTCGATATGAAACAATATGAGCCAAATCAGATATTTTTTTAGTGTTGAGTAGTGTAATTGAAGAAATTTATATTAACATCTAAGCCATAATGGAAAACAAAATTTTTTACAAGAGGAAAATCTGATTTCTCAACTGATACTTTAATTTCTCTGTCTACAAAAAGGTTAATCGAGTATATGATCGAAATCATTACGATAACTATTTGTTGAAGCTGAATGCTTTTATCTAGTTTTGTTTCTATGATTTTAGTCGTAGGTGCATAAACCTAGACTATTTGGAGAATACACAAGTCGATTCTTGTATCGATTATGCTTTATATTCGCTGAACAGCTCTTCAAGCAGACTCACTTCAAGTAAAATAAAAGTCTTCGGCAACTGTTCCGATGAAACTCGCTAACTTTATTAGATTATCTCTGTTTAGAAAGATATGTACACTTCGTACTTGGTATAACAACTGGTCGCTTTATTTTATTTCTTAACTCTATTTATACTTAAAATTACTGAAGTTAACAATCAGCAAGTTGCCAAAATATGAATTGTTCGCAACTTTCCAGGTCAATAAATTATTCCAATGAGCAAATTAATAACACTATGGAAGTTGCTTTTTGGGCAGAATATCGTAAAATAATTAAATACGTAAATTCACTATTGAGGTCAGTTATTATTGAAGTTGCTTATTGGGCAAAATATCGGGAATTCTCATAAACAGAACTTATTATGTCATAAATTAGAGAGTAGGTATAAATATTATAATATATAGGAGAGGGGGTGGTTGAGATACATGCATCACCAAACATCCCCCCTCACCCGAAGGGGTTTATTTAAATTTTATTTTCTAGTTTCAATATTTCTAAAATTTTGAAAACATTTTTTATGTTTGGCTCAGAAGGAGCCAAAAGTAAGTGTGATAGCTTATGGTTAAATAAGGATAAAGAAATACTGTTTATCCTACTGCAACCTGAGGTTAAGTGGTTCGTTTGTTTGGCAAAAGTGGCATATCGGAGGTGGGTCTTTACTCAGTAAATGGCCGTGTGTTAGTTTTGTGTGTCCAAGACGTAGTCTTAAAAAGCATCTGCTTATCTTAGTGTTGGTAGTAGCAGGATATACAGCTTGGGTACCTTCTGGATTAATTGATTTATAGTAGTGGGTGTATTCGTTCCATGTTTCTTCGTTTTTGTTTTTCCAGTGTGTCCTTATGAGCTTTTTTAGATCAGTTTTGCAGGGCCAGTATTGATTGATCTCTGCATTAGAGTTGGCAGTTATTTCTTTTGCTTGGATGTCCGCTGCTTCATTTCCTTTTATTCCAATATGGGATAGAACCCATGTCATCCCCCACCCATCCTTATTGGAAATTATATCATCACGGATGTTATTGATAACGGGAGTACGGTGTTTGATGTCACCTATAGCTTTGAGCGATGAGAGGCTGTCAGTGCATATTAAGGTCTTTTTGTTTGATTTAATCGCAAGTTGTGTAGCTTTGAATATGGCCAAGGATTCAATTGAGAAAATTGAAAAATTAGGTGAAATCTTTTCCGCCCATAAAAGGCTGCTTTTTAAATAAGAGAATTCCGAATATTATTTCTTATTGCTACAGCTTCATCATTTACAGAAAGTTCGTCTTCCGAATATTCTCCGGTGTGAAATCCTGAAATCGTTTCTGTGTCATCACGCATGTCTTCCTCGATTAGGGTAACCCTATAAGCAATGCAAATTAATATGCAAAGCAGCACAGATATTTGAAATTTGCGTAGCTTTATTTGGACTATAGTGCAGCTCTCGTGTTCTTAATAAACATCTAAATCGATTTTTAAGGACGCCGATTGAGCGCTCTACAATGTTTCTTGCCTTTGCATGCCTTTTGTTAAAAGCACTTTCCAACGATGTTTCTTCTGGATCCCGATATGGTGTTATGAGGTATAGCTTGAGAGCATATCCAGCGTCTCCTTTAACAATTAAAGATGAACAAAATATATATAATTTTCATATGCACTTATGTATGTAAACTTTGTCGTACCTAAAAGCCAAGTATTAGTATTCCCATTGTGACACCACTCTTCCGAACTTAATATTAATTCCGACATGTTGAAAACGTAGGAATCGTGTGCCGATCCAGGATATCGTGCGTTGATATAGCGGATTCTCATGGTATCATCACAAACCTGTACAAAAGTCATTAAACATTGAATATATAAACAAAGATTATTCCACGGAACTTACAATCATGGCATTGACGCTATAAAAACCTTTACGATTATAATAGGTGTATTGAAGATCTTTGTTAGGTGATGCAATTTTGATATTCCTACCGTCTATACATCCTATTACGCCAGGTAACCCACTTTTTTTTAAAAAAATACATTCGCGCTCTACGTTTTTCTGCTTCCGAATATTTAAATTGTATCCAGAGATACGGTTGACTGAGCCAGACCAAGACAGGATTCATTTCCCACACTTACTTGGTAAGATCCTTAAAGCGGTAACAAGTTTGATGATATTGGGAATTGACGATACCCGTATTATCGGTTTCAGCTTGGAGTCTATTTCTGTTAACAGTTCTCTAAATGCTGGTTTCGAAAGACGAAAATACTTAAGAAAACTGCAAAAGATAAGAAATAAGCTATTAAGAATATTTCCACATGAAAAAACACTCACAGTCTTTCGTTCAATTCCAAAGGGTTAGAAGCATCCCTTATTCGTCTCCTTCTTCGGGCCATTTCCAAACATTCGCTCGCACTTTCTTCGTCAGATTCACCGAACCAAAGAACCAAATTTATTTAAAAATAAAAATCACGAAAAGCAGCAAAAACAATAATGTTTACACAACCAACTGTCAAAATGTATAATATTCACAATATGTATGTTCGTAGTTCACAATGATACAAATTTTTATCGATTGAGTTACACAATACGAACGATGAAATAAATCGATACAATCGACTTTTGTCGAGTCGATTAACAATCGACAACCGCAATCGGGGCCGAAGTCGAGACCCCTCGTGACCTGGTGCATGAAACGTTAAAACGTTTGACCCGCGTTTCGGAGATCAAACGGCATGCGAATAAATTCGAAAAGGTCGAAGAGTGTGGTTACGGCGGTTTTAAGAATGTCTTCTGGTGCCATAGGAATATGGTGGTATACGCTTATCAGATCAATTTTAGAAAAAAATTTACATCCGTGGAGGAAAACGTTGAAGTCGTTAATGTGCGGTAGTGGATACCGATCTAGGCTTGTGATGGTGTTTAGCATTCTGTAGTCTCCAATCGTTGGTCTCTCTCTTTAAAGCCATGTGGAGAGGAGCTGCGCATGGTGATGAGGATGGTCTACAAATCCTGGTTTGTACCATGTATTCAAACTCTTCCTTTTCGATTTTAAGCTTGGCTGTATTTAATCTCTTGGGACGTGTCCCCTTGTCACAATGTGGTGTTGTACCAAAAATGTAAAAATTATCGAAACACAATTCAGCTCAAAACAGGGTCTTCTATTTCGTAGCTGAGAGTCGCGGTCTCCTCATCGACTTCTTGCTCATATTCATCTAGGTGCTGTTCTTCTTCCCAAGTTTCTGTGTTATATAGCATCTGCTGTTTTTGAGGATAATTGTCCGAATGGTTCCTGAATGGGTTGTTTTGATTATAAGACTGGTAGGGACCATATTTTCCGGGATGATTGGGGACTGGTCTATTTATGTCTGTTATTTATTATGACTGGTCTATTTATGTAATTAACGTGACTTGACTGGACAGACTGCTCAACGGACATGGGCACCGGGGGCTTAGGTGCGGCTGGTCGCGGTTGTGGAGGATAGCTTTTCTGTGGCTATGAGGGCTGGTAGCGATTTCTCTGTTGCTGCTGGTGATGAGCATTATATGCTATGTTCCTTTGTTGCGGAGGCAGAGATCTGTGCAAATGTGGAGGCGGCAGCTGCCGGTGTCGCTCCTGTTTAGGTGTAGTTATGTTATAATTACTCTTCGGATGTAACGCCACGCTTCTAAGGTTCAGGTTTTGCATTTCTAGGCAAGATGCATATGCTTACGGTAGCGTCTGTGGCTTTTGAATCTTCAATATTTTGGACAGGTCTCCGCTCACTTCTCTTATAAAAACGTCTAGAGCTCGGTGTCTGTAATTCTCGATTAGTGCTTTCACAGTCTCGGCACTATAGTCTTCCGTTTTGAGCTTATTTATGATAAGCGAGAACTGATGGTTCACGCTAGCATAGTATTCATCAATGCTTAAGTTTCCTTGCGAAAAAGTGCTGAGTTGATGTTTGAGGGTTCTCACATCCCTTTTATCAGCGTAGTGTAAAGATTTATTTATTTTATTTATTTTATTTAAATAGTTTGTACATTAAGATAGAATATTTTTTAGTACTTAGTGTAATTGAAAAACTTAGAACTAGATACAATAAATTTCTTAAAACTAAGTTGAGGAGAGATAGATAGGAGATACATATGGGATTTAATGTTGAGGTGTGGAAAAATATAGGAGAATTGCACTTTTAAAATTGGCGTGATTTAATATAGCTCTTATATGTGAGGGTAAGGAGTTCCATAGTCTCACAGTGTGAATGAAAACCAAGGGCGAGGAAGTGTATCTACGAATGCCGTGGATGTAACGGACCGCGTCATTGAAGACTACTTGCAATTTGTGCTGGGCTAACGAGTCTAGACTACAATATACAACTTCAGCATACATTATGAGGGGCAAGATTAGAGTTGTTACCAGCTTTCGTCGCGTTTCCAGTGGAGTAAAATAAGTACTAAGCCACATCTTGCGAAGGCATCCGTAGATACGTCCAATGACCACGTTGGTGTGATTGTAACCAGACTAGTGGTTGATTCAACAGCTTTGATTTTATTACTATTTAGATACAGATCAGGTAGAAGATTAAGGTTAAATTGTTTCTGGGATATTGGAATTATTTGCGATTTTGACGGATTTGATAGTAAACCATTTGCCACTGACCAAGTGTAGATGCGTTTTAGATCATCGTTGATGAGAAAAGCGAGTTAATTAAGGTTCGAGTATAGTTTTGATAGGTGTAGTTGAACGTCGTCAGCATATACATGTACTGAAGCATGTTTGCACACAGACGGGAGGTCATTAATAAACATGCAGAAGAGAATCGGCCCTAACATTGAGCCCTGTGGCTCAACCTTGTTTGATTTTCATTAGGGACGAACAACTTTCACCCGAAAAAACCCTTTGCGACCTACCGGAAAGAAAACTACATAACAATTTCACTGCCCTATCACTGAAACCGAAATTGTTCTTCAGTTTCCAACACAGGATTTTATGATTTACTTTATCAAAGGCCTTCGAGAAATCCAGCAGACAAAGAAATGAAACATAACCCTTATCAAAGTCTTGTCTTATTTCTTCGAGTAGATTGACCATGGCTGTCGAACAGCTGTGGTCAGCTCTAAAACCTGATTGGTGAGAACTCAGTAACTTATTGTCGACCTGATTAAAATCTAATTCGTTAAAATTGGAATCATCCCCTAGGAAGGCACGATTTAGTTCATCAGGATCGAGAACGTTTCTTTGCAGGGAGGGATATATTTAATTTGGATGCAAAATACAACGAAGATGGCATGGTTACGTGCCGCTTTAAATGAGGACCAGTTATCATCAGATGGTCTGTGCCTCCATTTACTGTATAGTTTGTTCCTTCTTTTAATAGAGCTAACTACTTCGGCCGCAAACCAAGGGCAGACCATGCCCTTATGTATTCTCACTGTTTTAGTAGGTACATATTGATTGAACAATTGTGTTAAAATAGCTTGAAACAGCATTACTTTTTCATTTGGATCAGCCCTTAGACGGCATTGCTCCCAGGGAATAAGTAGCAATTTGGAGGGCATTTAAGTCTATGGAATTGGAATCTGTGAACGTAAAAGTATCTGAGAAACGGTTTTGGACAAATTCACATCATAAGTACAGAAAAGAAGATCATGATCAGAAACATCAAACGATAATTGGTCGCACAGTAAAACAAGAGACGGATTAGAAACAACGATTAGATCTAGAAGACTGGGTAAGCGATTATTAGCAAAACGAGTTGGGTAGGTTGTATCTATTATTTCCATTCCTACTGAAGAAAGTAAATCCTTCATTTGAGAGGCAAGCGAGTCATTTTTCAGTAAGTTGGTATTGAAATCTCAAAAAAATATGAATTCGACGAAGTGATGCCGGTTGAAAATTTGGCAGCAATTCGGAGAACAATTCGGGATCATTCAAATCCAGTGGAGTTACCGAATTCTTGGCAAGTATTTGCAAACTTTCCTTATTTAATGATGAATTAAAATTCGCTTTTTGAATTTCTTAATTTCAGTTTCTTAAAATCATTCCGACTATCTAAGGAGGCATTTAGCTATCTGCTGGAGGAAATCAATCCTTTCATAAAAAGATGTGTGCATTCAACATCAGTACCAACATCGTTCCAAACCTGAAAATAGACACGAACAATGTAGTAGTTAAACACGAAATACACATAGAACTTCCTACTTTGAGACATCCTGGGTCATCTCGACTGGGTGGTCCAAGACTATTTAATTTTATAGCAAGAGTACTCCAAAATGTCTTTGTATCCGTTTTGTAGATACCACTCTTGCCATGGCCCCTAGCGACATCAACGTTTTGTTCCATAACAGAAACTAGTCTTTCAAATTGACTACGATTCGTGACTTTCCTACAATAAAAGCACACAAAAGTACAAATTTAGATATTTTTAGTGCAAATACATTTACTTACATCTTTCTTTTTTCCATTTTTATTCACGTTGGAGTTGAGTCGTAGTCAAATTTGAACACGAGTAAAATACGACCATCAAACGGCAAATTGAATACACCGTAATAGCATACGACTCCTGTCAAAAATGGCATACGAGTGTGTTCGTAAAATACGACTTTGTAATAACTAAATGCGACTATGGTCGGATTCGTTCTCGTATACGAGTTGAAGAATTGGGGTGATTGTCTACACATTCCAACAGCCAGTCGAATGTACAAGCACGCTTTCACCCTCTCAGTTGTGTCGTGTTTCGGGTTGACTGTGATCTTGTCGTCCTCGTGCATAGTGCTTCGGATTATTCGTGAGGATCCCTTTGTTGGGAACCAGCACAGGGTGTACCAAAATATTTACAACTTAGTGATTTACTACAATTACTTAAATCTATTGCAACCACTACAATCTACTACACGTTGTATCCATTTAAAAACACAAGATGTGAACGTCTGAATCCACGCTAGCGATTGAATTCTACATTTGTGGAAAGTTTCTACTCAACAAGAGATGAAAAGCTCTTCCATCATCGGTTATCTTCACTTTGGTCCGTTATTGATAGTAACAAAAAACTTTTGTTTATACAAATGTGATTCCCACCGCTCATATTAAGTACTATGTTGCAAAAAATATGGTACCATTAAAAAGGTTTTAAAATGTTTCGTAATGCAGTAAAAAAACGGTACAATTGATTTTGAAAAATGAAAACTTTTTCCCTAAAAATATGAGCACATTTTCCAAAAATTTATTGTTTCAAAAATTGTAAATGGATTACAAAGCTTTTTATTTCAATTGGAGGTTCTTAATTGCAGCTTCAGTTTGCGGTATCATCTATATATACACGTGTTATAATTTGGGTTTTTTTCTTCAGGATTTTCAAACTTTGCATGTCCTTTTACTCCTTTCCAGTAGTTTGCGCTAAAAACCGCTTTGGATTTTTACTTCTGACATACGAGTATTAGACTACATATACATACAAGCAAATTGAAGAAAATCGGAGATGAGTACTATTCGGAACTGCACTCAAAATGTCTTCCCACGTTTGAGAAAATAAAAACCGGGTTATTGCATCAAAGTTTGCATTACACTCTTTCATTTTATATAATTTAAGAAATTTATATTTACATCTAAGCCATAATGGAAAACAAAATTTTTTACAAGAGGAAAATCTGATTTCTGAACTGATACTTTAATTTCTCTGTCTACAAAAAGTTAATCGAGTATATGATCGAAATCATTACGATAACTATTTGTTGAAGCTGAATGCTCTTATCCAGTCTTTTTTCGATGAACATAGACTAGTTGGACAATACACAAGTCGATTATGCTTTATATTCGCTGAACAGCTCTTCAAGTAGACTCACTTGAAGTAAAATAAAAGTCTTGGGTAACTGTTCAGATGAAGCTCGATAACTTTATTGAATTTTCTCTATATAAATTTACATACAGTAAGGACTTAAAGCTAAAAGTGCTTATCCTACAAAATTACACAATAATTGCTTAAAGAATAAATGACAATGAAAAACTGCAAATAATATGAAAAAACAAAGTGTGCAATTCGATCCTCGTTGCGATAGCGTTCACACTCCGAGGTTGAACAACCCCAGTTGACAATGAACTTGGGTTGTGATTTTGCTGAGTTTGGAAAATGATGTTTGTGGAGTTTAACACAATTAGTTTGAATGTAATCATATTGACTGAAAAAATCTATTACTGACACTTCAATTTCAGTAGTTAATACCATATAATGTATATGGTATTAAATGTTCATCTGAATCAAATATGCTATATGCTGTTGTTTGCTATTTAAATTATCTAAAACCGAGCCAAAATTATAATGTAACGGGTTCCTGCTCGGGCGCCACTTAATTTTTACTTTAAAATTTTTTTTAAAAAAAATCTTTTTTTAATTTCGAGGAGAAGTTCTCTTTCTTTATTGGTTGAATTACAACTGAAAAAAAAAATGTTATCGCTTAACTGTAACTTAATCTACAGTGGAGCATCGCGTGAAGGAATGCGGTTTTCTGGCAAGGTGTTGTATGCAGATGATGAATTAAATGTAGGGGAAGGTAGTGTACCTCGGAACGATTTTAACATATTCTTTTTGACATTTTTATCTTTTGACTCACGATTAAAAAACAAGCTCGTATTTAGCAAGAGTGTGGTTTTTCCTTAAAAAAAATGTAAAGATCTCATCGGATGAGTCAATATTTGTTTACGTTTGAACTAAGAATATGACAGGTGTCTAATCGTTTCAAGGTACACGATGGTGTATACCTTGGAGCAAAGTGAGGTGTACCTTGGAACATTGACAAAAGTAGCAAATTATATGATCAATTAAAATGAAAACTATTTATTTATTTAACAAAGTGAGTTAATAATACAAAGTTAACAAGAAACAAATTAAATCCATGTTTTTAAGAAAATTAAAGACCTAAAATTGGGTCATCTTTTAAAACTTAATTGTCTTTGTCATCTTGTAAATTTCTTCCACTGTCAACTCGTCATCTCCTCTAAAATCTTCATCGCTTTCATCAATCGCCTATTTTTTTTACATCTTTCAACTGCCGATGTTTCGGTGTTCTGGGAATCATTGGTAACTCTATAGTTTCATCATCGTCAGAAGACTCTTGCAAAACTTTTTTCTTTGAGGCATTTCCTTTTTTAACAAATTTTTTAGAACAACTTGCCATGACTATTTCCTTTTCCGGGGTGTCTGCTAGAATCCTTGTCCTTCCCTTTTTTTTTCGCGTGTAATAGTTTGTTTACGTGCCGCCTTTGGAAATGGTCGAATATGTTTTGGTGATATGAATGTGCAAGAAGCTGCAACCTGACTTGTGGATGGTGCTTGTGTTTGGTCATCTGTACTAATTAATTGGTTATCTGCACTAGTAAGGTTTCCGCATCCGATTGGTGTTTCAGGGCAAGGCCGATCGGTCACATAGCTGCTCAGAAATTCATCATCTTTGAAAACGTCCTCATTGAAAGGGCATATTCCAGTTACCTAAAATCCCTTCACAATATTTTGCTGATTAAATGCTTTTGGATAAGCATTTCCGACAATTTCTGCGATATTATAGAGTGTCATAGGTTTTCCAGCATTGTTGAGCATCCACTCGCTTGCAGCTTTATGGTAATAGGTTTTGTACGGTCCAAATACTGTTCTGTCAAGTGGCTGCATTTTATGAAAGGTATGTGGCGGAAGAGTTAGAAGTACAACTGCATGCTGTCTCGCGAGATTAATTGCGGGGAGAGATATATGTGTGTCATGATTGTCCATAATGTCTGGAGTTGGCTTACAGTGCGAAATAAAGTGCTTTAGGAACTGTATGAAAAGTTCCTCGTTTGACCAGCCTGGTTGATTAGCCCCACCAATACATCCTGGAGGAGCATTGTTAAGCATATGGGCTTTGAAATTTACCCTTGGAAAAATCAGCATCGGAGGTACATGGTTTCCTATGGCACTAATAGCTGCAATCATGGTGACATTAATACCACGTTCTCCTGAGGTCATGCTACCTATCTGTTTTTCACCCTTGGCAGGTATAAATTTCGGTCTTATCAAGATTGTAGATTCTACTCGGATCAAATTTGTAGCGAAAAAGACAATCTTTAAGGTTATTAAAGAAGCTCATAACATTGGAAAAATTAAAGCTTGTTGACCTGGAAATACTTTTGCTGCCTCTGGTTTTCTTAGTAATAAAGCTGGGTGCCGTCTCAAAAAGCCAATCATCCAATCTTTTCCGGCTGCTTCGCTCTTTATCGAAGATTCTGGCAGATTTTTTCCATTTGCTTTTGCAAAACGAAGTGCTAACTTCTTTGTGTCATATTTGGAGAGTCCATGATGCAACTTAGCTGCTGTTGCCAGGTATTCCGCTAACGAAGGTTCTTCTTCAGTGGTTAATATTTTTTTGTGTGCGATATTCGAATGATAGCTGAATGTTTCAGAGCCAGAATCTCGATAAAGTTTTAGGTGTCGAAATAAAGTTGTTTTTGAAATATTATGCGTTTTGGACCGATGGTTTTTTTTTTTTTACTGAAAACTACATCTTCTAAAGCCTCCTTCAACGCCTTTTCGTTAACACGAGCTCGTTTTACTCCAAATTTGCTGCGATGCATAGTTTGGGCCTTATGAAAGTAAAAAAAAGGATTAGTAACAGAAAAGCATTTGACGCAATCCGTGTACCTTGGAACGTGCCAAAGTACACGAAAAATTTCATTCCAAGGTACACGACACAGCCATTTTGTGCTCAAGCAGTTGAAACAATTTTTTTTTTTAGGAATTGGCACTCACTTTCTGCACAACACTGTGTTGCATAGACATTGGTTGCCTTGGGTCTGTGCTGGCATGCAAGTTCCCTCCTTAGCTCGTCGGTGGGCGTGGGACTTGACCCTTTTGCCATTGCAACAAAAAAATTATCATGCCAGTCTATCTACGTCGAGGTGGTTTTGACGCGGCGAGACATTTTTCTTCACCCTCCCTACCATTGCTACTATACTCGCCTAAGTAGCCCCTTAAGCCGCCATCTTTCACTTCCTACTTGTCTTCGCCATCATCATCCTTCCCTATCCATCCATTCTCATCCTTTTACGCCTTCCCTCAAACAAAACTCATTTCTTTATATCGTTTGCTCATTTAAATATAATTTTATTCATTTCCTAAAACTAATCTGACACGTATATAAACAAAAAAAACTATCTTGGCACGAATATATACAAAAAAAAAACTATATTTACGTTAAACGCACTTACAAAATGTTGATTAAAACAACATTAAACAAAAGAAAAGATAAAACAAAAAAAATGTACTTTACTGTGGGCGTATTCAAACAAAAAGAAACTGGTAAAAGGTACGTATATATATTATAAAAAAAAACTACCGCGAATGTATATAAAGGGTGGTTAAATTTTAAGGGCCGATGTTGAATGTGAACCACACCAAAACGTCAAGTTTTTTTCTGCATTTCATTTGACATTTCTCAATTTCAGACTAACTCAATTTGAACCATGGAAAGATACACAATCGAGCAACGCTTTAAAGTTATTCAGGCTTATTATGAAAATGGGAGATTCGAGATTCTTTCGGTCAATTTAATCGTCCAAATGTGCGTACAATCGGAAAAATCGTGCAAAAATTTGTGCAAACCGGGTCTGTAGGAGATGTGAAAACACCAGTGCATGCTCGTACAGCTCGTACTGCAGAAAATATTGCTGCTGTTCGCGATAGTGTGGCTGAAGAGCCGTCCACCTCAACTCGTCGTCGTGCCCAACAATTGCACCTCTCACGCTCGTCGTTGATGAACATTATGCATAAAGACTTGCATTTACGTGCTTACAAGGTGCAATTGACTCAAGAACAAGCCTCTTGACCATTTCAAGCGTCGTCAATGGTCACAATGGTGGCACGAAATGGCAACAGTGGATGATCAATTTTCGAAGAAAATCATCTTCAGTGATGAGGCACATTTTCACCTCAGTGGATTCGTCAATAAGCAGAATTGCCGCATTTGGGCGAATGATAATCCAAGAGTGATTGTCGAAAAACCAATGCATCCACAAAGAGTGACTGTTTGGTGCGGTTTATGGGCTGGCGGCATCATCGGGCCGTATTTTTTCCAAAATGAGGCCGGTCAGGCAGTTACTGTGAATGGTGTTCGCTATCGTGAGATGATAACGAACTTTTTATGGCCCGAATTGGAAGATATGGATGTGGACGATATATGGTTTCAACAGGATGGTGCCACTTGCCACACAGCTAACGAAACAATGGCTCTTTTGCGCGACAAATTCAATGGCCGTGTTATCTCACGTGGTGGCGATGTCAATTGGCCGCCAAGATCATGTGATTTGACACCGTTGGACTTCTTTCTTTGGGGTTATTTGAAAGAAAAGGTGTACTTCGATAAGCCAGCAACAATT
This sequence comes from Pocota personata, assembly GCA_963082735.1. Classification (NCBI taxonomy): domain Eukaryota; kingdom Metazoa; phylum Arthropoda; class Insecta; order Diptera; family Syrphidae; genus Pocota; species Pocota personata. The sequence continues at coordinate 36,187,875 of OY720429.1, read as the reverse complement.
CAAGAGCTAAAGGATGAGATAATTCGGCACATTAACGGCATGGAACCTCAATTATGACTCAGCGTCATCGAAAATTTGGACCATCGGATGGAGGTGTGCCGCCGAGGTCGCGGCGGCCATTTGGCCGATATTTTGTTCCATACATAATTGAACCATACCAATATTATCATAATAAAAAGAAATGACAGTAATTTCCTAAATAATTTGTGTTTTATTCAAAATCAACATCGGCCCTTAAAACTTAACCACCCTTTATATATGCACTGGCATCTATATATTATATTTTTTTTTTGTTGGGAAACCGTAATAAAATCGGTGCTATATTTATATATATATATTTATAAAAAAGTCCCTTTTTTGACTCACCGTATTTTATGGACGTTGTACCTTTGGTGGTAATCTGCAACCGTCGATCCAATGGCCACTGCATCCGTTGCTGTACCTGTAACTATATAATTACGTCTCGCAAAAGAACTTCCAATTAGTAATATATATGTATACTTATAGCACTTTCCCTTACCTTGATGTAGATGTTATATAAACTCTATATATATATACCTATTACCTTGTGGCCAAGTGTTTTATAAAAAAAAATCGATGTATATAAAAAATATAAAAAAAAAATTGCTTAAACTCCGCTCTGCTGCTCCTCGTGAGATTTGAACCCGAGCTGGTGTTGGTCCAAATATGGCGGTTGTAATTCCCGCGTCTTAGCGCACACGGCCAAAGTCCGAGTGAAATTCGGAGCTCCAAAAAAAGGCTTCCAATTGCTTTGAGATTTTGCAATGGCGGCTTTGGCTGTGGCAACTGCAAATAATTCGCTACTGAATTATTTTCCACGTTCTTTGGTCGTTAATATTTCTAATTTCAGGCAGCACTATTTATAAGTGCTGCCGCGTAATTTCTGCTGTTGAGCTAATCTGTTTTCTTTTCGATTTCTTTAATTATGTCCACTTTTCTTTAAATGAGTATTTTATTGAGATACTTTTACACCCGATAATATTATATTTCGCACTTCAAATAACTTTTACGTTTTTATAAAAATGCACTTTCTGCTGAAATTGTGCAATGGCGTTTAACTTCAGCCAAGCTTGATTTTAAAATCATTGTTCTATCACTAGCCGTTAGTTTGAATAGCTTCCTGGAAAGCTTGGCTTTCTGAAATTTTCGTGAGCGATATTGGTTACAAAAATTCTCATTCCTCATTTTCAAAAGAAGCACAGGTTTGTGCTCTCTATTGGAAGAGTAACGAAATCGAGTATCGAACTTCCCTAAGTACGTTCGATTTAAAAATAATCGAACAGTTCTGTTACAACTACCACAATATTTCACTTTTTCGGAAAAAAATTTGACGACGCGAAAACCGGTTTTGGCGTATTTTGTTTACGTCCGACTCAAAACGAATTCGTTTGCAGACTAAAAAGAAATAATGTGGAATTGCCCATGAAATGTAGCGGGACTTTATTACTTAAATGAATTCAAAATATGAAAAAAGACTGTCGTTCCAAGGTACAAGCGTTCCAAGGTACACTACTTTCCCCTACTTTCCCCTACTGAGGGTGTCATGTGCCGACTAGGTACTTGGCAGTATGAAGTTTGGGAAACTGATAACTTCTCTTCTCCGCCGAAAGTAAAACGTTCCCGTTTGGTCTTAAAAGAGTGATATTTGATTCAAAGAAATTTTTATTGGTGGAATTTGAGGATACGCCTGATGTAGAACGAAGGACGGGCATTTTGGGATATTCAAGGTCGAGAAAATTTGAGACAAAACTAAGCTTGACACGTCGACTTTAAATACGGTTAATATGTTTCACTTGATTTAGTTTTTTCCTATAATAGGTATTAGAAATAGGCGATATGTTTCACTTAATTTTTCTTAAGTTCTAACTAGATTCTTATTAGGAATATATAGGTAACTTTAACACTTATTCTTTAGTTCAAATTTTTTATTGGTATATTCTGTATATTAAAAAAAAAGAATTTTTCACTTTGTAACAAAACTTCTATTTTACTTTAATCTTTCTTTTTTTCTTTAAATTATACTATCCCGGACTGGCTCTAGAAAACATAATTAAAACACGATTTCTAATTATTTTACGGTGTTACAGCGATTCAATAATGATTCAAATGCCTGCTCTAGCTCATTTTGCGGAATTGCCTTCAGTGCCCGTGTTAAAGTTGGTCGGAATGTCGTCAAAAAAGCATCCTTTCAACTTCAATTTCAATTTCGGGAACAAAGAGAAGTCGTACCATGCCAAATCAGGTGAATACGGCGAATGATTTAACACACGCACTTGATTTCAAGCCAACAATTTACGAACAATGAGTGCTGTGTGACTCGGTGCATTATCGTGCAACAGAGATCAACTTTCTGGATCGCGATATTTGGATCGAATACGATTGATTCCGGCCATCAATCGCTTCAAAATTTCAAGATAATATGCGGCAGTAACTGTTTGACCAGTTGGAATATTTCTGATGCATTTTTACCAAGTTTTGTGTCGAATTTAATGACCGCTCTTTGTTTCATGTTAAAATATCAACATAAAATGAAAAGTTGTTCTGGAAAAATAATTAGTATAATTGTTAAATGTCATGAAATTTTGACAGATAATAGAGAAAGATTCTAGCTTTAAAACGCATGTTCGAACAAATAGATGGCACTCTTGGTTGTTGAGATATGGCTCGTGTCCGGGATATTATTTGCCACGCTGTGTTAACATCCATGCTTACAAAACTAATGCGGCGAACATCCCTCGCTGGTTGATTTGATATTCTTCCTTTTTGCCTTAGCTACTAGGGTATCTCACTCACACACTCTTACGTAGTTCCTTCGGTCTAGAAACTTCCAGTAATGTCACCTTTGGACCCAGCCCAAGGAGCACTAATGTTTTTTATAAGTTCACTTATTTGGTCACTCAGGTCGACTTACGCAACTGGATCTTATTTCGCGAACACACTAGTTCCGCCACTTTTCAATACAACGCGGCGAGCCGTTTTAGGCCGACTTATGCGCGTAATTACTTCTCGGATATTTAGAATAATTAAAATCGTGTTAAATTGCGGCGTGACTAACCTTGTACTGGGTCCCTGCTCGAGCGCCACTTAAATTTTGGACATGGTTTGGCTATTTCACTTTGAGGAGAAAGAGGGATGGGCATATTGAGACTTTCATTCTGACTATTGCTTTGTTCTTCTATTGCATTGTAGGTAGGGGCTGGGATAGAAATAGTATCGGTTGACATAGAGCGCCTACGCAGCAGAGTGCATTGAGAGCATCTCCAAATTTTTCTGTTTTATTTTTTCGTGTATTCTTTGTCAGCAGGCAACAAACTTACACATCTGCCATGGAAAAGTTTCTTGCAGTCACTGCACTCGATTTTCGCGTTGGATCTATCTAGCTTTTTTTTTTTACAAATGCAGTCAGTCATTTTAAATATTCAATGGAGCTTAAGAACTAAGAAACTTAAATCTTGTCTCCACTCTCGAGACGACATGATTGGCTGAATTACAACTGAAAAAAACATTTTATTGCTTAACTCTAACTTAATCTGCAGTGTCATATGCAGATGATGAATTAAATGTACTGAGGGTGTCATGTGCCGACTGGGTGCATGGCACTATGAAGTATGGGAAACTGATAACTCTATGGAACTATGAAGTGTGGGAAAATACAGTTGCATGTTGACCGGATGCTCATGGAACGTGTTAGGTGTCTGATGATTTAAGGAATTCGCAGGTTCTATGTTAACTTATATAATACCTTGTTTGGTTCTTAAACCATCTACGTTTTGGTAATATAATGATAGATTATTTTTACTAACTGAAGGAAGGATGAAAGCAGTGTCCGAAGCACCACCCTTAGCAGAAATAGAGGAAGCAGCAGCATTGAGCCTTCATATTATGGTGGTGTCACAAAAGGAGCGACTTTCTCGTTTTTTGAACAGTTAATAAATTTCTTTATATTAACTGAGTACGGCCAGATTGAAGAGTCATTAAAGATAAGGTTAAAACTGTCGGCCGGCACAAAAATTTACGAATTTTATATCCGAAGCGGCAATTCCCTTTTTGTCACTTTGAGACATCTGAATTGAACAGCGGGGATATTAGTTTTAGATGAAATATGGTTAATTCTATCACCTGGTTTTGTATCGCAACGAAAATTTTATATATGCATGTAATCACTTTGATGAAAAAGTCGCATTTAGTGAAGTTTTGTGATCAGTTCCAACAACAACGTGTTGACAATCTTGATTAGATTTACCACGCTTGACCATACTCCAATCATTATGGCTTTTGTTTACAGATCTATTTTTGTCAACAACATCCATGACGTCATTAGAGGGTACGGGAGCAGCAGCAGTTGAAATATCGGAAACTGTATCAAAAGCATGCACATGTTCTGGTCCATTGGTTGGATAACTGCCGTACAATTCGGAGGAAAGCACATTATTGTAATTAAGCCACCTGAGCTCGACAATTCGCCAACTTTAGGATGACAGGGCGCATTATCAATCAAAAGGAGTGCCTTTGGTGGATAGCCTTCTGATTTGAGAAATGTTCTCATCTGTAAATAAAGTTAAATCTTCACTTATCAGCTGTTTTATTTAAAAAATCACGCATAAACTAACCTCAGGAACAAATGTCTTGCGAAACCATTCCTTAAACAAAGAAAGGGTCGGGGATATTACGATTTTCGTGGTAACATGTTTTGAAAACACAGTTTTGTAGATCTCGATGATATAAGGACAAGGGTCATCCATGCAGATTTATTGCCTTTATATACAACTGGCTTATCCGCAAAACTTCTTAAGGCTCTTGGATTCTCTGCTTTTCCAATGACAAATAGTGTTACCTTGTGCGTGCCATTTTCATTTGAACATGCCATATAGGTCAATCTTTCCTTGCTAGACTTCGCCCCGGGGACTGATTTTTCTTTCGATTGTACGAGAGTTTTCTCCGGTAGAAGCTTCCAAAATAATCCAGATTCATCTGCATTATAGATCTGTGATGGTTACAGATCCAGATCTTTAATTTTTTGCTGAAATGCTTTTATAAAAGGATCCACCAACTCTACTTTGATTGACAATTTTTCACCGCATATTTTATGTTTCCGAATACCGTGTCTCTTTCGAAATTTAGCTATCCAGCCGCTACTAGCAAGGAAATCACCCGGCTTCTCCTGAATATGCGCGTGCAGTTGCCTTGCCTTTTCCCCTAAAAGATCAGATGTTATAGGTATATTCCGCGATCTCTGTTGAGCAAACCACTTGAATTGAACTTTTTCCATTTTGAGGGTACTCAGATTCCTTTAAAATTTTTCTTTTGCCAGGACCAGACTCGGTGTTTATGAAAAAGGTTTTTAATTTTGCTTTGTTTTTACTTATTCGTGGTATTATAGATTTATTGACATCGAACATTTTTGCTAGATTTGTGTTTCGCTTCCCTGTGATAATATTTTGTTTAAAATGTGTAGTGAGCTGATCGATGCTCAAGATAAAAAAAGATTGCTTAGCAGACCATCTGACCAACTCAAAGTTTATTAAAGAAGAGAGAGTAAAAAGTTTGACAACCGGAAAGGCAATTTGACAATAAAAAAAATGTTGACAATTGATTGATTAGATGATTAGATTTAAAGAATGTAGTAGAATAATAAAATGGCAATTATTTCTTAACATCCTCCCGCCCTTGAAAGGATTCAATTCCTTCAATTGGAAGACGACGGATTCTGGTTGTAGCTCGTTGAGTCTCGCCGCTGCTTGTCTTTAGCGTGACTAGCCGCACGACACCGTCCTTGTCAGGATGTACTTGCACAACTCGCCCAAGCCTCCACTTAAGTGGTGGAAGATTTTCGTCCTGGATTATCACGATGTCGCCGACTGATATTGGTATGCCCGCCTTGGCCCATTTGGTCCGGAGTTGAAGACTTTGCAGGTACTCTCGTGACCATCTCGTCCAAAACTGCTGAAAGTACCATTGAAGCTGCTGATAACGATTGAGGCTGCTGTCATTGGAGACGTGCTGCAAGTTCGGCTCCACTATGGCGTTAAGTGCCGTTCCAATGATAAAGTGCCCAGGCGTGAGTGCCTGAATATCGTCAGGGCTCTCTGACATTGGTGTGATGGGCCTGGAATTTAAAATACATTCAATTTGAATAATTATAGTGTTAAGCTCAGGGTAAGTTAGAGATGAAGTTTGCAAGATTCGCTTCATGTGGAATTTTGCACTTTTAACGGCAGCCTCCCACAAACCGCCGAAGTGAGGTGATCTCGGAGGTATGGTTTTCCATTCGATTCCATCAGCAGCGCACGCGGCTATTATTTCGTGGCTATTCTCGCGCTTGGTGAACATCTGTTATAATTCATGCAACTCATTGCGGGCTCCGATGAAGTTAGTCGCATTGTCACTATGTATGACGGAGCATAATCCCCGACGACCAACAAATCGCTTTAGCTCAGCGAGGATGCTCATTGTCGTCATATCCTCGACTAGCTCCAGATGGACAGATTTCGTGACAAAACATACGAAGTCTGCTACATAAGCTTTCACGGGCGACGTCCCACGGCGACGGAAATGGATTTGGAATGGGCCGCAGAAGTCAATCCCGACAATATTAAAGGGCCTCGACTGTTGCACGCGTAGCTGAGGTAAATCGCCCATAGTTTGGTAGTTGATCGATGGGCTGACCCGAGCGCAACGGACACACTGACGTACCACATTGCGTGCAATAAGTTTTCCATGCACTGGCCAACATTTTTATCGGACTATACTCAAGAGTGCTTGAGGGCCCACATGAAAATTCTTGATGTGGATATGAGTGACCAGAAGTGTAGTGAATAGGCCATCTTTAGGCAACAAAATGGGATGCTTGGCATTATACTCCACAGATGAATTTGTTATGCGCCCGCCGACGCGTAGTATTCCATCAGCATCTAGAAACGGAGAAAGTGTTTTGATATGGCTTCTTGTCGGTAATTGATTCCCGCTGGCTATGGTTGATATCTCAGTGTGAAAATGCTTTAGTTGCACGTACCTCACCAATCCGTTGAGCGCACGGTGAAGATCTTCTGTACTTGAAGGCCCGGATAAGCGCAGTTTCCCGTTTTTTATTTACGAATTCATTTGGAATCTAAAACGATAGGAAACAATTTTAAGTAAGGCAGGATAGTTGTTGTGGTATTTGATGCTTTCAATCAAATCTGCTTGAATCTGTACAGATAGAACAATTTTGAGTTTTCTTCGCTCCAAGTGCGATTTTTCAGAAATTATCTTGACATCGGAGGAGGACCATTTATCTTTTGGCAGTAATAAGAACGATGGTCCATTAAACCATGAGCTACAGCTGATCAATGTTGAAGGGTAAGCGCCTCTAGAAATAATGTCAGCAGGATTCAACTCCGACACTATATGCTTCCATTGAGAAATGTTGGAATTTTGCTGAATGACGGTAACCCTGTTCGCCACAAACGTTTGCCAGTTGCAGGAATATTCCGCGATCCAATTCATGACAATTGTGGAGTCAGTCCAGTAGGTGATGTCTTCAAACTTGACGTGAAAGATATCCTTCAAGCGCTGCACGAGTCGAACCATCATAGCTGCAGCACACAATTCCAACCGGGGTAAGCTGATTTTATTCACTGGTGCCACCTTTGATTTAGCACACAAGAGTTCCACCCTCACAGTGCCATCTTCGTCGATAGACCGTATATATATGCACGTACCATAGGCGTCTTCCGAACTGTAAGAGAATCCATGTAATTAATAGTGAGCAGAAAGACCAAAGAATGTCCGGCGCTTAATTTGCAAATTTTCGAGTTCATGCAACTTATTTCGGAAGTTGATCCAACGATGGTAATAATTTTGCGGCAGAGATTCGTCGCATGCGAGCTTAAGTCGCCATAGCTGCTGCATAACAATTTTAGCCAGAAGGACAATAGGATTTATTAAACCAAGGGGGTCAAATAGTTGGGATATGTCAGTGAGGATAGTCCTTTTCGTGATGGTCTTTTGAGAAATGGGTGCGATTTCATAGTGGAAATTGTCCTTTTCCCCAATGTCTTGATTGCATTGCCATGTTTGATTTTAACGAACTGCTCACGATCAATTTGGAATATATTCTCTATTATCTCTGGAGAATTTGAGCACCACTTCTTGAGACTAAATCCGCCCTTATCCAGTATTGCCCTTAACTCTCGCTGAAGCGCCTTTGCTTCCACCAAAGAATTGACCCCAGTTAGAATGTCATCAACATAAAAATCAGAGTCTATCGACGTTGCCACCAAAGGAAATTGAGCACCTTTATCAATCGACAACTGCTTTAGTGCACGTGTTGCCAAAAACGAAGCAGAAGCCGTGCCAAATGTCACTGTGCATAATCGATATACAGTGACGTCATCATTCGAATTAGTCCTCCACAAAATGTAATGAAAATTTCTATCAGCTGGGTCTAACTGGACTTGATGGTACATTTTTGTAATGTCTGCAGTGAGGACGTATTTATAAATACGAAATCTCAATACAATGGATAACAGGTCAGGTTGTATAACTGGGCCAACCATTAGAATTTCATTTAGAGATTTGCCTGAACCAGTTTTTGCAGAGGCATCACATACTACACGCAGCTTTGTTGTAGAGCTAGATTGTTTGAGTACACAGTGATGCGGCATAAAGTAATGCGGCTCAGTGAGGTCTACATTTGGTGCTATTTCCATGCGTGAGCGATCGAGGAGTTCATTCATAAATTCCGAGTATTGCTGGAGTAGTTCTTCGTTTTATCGAAATTTTCTTTCTAGAGAAAGTAGTCTCTTTAGTACGACATCAAATGAGTTCCCTAACAAATTTGGTTTTTGTTTGAAGGGCAGCCTCACATTATAGCGTCCGGATTCCAAACGAGAATAATGAGCAGAAAAGTGAGCTTCACATTCTCTCTCCTCTTTCGTTAGAGCTGAGTGCATTGCATCAAAGTTCTCAATTTGCCAAAAGGCCTTTATGGAGTTGTTTAGCAGTTCATCTGATGGATGAGAGGATTCTTGAGCAAGTAGAGTGTAGGGAGAAAGTATATTTACCGTAGATAGCTTGCCTGCTACTACCCATCTAAGCAAAGTGTTTTGCAATATATTCAAATTTGGTCCTAATTGAATTTGACCAACGCAGAGTAAGTTGTAGAATAGGTCAACACCAAGAAGTATGTCTATCCGCTGTGGGATATTGAAGAGTGGATCAGACAAGCGAATGTTTTTTGGAATATTCCAGTTATGAATGCTGATCTTGTTATCAGGTAGAAGCCCAGTGATTTGGTGCATTACGAATGCATCCAGGGTAGTGGTAAATCCGTTTAGGGGAGATCCGATCGTATTTGTTGTTTTGTATTTAACTGAGGTTTCGGTGTTGTTCGCACAGGTCAAGTACGTTCGGGATAAGCGACGAGGCAATCCTATACGCTGCATGAGTCTCTCGGAGATCATATGTATTTGAGAGCCGGAGTCTAATAAGACACGGCAAGGTAGTTTATTGAAAACGTGTACAACTGCAGTTCCCAGCAGGTTGCTTTCGGTACAACTGGCATGCATGGAGTAGCTATGGCCGGAATTTGTAGTAGCACCGGTGGATGCTTGAGGCTGATACGAACCAGCAGTGGGATTTAATGCTTGCCTGACTGAGTGACTACCGGAACTACGTGGGGTTTGTGGTAACTGAGCAGGGTCGTTTTGACCTAGGTGCAATAATGTGTGGTGTTTATTTCCGCAGTGACGACAAGAACTCGACTGGCAATTAGCGCTGGAGTGCTCGGTAGTTTTCATGCAATTGAAACACAAATTTAGATTTTCAATCTGCTGAATACGTTGCGGTATGGACAGATTTTGAAATTTATGGCAACGATAAATAAAGTGGCTTGGGCTAGCACAAAAATTGCATGTGCTTTTGGTGGAAATGAATGAATTCAGACCAGACTTAGGACTACTTTTATGACCCTTCTTAGTATCAGGTGTCGCAGAAATGTCAGAATTAAATAAATGATTTGTTATGTTACTTTCTAAATGTTGAGCCCTCTTCTTTAGAAAATTTGTTAATTCCAGGAGAGTGGGAAGCCGATCAACGGTGCTTCATCGTTCCACTTACTGAGCGTAGATGCATTCAACTTTGATGTGATTATAAACACAATCAGATCATCCCAATGATCGACTGACCGTTTGAGATTTCTTAATCGAGTTAAATGGTTGCCTATCTTATCCAATAGACTCCGCAGCTGCATTGATGACGCCTTCTGAACCTTTGAATGGTTAAAAATACGTTGCAAATGCTCCTGTGCGATGACTTTTCGATTATCGAATCGCTCCTTCAGTCTTGCTAATGCCACATCGTAATTGGCGTCCTCGATTTTCAGTCCTTAGATTGCGCAATTGCAGTTTCGCTCAGCTTTGACACAAGGTAGTGAAATTTCGATTGCTTCGAAAGTGTAGGATTGTCGTGCACCAAGTCACGTCACCTGAAAATGGAGGTAATTCAATTTTGGGTGATTTAATCGAATCAAGGCGTTGAAAATTTGAATTATGCGATACGTCAGTTGGCTTAGGCCCTTCGTTCTGATTTTGATTGATTAGAACTTTCAGCGTTGCGAAAGTCCCATAATACATTTCTTCGTAATTAGAACGATCGGGCTTGGAGATTTCCTCAAAATCAATATCCTCAATTTTTACCTGTACGCATGAAAGGCTGACTCCAGGGCCTCCATGCGTACTTCAAGTTCGGGCAGAGATATCGATGCTGGATCGTCGTTCGCCTTGATAGCAAATTCACTTACTCTATTGATTTGGTCCATAGTTACCGAGCGACGAACTTTGAGAGCTTCCAATGCTCTGACTTTCTTTGGATTCACCTTAGAAGCAGACGATGAAGACCTTTCAGGCAATGGTGGCTTTTCCGATGATAACTCATCTTCCGATGTCATGTTTCGGTAGTGCTGTATGAGCCACGTTTTAAAACGATTGATGATTTCGTAAAGTGTGATGGAAATCTCGTCGGGGTCACCAAAAAATGTTGAGAGAAAAGAAGCGTTTTTGCTTCCCTGTGATAATATTTTGTTTAAAATGTGTAATGAGCTGATCGATGCTCAAGATAAAAAAAGATTGCTTAGCAGACACGATCTGACTAACTCAAAGTTTACTAAAGAAGAGAGAGTAAAAAGTTTGAAAACCGGAAAGGCAATTTGACAATAAAAAAAATGTTAATAATTGATTGATTAGATGATTAGATTTAAAGAATGTAGTAGAATAATAAAAAGGAAATTATTTCTTAACAATATATATACAGTCAAGCTTCTTTATAACGAACCTTCAAGGTGCCTGACAGTTATCAAGAAAAAATAAAACTTTCCGTCCTTGACCCATAAATTTTTGATCTTCTTTGATTATCAATTTTTGGAAAAGTTCACCGGTCATCCAAGAGTTTTTATTATTAAAATAATCAGCAATCAATAAAATAATCCTTTAAAACAACGAGGCTTTGCACTTTTCCCAATCACTAAAAGTTTAAATTTTTCATCACCTGCCTTATTTGAGCCAACCATTAAGGTGACTCTCTCCTTGCGTTTCTTTCCTCCGTGACACTTTTCGTTTTTAAAGCCAGTGATTTTTGAGGAAGACATTTAAAAAAGGCCCGTCTCATCCACGTTAAAAACATTTTCAGGGCTGATCCCTCCAGTAAATTTGGAAGCGTATTTTTAATCCAATTTTGACATACTTCATCATCTACGTGAGTTTTTTGTTTGATGCCGTACCTATAGAGTAAATTTATTTTTAAAATCAAAAACAAAAGATTTTCTAATTTACTAGCTTACCGTGTTTTAAATTTATCTAGCCATCCAGTACTGCCTTTAAAATGATGCTGACCCAAAGATTCAGTAAAATATTTAACCTTTTGTTTGCTAATAGAGTCCTAGAGCGGTAAATTCCTTTTCCTGTTTATCTGAACCCATTTTAACATTGCTTTATCCACATCACCGCATTTCATTTTTCTTAGTTTTTTTTTGGCTTCTGTTTAAACTTGCTTCGGCAAACTTTAAAATGTTTACCTCATTCTTTAAAATTGTCGACAATGTACTAAATGAAACACTAAATTTGTCTGCAACATCTTTTTTTCTTTTCTCCCCTTTTAACTTTCTCAATAATCGATAATTTCTCTAAAAGTGAAATAACCTTGCGCTTCGACATTTTCTATAAACGTTTTACGAACTTAAAATACAAACTCAAACGATTGACATGTTGATATGCATAAAATTTCTACTACACATGTACAGTTAGCCACATAAGTATTGATATACCCCCTTTCTCAGCATAACACAAGCAAAAAACAGATTACAGAAGCAAGAAAATAAACAAGTAAAATTTAATTCTATATATATACATACCATACATAATTTTAACATAAATTCATTTCAGTTTTTTGAATAAAAGAACAAAGGAAATAAAAAGTAATAAACTCAATCACACAAAAGTATTGATACATATTTAAAATTCTTGCTTAAAAAATAAAAGAACGCAGTTTAATATATTGTTGGGTTACCCCGAGATTTGATTACAGCTTCTAATCTTCGTGGCATCGATTCCACCAACTTCTTGCAATAGTTTGCGTCAATATTAGCCCATTCTTCCGCAAGAGCGGTTTTTAAAGTCGCCTTGCTAGAAATCCTGTGTTTTCTTATTTGTTTCTTCAAATGTGCCCATAAGTGCTCAATCGGATTTAAATCCGGTGATTGCGGCGGAGTCTTTGTGTCCCAACCAGTGTGCTTGGGATCATTGTCCTGCTGGAACAAATAATCCGTTCCCATCTGCAATTTTTCAGCACTGGCTCCAAGATAGTTTTTAATTATGTCTATGTATTTAAACCGGTCCATTATACCGTCAATAAAAACAATATTACCCATTCCGGATGCAGAAATACACCCCCACACAAGGACGGAACCACCTCCATGTTTTACTGTGGACCTAAGGTATTTTACCTTGAGAGGTTCTCCGGGTTTTCTCAAAACTTTTCGAAAGCCATCCGAAGAAAAAATATTAACCTTACTCTCGTCACTGAAAATTACCTTTTGCCAGAATTCCACAGGGTGGTGACGATGACTTTTGGCGAATAACAACCTTTTCTTTTGATTTACCCCGAAATGAATGGCTTGCGTATTGCAGTTCTCCCGTGAAAGTTCCTTTCCCGAAGAACACGTCTCACTGTCTCGCTGTTTACCGTAATGTCCAGGCTTTTTTCAGTTGGGTCACAAGTTTTGGTGCACTAATATCGGGTTTTTTCTCCACTTCTCGAACCAAATACCGTTTATTTTGAATACTTAGTTTTGTTGGTCTGCCACTGCGACTCTTGTTTTCCAGAGAATTCGTTTCTTTAAACTTCTGGACTATTTTATGTATTGTTGTGAAACTTCTGCCAACAATTTTCCCAATATTTCTGTAGGATTGTCCTTCCGTGTGTAATTTAATTCTAATTTTCCGATCTTCTAATGTAGTTTTCTTTCTTCTACCGAACACAAATAATGAATGCCAATAACTTCTACTCAAAACAGGGAATGAGGCAAACAAAGTATACATTGCTCAGACGGCATAACGGTACTATTGTTGGCGCCTAAATGAGTGTGTATCAATACTTTTGTGGCGTGGAATTCTGTCACTATTTTTATTTATTTTTTTATTTTTTTGAATATATGAGATTGATTTTGATTGTAATTGTGCATGGTTTCGTTAGCTATTACTAAAATGAAGATAAATGAATTGAATAATTTTGATTTTTTACTATTGTTATGCTGGAATTCGTATTGAACCCAGAGAAAGGGGAGTGTATCAATATTTTTTTGGCTAACTGTACACTTCGTCATACATTCATACATACATACATTCACTTTAAGAAAATTCTTGCCAAAACGGGGAGTTCCCTTTTAAAATTAGGAACAAAAAATCATAGAAAGCTTAGTTTTCAAATTTGACATTTTGTTATAAAGAAACATTTTTGCTTTTAGGCCAAAAAATTAGTTCCTTATAAAGAAAATTGTGCTATAGGGAATTTCGTTATAAAGATCCTAATTCATATGGGATATTTTTGAAGGGGAAGGGGAACTAAATGAAACTCGATTTAGAGAGAATTACGTTATAAGGAAGTTCGTTATAAATATGTTTGACTTTATATGTATATTATATATATTTTTTTTTTCTTTGGAACTAACGGGTTAAGGGAAATTATTTAATACAATTGGCTTACATGCACAAGTTTAGGAATACTGCTTTCATTGTTGAATTCGATTATGATTCTTGAATTCGATGATGGTCCTTCAATGATGCTGATCCTTTGATTTCGATAATGATTCTTAAATTCGATTATGGTTCTTTAATGTTGATTTTTATTCGGTTGAAAGCTAGAAAGCTACCAAGAATAACCGCACTACTTTAGTTCTTTTAGTGTTTACACGCTTCACTGTTTACTTGTCAATATTCTTTTCACCTTAATTTTACATTGTCAATATTCTCTTGACTTTACTTGGTATTATTCACTTTTTTTAATCTTTACTTTGACAATATTCTCTTGGCATTACGATTACACGGATTTTTCTCGTATCGAAAACTATTTCGACTGCGCCAGTTATGTACCCAATTAATAAAAAAATAAAAACGCAACTGCTTCGGACTACGTCCCACAGTCAACTTCACTTTATTTCATATCTGTTTTCATTTTATAAAGGTTCTACAATGTTTCTTGGCTATGGGAAGAGTTTATGTTGCAAAAGTAAGTTAAAGCAATTCCTTGAAGGTTTACAATTTCAAGGAATGTACTGTATGAATTATGCTGTGATTCTGCGTTAAGACCAGTAAAGCTCATATAACTGCACGCGGCGACTGCGGATGCGTCCATATCCGGCATATGCTATGGGATTGAATTTCGGTATGTGGCTGAGTATCTTTAGATACGTAACTGACGCACCTCTCTATTTAAATCAAAAATTTTATTTTCTGAAGCGGGCTCAACACTTTTATTGTTTACGTTGATAAGAAGATGTGAGTACTCATTTTTTAGATTAGTAACACTTCTGTTAAATAATTTAATTATTTCATCTAGTTTATTAATGTACTCTTGAAAAGGCTTACTCCAGTGCGCGAAATAATTATACCAGACAAAAGGAATTATTTTGAAACATTGAAACTAGATGCATTTAAAATAGAATGTGAACATATTTTTGATTACTGTTATAAACTCCAACTAAAAACAAAATTTCATTTAATTATTTTAATTTTAACTTATGAAAAAATGCAATCTTTGAAAACGATGAGCGAAATATTTATACTAGACAGAACTCTATAATGGTTAATATGTATTATATGTACATATGTTCTATCATACAACAGCAAAAAAGGTATTTTAATAATTTATACGTCTGCCTTTGTTGTTTATGACTCGAATTAAACGTTGAGGTATTGAATTCATCAAGGATTGGAGCATAGATGGGTAATTCCATGGTAACTCGCGTTACGTTCGGAACAAGTCATAGTTAATGGATTGAAATTTGTATCTCAATGCCAACATTAAATTTTACAAATCATATAGTTTTTGGACATAATAACCATTTCCAAATATTTTGTGATAACTAAATACTTACTAAATAAAAAATAAAATCATGTTGGTAACTCGCGTTACCATTTATGGACCCTGGGTTTAACAAATATAGTTTACTAAAAATTTTCTGCGAAATTTACCAATAAAGTGAATTTGTTATGTAGAATTAAAATGAAGAAGATAACCATATCTGTGCATCATTAATGAGAAAATTAATATTTATGCCGAAATTTTAAAGAAAATTTAAAAATTTTACGGTAACTCGCGTTACACAAAATCGGTAATTCGTGTTACTTTCCCTTCTTACTTCAAAAATTAAGGATTTAGAAGCAAAATCGCCAAAAATTATCTAAAATGCATTAAGGGTTTAACAATTTGTTTTTATTATTTAATAATTCTTTACATTGTATTATCATCACTACTGTCGCTATCAGATGTACACTCCGCGCAACAAAAAAAGCCGCACATGGTAATTTTTAACAAAATGGAAGAAATTTAATAAATGATGACTAATCACTGCGTAGTCACTTTGTATTTTTGATGTTTAACATTTAAGTTAACACATTCCCCAATTTGACAATACATTTCGTAGCCTAATTGAAAAAAAGCAATGATCGTGAAGATCAGACTACAAAATATCAGATATTACCCAAGTACTATCAATATACATAAATTAAAAAAAAGAGCAACAATTTGAAAAGCATATTTCTTTTTTCATTTTTTCTTTTATTTAACTAAGAAACCTTTTTAGATAATTTAAGACTTTAATAATACTAAAAAATGATTCTAGTATTTCGTAGCACCACCCTTCGCCCTAACAACGTCATGAACCCTGTGAGGGGTTATGCCCATGGAGGCATAGAGATTACCGAGGTAATTGTTATTAATTTCATTGAACCACACTTCTTCAATGATGCTCTTTAGATGCTGCATGGTTTTTGGTTTTTTATCTTGGATCTTCTTTCCCATAAGAGCCCAGACATTTTCGATGGGGTTGAGATCTGGACTGTTTTCCGGCCAAATTAGGGATTTTATTCCTAATTCTTCTTTCAAAGTTTTAATCTGTGGAGGAAATTTAAAAATTAAAATCATAAGATTTTCAAAACACCCATAAATATGGAAAAAAAAACCTCGAATTACTCACAGATTTTGCTCGGTGGCAAGGTGCTGAATCATCTTGAAAAATTGTTTCTGCTGTTATCATTTCCATACTCGGTACAACACCATCTAAGATAATTTGTTTGTACTGCATGGCGGTGATGCATCCCCACACCATAACATAAGGAGAATGTTTTACGGTGTGAGCTATGCATTCGTCGCTGTAGAGTTCCCCTTTTCTACGACGAACTATCCGCTTCCCATCCGGTCCGATTAGGCTAAACTTGGACTCATCAGAGAACACCACATTTGACCAATCTTGAACACTCCAGTTTTGCCTTTCCTTAGCCCAGCTAAGGCGCGTTTTCTTCATTTTGCTGGTCAGAAGTGGCTTTTTCACTGGTCTCCTTGCTAGCAACCCCATCTCGTTGAGACGATTCTGGATAGTTCTGACGCTAACTTCAGCCTCAGTAGCTTCTCGCAGGCCAGCTCTTAACTCCCTAAATGGAAAACCCGTATGCGGCTTTTTTTGTTGCGCGGGGTGTATATACCTGGCTGTAGAAACTCAATTTTCCCTTGGCGCTCAAGTTCAACTCTTTTGATGTTTGGGCCATTTGAAGCTTATTATTTAGCCAAGACATTACTCGTATGTGACATTTTGATATGCCTTTTACTGCTGGTGCATCGGAAAAGATCGCCTCCAGATT
Source organism: Pocota personata (assembly GCA_963082735.1). Classification (NCBI taxonomy): domain Eukaryota; kingdom Metazoa; phylum Arthropoda; class Insecta; order Diptera; family Syrphidae; genus Pocota; species Pocota personata. Next base: position 36,170,467 of record OY720429.1, on the reverse strand, counting down.
CATTTCCTCTGCAGTTTCTTCAATTTTTTCTGGTGAAAAGCTAATCACTTTTACAGACGAATATTTGGCTACATAAACAAATTGTTCAGGATTGAAGACTACAGATTCTATTTTTATAACTTTATTTCTCACGGCTCTTTTTAAAGCACCGCCTATGCCATCAACAGGACCTTTTCCATGTGATGTTGCAAAATAGTTCCATATTATGTGTATATTATTTCTCGTTTCAAGCATTTTTAAGGTTTCAGCATTGTACCTAATTTTAAATTGTGAGCTTGGGCCATCGGACCACATGTGCACTTCTTTTATACTCTCTGGTAGCTCTTTAAAAACTCTATCAATATATATGTGGGATAATTTGCACAATAATAAATTATTTTATTAAATTAATTCAAGAACTATTTTATTATAGTTTATGGAAAAAGAAAGATACTAATTGACAAAGAAAAAAAAATGTACACCGACAATAACTCTCGCACTGGTCTGCTCGCCTGGGCTACTCTATTTATTCTTCTTCTCATGTGTAGTCTAAAAGGGTCGCTACTGCGTAGAGTGAGAGAGAGAGAAACTAAGGAAGGAGAGTACTCCGGTTGAGGTTGATTTAGTAGACACGACCGGAGCGTGTTCGGGAATTGGATCACAGATATATCACTGAAGTTTTTTTTTTGTCATGCTGCCGATTATCTGATGCAATGACTATTGGGTGCTGTTCACCATAATACCATACTGAAACAGTGAACAGAGTAATCTGAGGCTGCATCCAATGGAAGCTTTGAATTTCATCTTGAGCTATACATGTGTAATTCTCTGAATAGTCCACATGTCCACCTGCACTAACGCGATAGCTGGATCATATGTTTTGGACGATATAGCAAGTTTGTCTTTTTGGTATGATTCGGCTTGACACCTTTTGATGTAGTCGTGCTCGAAAAAACTTGGGGTCATATTCAAAACATGTTCAATCAGTTCATTGATTGTACCAGTTTCTTGAACCTTGTTCAGTTTGCCATCGAAATCTCTCCACACATACCAAGAAACTTCCGCAGGCAAGTTATCAGAAGCTTGTACACACATTTTAAGAGAATTTTCTAAAAATTGTTTGTAGGAATAACAAGCATTCAACCAGAATTTTTTTTTGGATTATCACAAATGATAGCAACAAGGAAAACAGTGATTATACCTTTGGACTTTTAATTACGTTATGCAGTGAGTCTAATGCTAGAGCATAATTCTCATGATATTTGCAAAGGCATACGTTGTGAGGAAGTGTATTCGAAAGATAGACATGCTTAGGTCTTAGTTCTGAAAACTTGCTTTTCCCCGCAATCATACCATGTTCTTTTATGAACAAAGCATCAGTTTCAGAAAGAGAGGAGTATAAATGGCGAATTTGTACTTTTTCCTTTGATTTCCTTTCGTGACGAATGGTGATGAAATCTTTCAAGCCTGAAGCCTGTAGGCTTATATTGTCGCGTTGGTAGAACTCCTTAATTTTTGCTACAATATCCTCACTCAAAGCTAGTGCATGTTTTTGCGGAATGAAATTAGAGGAAGAGGGCTCTGCAACACCAGTATCATTGAGAAGTTTTTCCTGGACTAACTTTTTCTTCACTGGACATTTGGGTAAAGCTTTTCGAGCGCGTGCTGTCGCCTTTCCTAAGGACTGAGGAGTGGTGTAGGTTAAAGTGACCAGATCCAAAAAAGTCAAAATGTGCGACAAAGTAAAGAAATTCACCCGAAAATAATATACACATTAATTTTTTTTTTTAAATGTGGGACAATTTCAATTTTATTAAAAGAGGTTACGGAATATAAAGAAAAACACTTATTTCAATCGAAAAAAGAGGAACAAAATCTTAATAACTATTAAAAGACAAAATTAAACAATAAATTCTCACAAAAAGTGAAACCAAAGCATAGCTTAACAAGAAAAAAAATAAATCAGTTCAGTTAAACAAAAAAAATTACTAGATTTTACTTTATTCCGCACTCCAAAGTTCCTTTTTTTAAATCCACTTGATTTTAATGGGCTAAGCTTAAATCTGCAAAAATGTGTTTGAACGAAAACTTTGATGATGGTTTATAGTATGAAACGTAAAAACTGCTTCTGCCAAGGCTATATTCTTCTCAATAGAACCCATTTCGGCTGGCTTGAAAAAATTTACCAAATTGCTACTTCCTGCAGCGGACTGCAATGTCTTCTTGTGTTTATCAGTATCCAAATGTCGTTTTATATCATACCGGCCACTAGTCATGGCGAAATTGCTGCTGCAAACTGAGCAAAACACTGTGTTACTTTTGTTTTCTTTATGAAAGGATAATCTGCTTCGATTTCCTTTGTAAACTTGCACACTCGCTTTCTGTCTTCCATAACTGGACTGTAAACGTAGAGTTAAAAAAAAAAATTATTTCAGGCAGAAATTAGAACATCACAACTTACCTTGTCAATATACCCAATAAATTAAATAATAAACATAAGTTTTCTATTCGGTTCACTAACTTCTTGTATTCCAAATGCAAATTTCGCTTTATTGACAGTGACAATCAGCTGTCAACAAGAAAACTATGAGTGCATTCAGTTCAGTCGTTATGTTCCTGCATCTAATTTTTGTAAATGTTGGTAGCGTTCAGTTAAATTATTATGATAATTTATAAAATAAACGATCGAAAAATTTAAGTTCGATTTTGTGGGACAGTGTGAAACATCTTCTAATTTTGTGTACAAATTTCGATGTGGGATAGTTCATGTAAATGTGGGACTGTCCCACGTAATGTGGGACGAATGGTCACTTTAATGTATTTTGATGTAGGGTCTGAGTCAGCTTGAGGAAGTTGTTTGCTTAATCGAAATTTAGCTGCTCCTTCTCTCGTCTTCTTTCTTTCACCACTGATTATTCGTTTCTGCTCAGATTTCGGATGCTTGGCAATTTCTGTTTTCTTCTTTATACGGTTCTTTTTACATGTTTCCCTATGTTTTTTCTTGAATTCTTCGTATTTACCTTCCCTTTTTAATTTTTCTCTTCTCCTTTTCATCTTCTCAGCGGCTGAAAGTGGCATTTTACCTAAAAACACCCGAATTAGAAAAAAAAAAGATCCCAAGGGAATAAAGTCTAAGTGTGGGTTACTCGCGATACAAATTGGTAACGCGAGTTACCGGTAACTCACGTTACAAAAATTGAACGAAGAAACTTTTGTTTGTTTATCGATATAAAATAACACGTTGAAACAAGAACATTGTAATTAATTAATTTGAATAAGGAAAAATCAAAATATAGCAAAAAAAAGTTTGCAGTGCTACTTAGGTGCACAATTTTGAACTCATATGTTACTCTGCATATTAAAGTCAGAGAACAGGACTTAAAGATTCACAAAACTGAGCTGAACTGATTGCTTAATGCAAACCGTATTTACTCAAAAAAGACATAACGTTCATATATTTGAAATTTTTTTATTAAACAAAACAAAAACAACATTTATTTTGAGTTTTGTAATTGCACATCTGTCTACATACATATGTAAGTCTGTGTAGATATTATCTCTAGTATCACATTGGTAATACTACTTTATATTATGTAAATTAATAGAAAACATTTTTTATTGAAGTTTGAATTAACGAACCAAACGAAACGAAAATTTGATTTTCAATTTCATCTACGTTTATACAACTCAATTTATTTTGGTCCATATAAGATCTTACAGTATCTAGACAACGAACAACTTCTCGGCGAGTAATGAAGACCTCTTCCAAGTGACGTGGATTCTCATCAGATTCTTCTGATATAAGCTCCGCAAAATTTTCGTCGTGAATTGCATGAACAATATCATCTTCAGTCAGCTCACAATAACATTCTTCATTTTCGTCGATTTCTACCAAGTTATGAAACTCTTCTTGTATACCATTTGGCATGTGTAGCACTTCTTCTACATCTTCTTGTCGCAACTCAGTCGGCGTCGTTTTAATAAATCCCGCTTTTTTAAAACAATTCCTTTTAGTCGTTGGTGGGACTAGCGACCAAGCTCTTTTGACCATTTTAATCGCGTCCAAAAGCGAAACGGATTTGATGAACTCACACAAATCCATACCCTTTTCTACTGCTAAAATCCAGCTTTTGAGGTTTTCCTTGTTTGAAGGGAGGTGCGCGGAATCTTGTTGAAAAAGGATTTTAATTGTTCTACTAAACTATGTTCGTCAGAAATTTCCTTGGATGGGGATAAATCTGATTGTATTCTAATATTTTCTCTATAAAGGAGCTCAGTCGCATGAGTTAGAATAGTGAAACGCCTTTCAATTAAAAAAAAAAAAAAAATTATTTAAGCAGACTACACTTTATTTGAAGACACTTTATTATAGACAACTTTATAAATTTTCCATAGGATTTTATATTGGATATTTACTTACAATTTACTTTTGGATGTGAACAGTATAAGAGACTTTAAGATTACTATGGGACATGCATTATTCGCTAATTTAGTAGGTCTATTTAAGCTCTTTATTATAATTTTCTACGATTTATAATTATTTCTTAATTCTATACTTTACTGCGCACACCACTCGCCTTGCTTGACAAATAGAAGAGAGAGAGAGAGAGGAGAGAAAAAAAGAGAAAAAAAGGAATGGCCGACCCAAACTTGAAGTTGGCTTGCGGCTCGTCGGTTAGTGATTGCAATCGCGCTAGCAACTTTGAGTACAGGCTCAACCAAAATTATTTTTCGGATTTATTACAATGCAAAAACCGAATGCAAAAGTTTAGGATTACATTATATCTGTGGGAATCCAAAAACTAAATGAAAATGTTTACAATTTCTTATCTTGGCCTTGAACTTTTAAGAATGAGAATTTGATACATGTATGACTGCTTGGGTACGTAACTCGTGTGATTAATATTTTCTTTCACAGATATGCGGATACCTATCACTAAATGCAATTTTTGGATCAATTAACTCTGTCTCCAGATGCTCGAATGGATGTTTTAGGTTGTCGGTGGAATCTTTCTACGATTACATTGGCCTGTGAGTGATAGGCCGTCGTGCGGATACGTACCAAGGAATTTGGTCAATTCGTTAAAAACTTTCGACTCAAATTGGGATTCTTGGTATATGTTCGCGCAATGGTTTTAGCAGAAATATCCCGAAGGGGATAGTCTTCTGGCCACCTGGAGAATCTGTCTACTGTAGTGAGTAGATATTTGTACTCGTTTGACAGAGGCAGCGGGTCAACTATGTCCATATGGATGTGTTGAAATCATCCGACCGGAATGTGGATACGATCGTATGGAGATTTTGTCTGCGTTTGGACTTTTTTTTTTGGCATGGAGCGCAACTTTTTGCCGAAGTATTAATATCTTGGTTAATTTTTTGCCAAAAATATATTTTGATCAAGTGAATGGATTGGTTGAAAAATTGCTTGTCGTTTTCTGGTGGGTACGTGTTTCCTTGTAAAGGATATTATTAAAGGCTGTTACGTTGTACACGATAAAATAAAAAGACTGGTTAATTCTAACTTTTAGTTGCACGTCTGTACAATGTGAGTTTTATTACAAGAGTGATCGTAGACAAAAGAAAGATGACATTAGCAAAGCAATTTTACAATGATCGATAATGTAGACAAAACTTCAAGGTAGTGTAAGTTAATAAGAAATTAAGCTTTCTTTTTGGATTCCAGTCTATGACTGATTCTTTATTTACGAAATAACTTAATTCTAACTTAACAGATTATGCTTACTTAGGGAAATGATCGGTGCATGGGGTGAACGTCTGAAAGATGCTGATAGTGTAGGATTGGGTTATTAATTGGGTGAATGTGCTTGGGGTAAATGTACTGGAGTGTAGTGTGTGACGGAAGTGCAGTATAAGCTAAAAAGGGAGTGTGCGGGGGAATGAACTATGGATGTGCAAGTTGGGGTTATGCTGCGGTTAACTTGTACAGTAATGTTAGATCTGTTGTATAAGTTAATAGAATTTACGCCGAAATTATTTAAAAAAATACTTTTCAGGGCAGATTGCCCTGTCCTTTATTGTATGAAGTATCGATTAAGACTAACTTAAAAATAAAGAAGACTCGTACAAGTAAAATTATTGAAGGTTGCATTTTCATTAGTTTATTGCAATGTTGATTTCCCTAGCTTGCATTTTATTTCCCAACGTGAATTTCCCTGGAAATTCGTTTCTCGCCCCAGACGCTAGGTCAGCATTTCCGCTGCGCGTGCGAGTGGTTGACGATGTTAACTCTTCCCCCTTTAAATGCGATGGTCCTCAATCGCCTAAAAGTAAGGAAGGTCGTTGAACTTTGTTTGTTGGATTCTTCCTTTTGGTAAACTTTCAGTGTGTGGTGGAGCTTCGATGTTCTTAATTTCTTGCTGCTGGATCATGACTCTGGTTTCATTACTTGAATGCCTTGTTATGATTCTATAGATGGTGATAATTACTAGGATAATCCCGATGAGACTTATTGTTCCGCAGCTGATGAATGCGTAAGCTTCGTTTTCGCTTTTGAGCAACTCGATACTTTTGGTATTGTTGATGTGGAGTTCGCCCATCATTTCGAGCGACAATAGTCGATGGAATCTGTTCTCTATGGGTGTTGGCTGCAGTATGGCTGGAAGAACGGTGTGTGTAGAAGCTTCTTATGCCGCAAATACTCTATTATTTATCGTTATGTTGGTTTTCTCGTATTTAATAAGGAAGGTACCAGTAAGGTTCCGAGGCGTGGATTCGACTTGGAGAGTTCCGTTAAAGTCGTTAAGCAGGATCATTCCACTTGTTATTTCCTCGATCGACGGGATATGCTGACTATTCACTTTATTACATGTTGCTATTTTACTATTTAATAGGTTGGGAATACATGCTGAGTTAGCAATATTTATAAGATCTCTTTTATTACAAATTGAAACACTATTTATTACTTTACAATCATTAGTTACGCCAAAAATTTCGTTTTTGTTTCTTACAACTCCTTTATAGTCTATTTCTATGGCTACTCCATTTCTCTTCACAGGTTTTAATAATATTCGTTCATATGTGGAAGGATCGGTAGTAGGGATATTAACAATATAAAGTATGGAAGCTGTGTTTGTTATTATCTTTATTTCAGCAAAATTAAGAGCTTCTTCTATAGTAGTGAAAGGGACATTCTCTTGATTTAGTGTTTTTACAGCTAGGCTTATTTCTTCTTTTGATAAAATCATTGAATTAATAATTCCTAGTTTCGCCCAATGTATGGCCAAATTGATGTTAACTAATTCTTCTTTTAAAATTTTAAATTTGTATTGAATATTTAATATTACATCTCTGTTGAAATTTTTATTGGTTTTTAGCATTGATTCAATCTCATTCGTAATCTTGGTTATGTTATTAATTCTTTCATTATGCAATTTATTTATTACAACTTGATCGTTAGAGTTAGTAAGTAGGTTATTCATTTTTCTTTTGATAGTAATGAAATCGTTGTGGTCGGGATTACCGGCAATCCACTTCCACGTCGAACCTATAAAATCTAGAGATCTTCTTACCCTTTTTGGTTTTAGGTTAGATATCAAATTTTTTATTTGCTCGTGCTCATGGGAAAGGTATAGGAAAAGGGAATCGTTCCTTGTTTCGTTAAGTTTAAGCATTGGAGAAATTTTGGTCAAGAGTTGGTCGTATTGGTCGAGGTCAATGTCATGGATTAATTTGAAATTTCCGTTCTGTATCTTTGTTTGTCCAGTGTGTATTGAAACGAATTGAGAATTAGAGAAGTCCAAAATTTGGATTTCCGCTTCCGCGATGCATAATGCATGTCTGAAAAGAGAGATATGAAATTTATTGTTCAGTTCCTAATATTGCTTTTGTGGATCGTTTTGCCGGATTCAGTCACGACAGTTGTATTTTTGTTTTCCTTAACTACTTCCTTTTTATATCGGACGGTGAGTTTAGAACCAATTCTTTTGTTATGCTTTATGTAAATGACGTCTCCAGGATGGTACATCTTACATGGTTTCCTGGTTTGGTTATGATAACTTAAATCTTGTTCTTGTTTTTGGATAATTTTATCTATATTATTCTGCCTGGTTTTATCAAGTTCTTCGGGGGTTATTTGTGGAGATCGACCAAAGAAGAGTTCGACCGGTTTTTTTCCTGTTGTGGAGTGAATTGTAAAATTATATTCGTTAGTGGCTCTTTCGAGCAGTTCCTCGAAGGATCGGGATACCTTTTCAGCCTTGAGGCATCTCATGATCTCTGAGAGAGTTGAATGAAACCGCTCAATCTGCCCGTTTACTTCGGATTTGTAGGGTGGTGTTCTGTGAATACGAATGCCCAACTCGTCTTCCATCATGGATAATATGGATACCGAATTAAGGGCTTTTTCGTTGTCTATGACAACACTCTCGGGAATGCAGAAAGAGAATAAGATTTCTCGAAGAGGTTGCCTGAGGTCGGTTATTGCTCTTGACTTGATAATTTTAGTCTTGGCGAACTTGGTGAGCTTGCATATGGCGGTTAATACCAGTTTTTTTTCCGTTGAATAAATATCTAAATGCAGAGTGTGGCCAGGATAATTAGGGATTGGAGTTGGTTCAAGGATAGGTTTATTTGGGTGTCGTTCATATTTGTTTTCTTTGCAAATTCTACATACTTTTACTAGTCTTTTGATTTTTGATGCCATTTTCGGAAAATAAAAATGTTGAAGAAGTTGTATGCGGTTTTCTTCTGGATTACGGTGTGCCCTGCGATGGATACTTAATATTTTTTCTTCCTGCTCCGTTTCGTTGGCCAGATCTTCAACTATTGTTTGAGTGTATCTAACTTTGTATTTGGAAAAATGTTCGGGATAAATGTTTTGTATTCGGCCCATTATTTCTTCTTTTGTTTGCAAGCCATTTATTACACTGGGATTTAAATATTTTTTAAAAATTGAAATGATATCTGAGTTGCTATAACTGGGTTGTACAAAAACGTGTCTGTGGTACGTGGGGAATGGAATTAAGAATTGATGGCTAGTTGTGTCCCCGATTTCTAAAATCAGCTGATTTCGAAAAACGTTAATGGGTACTTCAACTGCTGGTATCAGGTTATGTGAAGAACTCTCATCACTATGTTGCGTCATGGTCATTGAATTTATTTGTGTTTTTTGTGGCAGTCGAGATAAAGCATCGGCAACTACATTTTCCTTTCCTGGTTTGTACTTGAGTTCGTAGTTGTACTCCTCCAGAATTGCCTTCCATCGCTTCATCTTGTGGTTTGTGTTTCTATTACTCAGCGCATATGTTAATGGCTGGTGGTCCGTATAAATATTTACCTTTTTTGATCCGTAAAGGAAATTCCTAAGCGAGTTTAGAGCCCAGATGATGGCGAGCATCTCTTTCTCGTTAGTGGCGTAGCTTTCTTCTGTCTTTGTCAGTGTCCTTGAGAGAAATGTTATGGGTTTTCTGTCCTGGGATAGGACAGCACCAATTGCATAGTCGGATGCGTCCGTCGTGAGTTCGAAGTCTTTGTTAAAGTTCGGGTGAGTGAGAGTTACTTCTTTGGAAGTTAAGGAGTCTTTAATTTGGTTAAATGAGTAAATGCAATTTTCGTCAAGATCTATCTTTTTATTTTTAGAGAGATGTCTGGACACTCGTCCGTCTTCCCCTCTTAAAAGGGATGTCAGGGGTTTCGCTATTTTCGCATAATCTCTGATAAATCGGCGATAATACCCTGACATACCTAGAAAAGATCTCAGGTCTTTGAGCGTTTTTGGGGGTGGTAGCTCTGTAATGGCATGAACCTTTTTAGGGTTAGTCTTAATGCCATCAGTGCTGATGATGAATCCTAAGAATTCCACCTCGGTCTTGAAAAATTCGCATTTATCCAACTGAATCTTCATGTTGGCGCGTTCTAGAGTATCAAAGACGGCTTTCAGGTTTTTAAAATGTTCAGCCTTGTCTTTTCCAAAGATGACAATATCATCGATGTAGACGTAACATCGTTTTCCGATGTGCTCTCTTAGGATATCGTCGAGAGCTCTTTGGAAAATCGCCGGAGCATTTTTCAAACCAAAGGGAAGACGAGTGAACTCGAATTTCCCGTTATTGATAGAGAACGCCGTTTTCTCAATATCGGATTCTCTGAGCTTGATTTGGTGAAATCCGCTCTTCAAATCTATGACAGAAAACCATCTGTTGTCGCCGAGGTTAGCTAGGACCTCATTGATTTCCGGAATGGGGTATCTGTCGGCAATGGTGACCGAGTTAAGTTTTCGGTAGTCGATCACCATTCGATATTTTTTTTCGCCTGAAGCGTCCAATTTTTTGTTGACGATCCAGACTGGCGAATTATATGGAGATTTCGACGGCCTGATAATATTATCATTTAGAAGTTGGTTGATTTGTTTTTCAACTTCTTCTTTAAGTCCTCTTGGGTAGGGGTAGGATTTCGAATAGACTGGTTCGTTACCTATTGTACGAATTTCTCCTTTCACAGTTGTCGCATAAGTAAGTTTCTCGTCAGGATCAGAGAAGAGTTTCGGAAAAGACCCAATAACTTTAGTGAGATAGTTAGAGTCTTCGTCATTCAAATGGGATGTTCGGATATTTACGCTATTTACGGTTTCAGTTAGATGCTGTTTAAGTTCGATAAAAGTGTTCTGGTGAACTTTCATATAGTTATCATTTATGTGAATAACCGCATTCAGGCTTTTAAGGGTATCGTTCCCTATAATGCCGTCGAATGATATAAGGGTAGGAAGTATAAAAAATTGTAAGGGGCCTATTTCAGTACCAAAAAGAGGAATAAGACTATGGTGGGTTATTCTAATGTTTCCCCCTACGGAATTAGCATAGAAAATCTTTTTGTTGGGGAGAGGATTGCGTATATGTCGTGGTTGAATGTAATTTTTGTTCGAGCATGTGTCAATTAGAAATTTATACACCTGTCCACTCTTTGCAACGTGCTCGAAATAAGGAAGCGAAGAGTGTTTTAATCTAAAAAATATATGTCATCAACTTGTTGCGGTGGATCAAAATATTGTTCGTCTGTTTGGTCGTCACTGTATTCCGTAAGTGTTTGTTCGTGGTTTTGATCTTCTTGGTTCATCGTGGCTTCGTATTGTTCTATTTCTTGTTCTTCGGCGACGGCTTCTTCAGTATGGTAGACTCGTTGCATTTTATAGGGTTGATGAACTTGTTGTGCGTGCTCTCGCTTCTGTGCAGTAGGCTGGTTTCTTGGTCTATTTAGGTAATTTACCCTCTGAGTTCTAATGGAATGATCTATGTCCATAGGCTTGGGAGGAAGTTCGCGTTGGTTTGGTGGAAACCGTTGCGGTTGGGCTTGTTGGAAAGACCTAGAGTGATATTGTGGTTGCCTGTGGAATTGGGGTTGCTGAGGTTGACTAGGGTTATGAAGCAATTGTGGGAAGAACTCTCGCCTTGGGGCTGGAACAGGAACTGGGTGTGGAGGATTGAATCTTCTAGGAGGAACCGGTGGAGGTGTTTGCTGGAAGGTTTTCCGAGCTGTTGGTTGGGAATTATTGGCGTGTTGAGTTCTGAAGTCAACATTTTGGAGTTTAAGACAAAGATGCAGAGCCTGCGGCAAATCTGCGGGTTCCCTTATACTGAGTAATCTGGGAAGGTCGCCTTTCAACCCTCTAACGAAAGTATCAAGTGCCTTATCTCTATAACATTGAGTCATGTTATTTAACGACTCATGGCTCATGTCAATACAACCGAGTTTGTTAAGAATCAGAGATAAATGATGATAAACTGCTTGATAGAATTCGGGTATTGTATTGTTACCCTGTACCAAAGTCGTCATTTGGTACTCGAGTGTCCCTAGATCCCTTTTATCTGCATAATGCAGAGTCAAACATTTAGAAATCTTTTCCCAGTTTAAAGGGGTATTATATGATTCGAGCGCTATATCGGCATGGCCTGTTATTTTATTTCTAATAACGGACAAGATGCCATAATATTTTGGAGTACCCTTGAGGTGCTCGTAGATCTTAAGTATTCTTTCAACACTTTTCTTCCACGAGTTGAACTCCTGAGCTTCACCTGAAAACTCGCGCAAACTCTTAACCACATCTGGAACTTTGTCCATGTCGGCAAGATTCTGATCAGTGGTGTTAATCGGTTGATCAATATCATTATTGATATCTGAGGCTGGATTCATAATTGAATTAAATATCTGTCGTCCCTGAATGTGTAGTGTTTCGGTTACGAGTCTGGTTATGAGATGTACCAAGTTATCGTCTATTTGGTTTGTAAAGGAGGGGGCGGGAGGAGCAGGAGGAGCAGCATTTTCTCCTGGTACTTCTAAGCGGGCTGGTCTGATTAAGTTATTTGGGTTCGACATTTTGAAATTTTTGTGATTGAAATTAAGTCAATGAATGTGAACCGAGATTCGCAATTGAAATTGAATCAAAAATAATTAAAATGGGTCTTAATCTAGATGAGTCTTAAGTTGTTACACAAATAATTACGAATTATGTATAAAAAAAAAAAAATGTTCTTACAGAAATTAAAATTTGGATCTTATTCTAGTTGAGTCTTAGGATGTTACAAAATCGATTACAAATTACAAAGGACAAAAATATTCTTACAGAAATATAACGGCTTCAATTCTCATAACGAAGATGGGTTCTGGACCGTGGCTGTTGGTTGGGGCGGCTGTTCGCTATTCCGGAACTCCTTTTTATCCCTGTTTTACAGGATTACTCGGGGGCCTCTTTTCCCCTACACAATTACTAATCAGTCTCGTGGCCTGGTGTCCACGTTACGAAACTTGTGGCTTGGTGTCCACTTTGTTTTACACGCACTATCAATAATTTCGTGGCTTGGTGTCCACTTTACACAACTTGCGGCTTGGTGTCCACTTTTGTTGCTTACACGCACTATAGTGAAAATTTCGTGGCTTGGTGTCCACTATGAAACTTGCGGCTTGGTGTCCACTATTTTGTCTCACGCACTAGCGATGATTTCGCGGCTTGGTGTCCACTATATTTTTCTCACTAGCACTATTTCCACGATTATTTTAGTTTATAAGTGCGTTTATTATTCGTACGCGTATTGACTATTTAGTAAAACCGCACGGTCCCTGCTCGGGCGCCAGTTAATAGAATTTACGCCGAAATTATTTAAAAAAATACTTTTCAGGGCAGATTGCCCTGTCCTTTATTGTATGAAGTATCGATTAAGACTAACTTAAAAATAAAGAAGACTCGTACAAGTAAAATTATTGAAGGTTGCATTTTCATTAGTTTATTGCAATGTTGATTTCCCTAGCTTGCATTTTATTTCCCAACGTGAATTTCCCTGGAAATTCGTTTCTCGCCCCAGACGCTAGGTCAGCATTTCCGCTGCGCGTGCGAGTGGTTGACGATGTTAACTTATACTTACCGAGAAAAACGAATCCAAACACAAAGCAAAATTATAAAAAAACACAAACAACCTGTAAATTTTGTTTGTATCCTTTTTTTTGTTCAGCGAAACTCGTCGTATCGACTAACAATATTTACTGGGCACGTGTTCGGCAGAGACTGAAGTTTTTGCATTGTTTTTATTTTAATTAGAGTTTTGGAAGTATGATATTTGCGTGGTGCTCCACAATGCCCGCTGCGCCATAATGCCCGAACTTACCCTATATGACAGCGCCAACTTACATCTGCCACTGTTGCGTCGACTTGGACACAGTCGTAGTGAAACCAGCCGTCACACTTGTCGCAAGCTACCATCTCCAGCGTGTCAGCTTGCAGTTGTATTCTGTTTTTTTTTTTATTTTTCTTCGGCATCGATGTAGATGAATAAGAATTTTTTAAGAATGTTCGCACTAAGCGTTTTAAAGCCAAATACTTTTTTTTGTTTGTTGATTGGCTTAAAAAATTAATGTAAATAGTTGTACATGATTAATGTGTTACAAAAATTATTTACCTTAGTGAACAAAGTATATGAAGTCAAATATTATACATATATACGTATCGCATAAGTATCGTAATTTATTAAATAGATATGACCAACCGCGTCGGCGCCAAAGTGAAAAAGAAAAAGGCAAAGACTAGGTTATATCTAGTGTGTGGTCTAGAATCCCGGCTGGCTATATTCACGCCCTTATGGTGGCGATACAAGATTGATTCGCCTATTTGTACATAGATGGCGCTAACAACCACGTTCGCCTGAAGTCACCGATCCTATATGCCTTTTGCCCTTAGCCGCAACTGGTTTGCACACGGTGGATACACTAGTCTCATCAACGCTCCATATGATTGAAACACTGAACTTGTTTCTATCCATAGCCTCAGATAGTTTGTCAAAAAAGCTATCCACGTTAGTTTTGTTGAAAGAGGTGGCTCTGCCCATACTTTCTAATTGACAGTTGGTGGTTCCTTTTAAGAAACCCCGTAAGCCACTCTTTACCACCGATCTTGTTTTCATTCCAGGTATCAGGAAATCGTATTTTGAATTTTATTGCACATTTGTAGGCAAGCGTGCGAACATTCTTTGGCATTAAGCCACAAAATATAGAAGATGCTTTTAGCAAATATACCTTTAATAACATTTCTTGTTGCGCATCGAAAACTTGCCTTGGCGCAACGTAACCCATACGAGGATTTTCTTGCGACTCTGTTTTCTGAATATATCTTTTTAGTGTTGTTCTTGGTATTCCAAATTCAGACGCTGCTGCTCTTATAGATTATTCTTTAGCCAAGACAGATCTCCCAGCTGTATTTAGCTGTTCTTGACAAGCAGCAGCCCTCTCAGTTTTCGGCTTGTATGTACGCATTCTAGAACAAGCAATAATGGGCAAAAATTACAATACATAAAACACATGTATTTTTTTAATTAAGGGGGGCAAATTGGTCCACCTGGCCCAACTTACCCCATATCTAGTTTGATGAACATATTGCCTCATAATTAAAAAAAATGCTCAAGCAGTTCAGTTTATCAAACGGAATACTAAAATATAATAACGTGAGTCATAAAAAAACTGTACCTTAATGTATAATTTGCACCTTTTCGCCACTAGAATAAAAAAAATAATGAAAAAAATTTGTTTACTTTTTTACTTCAAAAACAAAAAATTGCGCGTGGTTCACCATCTGCTGATATAATGCAACTGAGACCGGTTTTGCACGGGTAGGTTAGTGTGTATGATCTAGTTCGTGTAGTACTTGCGGTTCTTGAGTAATTCGCATCGCCCAACTTGCCTCGTGGCCCACCCCGTCCTACCCTACAATAGATTCTAAGCAAAAACTTCGTTATACTCGTACACTCATACCTGTAAAGCTCGTTTACTGTTATTAGTGTTTGAAAAGCGATGTAAAAACAAGACAACTCCAGGAGATGTCTTATTCTTGTTCCGTTTTGAATACAGTGATAACTCCAAAAGCGAGTTTCCTTATCCAAGAGTCAACGTAGTTGTCTTTTTTGTACACCGAACGACGCAGGATTTTTTTTTTTTGTATTTCTGCATTAAAAAACATATTTCGCTAAAAAATGGAGTTATCTGGTTGTTGCACTGGGTGCTTTTGCAAAGTGTTGGCCTTATTTTTCTGAAAAACTAGTCCATCTCGTAACTCCTATCCGACGACCTCTTCCCCCTCTAGCCGCTCTCTTATCTGTAATATTTCCTCGTCCCTGTTTTGCGTCATTCGTATCCAATCCAACTATTGTTTGTCGGCAACGGTAATTACACTACACGGTATTGTATTCGGAATTTCAATATCAGCGGAGTCGTTTACTTCATTTGGGTTAACCATATCATCTGTGGACACGCGCTCGTCGGCCGAACAGTTCCCCATCAAGAGAACTACTATCGTCCGTTGAGGTGCTCTCTCCTTCGGAACATGCAGCGAGCATTCGTCTTAAAACTTTAATCTGTAAATCTCCGGGTTCAGAAATTTCTGCGTCGTGAGATCGGCTTAACACATCGGCGGTGCCCATTATTACACCACTGCGGTGTTGAAATTTGAAGTCGTAATGTTCTAACTCTAGAACCCACCTGGCTATCTTTGGGCACATATTCTTCTTGCTAAGTGTGTCTCAAAGTCCTGCTTGAACCGTGCCAGTTCAGTTGCAGCGTACCGTACGACATTGTTTTTTCTATATATATATGTAGAATTTAAGATTTATTTGATTGACTTTTTACAACGCAAGATTTATTTGATTTACTTTTTACAACAGAGCCCTTTCTCTGTGTGCGTTTTTTCTTTCTTTTTTCTCAGCACGAACAAGCCACTACCTAATTTTGGTAGTCATGTTGTGGTGTTTTTAGTGCTGCCAAGTTGATGTGTGATGTGCGTCTGGTCCTGCCAAATATATTGCTTTGTGGATCTTGTTTTATGGATCCTACATATATATATATATATTATATCTCAACAACTACCTTAACCTATGCACTTACTTGCAGTTCTCCAATGTTTCGGACCTCCGTAATTAAATTTTCCTGGACAAGTTGCTGCTGCAAGGTGTTGAAAGAAATGTCTCCAATTTCATAAATTTCACGACGCGGGAATTTTAATCTTTATTCCTTTAGAACCGAACACACACTTGGTTTTATTAAATATGTTTTAAATTGTAAGATCCACAATTATTATTAAACCTTTACTAATTGTACACAAAAAAAAAATTGTTTCTTTTTTTTTTTTTTGCAGAGTATACTACACCACACTTTGTTTTCTTTTCGCTTTTTTATAATTGTTGCCTCGAATGGACCAAAAATGTTCGCGATAGAAAAATCTATATGTAAAAAATCTATATGCAAGAAAAATCTATATTAAAAAAAAAACACCACTTCTTGTTTGTTCAAAGTTATAAAAATTGTGCTGTTATTTAATTCCTTTGTTCTTCTTTTTTATATAAACGCAAATTGACAGAAAGTACATGATTTGAAGCTTTGAAACCGAAAGGCATACGGTTGTATTCAAATTGCCCATCCGGCGTCACGAACGAGGTATATTTTTTAGAATCTTCAGCTACCCCTACGTCGAAGAATCCATTTCGCAAATCTAGTGTGGGGAAATATCTCTTATTTCCTAAGTATTCTAAGAAGGATTCTAACAACGGTAAAGGGAAATTATCTCGGATAGTATTTTTATTTAATATCAGGTAATCAACACACTTTCTATATTCCCCAGTTTTCTTTAAAATAATTACGATCGGAGAAGCATATGGTGACTCACTAGGTCTTATTATTTTCTTTTCTAAAAGTTCGTTAGTAATTTTTCGGAGAGCAGTGCGTTCGCCTATTTATAGTTTTCGTGGTGGGAAATGAAAGGGAACATCGGAATTCAATTGAATAGTAAATTCATAATCGTAGGGGTTAACACTGACATTCGATTGAAGACAGCTTTTCGAGACAACCTGTCTTATTCTATTGATATTTTCAGTTTTCAGGGCTGGATTAATATCTATCTCGTCGAATTTCTGAGATACGTCAATAATTGCCATCATTCTGGATAACTCTTCATTAAAAGGATCTATTATTGCTTCGACGTCACAATAATGCTTACAATTATTCAGTCTAGTTTATAGTGACGTCGGTCTTACGGGTTCTAATACTAATGCAGACGGTGACGAGTCAATGGTCGCTAAAGCTAAATTTTCTGAAATGCCCGAAACGAGTGGGCAGAAACACAACTCTTTATTTTTGTCTGAGTTTATTACATTAACTTTTCCAATATTAAAGGAGAATATATCAATTGACTTTTTTCTTATTGAACATAAACGAATACTAAATTTAATTAAAGCACATCACCCTAAAACTAAGGGCACTGTCATCAGATGCGTTTGGTCTCGAAATGTTATCTTGCAAATTAATCTTCTATAGATCCATATTCGACTTTTCCCGAGTCCACATTATCAACAGTCACCTGTAAGGAGATAAAGGAGTTAGGTAAATCTAGTTTAATTTTATCGTTTGGCCAACCTTCGCTTCCCGACATTAGCCAAGCTGGACCGTGTATCCACTTATCGGAAGTAGCTAAGAATTTTGAAGTGACACCCCTAGTTAACAAATCAGCAGGATTATCCTTCCCAGGGCAATGACTCCATTCGAATTCGGCTGTTAGTTTTCGTATCTCGCAAACGTGATTTGCAACGTAGGGGTTCCACTTTTTTCCAGCATCGTTCTCAATCCAACAAAGAGTTATCTTTGAATCCGTTCAAAGACAAATACGATCGAAGGTCACATAGGAGCATAGCCTAGCAGCTATCAGCGCCGCGGTAAGTTCCAGTTGAGGAAGGGTCAACTCATTTGAAGCTTCCACCTCTTTAATGGGGGCAACTCGATTCTTCGCGCACAGAAATCTCACCGTTGTAACTCCGTTCCCATTAATCGATCTCACATATGAAACGACGCCATACCCGCTTTGACTGTCATCCGCAAATAGATGAAGCTCTTTCCTGACAGCATCTGTTCTATCGAAAGCACACCTTGGAATCGATACGGGTTTCAGTTCAGCAAAATCGGTAGAGAATGCGTTCCAAATCCTTATCAGATCGGCTGGCATCTCCTCATCCCACTCTAGCTTTCGTCTCCAAATGGTTTGAAATAGTATTTTAAATTTGATCAGGAACGGTCTAAAAAATCCCAAGGGATCGAAAAAACGAGATATTACCTGTAATACGGCGCGTTTTGTAGGGTTCGTTTTGAAAAAAACGTTTGTATTTAAGATGGGAGTAATGTCGACGACTAATTCATCGGTATTGACATACCAAATAACACCTAGAACTTTATGACCATCAGGTGGCACTTCCTCAAAGCAGCTTCGTACGTTATGATGATTGTTGTTCCATTTTCTTAAGTTCATAGCGGCTCCCCTCAGTATATGTTTCGATTGTTGGTACAGCTGCAACGCTGATTCTTCATTATCCACACTGCATACTAGATCATCCATGTAAAAGCTGTTACTTAAAATATCACAGGTTTCTGGAAATCGTTCATTTTCAGCCTGCAGATGCCGCTTCAGTGTAGCTCCAAGAAGGAAGGGACTTGAGGTCACGCCGAAAGTTACGCGAGTCATTCTAAAAACTTGAGGTTTTGGAAGAACATTAATCGAGTCAATTTGCTTCGAAAACCAATAGAACCGCCGATGGGCGTCTCTATCTATTTCTCTTAAGGATATCTGAAGGAAAGCCTTTTCTATATCTGCGACTAAACCAATAGAACCTAGACGAAAATTGAGTAAAATCTTTAATATATTGGGCAACAAGTTAGATCCCGACATCAGATTGTCGTTTAGCGATGAGCAATGTTCGGCGTGTGCGGAGGCATCAAATACCACCCGAAGTTTTGACGTAGTTTTCTCCTCTCGATATACACCTCGATGGGGCATATAGTATGTATGCAAGCTTTTCATCTCATTTTCTGCCCTTTCTGCTATACCCGTATGTATGAGTTCCCACATTGCCCTATCATACCTAAGGAGATTTTCAGATGATCTCGAAAGTCGTTTCACAAGAGTATTAAAACGCGCAAGCGCTCCCATTTGATTGTCAATTTTAGTAAAGTTAATAGAAAATTTAAGTTTCTATTTTATGTTTTCAAAACATATGCTTATTCAAGCTCGATCATCTATCCGCATTGTTTTTCCCAAAACTATTCGCCAATAATTATCCGAGCCGATTAAAATAGAAATTCCATCAGCGGGCTGGTGATTAAATGGACGCGAATCAGCTAAGATTAAATTGCAATCGTTTATATAACTTTTAGTGGGAACCGTTAGCACGTCCAGACAAATGGTCGGCACTACTATCGCTTTTAATTCTAGCATACGTTCACTGTGTTGATCCTTTAATTTTAATCGAACTATTTTGTATTTTCAAATGGTACTACGCTAAGATTTTTAAATCCGACGACACGAAGATTAAGCTTCTCAGCCAGCGATTCTTTGACAAATGTCATTTGACTACCACCGTCTAGAATTATCCGCACGTACATACTCATATTGTTATCTGTGTTCAACGCAAAAACCGATGCCGTTTGTAATAAAACAGTTGCTTCATTTTGCTTCTTACTTGCGGCATATAAATTCACAGACTAGTTTGAGGAATCGTTTTCCAATGCATCTTCCGACTGTCGCCGGTAATTTGGATCACACATAGCTTTACCATGCCATCTCCTACAACCACTACACCTTAAATTTTTCATTGTACATTTCCTTGCCGAATGACCTCGAGCGGTGCAGCGGAAACATCTGCCGTCGCGCTTCAATATGTTTTTTCGTTGGGTTAGTGTAAGAAACCTGTCGCAATCTTTGGTGTAATGAGACACAGACTTGCAAAACACGCACTGGGCTTTTGATTGTGTGTTCGTCGCTGTAGAATATGATTTCGGTTGTCGTTTGTTTTCTCTTTCATCTATGGAATTTTCTAGAGCCACAATTTATCTTTTAATGAACTTTAAGAGATCTCTGATTTCTTTATCCCTAATATCAACATAAGAGCTCTGACTTTCTGTGGAGGCAGAATCGACTACATCCGTTGCATGGGTATCACTTTCTTGCCTAGGCACATTGATTTGGTAACGGAAATAATTAGCACGAAGATCATTCGGAAGACAACGAAGTAATTTCGATTTTAGCATTATGGAATAATTACATGATGAGATTCCTAATGATTGTATATATGACGAAGACTCTTTAGATCCGTTTTTGACGTCAAAGATGGAATTAACATCTCGTTCATATTTTTGTCAATTAATTTATCTGAATTACCGAATTCTTCTTGCAGCAATGCCAAAGCGC
Source organism: Pocota personata (assembly GCA_963082735.1). Classification (NCBI taxonomy): domain Eukaryota; kingdom Metazoa; phylum Arthropoda; class Insecta; order Diptera; family Syrphidae; genus Pocota; species Pocota personata. The sequence continues at coordinate 36,149,775 of OY720429.1, read as the reverse complement.
CATCATAGCAGTGGTGCCGTGACATTGTGCCAAGCGACATTATGCCAAAAATGAAAATTTGGCATAATGACGCTTTTGAAAGGGACATTGAGCCGAATACTAACATTTGGCATAATGTCGTTTAGATAAAGCGTCATATGGCCAATTCGGCACTATGTCACTTTGGGTTTTGTGATTTTTCTTACCATCATAGTATTTACGCTTTTTTGGCAATCAGAAAGTTTAAAGTTAACAAAAGTTTGACACAAATTTAATGTTTTCAATCATTTTATTGAAATTTACATATTATGTACACATTATATACCTACGTATATTTGTACAAATGTGGAAAATAATTTGTAAAATAAATTTTAACAATAAATTCGTGTGCTGTTTTTAACAATTTGTCTACAAATTGGGCACAGAATCGGATTATTGTTTGCTGTATATTTCTCCGCCAGCTGTGTATAACAATTCAAACAAAGTTTGAAATGGTTGCACGGCTGCAGGAGAATAGTCCGTGTATTTTCACTACAAATGACACAGAGGATTGGCACTTCGTCTGCATTAAAAATGTCTCCATTGTCTTATATATATCGAACGTTCCATCTAAGGACATAGTAAACTCTCTGGATTTTATCCGATCTTCATCCAACAAGCAATCCAGAAACTTAAAAAAGCTGCCATGCTTTGTGAGCTTGCGGCTTAGTCGGCTGTTGTAACCTTCAAGAGCACTTGTTGTCCTCATTTGGGTATTGAAAACGGAAAAAGCTGAAGGGGTTTCCTGTAGTTATAATAGTTTTCCTCTTTTTATTATATTCTTTTAAAGCAAATGTGTTCACTCTTACCTTATCCATCCATTGATTTTTAAAGTATGTCAAAAATTCCTTAAACGCACTTTGGCCATTTTTATAATACAGTGCGGCAGTTGCTTCGGTATACAAAATTTCAAAAGCTGAATTGATATCTTCAGGTCTCAAGAGCGGGAGTACAAGAAACTTTCGGAAAAGCCTCTTCGCTTCCTTGTTTTTGTTTAAGAAACTAACCAATGTTTCTATTTTTGACGCTTTTCTCCTTACAGCTTGGCAATAGTGAAACCAACACGTTGTATATTTTGCCTTTGGAAACACTATATGTAAGCTGTTCCTTAAAGCCTTTTCAAAATCCGTTACAAAATAACTTGATTTGAATTGAAACAAATTTGCTTCAATGTAATGAAATAAATGTAGATACATTTGTTCAGATTTGTGAGTCGTTAAAACGTAAATAAACGGATAAATTTGAAAGAAACATACACAGATTGTTTACTAAAATAAATCTAATAATTTTTCATTGTACATTTATGTATGTATTAATATTTTCACAAGATAAAGTAATAGTTAGAAATTTACGCGAATATCTTACTATTATAATTCTTTATATTATGCTTAAACAAATTAAAAATTAAAAATCAATTATCCAATTTTTAAATCTAATCTTTAGTTTTTAAGTATTTTTGAGCATAAGATTAAGTAATAGTGAATAATTCCCCCCAGTCACAATCTAAGTCATGTCATGTAGTGGACGTGATGTATAGTCGCCACTTCATGTCGTCAACGTTCGTATTTCGTCCTGTCATGTCATCGTTGATCTACTGAAGGACGACCTATCCCATTTCTCCACACACCAAAACAAGCGGAGTATCTATTCCATATTAAATCAAAATTTAACGCTAGTTGAATTTAACATGGGCATTACCAGTTTTTATTCACAAGACTGATTTGTTATATTCACTTGTAATCATACTTTAATTAAATATTATATATTAAATTTTATGATAGCAAGGATATTGTAATTCAATTTCTTAATATCTATTTTATAACTATTTTAATTTATCTGCTGTTCTGCTCTTAGTTTAGGGTATATATATATATATTTCAATGTCTTAAAACTATTACTCACTGTTTTTCTGGTCCCCCGTCGTTCTGCCGGCAGCACAAGGAAAGACGACGTTGGGCTTGCTTAAATTTAACACCCTTCTTAAAATTACACTTAGTTCAACTTCTAAATTAAGGGCAGAAGTACCAAAATTCACTCTTAACGTTACTTTACTTTAACCATTCATAGGTTGAACAGAAAGGGGGAAATTAAAAAGGTATAAAAGATCAATTCAAAAAAAAAAACTCCATTCATAAATAATTCAAATAAAAAAAAATTAATTCAAAAAGTATTTCAGTTCAAAAAAAAATTCAATTCAAACAAAAAAAATTATTCGCGCTTAAAAACTAAAGATTAGATTTAAAAATTGGATAATTGATTTTTGAGCATTACATAAAGTAATAGTGAATAATTCGAGCGAATTTTTCACTATTACTTTATGTAATGCTCAAAAATCAATTGTCCAATTTTTAAATCTAATCTAGTTTGAAAGCATAAGATAAAGTAGTAGTGAAACATTCGTTTACTTACATGGTCGTTATGAGAAATTTGAACAATCAACAACTGTTTGTAGCCGCAAGATGGCACAACATTGAAAGTGCCATCTAAAAGATACTTTCTATCAGATGCCTCAGGTAAATTTTGTATTGCCGTTGCAATAGTTGGGGATAAAAATACAGAGTAACTGAAGTTATCCTCGATTATTGTGCTCCTATAAAATGGCACACTATTTTCGTAACGGGACATTCCAAAAGTTTTCATTACACTCTCATTCCTAAACAATTCCAACACGTCTTTTGCATTACCGGGAGCTTTTGGAAACGCCTTGTTTCGAATTCTCATAAGTTGTCTACGTACTTTTCCAAATGGTACCTGCAAATTAGATTAACAGACTTTTACAGCGCAAACGAAAAATGTAAAATAATTTATACTTGGGAAGCTCCAAGAAATGTTGGGTCACACTGTACATAAAAGACGACGACGAAAACGATCATACACAAAGTACATAAGAGGTCATCTTACTTGTTGAGCCCCTACTTTGTTCTGGGCAGAAACTTCATCAAATACTCGTATTCCACTTCTTTTAAGTGAAACATTTTCACACCTGTTCTTAATTTCACTAACTACTTTAAATTTTTCCCGAATGTCTTCGTTAGTTGGATGGTTATGCGCGGGACTAGATTTTGGAATTCGCGCTAAAGTTGTGTTTTCCATATCGATAACTGCACTTGCGCGACATAATTTACTATAACAAACGTATCGCTTACACATTTTAGAATTACTTTTGAATCTATACAAATATTTAGTCTCTGGAATGTAAAGAAGTTTACTTCCTCTAATCAAACCTTCACAAAACTCGAAACTATATATCAAATCACTAGAATTCGCCATTTTACCACGTTGCGTTTGAAGCGGCCGGTGCACTACGAATAACAAGCGTGGGAGTCTGTTAAATGTCATTAAGCAAATATTCCTAAGAGTCTTACTGTAAAAACAGATGATTAAAAAAACAGATTTGGCTAGCAAGCAAAGTGTGTACAGTCTCGGGCTAACTTATTAGTGCCATTTGGCTGTATGTCACTTCTACAAAGCGTCATAGGGCCAAATTTACAAACTAGTTTGGCCTCATGACACTTTAGCTAAGCGACATTATGCCAAATGTTAATATTCGGCTCAATGTCCCTTTCAAAAGCGTCATTATGCCAAATTTTCACTTTTGGCATAATGTCGTTTGGCACAATGTCACGGCACCATAGCAGTTGCCACTTGGAGTAAATCCGGCAATGGAATCAGCAGCAGGGCCTTTCAATGCTGACTGCAAATAATTGAATTTATCTGTTATGCCTTGTTCTCATGGACAGCGCTTTTAAACTGCTCCCAGAATGGGATCCATTCCCTAAAATTGCCCGAAAAAGACTTGAGAAGAAGCTTTGGCAATCTAACACCATTACTGATATGATGCGACGTCGATGGTGGTATAACGTTAGGTACTGTACCGGTTAACGATTGCATGCGGCGCAATAGTTCGAGGCGTTGCGTTAATCGCTTGATAACTCAAATTGCTTTGTCTTCATACTCAACCGTTGTTTCACTGTCATTTAGCTGGTCTTCAGGTTTTCCAGCTGCTTTGTCTTCATACTCAACCGTTGTTTCACTGTCTTTTAGCTGGTCTTCAGGTTTTGCAGCAGCGACACATTGTCGGCTTTGATGAACCCCTCATGAGCTGTTTTTAACCGATTTAAGAATACGGAGAGTTCCTCCTCGATGGACTCCCAATTTTCTTCGTTCGCGGCGGCAGGTTTAGATTCAGGTGACTCCAAGTAAGCGTTAGCGCTATTCGCGACGCGCGTTACTTGTCCTCTATAGGCGGACCGATTAGCGTTCTCCATCATTTATCAAACAAATTGCCTATATGCATAATCTTTACGGTCCCCGGGTTTCAGCACCATAAAGGAGAAATACTGCAAAATATTGTCTTAGAAGAAAAGACCCGGATACTATTTAAAGATTTTAATTTATTGAATGATAAGTGATGGTTGAATTAAAACTAAACCTTGACTGCTTTAGACGAAGTCTTTTATACATGACATACGAACAATATGCCTATTGCAAATTGTAATCAAGAGAGAATTAATAATACATATATGCAGTTCGTAAACAAGTAGAGAGGATTAGTACTTTAAGAGAAATGTAGGTGTACATAAGTTCAATTTTCTACACGCAGAAGCATTGTAAATCGGGTGGTTAAGGTTTTGTATTTCGAGACAGGCCGAATAGGCCTCCGGCAGAGTCTTCGGCTTTTGCACGATCAACATTCTAGAGAGGTCGCCGTTAAGGCCGCGAATGAAGACGTCGAGAGTGCGGTTCCTATAGGTTTCTACGAGTGAAGTTACCATTTTCTGGCTGAATGATTCTGTTTTGATCTTATTGATCATCAGCGAGAGTTGGTAGTTTACTGCGGCGTAGAATTCGTCTAGCCTAGATATTTTTTGGGACAGCTGATTGAGCTGATGCTCAAGAGTCCTGATGTCCTTTTTGTCTGCATAGTGCAGAAAGAGACACTGTTTGATTGCCTGCCAATCATACTTGAATAAGTTGTACGACACTAGGGCATCATCGGCAGGACGTCTTATTTTTTCTCGAATATGCTGCAAGATGGCCCTATATATAGGTTTTGTCCTAACGATTTCGAAGTCTTTCAGGATACCCTCCACTATGTGCACCCATGTCACATACTGTGTAGGATTTCCGTCGAAGACTTGTAATTCTTTGACGCAGTCTGGTAATCTAGATATTTCCCTTAATTCTACCACGTTTCTTGGGGCACAAAGTTCGACCGGCACATTGGTCGCCGCGTGTTGCGATATCTGTCCATCCTCCAGGGTCTTAAGTCGACCCTCAAGACCTTTTAACTAGGATGACATTCACCGCACCTGTCAGTGCGGTCATTGGTTATCTTATCGGAATTGGTTATCGCTTCCATATTAATTAATAGTATGTAAAAATAATTTCTTACCTCGGAAACAGTGGCTTTTGTTAATATACTTCAAAAGTGCCTTACGGTTGGAATTTCTTCCTTTTCTTGTTTCTGCACACACCAAGCACACTTACAAGGCACACTTAATTTTTTAAACTAATTCATCAATAACAACGCAGGCTCAATTTTTCAAATAAATTTTTACGTTTAAAATGACAAGATTTGTACACGTATTTTTATTTTATTTTTAATTCTTTGCTTAATTAATTTTCTTCTTTACACATTTGATTCAAATTTCCTATTTATAATAGCATTTTTTTTTTTCTGTTTTTCACATCGAATTTTTCGGAACTTATGTTCGTATTTTTATTAAAATTGCAATTCAGGGTTTTTGAACCCGCTGCAGCTTTCACTTTTTTGGGGGTTTGTTTTTTGTATTCTCTCACATAAGTACCACTGCTTCACTCATTTTATCTGAATTTATTTTCGGTTATTTTGAATTCGGTAGGCATTCGATATTCTCGGGGTTTCAAGTTCGGATCTATTTTTCTGTAAGGAAAGATAAATTAATATCGGGTTTTCACTTTTTGGGTATGGGTCTTTTGGAAGGATCGTCTTATCCGTTTTAGGTACTAACGTTAATAATTGTAAGCACTCTACTATGGCACGATTTACTTCTCACGAATCCTTTTGATTCTTTTGCGATCTCCAATCGTGTTCTCATGAGTACGATGGAAGCTTTTCGAGAATGGATGTATAAACACTGTGTTCTCATGGGGACAGTGATTTGCGTTCGAAGAAACGTATCGATCTCGTGTTCTGGTTAGAGGACATTAAAGCAAGCGCCAGAAAAAAATAGGATGTCGTTTACAGAACCGTCCCTGATTGGGCGCCAGTTAAATCATCGCAATCCGCGAACGTTAAAAAAAAAAAAACACGGGCCGAAATCCGTAATACTCGCCGTTCGCTTAATTAATAAAACCAAACTTTACGAGATACAAATGCAATTTTATTATACCGAATAGAGGTCTGCAAAGAATTGCTTGTAACCAGTTCCAAGACATTCATTTTATTTCAGGTACACTTCATTACTACACTCACAGCTTAAAAAGTAAAATGAATTAAACACATGATATTTGATTGCCAAGTGAGTACTTCACCCATTGATAACAAAACATTTAGTGTAGTGTACTCACAACCAACGAGTGTTCACAAACGAGCACCCATAAACATAGTGCACACGGCACTGAAGTACACTGAGTATTCATTTTCTTATGAAAGTAAATAAATTATTTAGAATAGTCACGCAGGTTCCAGAATTCGAGTGAATACAAATCGATATAGAATTATCAAATCGAGTGAAATCGATTTTCGTGTTCTAGATTTCTATCGATTTGATGAATTCGAACGAATTCTAAATCGTCTTCGAATCGATTTCAAATCAGCTGATTTCTGTGTAATTTGTGAAATTGTGAATTTCGTTTTTTTTTCAGTTTTGTTTTGATTTGTGTTGTTAAGTGAAAATGAGTGGAATTATTTCAGCGATTATATTGTGCAATGAAATGGAGCAGGATGCTAAAGAAAAAATAAGGAAGCGAGCGCTAAGAGATCTTTCTAACTCATTAGAACTTTCAGAGACAGCGTAAGTGTAGATAGTTGTAAAAATCAAACCCTTTAATCACTCAAATATATTTTCAGTTTTATATCGCATTATCGGGTGAATAAATTTATTCTCAAAATGCTGTTGGACCTTATAGCACCGCATCTGAAAATTTCATCAATTCCTTCCCATATTTCCATAACATTGCGATTCTTGGTCGAAGGCGGTTTCTAAAAATCAATTGGAAAGGATACTGATATGGCTTTAGGTAGAAGTACAGTGTCTAAAGTTTTGTCACAAACACTGAAAGTGTTGGAAGCAAAACTTTGTCGGCATTGGATAAGACTAAATATGACGGAAGATGATCGACGAAAATCTAAGTGCCACTTCTTAGAAAATTTCAATATTCCTGGAATAATAGGATGTGTTGACGGGATACATATTGAGATTTGATATTTAATATTGAGCCTCAATCTCTGCAGTACAAAGCGATACCGGTGATGAAACCGGTGACGATGCTCCAGTCCATAATGAAGGCGCAAGAATAAGGGACGAGATTATGAATCGTATTAGTTTCTGTTTGATTAATTTTTTTTCTTGCAAAAAATGTTCTACGGGCAAATTGTGCCTTTTCGATTCTTTATTTTGATCCGAAATCAAATCGCACAATCGATCAATAGACCGGTACACTTTTTTTTAAGCTTTTTTGCACTTCACTGAAGGAAGTTTGGTTTTCTTTGCTTGCCTCTAGTATTTCATCCATTTTTGTTGCTATACTATGCAAGGATGTCGTTTGTTCCAGCAAAAATTTTTTTGTGCAGTCCTGCAACGATGATTCGCACTTTCTTTTTTTCGGCGTTGCACAGTACTTAGTCCAGGGGAAGAATGGAAAAGACCATACAGTTCATTGTCTAATTTGTTTTCAGCCTCCTGATATACATCGAATGACGTAGTGTGCGGGATTCCCTCGACAATTGTGTACAATCCGCAACTTTTGCAATCAGTTCTTCCTTCGGAGTTAAAATAAACTTATTGAAAGAATCACCTCCAGTCGCTCTGCTCTCAATTTTATTGTGGGAAAGTTTCTTTCTGATGGCAGCTTTCCAATCCGTCCAAACCTACAAAATAATAAAATTAAAAAAGGTAAATTATGTATGTATTTTAACTCATTTACTTTTCTCCACCCGGTGACGTCTTTTTGAGGAGGTCCCTGGCTATTTAATTCTACCGTTAGGTCAACCCACAGCGCATCTGAAGAAACTTGATCCCCTTTAATGAACCCCCTTTCAAAATTGATGAAGATATTTTCCTGCTTTAAATTTTTGTGCTTACCCCTAAATTGTCACTCACAAATTAATCACGGTAAATAAATTAATTTAAACAAATTCTCTAACTTAAATTTTTACTCCAAGCGCAAAAATAAATGCTTACATTCAGTTTGTCAAATTCACACGTTTTCTTTCTGACGATTTCAATTCGACACCAAAACAGTTAATTCAAAATCTAGAACACGGGTAACTTGATTTGAATTCACTTCGAAAAAAGTGATTTTGAATTCGATAGCATTGAAACCTGGAACACCGAAAAAAGGGAAATTTAGAACCTGCCTGAGTTTCTTTTGACAATGCATTGGATGAGAGTGATAATAGTAACGTAGAGAGGCCGTGGATGGGGGGGGAGTGGTCGAGTGATAATTCGCATAGGAAGAACAAAGTGTAGTAACAAAAAAATTAAAGAACAAGTGACAACATTTTAAATATTAAAACATTATTTTAAATGTTTATTTATTTATTTATTTATTTATTAATTTACTATTTTTAGTATTTTTTTTCTTTCTTTTTTCTTTAAATATATTAACGTTTGCCTCTAAATCATTGCAAATGTCTGTTTTATTTATATTTGAATGTAGGAACATTATTTGATTGACGAAAACTGGGTCGGTACCAATTAAACATGATGCATGTGCCACCATTGCAAAAGTCTTTATGAAAAATCACATTTGTGTTTTCATATGTCCGAAGTTCATTATTAACTCTATTTGCGGAATTCCCAACTTTTATCGGTTGAACAAAGTCTTTAAACAAGTTTGTATCATTTGGTAAAAGACTATGCAACTCTTCATTTAACTGCCGTTCTGAGCCTAGCTCTTGCTGATCAGGAATTCCATTTAGACAATTTTGCATAAATCGTTTACATTCAAATTTTATTATGTTTTTTTCGTCTGCAGTAAATTAAATTAATTTATTCGCCGGAGGGAACAAAAACAGTGCAATTTTATGATCAATTGTTAAATTTTGAAGAACTATGGAATCTAAATAAGAGTTTAATTTTATTTTGAAGCCGTGAATTACCTCTAAATCTCCGGGTTCGGCGGTGGATTGTTAAGTTAAATGAACAGTTGCATAGTTTTCCCCTTCTAGCTGTTTTGAGGTTTCCTCGAAAGATTTTAAAAGTTTAACTATCTCACTAATGTAATTTAAATTAATATTAATAATTCTATGTAATTCATTTTTTTCTTGTAAAATACTCGTGATTTCTGCCCAGTTTTTCTCTATGGAATCAAGTAAATAATATATTGTGTTCCATCGTGTGCTTATCCAACTTTTTAATGATGTTTTTAAGGCCGAGTTAATACCGGATTTTTTGAAAAATTTAACAAGCCTGGCTCACAAATTGCATAATTAATTCAGCTATTTGAGGGGTTTCTTTTATAGATTTTTCTATTACATTGTGTAGTACTTGGTTAATGCATAAAATGTGGTTTTGGGAACGAAAGGCGGCAATCATGTTTGCTCCTTAGTTCACATTCAAATTCTGCCAAGAGATTACTGATCTTAGACTTAATATTCTGACCTAAAAGTTTAAAAGAAATGGTCAAGCGCAAGCTTTTATTGCACAATCAGTGTTCCGTGCCAATAGCCTCTTCTCACGTTATTAAAAGTAATGCACTTGTAACTGTTTTTCGTTAAATTTTCACATTTTATGCATGTTTTTCAACACTATCCCTGTGTCTAATTTATGAAAATTTGAAGATGTGTTGGAAGAAAAGTTCTTCTTTATTTCATAAGTAATATATTTTTTGTCAGGAAGGTTTTTCTCTAATACTAATTGTTTAGCAGTTAGAAAGTTAAATACAATGGCCCATATTCATAGTTATATTTTAAACCCGAGTGTAACTGATATGGAGTCTAAAGTTAACACAAGGATTAGACACGGCTATTATTCATAGAGAATATGGTAGCTCTGTTTAATTAAATACAAGTCTAACGTCTAATCTGCTACAACTCTACTACTGATGAGTTGCGCGTTAAATAAAAGACGATTCCATCCGATATAAAATGAGACAACTTTATTTGTAGGTTTCTCTAGTTAAAGTTAAAGAAGAAGTGACAGACGGAAAAGGTTTACAGCCATCTTGTTGTGGACTGTAGCCGTGGAATGTGTGTGTGTGTGTGTGTGTGGATTGTGGAACTGGATGTGTTCAGTGAAACTTGCTTCATATTATTCACCCAGCAACTACAAATTATATTCAATCTATTACGAAAACACTTTCTGAAAACCAAATTTCAAAAATACGTAAACATATTTTAGCGGTTTTGCTGTTGTAAACAAGAATAAGGTAAGTATTGTAATTATACATATGTTTTGAAATAAACAAAAATTATAAAATTACAGATGAGTGGCACGATAAAAGAAACGACCTTAAAATGATTTCACAAAAAAATATGCAAATATCCACCAAGATACCAAAATCTTGATCAATGTTGTAATCGACCGACATTTGTCTTTATTTTATTTAGTTCGTTACCTATTTACATGGTAAACTATTTTTATTACTGCAAAACTAAAATTAAATCAGAAATCACTCGCGCATCGCAAAATTCTTAATATAATTTTTGTTCGTTCATAAATTTCTGACATTTAACAGAGTTAAATACAACTTAAACGTACGTTCTGTCGTGATTAATGTTAGACTAGAGTTTGTCGTTTAGACATGGGTTTAAATTGTCTATAAATTACATAAACACCGGATTAGTTTAACAATAACATAAAAAGGACTTGTCAAACATCTATGAATATGCGCCAATGTTGCGAATAAACAACTTAATTGTTAATAACAATTGGTAGCGCTTCTTTAATTTTTTTTTTATAAAAAAAGGCTATGAATGCCCTTTAAATATATTAACATACATAGCGCGCGTTGGAAAGAAGAGATAGGTTGAGAGAGAAAGATTTGGTGTAGTAGTTTGATGTTCAGTTGTTTATGCTTCAGAGAATCTCCAGGGGTAGCCACCAGATAACTGGGAAAATTTCTGTTATTTTTAGTCTTTGCTTTCTGATGCACATAACTTTTTTCCCGATAGCCGATGTCATAGGCAAATCGTCATTAACAGAGCGAACAATATTTCCAGCCATATGACAAGCTATTGTCAGTGTCATGCCTTCACAGTAGTGTTCACACAAGCTTTCGCAATTGATCGGACTGACTTTATATATTTCATGAGAAATAAATAAATGCTAGCTTACATCAGAAATTGAACCATGAACCATTAGCGTGGCAATTGACGACGTTGCCACTACACCATTGCCACCCTTAATTCCCTAATTCGTGAATCAACTAGCTTTCATTTGATACCCTACACGATTACTTTGAAAAACTTTTATTTTATCTCAAATTAAATTTTTTGAACTTCACGTCTACAATTGGGCCTTCACTCTCTATCTTTGTGTCAAACGTGATAGACGAACGGTGGGACAACGGAGAGATTCCATAAGTGGTCCCCTTTGCCAAATTTGGCACGGAACACTAAAACATGTTTTCAAGCACAAAAAAAAAACTTATTTTCGAGGAATTTACCTGTACACGATTCACCCTTCATAGATTGATTTTAAGCCTTAAAGTCTGGTCATTAATTTTCCGTCTTTGATATAGTGAATTGTTAACCCTAGTACGTTAAAGATAAGCATTCGTCGAATCGACGAAGTTATATTTAAATCCATTTTTTTAGGAAAAGTTATAAACAGATTGTTGTTCATGTTAATAATTTATATTATTTGACCTTTTTGTGCAATGAAACGCCATTTTTTATTTTTATATTAAATATTCATATATCTTTATTTCCTTATTTTTTATAGGAACATCGGTTTTAAGAGATCTTTTTTTCTTTTTTTTTTTGTTATAAATAAAAAAAAATAAAAATATGCATTTAAAATAACGAAAACATAAACATTAATTCACAAAGAAAACAATGAAATTAACAAAAACAATTAAACAAATTATTTTGTACATTTGGTGCAAGTTTCAATTTTGTGCTGCCCACAAATGTGTATTTTGCATTTTGCACGCTTAGATTTGGTCATACGTCGTTTACTGTACGGACACAATTTGCAAATCTTCCTTTTTTTCGGGCTAATTGCAGATATGTTGCCTTCTGCTGAAGGTTGCTCATTGTCGGCAGTATTAAGATGAATTTTAGCCCTGATATTTGTCTGCAATGTTGGTGCTTCCAGTCGCTTTTTCATCCAAGGGGTGACGAGACTGGAATGCAACTTCTTCATAAAGTCTCTTCGTTTTAGAGGATTCTGATTTCTTGAAATGACATTGTGAGTGTAGATGACATAACTATTTATAAATGCCATATTCAAGATTCCACAAAACATACACATAGGCCATCTATTTGTTTTACGGGAACATGACATGTTGCTGCACATCTGGTCAAATGTATCGACGCCTCCTTTTGTTTGATTGTAGAACTCAATCATACAAGGTTTTCCAGTGGTTGGGTTGACGGTTCCATCTTCATTGCAAGACGAAAGCAAGTACACCATTTTATTTGGCTTCGGTTTATAAGACAGCAGCGTTAACTCCTTGTCATAGCAAAACGCTGATGTTCCACATTGGCGAGATTTTGATTTCGTCATTTCCTTTGGAATTTCTCTCTTGTTAGAACGCAATGTTCCTACGAGTAGCGACTTTGCGACTTGAACAGATGTGAACCAATTATCCAGTGTGATATTTCGCTCTTTCACACAATATTCTCCAAGCGGTAAGATCCCAGTATTTGTTCCTTTTCCAAGGTACGGCATCGCGTCAACCATATATTTTGTTCCACTATCACAGAGCATAATTGTTTTCAGACCATATTTAGCTGGTTTGTTTGGGATGTACATACGGAACGACACGTATCTACTTTATCATCCATATTTTCCTAGTCCGAGCCTTCTTCTTCCTCTACATTGTCTTCCACATCATTTTCATTCTCGCTTTTATAAAAATTCTCGTCATCGTCACAAGCTTCTATAATTTTTTCTATTTCTTCAGTCGAAAAAACCAAACGCGAAGCCATTCTGAAACGGTAGGTAACGACTTTCTAAGAAATACTCACACAAAAAAAAAAAAAATGCACTCGAACGCTAAAAGTTACGATGAAGGTAAACTTCGTCGTTTCGACGAACATTCGTTCCCTTTTTTCCTAAATACTTTACTTACCTGAGTACACAAGCCACCAAGCGTCCACACACAACAAGAACTAACGTATGACTAGAGCTACACGAAGAACAAAAACGATAGCGAAAAAGAATAAGAAGTTATTAAAGAAAGAAAAAAATGTGTTCGTCGAAACGACGAAGCTTACCTTTCTAGGGTTAAATCCCATATACCTACCTAGGTGGAGTTGAAAATAAAAAAAAAAAGACACAGCGATGCGTTACGCGTTTTCTTCGAGAGTACGGCTGGTTTTAACTTTGAGATATATAGCTACTGGAGACTCATACCGGTCTCTTGAGTTCTTATCTCATATTGCAGCAAACTTTTTAGAAACTCATTAGAAACTTTTTATTAAAAAATTAGATCATTAAAAAAAATTATTTTTAAACTTGACATGGCAGAGGCTACGACAGATTTTTGATAAAAATACTGGTTCAATTCTGCAAATCATCGTCAAAGTGGATATCGGCATTTAATAATGCGTTCGATATCTTGTCGCTCAAACTGCTTCTATTTGACGAGGATAATGATTGCTGGCTATGGCTTTTAGACAACATAGATTGCACCACTCTTTGAGTAATTAATTGTTGAATATCTCCCATTGTTTCAGCTGCTTCCACCGGCGATAACTTCTGCAATTGTGCAGCAATACTTTTTGAAAAAGCAGAGTATAAGTTGCCCGGCTCTTCTTTTTTCGCAAAATTGACAATTGCATCAATTGCACTGCTGAATGTGTCGGGATTTTTGGGTTTTTCAGCTTTTTTGTTTCTTGAATTTCTAGGCGATGGTGATGGTGACGATGATGGCTGTAAAAATGTACTGTTTGTCTCAATAGTGGCATCCTCCATGCACACAGAGTTGTTCAAATCTGTCTCTATTGCCTCTGGGGTAAACTCGATTATGTCATCCTCTACCTACAGAAACATAAAAGTATTAATTTAATAAATCAATTGGTTTTGCAAATTTATCGTACTTACCACTTTATAATTGGTTTTTGTTCTTCCCAAAACAATCACCGCATATAAGAACTGCATTTCATCATAGTAATAGAGATGAGGTTGGTACACTTTATCTGCCGATGTTCCTGATTTTTTTGAGTCGTGCACTTTGTTTTTCTACGACGTATACTGTACGTAAGTGCTTGATTTGATTTTTTTTTTTAGCTCTTCGACATCTTTTCTTGCTTCAACAGATAACTGTAGCCAGGCATTTTTTTTTTTGTCGAGCCTTTTGTACTCCGGACTTTTGAAGTTCCATAGGCACTCAGATTGCCGGTAATTGTTTATAAAGCTGATCACTTCGTCCGTTCTCCAACCAGCCATTGAACAAGAAGCAGAAGAGAAACTTTTCGGGTGATGATGATGAGTTGGTGATGAAATTACATATACGAGTATTTTGATTTTTTTTTCTTCCTCTTTCGATTCATGTATATTTTTTTTGAAAAAAAAAGAAATATATTTTGAGCTTTTGTCAATGAGACGACACTTTTCAGCAGCAATTTAACAAAAGATTTATATCACAAAGAAATTTCACAGAAAAAAAAACAGGTTCCATGTTCCAGCGTGGAGAAGGAAACCTCAAAAGTACACGAGCTGAGCAATACATACTACGTAGAATAACATATTTTATAGAATGCTATTTGCCGTCTCCATTAGCAATTTTCATAGAATACTATCTCGCTTTCTATGAAATATTTCTAGTGGAGACCCCAAGTAAGCAATAAAAATTCTAGAATTATTCAGACTTTTAACTTTTTTTCGTAAAGTAACTCAAAAGTTATCCAAAGTTTTAGCTTTTTTAATTTAGTCTCACTTTCACTAAATATGTTTTCCCAGCATTCAAAACGAAGTAGATTATTAAGCTCCACGTAATAAGTTTTAGCGAAAGAAAAAAACGCGAAGGCGACTTTTTTGAACTTGTATCAGAAACATATTTCAACCTCAAACATAATGGTCGGTTAGCTGCAAATCAAAAACAGAACTGCTGAAAAAGATTTTTTGGGAGCTAAGAAATCGCACCATGACGTGATCAATGTTAGTACTTGTAGTGTTTGAAATAGGAGTTGGCTTGTTTCAGAGCCATAAGATGACAGTAAAAATAAATGATTGTCTACAAGAATAGGATTTTGTAAAATATTTAAGTTCATGTCAGCTAATAACATTGTAAGCTCAATCACACCACATCGTTCCACACCAGATCCAACCACGCAACCCATAACAAGAAATCATACCACCAGATCACACCACATCGACTGACACAACGTTTAACCGCACCTCCATCGGACGATGACAGCAATCCAGCTTGCTATTGGCGAATATGATGGGCTAACCAGCGAACCACTGCAATAAGCGGTACTCACCATGGTCCAGCGTGGTGAATAAAAGGAGGCTGCACTTCGACGGCAGGGTCAGAGTTAGTCGGACTGTGTAGAGAGCTGATGTACGATTTGCTTTAAGTTTAAATAAAGTTATATTGAAAGGAAATTATTGGCTTTCAACATTATTAGATAACAAGTTTTCTAATTCCTCATAAAACACGCATATAATAATGTGAGGTTGCAAGTAGCAAATTTTTATCAAAACAAAACGCATACTTCTTTCACAGTAATTCTTTATTAATCCAAAATGAATACTTCTTTTACAGTTATTCTTTATTAAATCAAAACGTATACTTCTTTTGCTGATAAACCATCTTCGACTGGCTTAAATAGCTATACATAAATATGCCGCACACCCATACCAATCACACCAGTGCGACGTGCAAATGTTCTCCAAGTAAACGAGTGATCAGATAACATTTCTATGGAATGTTCTAAAATAAGAATAATCTTGTTGAAGCTTTGGTGTAGATATTGCCTCAGCAAATATCTCCAATTATTCGCCGGTAATGCGAGACTGAAAGAATGCAATATATAAATTCATATCCTTCAATACCAAAAAGCGACTTTTCATCTTCATAAATCCACGTTTCTGACACACAAAATCTTGCTTATTCACAAAGGAATTTAAATGCACAAAAAATTTATCAACATTTTTACGCATACTTCTAATATTTTGGTGAATAATAAGAAAATTATGTAAGTACTTCTAGTTAAAAACGAAATCATGGAACTCAACTTCAGAGGGAATACTTCGACCTTTGTTACACGAGGAGACTAGTTGTAGGGGATTTGTTGCTATTATCTTTTGAAGTTTGCTGTCCAATTTGCACGGTGAAATTGTGAAGAAACTTCCATGTTGTTTTTGTCACTTTTGGTTCGACATTCACTTAAGACATTAACTTCGCTTATCTCTATTTTGCGTTATGATTATTGTGTTCGTTGAATTACTTTAAAAATATAAGTAAAATAAGTTAGTAACTATGAGTGCAGAAAATAATAAAATAATAGAAAATATTTTGGAATGCGTTTCTCTTGGCATAAAAGTCTTGGATTTAATGGATAACAGTGGATGATGCAGTAGTTTTGGGATTGTACCGCTTTAAATATGAAAAAAAAAGTAAAAAAGGATGCGGGTCAAGCCTTGGAGAAAGAAAAGGAACGCGAAAGGTTCCTATTCCTTCTTAAATAGGGAACTCCAAGTCATGGATCAATCATCTTACTTTAATTATTTGACGATGGATCCAACTAAATTTGAAATGCTACTTATTTATTTATTTCATCTACAAGCATAGCTTTAGAGATTACAAAATGTTATTATAAATAGAAACAAATATATATATATATATATATATATGTATATCAAAAGATAGCCTTGGTTTGCGAACAAAGGTATATTAATTTAAAAGGTAAGAATACAAATATATTTAATGATTTAGTAGAATGGAAAATGGCACCACCGGGCAAAAACCTCCGTCTGCGACGACCGCTTTACACCCACTACTTATGCTGACGTTGACAGCTCGGCCTCTTCTGACACTTCGTCCTCACTGGACGAATCGGGTTCAGATACGTTGTCTTCTTTGTCAATACAATCTATGTCAGGACTCAGGTTGCACCACGGTTTCATGTGGTCGCTCGATAGAACGTTACTATAGCGACGACGATTTTCCGGCTTATCCGGAAGGTCCTCTACCTATCATGGGACAAGATCTTTGTGACGATGTATGGCCCTTTAAAGACTGGATCGAGTTTATGTGACTCGCCTGTAGGTTGTGACACGTAATCCCTCACAACCAAATCACCTTCACTATATTGGTACGGAGCTTGATGTTTTCTGTCGTATCGAATCTTCCATTCACGTCTCTCTTCTGCTATGTTTTCTGCTGCCTGATGCCTTCTCGCCTCGACATCGCTACCATCTTGCTGCTCCTCGTTCAATGCTTGTACCATTCGATTTTGGCTGACATCCTTCACATTGAAATTGAATACTAATTCATTCGGAGAGAACTTAGTGGTTGTATTAATTTGCGAATTGATACTCCATTGAATGTTCGGTAATGTGAGGTCCCATTCCTTGTCGTTCCGGGTTGAGCACTTGAGTGCACCTAGTAAGATCTTAGTAAGGTCCCGCAAGAAGATGCCCCGTTGCCAAAACGCGTGACAATAAAACCAGAAACACAACAGCAATCGGGAGCAGCAGCAACAACAACAACGCTTGATTCAACAAAAGGTGAGAAAAAACGGCGACGACGAAAACAGAAGCCGAATTTGTCGGCCAAAAGAATGGCAAAGTCAGGCGATTCAATACTGACGTCAGAAGCTGAGTTTGATGACTGCAACGATGGCCTCAGCTACTCGTACGAGTCTGAAGGTGGAGAGTGCCGGTACGTGGGCGAAGATAACTCGTTTGTAGAGTTACTGGACGCCGAAGATGAACCAGCACAAAAACAACAACAACAGAAAGACGAAGACGATGAGGAAGCCCAGCTCAATCGGCTGATTAAAGAGCTCCTCGAGAAGAGGGAGAAGTTGCGCCAGCAAAAAATCCAGCAACAACAACAAAAGCTGATGAAAATTCAAGCTGGGCAAGAGCAGCAAAAACAAAAACAACAACAGCCGAAACAGCAGCTGGCACGCAAACAGCTGCGGCAACAACAAAAGCAACAACAGAAGGAGCAACAGCAACCGCAGCAGGAACAGCAACCTCAGCAGCAACAGCAACAACAACAGCAGCAGTAGCAAAGAAAAGTGAGAGTCCCGCCTATTAATGTAAGTTATTTAGATATTAGTGATAGCATTAGATTATGTAGATTAGTAAGTAAAGATTTTTATATAAAAAGGCTAAACGCCGATAAACACATCATAATGTGCAATAACGTGGAGGAGTATAAAAAGGTACGCACCGCTCTGGAGCAAGCAGAGGCCGAATACTTCACGTATACTCCAAAGGGAGAAAAATTGCAAACGGTGCTGCTTAAGGGTATCGACCCAAATGTTAAAACGGACGTTCTCGAGAAGGAGCTCAAGAATTATGAGTGCGACGACCTTAAGTTCGTGGGGGTCAAGCCGTTTTCCTCACCCGCGGAGAGGGGTGGTAACCGCAAATTACCATTCTTTTTGGTTCAACTAACCCCCGACAGCAAAATCGATAGTCTGAAAAGGGAAAGAGAAGGGTTAAAAGAGTCGCTCGTTCTCAAATTTTGTTGCACCCAATGTGTCATTTGCCCAAATGGTATCTGGACCGGGTAAGGCAAATATAAAAACCGCACCAAAGGTTCCTACGCCTGAAGCGGATCTGGATTTGAAAGCGATCCTTCTGTCACTGCACGGAAAAATCGACAAATTCCAGAATCAGTTAAAAGAGCAAGCGGCTCGAATAGACGTTATCTATTCGACACTGTTTGCTGAGTCAACCGCGCCATAAATATGATGGGTACGCTGGACGAGGTAAAACTAAAGATCCTTGCGTTGAATGTTAATTCAATGATCAAGATCGAGAGAAGAATCAATGCTTCCAATTTATTGAAAGCTGACAAGCCAGATGTACTTTTGGTTAGCGAAACTAAGCTAACTCCGAAGCACAAAGTAGGCTATAGAAATTACAAGGTAGTTAGAAGAGATCGGCCCACTCCACACAAGAGGCGGTGTCGGTATTTTAATACGCAAAGGCTTGCGCCATAGGGTCATATATAGCAAGGACGTGCGTAGGTTCCAGGTGTTGGAAGCGTGCATCGTGTGCATTCCCCTCCATAGCCAGAGGCGGGTGTATATGGTGTCACTTTACGCACCTGACGCACCCCAACCCATTATATTTTTAAATGAGCTGGAGGCACTTTTTCGTTGCTTACAGCTTCAATCGGAGGACAATTATTACTTTTTGGGCGGAGACCTTAATATTAAACATGCGGCATGGGGAAATGATACTCCGAACCCTAGGGGCAACCAGTTTCACGACTGGTGGCGTCATAATATGATTGAGTACAAACTCGAGTTTTACTTCTCCCTCGAGAAGGTTCTTTCTTGGACCTAGCGCTAGTTGACGAAAGACTAGAACTGACAGACACAGATCGACGAACGCGGAACTGTTTACGAACGGTCGAGTACGATAGTGACCATTACGGACTTGCCGTCGTAATACGGATCCCGAACGAACAAACGCAGCTGGAGGAGTACGATCAAGTGCGCTCCTTCGATTACCGAAGAGCACAATGGTCGCGCTTCTCCAGGGTTTTACAGCGTGATATACGTTCGAGTGAGGTCAACCCACCGACAAACAGGAACTTGACAAACGATGAAATCGACAGCCATTTACTGCAAATGAACGTCGTCATCAAACGGACAATGGAGCGGACTATCCCTAAAGTTGGACGTTCCACTGACGAAGAACAAACTGAAAAGTATCGAAACGCGACAATACAGACACAAAAGTAGACTTCTCTCGAGGCTTAAACAGCTGCACAGACAGTTTACTGACAGGAACGATCCCGAGATGAGGACACTGAAGTCGATGATCAAAAACCTGAAACAGTTGATAGTGGAGAATTACAGAAAATCTGTAAGTTTGTGTTGGGGCAATCAAATTTGGGCGATAGAATCCAGTAGTCCGAACATGTTCCCACAAATAAATAAACTGTTCAGGCGGAAAGATCATAACGACATTTCATGTGTCCGAATCCCTCGGACGAACGAGAACAGACAGACACTACTGACTGCTGGCATAAATCCGGAAAGTGCCGACTCGAACGACGGTTTTTACGTGGTCGAAGACCCACAGGAGAGAGTGGATTTGACGGGCGCTTTCTTCGGGACCGTGTATACTCTGAACAACTCAGTTCGCCGTAATCACTACCAGGAAGAGAGGGCCTTTCTGAACCACTTTTATCTGCGCACCGAACTTCAGAATTGGCGATCCGAGAACAACGGTTTCACCGTGTTCAATGACGAAAACCTTGCAAACGGCATAATCGCCGATGAAAGGACAAATTCCCAGTTGTTCGTGAGCAAAGATGAACTCCTGTGTATCTTTGAGTCACTTAAAAATAAAAAGTCGGCGGGAGTTGACGGTGTCCCAAACGTAGTATTAAGACACCTGCCTCTAGAAGCGATTGAGATCTTCGCCACGCTATATAACAATGCGCTGAATAATGCATATTATCCAGCGCAGTGGAAAATGGCGGTGGTACATCCTATCCCCAAAAGGGATAAAGATAGGACCAACCCGGCTAATCTTCGGTCAATTAGTTTGCTCCCGAATGTTAGCAAGGTATTCGAGAAGGTCGTTAATAGAGCTCTTTTGAAGTGGGCTGAAGAAAATAAGATTATTCCGGACAATCAATTTGGCTTTAGAGCGGGGCATGAAACGATTCATGCCGCGTCGAAATTGGTGTCCGACATTCAGTGGCACAAATGCAAGAACCAATGCACGGGGGCTTGCCTGGTCGACTTTGAGAAGGCCTTCGACACCGTATGGATGGGGGGGCTCTTCTATAAGCTGACTAGGTTGGGCATGCAAAAACCATTGCTATATATGATTTATGACATGCTTATGGGAAAGAAGTTCGTTGTCAAAGCTGGCAACGTGACTTCGAGCAAAATCTTTGAAATTAAAAACGGCTTACAACAGGGAGCGGTGAATTCTCCGATCTTGTTTAATATTTACACGAGTGATCTGGTGGGTTCCCTCAGACATGCTATAGCGTACGCAGACGATTTAGTGGCGTACAGATCAGGTCCAAAAGTCGAGGTCATCAACATCCTGTTGCAGCGTGACTTCGATCAAATTAAGAGGTATTGCGATGATTGGAAATTGAAAACCAATTTCCAAAAATCGGAAACAATCCTGTTCAGAACTCCATTGGCTGGGGTCTCTAGGGATACCAGAAAAAACTGGCGAAAATTAGCCATTATTGGAAAAAATGGACAACCATTGGCGGTGCGAAGCGTGGTCAGATATCTTGGCATCTGGCTCGACCAGTATCTATATTTTGACACTGGTCGAGCCACTGGTCTTTTTGGGGCCAAGAGGGCCTGTCCCATTTGGTTCAATATAGCGCCTTCCTATATGGAAAAGATTCGGGTGTTTGAGAGACAGTGTCTCAGGACCTGCCTAGGGTTGTTTAGAACTCCCGAGTCTGAGTACATAAAATATTATCCCAACAAGACCCTATACGATGGGGCTCGATTGAATAGGATTGACAATTTTCTAATTAAGGTGATTCGAAGGCACGTTGCAAGGGCGATGGCCAACGCTAATAACCTGATCTCGGGTGGTTATTACCCGAATTTAATGTACCACGAGAGTACGCTCCGGTCTGGCTTTGTCCCGCCTGAGGCATTTCTTCATGCAGACATGAAAGGGTTAGTCCAAAGTAAAGATGGTGTGCCGGTATTGTACCACAGCCACCGCGGCGCGAGGGATAAGCGGCTCATCCACGACGGGTACGCCGCCAATGCTCAGGAGCTCCTCCGTTTTAATACCGCAATTGCGGATAGGGACACTGTCGATACCTTAAAGCAGTTCACCGAAATTTGGTGGCTTCAGGAAGAGGTGAGGGCAGGCACGCTCTCCCGGGTCGGTGCGTTACCTAAGTAACATCCTCCTTAGTTTTAAGCTAGTTTGTAAGTTAGGTAAGCGTATTTTAGGGGGTCTTTGGGAGGGGCCGGGCTCGCCAACATGAATGAGTGCTACCGAGACTTGACCGACGCTTATGGCCTCGCTCGAGTCCCGGCGGCGCGTATGCACCATGTTGGCGACTGCCAGGCGCCCATCGACGCAATCGGGATGGTGACCAATCGAGAAATTGCTCATCACCCTGATTATATTTAATTTAGGTTAAGTAGTTTAGGTAGTTTTAAGTAGTTTTAGGTAGTTTTAAGAAAAACCAACCAATAAAGAGTCCAAGTTTTTAGCAAGTTTCTTGGAAATTAAAAAACAGAGCAAACACAAAAATTGATAGATTTAAGGCCGAAAGGCAATAAGGATATAGTTAAGTTTAGAGTGCTCGTTAAGAGCCAGTACGCTAGATTGAGATAAATGTTAGTTTTAATTTAGATTTAATAATTTTTGTCTAGTATGTAAGTTTAAAAAAAGAATTAAATAGAAATGAACTAAAAAGTAAAGTAAAAAAGGCATATGAAATCGAATGAATCTGTATATTCGGGGTCTTTTGTGTTTATTTTGATGTTTTATCAAGTATTTAATAATAGGGTATGCGATTTTAACATATCCTTCAATAAATTTTCTATAATACTCCGTGAATCCTAAAAAAACGTTTAAGCTGTTTTTCAGTGCTGGGTGTTTTATAATTCTGAATAACATCGATTTTTTACGGTTGGGTTTCATACCCTCTGAAGTTAATATATGCCCCAGGAATTCTGTATTTTTCTGAAAAAAATAACATTTACTGGCTTGTATTTTTAAATTTTGTTCTTGAAGTCTTTTGAAAATTTTTTCTAGAGTTATCAAATGTTCTTCGATGGTAGTTGAAAAAATTAGGATATTGTCTAAATAGAAAATACAAATTTTATTAACGTACTCCCTTAGAATTTCAATCATCAGCCGTTGGAATGTGGCCGGGGCATTTTTAAGCCCAAAAGGCATCCTAACATATTCATATAGAACCATTGACGTTATAAATGTTGTCTTATGTATGTCTTGGGGACTTATCAATCTTTGATGACATCCCTTCGCAAGATGCAGCGTTGAAAAATACTGGGATCGTCCTAACTTTGTAAGAATTCCCTCGATGTTGGGCATCGGAGACTTATCATCGGCAGTGATATCGTTAAGTTTTCTATAATCGACACACATTCGGTATTTAACTTCGCCATTGGCATTAGGCTTTTTGGATACTATAACCACTGGTGAGGCATACCTATGTACTCTTAGATTTCCTAATAATTCCTTGAGCCTTCAACTCGGAACCTTTTTTAACCACTTCCTCCTCATGTTTCTGTGGTAGCCGGTATAACCTACAGTGAAACCCTGTATTTCCTGGAACCAAGTCTATTTGATGCGTAATACTTTTGGTATTGGTCAACACATTTCCATCTCAGGTCTTTATCCGCTAAATTCATACCATATGGTGGCCGTGGTGTAGTGGTAACATCATCGCTTGTCACGCTGTTGATTCACGGTTCGAATCCTGATGCCAAGATTCATCTATTTATTTCGCATGAAATAAATAAAAAAGTTATATCATTTGCGAAAGCTAAGTCAACTCTACTGTCAAGGCATAACACTGGCAGTAGGGTGGTCATATGGTTAAAATGCAACTTGATGTGATGTCCTCCTGATGTGAATCATAAGCAACGACAATAATAGCGAAAACAAACAAAATACTCCCCAGTTATCTGGACAGCCACACTTGGAGTTTACAGAAACTTAATACCACCTGAGTTTCAAACTACACCACTCTATCTTTCTCTCTGCCTCTTCCCCTTTCCACAAAAACGCACGTGTTCTAAAAATTAGTATAGGGTATTCATATCCCCTTTAACACGTGCAAATTAAAAAAAAAAATGTTTTTATGAAAAAATTAGAATTAGGTATAGCCAAATTGGCACTTCGAGGAAAGGGTCTAACTCAGTCATCATTTTTTATAATTTTAAAAAGATGTTACTACTACTAAAAAAAAAAATTCTACTTAATAAACGAAAATATACGAAGAAAAATCCAACTACGTCTCAACTTCTTCTAGTTCCTTCGAACTTAACCAACAAAATAAATATTCTTCTCTATTTTGTTCTTGCCGGTTGGTAATTCAAATTTTGATCTTAAGTGATCTTCGCGCCATCTCGCAAGTCAGAGTATAACTAGCGAATGAGGACGCTACATTATAAGTTAAAAAAAAAAAAACAGTTTTACATTTAGTCGTATCGACTAGCGATTTTACGTACTTAATTTAAATTTTAGCCACTAAACATAGAGGGTGGTTCCGGGTCAGAATATATCAAACAGCTGCAACAACGCCTTCGATCTCTAAGCAAAAGACCTACAATCGGCTCGCAATTAGGCTAAGCTTTATAAGCAAGCTATGTACCTGAAAATGTTTTACATCAAATGCTATTGTGTAAATATAATAATTTTTTTTTAAGCAATATTTGGCAAGCTATTACATTATATAAATCCACTTTAAAAATATTAGCAACACATTTATTTTTAATAAATCATAACGAAAATTTACCTTTTACTTTTATTTAAATATAAATGTTTCCTTAAGCAATATTGTATCAGACCTTAAAAAAGTAATAATAATAAATTGAAATAAAAGTAATAGGTGACAGCGACATTATTGCAAAATGGAAATATCAGAACAATGTATGTACCTATTCCTGAAGCTTTTATTTAAACAGATTGAATCATAACCAGCTTCCAGCTACAGTACCAGTACCATTAACATTCAATCATTCAAGAATACCTAAATTAGTTATTACTGTCGCTGGTAGTTTGTTCATTTCACTTCTCTCTTAAAACATTGTACCCTCATTTTTTTATTGTTAAATAGTTTCATATAAATTTTGACTGTGTCAGAAATTTATGTAATCTCATACAAGTTAAAAGCTTGTAAACGCTTAAGCACGAATCAATATCAAACCATGGTGAGTTTTTATCAGCAAACTCGTTTTTGTTTGTATTACCAGAAACAATACTAAGTCTTAATTTCAGTAATAGAAATAAGTAATTATTCATAAATTAAAATAATGTATTTATAAAGAAAAGAGAAGACAAATATTTACTTAAAATACTCGTATATTTAAAACAAAGATGCAAAAAAGAATTCATTGTTAAAAATAGAATGAACATATTTTGCTAATGTAATTATAAATAAAAATAATACTATTTACAAAAAGATTTTGTTTGATTTATTTTTGGATATAATTTAAATAATTTCAGAATACTGCAGCAACGACGACAGCTTTAAGGCGCCTTCATCCCTTTCAACATTAGGATTTTCGCTTAGTACCTGGGCGCTGAATAATATTGTAATATGCAAGCTACGGCTCGAGTAGATAAAACGATATTCTGTGAAATTTATTTCTTTATTTTCTAGTCTATAGAACAATTCAAGTTCACACTATACTATTCTTCGCAAATTCTTTTCTTACAATGGTCTCTTTCCTCTCAAATCACTTTATCTCCTTTCAATTACTTAATTCACAAATCCAAACTAATTACTTCTTCTTGTTCACTCTTAACTTTCAATTTATCACAAAATTACAACTTCGCCCATTATCACTTTTCCAATCTCTTCGCCACGGTTCTAAACCAACTGCCCCCTTTCGATCGCCAACTGTCCTTATATAGCAGAAGTTTCTGATAGCCAGAAACTTCTAGCAAATTCTTCGACTACTGGAACAAGAAAAATTCTGATGTAATAATTCCAAGATGACAATCATTTCTTGCAGTTATAATTCTTTCTTATCCGTGATATTATCCGTCTCTTTCGTAGACATGAACTGTGGAGACTTAACCGCAGTCACGAACCTCGAATGAAGAGACACTTTGGAATGGGCTGGAGGAGCGTAGTTATTATTCTACATTATTGTAGCATCGTTTTAGGTGGTGTTACAATAGAGAAGATTCTATTCTGTAACTAGCTAAGTGGTATGTTCAGGGTTAAAGTGCGATTTTTTGTGAGCAGTGATCGCAATGAGCAATTAAGGAAAATAACAGTTAAGACTAGCAGGAATTTAATCGCTCTTAAGATTTGTTCTCTTAATGCTCAGACGTACTTGCTCCTCAGTGCGATATACCACTGCTGCGCTTTTAATTGTTAAATCACATCTCCGAAATGAGGATAATTTAACAAACACGACTTGCTCATTGCGAATAATGTCGGTATACTTAATCGTCCATTTCGTGCCGCGGTTGATAGAAAAATTCTATCGCACCAGGTCAGTGTGGATGTACAAAGATCTTATGCGTCATCGAATTGGCCGGTCACACGAAAATATTGCCGCTGTGAGTGACACTGTTCATAATAATCCGTCACAAACCATTCCCCATCGTTCCCAGCGATTGACCGTCTCCTACATCTGTATACCTACGAGATCCAATTGACTCAGGAATTGAAACTAGCATATCATGAACAGCATCGTGATTTCAATGATGGTGGTTTTTGGGCCAATTTTTGAAAACTTGTGCTTCTATAACAGTCAATGGTGAATGTTTCTGGACATAATAACAAATTATTTTTGGCAACAGTTTAACGATATTGATGTGCTACGTACCACACAGCGTGTGAAACAATGCAGTTATTGCACACAAAGTTTCCCACCGAGTCGTCTCTCGTTTCGGCGACCAAAATTGGCCTCAAATATCGTCCGATATCACGCCGTTGGATTTTTTCTTTGGGACTATGTATGACAATTCGGCGCTTTATTTATGAACTTCCGCAGGATTTATGTGGAAAAATAAAGGAATGATAAATTTCATATAATTTTGAATCTTTAATGTTAATCAACATTATATTGACATAAAAATATCAGCAACTTATCAAAACATTTTATCGGAAACGTGAAAAAAGTAGCGAACATTAAATTTGCAAATGTTTTCTTTTTTTTTCCAGCTGGCATTTTTCACAATCAAGATTTGTTTTCTCTTCCTGCAAGGGCATAGGAAAAACAGAAAATATGAATTTTCAGTTTGACTCTGAAAACGTGACTTACAAATTGCGTTTATGAACGGATGCTTAATGAATTCTCACTTTAGTTTTATTGAACACAATCTCAATACTTCAAACGAACAAGTCTGATCTGCTCATCAGTGCTTCCGTTGTGCGACCAAAATTGCAATTACTTTTTTTTCACTTCCACATAAGACCACAAAATTGACCAAATTTTCCAATTTTTCTTAGTTCTTTGTGACTTTTTATTCTTTTTGAAATAGAAAACTGAATCATTTTATGCACTGGAACTATGTTTACACACTTACTTAAGTATACAAATCTCATTATGTCTGTAGCTTGTAAGTTTTTTTTTTTTTTTTTTTTAAGTAAATGACTTAATACATATATGCTGATATTCCTTATGTCTCTGTTTCCTGTCCGACCACTTTTCTCTTTGTGCTATATCATTGACCTTTCTCTTATTTGCAATGGAATCCATTATTTTTTAAAACTACAGCGAGGCTCCCAAATTGTGAAATCCCGCAGGAAATGAATGTCTATCGAACCCGGCCTTAATATTGATGCAGTAGTCAATTGACGTACGAAAAACCGAACTGAGTTCAAGGCATCCAGAGAACAGTATTACCTCTTGTCTCTGAAATAGGATACTTACATAAATCTAAAGGAATTTATGAGAAGTCAATTCTCGGACTTTCGCTGCAATCAGCGAATTGCTGAAGCTACAAATGGCCGAGTTCCGAATTTTCCAAAGACTGCTACGACCTACCAAACTTTTAAGTTTCGTCCGAAACTTAAATGCAATGCGGATGTTTGGATTGAAACGCGATGTTTGAGTTTATTCGAGCTTGTTTAGCGGCAAAGCCTGTAATTAATCTGTGATCAGTCTATTACCTATTACAGTCACATTTCTTCGTTTGAACGCAGACGTAAGTTATTTAATAAAAATAAATCTCTGGTCTAAATGCTGGTTTACGGATACTTGTAGCAAAGTGTGTGTACTTAGGTGCGAAATGACCACACATACTATTCTTGTATGAAAAAGGCGTGCAATGGTAAGCAAGTCAGATGTGGTGGTGGAACATTTTTTAAGCATGCTAGAATGTCATTAGCTTAGTATTCTACTCTGATGCTGGTGCAAACTTCGCGCCTTACGTAACAAGAGAAACAAGTTATGGCTAGTTTTCCTTCTGTTTTGGACTATCCCAGCTATCTCGGTTCCTACCTTCAATTCAATTATCTTTATCTCTCTACCAGCGGCACCTAATTAACGCACAAGCAAATCTTATAAACGACCCTAAGTAATTTTTTCAATTCGTCAACTATAATAAAAAATCTGTTGGTTACCCTCCGTCCCTCTCATTTGAAAACATATCATCAACTAATCCGCAAACCATTGCCAACTTTTCTGCCACCTATTTTAAACAATCTTTCGCCGACAACTCTTTTGAACCAGACTCCTCTTACTTCAGTCACCTTCTTAACTTCTCCGTTGGCCCCTTTCTGTCCTGCTGTAATTGAAAATAAACTACAAAATCTTAACGATGAATTCTCACCCGGCCCAGAATGGTCTCCCTGCCATTTTTCTTAAATAATGCTCTTCCATTCTCTCCCTCCCCCTCTCTCATCTCTTCCGTTTGTCTCTATCACTAGGAGAATTCCCTCAGATTTGGAAAACCTTTCATAACCCCCATACACTAAAAGGGATCAAAGAACGAAGTAACAAACTATCGGCCCATTGCTAAACTTTCTCATCTACCCAAACTTTTCGAAAGTATTTTATACGAAGCCTTAAGCTTTCAGTGCAAGTCTCTTATCTCTCCCACCGAACACGGCTTTCTGAAAGGTAGATCAACTACCACTAACTTAGTCGAATTCGTATCCTTCGCCCTGTCTGCCTTAGGGAATGGCAAAGAAGTCGACGTTATTGCAACTGATTTTAGTAAGGCTTTTCATAAGATATCTCAGAATGCATCCTTGACGTACTCCACTTTGGACACCAAATTCCTCTGACACCTTACCGTTGTGTAAGACGTGACACTTACCGCCCTCGTATGTAGCCTTGATAATAGCAATAAGTTTTTCCGGGATGCCTCTCCTGCGTAAGGCCAGCCAAATAGCGTCTCGATTCAAGCTGCCGAAAGCCTTCTCGAGGTCGATAAACAACAGATGTAGCGGAGATCTGTACTCAACGCATCATTCGATTATGATCCGTAAGGTGTTTAAGTGGTCGATGCAGGAGGATCCAGCGCGAAAGCCTGCCAGTTCGACGTCGAGAGTAGAATCTAAATGCTCTTTAATTCGATCCAGAATTATTTTTGCTATTATTTTGGCTACAGCTGGAAGAACACATATACCACTCCAGTTTCCGCATTCCATCAAGTTTCCCTTTTTCGGAAGCTTAATGATCATCCCCCTTTTCCACTCATGTGGAAATTGTTCGCTATCCCAAGCTCTCTGTATTAGCGGATGCAGCAGATCTGCTGATGTGTTTAGCGCCGTTTGAAACAATTCGGCAGGGATGCCATCAATACCCACCGCTTTGTTTTTCTTGAGGGACTTGATTGCTGCCATAATTTCTGTTTTGCTGGGAGGTGCCGTGCGTATTCGGGAATTTGTGGCTTCGGAATACTCATTCGAATTTGAGATCATATCACCATCGTTTAGGTTACCGTCCAAACTCCTCACCGGGTGTTGTTTGGAGTTTCGACCACCAATGAGCTCCTTGGTGATGATGTAAACAGTCCTACTACCGTACCTGCTCGTTGCTTCTTCAGCCCTAGAAGCCAGTGTGTCGATATATTGACGTTTGTCACGTCTCACACTACGCTGCACTTCTTTCTTCTTCGTACGGTACTGAGTTTCTAACTCAGTTCTCTCTACTGCTGAGGCCGCTGCAATCCGAGCCTTTATTGTTGTACGCTCATCGATCCGTCCCCAGGTGTCTGCCGATGGTGGTGCCCGCAAAAGCATTTTTCACAACATTCCAGTCAAGCCTTTAGACGTGTACGAATGTACTGCAACTTTGCCTGTGTAAAATGGGAAGGGAAACATGCAACCAGAATAAGGAACAGCAAACGAAATTTGAAATTAAAAGTAAACTTACTTCTAAAAGAATTAATCCCAAAAATATATGGAAAAGAAAAATCAATGGTTGAAAATAAACCTAAACACCAACCTGTCAAAGAAATTGTTAAAAACAAAACAGTGGAAAATAGCACATCCTATTCCCAAATTGTTAAAAATGTGAGAAAGAATGAGGAAACTGCCATAAAAGAAATGCAAGCATTTATCATTCAAAGAATAAATGAATAGGATTTAACAATAAAACAGTTAACAGTCGCTCTCAAAAATCAATGACCGGCAAAACACTAAAAATCGCAACATGAAATGCAAATGATCTTTAACAGAACACATATGAATTGAACATATTTCTACTAGTACTACTAATTGTGAGAAAACTTTTTTCTTGGATTTGAACCTTGGACCTCCCGCTCAGTTATCGCGCACTTAACCACTGAGCCACATCATCTTTCGAACCATTGCAAATATAGATATATGCTTGGTTTCTGAAACACATTTTAATTATACAAGAGTTTCCAGTGATCCTTGTCACTAAGTGAAACGGAAGTGCAGGAAAAAACAAATCCTAAGCTTGTAAACAAGAGAACGAACTGGACTGAATTCAGAGAAAGGATAGAAAGTTCTATAAACCCAAGATAAGGCTGTTTTCAACCGTCTCAATAATGAGCTTAAAGAACGTGTCTGTGAATTCTAAAATGATTCACTTAGTAGATTTCTATGCGGATTTCTATGAGGATGCGTCGAAGTATCTAAAAAGACCTCAGTTACAAAATCCGCCCTTGAAAGCACCAGCCGAAAAATGGATCAGAAACCCAAAGCTAGAGACTGACCTCTTCGCAGAATATCTGTCAAATGTTTTTAAGCCACTCTCGTCAAGTGCAGCTACTGAAAACCTAGAGTTTGTTGACAGAAGAAAATGAAATTCTCCTTGTCACGCTCACAACACAAGTTAATAAAAAACTACCAGAGTACGATCTAATAACTGCCCAGGTTTTAAAAGAAATGCCAGCAATAGCCTTAAAAAATGCAGTTTATAATAAACGCATGCCTAAAGCTTCAATATCTCCCACATCATTGGGAAATAGCTGAAGTGATTGTAATACCCATACAAGAAAAGCCACCAACAGAAGTGACATCTTATAGACCAATATCTCTTATACCAATTATGGCAAAGGTTTTCGAAAATTTACTCCTGAAAAGGCTTAGCAAAATCATAGAAAAAAGAAGTCTAACCCAAATCATCAGTTCCGATTTAAAAATAAACATTCCACGATATATCACGTGGGAAAACCACTGGAAGAAAAACAAGTCTGTTAGGCACTATTTTCAAATGTTGCTCAAGCCTATGACAAGGTTTGGCATAAGGGCCTTGAGTTCAAAATGCATAGGGATTTTCCTGGACAGTATTACGAAATACTGAAATTCTACAATATATTTCAGGTCGACTGTTCTGAGTTCGATACGTACAAGAATATTCGGAACTAAAGAAAATTAAAGTAAGTGATTCACAAGGAAGTGTTCCAGGACCAACTTTGCATCTGTTGTATACCAGGGATATCCTGGTGGATAATAATGCCACGATGGCTACTTTTGCAAATGATTACTATCTGATAAATACCCCGTGAAGGCAACAGAGAAACTGCAGAATGAAGTCAAAAGAGTAAGAGTAAGAGATTGGACGCAACAATGGCGTCAAAATCAATTCACATAAACTTCAAAAATAAGAAGATACAGCCAAGAACATTGGAATGACTTTGGATGCGAAGTTCAAATCGAAAGGGCACATCGAAAGGAAAAGAACTGAACGTGAAATATAGAAAAATGTTCTGGTTACTGAGAAGGAACTCAGAAGAAACAATGTTTACCTTGAACAAAATCATGCTACATAAGAATTTGGACGTACTGCACCCAATTATTGTGTTGTACAAAGAAAACAAATAAATGCGAATTGGTAAATAATAAATAGCAATTTGCATGGTGACCTACAAACATGGTGAAAGATGTGGTTAGAAAACACGATGTGACACACAATCAATGATTGTAAAACCACATCAAATACAAAGATAGAAGCCGTCTTAAATGTATGAGACAATATCCGGAGCTTGAGAAGAACCGAGCCTCATGGACTTAAAGGCTATGGGAAAGTACTTAAAACTTTAAACTTTCTCTAACGCGAATTTAAATATAAGTAAAATCATTTGTCGATCATTCATAGATTGGTCCTGATTAAGGAGGTATTTTTAGTAGCGTTAGGGTCCCACACTTCTTGGTAAACGAAAACCACTAAGTATCTTTCGAGATTTTCACTTTCGTAACAGACAAAAAGAAAAAAAACAAATGCTTTTAGGATCGCAGCATACTTTCAGTTATTCATAAGCTGTCAAATTTGCAACAAATTAATAATATTGTAGCATAATAATAACTACGCGCCTATGTCTATGCAGCAAATTCCGAAGTGACTTTCCATTCTGGCAGAATTTTGGTTCAAACTGTCCTTCATTCGAGGTTCGTGTCGGGGACGAAGTCTCCACAGCTCATGTCAACGAAAGAGACGAATAATATTAGGGATAAAAGGGAATTATAACTGCAAGAATTATTTCTCTTGTTCCAGTGGTCGAAGAATTTGCTAGAAGTTTCTGGCTATCAGAAACTTCTGCTATATAAGGACAGATGGCGATCAAAAAAAGACAGTTGGTTTAGAACCGTGGCGAAGAGATTGGAAAAGTGATAATGGGCGAAGTTGTAATTTGGTGATAAATTGAAAGTTGAGAGTAAACAAGAAAAAGTAATTAGTTTGGATTTGTGAATTAAGTAATTGAAAGGAGATAAAGTGATTTGAGAGGAAAGAGACCTTGTAAGAAAAGAATTTGCAAAGAATAGTATAGTGTGAACTTGAATTGTTCTATAGACTAGAAAATAAAGAAATAAATTTCACAGAATATCGTTTTATCTACTCGAGCCGTAGCCAGCATATTACATTGGTGTCAGAAGCGGGATAAAACTTATTCTGTGAATAACTATTTCCGTGGTGTGAAATTGCACAAAAAAAAAAAAAAAAAACGATTTCTGTGTTGAGTTAATTAGTTGCGCAAAATGGGTCGCAAATTGGGAAAACTAACTATAAGTCAACTAAAGGCAGAACTCAGTAAGCGGAACCTCGACACAACTGGGGGAAAAGATGCCCTGCTGATTCGTCTGGAAGAAGCAGTAACGCAGGAAGGTGAAAATCCGCACGACGTAGAGTTTGACGTGGAAGAGGAACCAGCAAGTACAGCAGCCGACCCGGGTATAACAAGTCTGCTCCTGCAACTTAAGTTAGTCATGGACGAACAAAAGAAAGCAATAGAAGACCAAAGGAATTCTATAGAACTTAAGCTGGACGAACAAAAGAAAGCAATGGACGACCAAAAGAAAGCAATAGACACTGGTGATACTAGACCAATTCGTCAGCCTGCTAGGCGCCTTCCATTGGCAAAGCAGACAGAAGTTGCAGAGATGGTGTCGGCAATGGAGAAAGAAGGTCTGATTGAAAGTTCCAAAAGTCCGTGGGCATCACCGGTTGTACTGGTAAAGAAGAAAGATGGCAGCACGCGGTTCTGCGTGGACTATCGGCAGCTCAATTACGTCACCAAGAAAGACAGCTATCCTCTGCCACGGATTGACGACACGCTAGACACACTATCAGGAGCCCGATGGTTTTCCACTCTCGACTTGAAGAGTGGCTACTGGCAGGTACAGATCCATCCAGAAGACCGGGAGAAAACCGCCTTCACCACAGGAAATGGGCTATGGCAATTCACGGTAATGCCATTCGGGCTGTGCAATGCTCCGGCGACTTTCGAGCGATTGATGGAATGTGTCCTGCAAGGGTTAACATGGAAAACCTGTTTGGTATACTTGGATGATGTCATCGTCGTAGGAAAAACGTTTGCGCAACACCGAGACAATCTAAGGGATGTGTTTCAAAGGCTTCGAAGTGCCCACCTGAAGCTCAACCCCAAGAAGTGCGCCCTGTTTAGAGCGGAAGTCAAGTACCTGGGACACATAATTTCAGCGAAAGGAGTGAGAACCGATCCGGAGAAGGTCGAAGCGGTGAAAAACTGGCCAGTCCCCAAAGACAAACACCAACTAAGGAGCTTCCTGGGCCTAGCCACCTACTACAGACGGTTCGTGAAGGATTTTGCCGGGATCGCAAAGAACCTGCACCAGTTGACGGAAAAGGGAAAACAATTCAAATGGTCAATTGAGTGCGAGAAGAGCTTCAAGGCACTTAAACAACGGCTATGCGATGCCCCGATACTGGCTTACCCCACTCCCGGGGAAACGTTCGTTGTGGATGCAGATGCTAGTAATGTCGGGGTAGGAGCCGTACTCTCCCAGGTGCATGACGGCCAAGAGAAGGTGGTTGCGTACTTCAGCAAGGTGCTCTCTAAGCCAGAAAGGAACTACTGCGTGACAAGGCGGGAACTTCTAGCTTTGATCTTGGCTACGAAGCATTTTCACAAATACCTCTACGGGAGGAAGTTCGTTCTTCGCACAGACCATGCAGCCTTAAAATGGCTATTACAGTTCAAGAGTCCTGAGGGTCAGGTCGCAAGATGGATCGAAAGGCTGCAAATCTACGACTACGAAATACAGCATCGTAAAGGAAAACTCCACTCTAATGCGGATGCACTGTCCCGGAGACCATGCAGAACGGATTGTAAACATTGTGCGCGTCAGGAAGAACGGGAGCTGGTTTCCATCCAAAGAATGAGAGCCGAACCTATCGCCGGCTGGAGCGTAGATGAGATCCGGAACGCTCAGAAGGAAGACCCGGATATCGAGCCGATTCTGGCCTGGAAGGAGAACATGGAGAAACCGGATCATCAGGACATCTCTCACAGAAGCCCGACCTTAAAGGCATATTTTGCGCAGTGGGACTCCCTCCATGTCCAAGAAGGTGTTCTGAGAAGAAAATGGGAATCCTCCGACGGAAAGTCGTTTGTAATGCAGCTTGTCGTACCGCGGACGACAATTACAATATTGTAATATGCGAGCTACGGCTAGAGTAGATAAAACGATATTCTGTGAAATTATTTCTTTATTTTCTAGTCTATAGAACAATTCAAGTTCACACTATACTATTCTTCGCAAACTCCTTCCTTACAAGGTCCCTTTCCTCTCAAATCACTTTATCTCCTTTCAATTACTTAATTCACACATCCAAACTAATTACTTCTTCTTGTTTACTCTTAACTTTCAATCTATCACAAAATTACAACTTCGCCCATTATCACTTTTTCCAATCTCTTCGTGCGGTTCAAAACCAACTGCTTGGTCTCGATCGCCATCTGTCCTTATATAGCAGAAGTTTCTGATAGCCAGAAACTTCTAGCAAACTCTTCGACCACTGGAACAAGAAAATTCTGATGTAATAATTCCAAGATGACAATAATTTCTTGCAGTTATAATTCTCTCTTATCCGTGACGTCGTCTTAGACATCATCCATCTCTTATCGTGGACACGAACTGTGGAGACTAACTGCAGACACGAACCTCGAATGAAAGGACACTTCGGAACAAAATTATGCCAGAATGAAAAGACACTTCGGAATGGGTTGCATAGTCGTAGGAGCGTAGTTATTATTATGTTACAATATTTTACATGGTTTTTTTTTTTTCTATAGTGGTGATATTTTTATTTTAATCTAAAGTACAAACTCTGAGGTTAGTAACAGAGTACAATATCTACCAAATGTCCGTAGCTCTGCCTACAAATATTCTCTTGATGAAATTTTTCATCACATTTTCGCATAATTGCGAGAATTACAGCTCTGATATTTTCTTTTAGTGCATGAAACGTTGGTGGAGCATTAGCGTAGACTTTATATTTAAAGGAAAAAGTCTAATGGTGTTAAATCGCACTATATCGGTGGCGATTTCGTGAAATCACACGCCCAGAAAATTTGTCATGCAACAGAGCCATTTTTCACCAGCTGTGTGACATGTGGCGCCGTCCGGCTGAAAATAAACGTCGTCGAAAAAAAAGTCAGTCATCATCGTTCGGGAACGCAATCTATTCATTGAAACGGTCGCACCAGCATCATTTTCGGAAAAATATGGCCCATTGACACCGTCAGCCCAAAAACCGCGCCAAACTGGTACTCGTTGTGGATGGAGAGGTTGTTAAACTATTTCTCTTGGGTTTTCGGACACCCAAATGTGACATTTTTGTTTGTTTACGTACCCAGACAAATGGGAATGAGCCTTATCACTCTTAATAGTTTTGTGTGAAAAATCATGATCTTGTTCATTCATTTCCAGCACCCAATCAGAGAAAGTACAGCGTTGTACGTGGTCTGCTGGCTTCAATTCTTGTGTTAACTGGGCCTTATAAGCATGTAGGCCAAGATCTTTACGCAAAATGCGGTGCAAGTGGTTGCAGATAGGCCCGATTTCTGTGATCGTCTCGAAATGGACACACCTGGATTTTCAGTCAGCTGATCTTGCCGGACAAACACGAGTTGGCAACTTTACATCACTAACTTGTCCGAGACGTTCAAATTTATCGATTAAATTCACTATAGTCGTGCGATAAGGCGCTTGATGATGACCAAAAGTAGTGCGAATTTTACAAAACGTGTCCGCTATATTTTCACCGTTTTTATAGTGAATTTTCACTATTTCAACACTTTGTGCGAGTGTGTTTCGATCCATACTTAAGTCATACAAAAGTCATCACAATAATAGTTGAATGTTGACAGTTCAACAATCGCACGGAATTTTAAATGATACCTCTTGTTGGCTGGCCCTATACAAGGGAAGGTAAAACAGCCATCTACCTATTTATGTATGTTATTCTATTAAATGATTTCACGGGTACGGCGTAAGACACTAATTGTTTATAAAATTGTTAATAATAGTTTTTGCACAAAATGGCTTTTATCCTATAGGCTATTTCGCAGAGAAAAAAATTATTTACAGACAAGGCATAATAAAAACAATTTGTAAAGTAAAGACAGAACCAAATTTTTTTTATTTTAATTTCCGACCGAACATCTGACTCAATTTGCGACCCTTGGCTCATACAGAACATATCTCTTCAAATATCTCCGCTCTGTAGTTGTCTTTCTTTTGCCTTCATTTGAATCATATGTTTTTGTTTTTGTTAGAGGCTTTTTGATGAACTTCACTTCTTGAATTTGAACGCCGGTTGTTGCGTGTCAAAGTGGTTTGCTAATTGCGTTCTGTTGAATTTGATTGCAATACAAATGTGGTAAAGTTAATATTACTAAGCAATGAGGATGAGCAGGGTTTTCATTTCGATCCAGATTTGAAAAGTGTTTGTCGAAATATGGGCACCAAATCGTTTGCATGGTCTGGCAGAATATACCGGAACCCGGAGCCAATATTTTGTTGGTGAGGAACATTTACATATTAATTTATGAAATATTTTATTCAAAGAATGAAAAGAACGATAATTTCGGTGGCGCTAATTCAGATTAATTTCTAATAAGAACCACTCACTTCCACTGGAATTTGACTCGTGTTTGAAGTTTGGTCAGCAGTTTGTCAAGCCAATACAGTCGCTCTCACGAGTAATCGGACACTAAAAAGGAAAATGTTTGATGTCCATTTTCTCAAAAAAAAAAATAGGGGCTGCGCACTGAGCAAACATTTTTTTTTCTGGTTTAAAATGGCCTAAAAAACATAAATATAATATTTTTTTCTTGAGGAAATGAACAATTTTTTTCGCATGTTTTTCATTTGTTTGTAGTTGAGAACAGTGTTGCCAGTTTAAGTGAAAATCACTTGGCGATTTAAACGAAGTTACATAATTGAATAAGTGTATACCAAAAACTGTCAGGCAGCCGCCTGTAAGGAAATCTGGTGTATTTAAAGTATGGAGTGGGTGGCTCGCTAACAGGGTTTAGCCGCTCACGCGACTTCGCCGCTCCGCTAAAGGTATGTCAACAACTGTCAGGCAGGCGCCTAGAGCTAAAGATTAATTACATTTACTCTGGGGTATTTAGCAATATAATATTTCCAGTGAATAAAAAAGAAAAAAAGAAAATATCAAAAAAGACAAAATTAACTTTAAATTATTTTAACTTTGGGACATATAGCAATACCTATAATATTTTCCAACATTCACTGCATTCACCACCCCACCCACCCCCCTCTTCAGGAACAGAGAAATCACTTAGCACAAGCGTTATGCGAAGTGAACGCGTCCATTTGTGCAGTTTGTATTCATGCACTTTTCTGTAAAAATTGAAAATTTAAAAGTAAAAAAAAAATAGAAAAAAAAGTTTCCGCAGAAAAATTCTTTTACAGTCTTCTTCTTCTTACGGCGAAGTTATGATCCGGAGTAGAAGGATCACAACTTTCCCACTTTACTGCATCCCTACTGGTACTCAGAAAGTACCGGCAGGCTTCCCGGTTTCCGATCACTTCGTCACTGAGGCCAATCAAATGCTGGTGTTTTTGCATTTGTGTGATCCAGTTGTTTTTTGGTCTTCTTTTTTTGCGCGATTGCGTAGGAACGTTGATTGATATTGCCTTTTTGACGGGGTTCGAAGGATCTCTCCTTTGAACATGACAATACCAACTGAGCCGGTCGTGCTCTATCTTGCTTGTGATGGGTTCTTTTACATGAAGGCTTCCTCGAATCTTTGAACTTCTTATTCTATCAATCTTCGTTACTCCTGCTGTCATGCGAAGCATCTTCATCTCAGCTGCCGTTAATTTGACCTCATACTTTTTGTACATTTTCCAGCATTGTGAACCGTATGTGAGCGCCGGACGTACAACTGCGGTGTAAATCTTCCTTTAAGCTTAGGGGGCATTTTTCGATCACAGAAGATAGCGGAGTTTTCCCGCCACTTCATCCATCCTACGCTTACGCGATGGCTGATGTCATCATCACAAGTTGCTTCGCTATTGATCATAGATCCTAGATATTTGAACTTTTCACACTTGGGAAGCACTTTTCCATTCAAGTAAATGTCTGGAATAGGCCGGTGTGGATCAGAGAACGGGCAGCACTGATACTCTGTCTTTTTCGAACTAATACGGTACCCATTTCCCTCCAAAACATCCACCCATACATCAAGTGCTCGTTGCAAGGCCATTTGATCTTCGCTTACGATAGCTCCATCGTCAGCAAAGAATAACTGATGCACTTTGGGGTCCGTCACTTTTCCTTCAAGCAGATAATCAAGGACTGTAATAAAAAGCAAAGGACTAAGGACGCTTCCCTGGTGTACACCGACTTTGATTGGGAACTCTTCGGTGACTCCTGCGGGACATCTTACTCTTGTCTTTGCTCCAATACATGTCCATGATCATGCGCACGTAGGTTTCTGAGACTCCTCGTTGTCTTAGCGCCACCCATAAGAGATCTCTTGGTTGTCTATCAAAGGCTTTTTCAAAATCAACCAACACCATATGCAAGTCCTTTAAGGAATCACGATGTTTTTCAATATGATCCTTATACTTTGGATTGCATCTGTTGTTGATTTACCTGAGACAAACCCGCACTGATCATCAGATAGCCTTATTATTTTCCGCAGTCGGCCATCTAATACCCGTTTAACGATCTTCATGGTGTGTGACATTAGCTTGACAGAACGGTAGTTATCGCAGTTTCGCGTATCGCCCTTCCCTTTGTGCAAAGGAAGAAGATAACTTTCCCTCCACTGATTAGGCATTGGATCACCGTTCATAAGTTTGGAGATAAGAATCATGAGCCATCTGGACCCGATTTCTCCCATCTTTTTCCAGAACTCAGAGGGTATCTTGTCTGGCCCAACCGCTTTTCTTTTTTTGGAGTATTTAACGGCATTCCTAACTTCTTCGACAGTAATGTCGGATATTTCGTCATGGTTAGGAGCGGCTCTTGGAAAGTGTAGCCGGGGAAACTGTTCGTTCAGAAGTCTTTCACAATACTGTCGCCATCTGTGGAGAATTTTGTCGTCTTCCACAAAAGAAGCTGGCCTTGAGCATTGTTAATGAACTTTGGGGAACAGTACATCTTAGAATAAGTCAATTTAAACAAAAAAAAAAATAAATTTGTTTAGTGCACATAATGGAAATTTCAGCAAAAAAAAAAAAAAAAAACTGCTAATAATAAAATAGAAAAAAATTCAAAAACAAAAAACTATGGTAATTTCACCTTTCATGCGGACAGTACGAAGTCATCCATTTTTCTGTTTTATTTTAAACAAATTTTACGTTTGAAACAAAGGCACTCAAATATAAAGTTGTTGTGATGAAATTGCATCATATATGGACATATGGACATATGGACATCAACTAAAATTAGAGGTATTTGTCATACAGACCAGAAATAAGAAAGTGAGAAACAAAACAATCCTTCGAGTTCTCAGAAAGCACGATTTCAATGCTTACTATATAATTGCCTTGAAGTTTTAAAAACTCCTGCACAGAACCTAGACTTGAATGTAATCAAGCATTTATGGGAGGAATTGTGGAGTCGAGTAGCTCCAAGGAGGTTAAGGAATATCCAGTAGTTAAAGATGGGACTTTAAGAAGAGTGGCTAAAAAAAAATTACGGGTGAAGTTTGCTCAGAACTTGTGTGTTTCATGTCTCGACGCCATGGATAAGTCATTCATACAAATAAATAAATGAAATGAAAATATTTTATCACTAAAAGCCCAATGCAGGACCTGGCTTAGCTTCTCGCAGCCACTTGTGCTGTGCGCCTCACGAATGGTTGGGACCAACAGTCTTATTTCGTTTCCGAAGGGAAATTTGTTTTTGATTGAGAGAAGGTTCTCGTGATATTTTTACTCCCGGATGTTCGCGAGAGGTGGGACCGTGAGAAAAATTTTATTATACTTTTATTATTCAACCTCGCTAAGTGATCGCGCACTTAACCACTGAGTCACGGCGTCCACAGTCATTCATACCAGATATTAAAAAATGTGTGATTCTTCTATTACAGTACTTAAAATGTATTTTTTATTTATGAAGTAAATCTGTGTTTTCCAATAATCTCTGAATTTTTTTTTTGAGATAATGAACACATACATATAACATTATTCCTTTCAGTGTCCGATTAGTCGTGAGAGCCACTGTATAACACGAAAGTTTAGCTTTTAGACGTATATTTTATTTATTTTGATGCCATTTGATTCGTTATTGTGCGTTTCCTTTGCTTCAAACTGATGCAGTACGAAAACATCGGTAGTTGAAGTGGCAATCTTGTTTCAATACGATGTCATTATGCTAGGTCTTATACTTATACTTATACATAACACTTATTGACAAAAGTCTACTACTAAAACAAAAAACTGTTTAATTTCAACGAATGCATAACTTTTATTTTCTGTGCACTTAAGCATTGTACGGGGGCAAGGTGAAAAGTTCTCGGCCTGACAATGAAAGACTGCGATTTTCAGTTAAAAAAATTATTTTATTTTTCTACATAATCTCCCTTGACTTCAACACACTTGGTCCAGCGTTTCTCCAACATCAGTATTCCTTCTCGGAAGTGAGAGTCTGGAAGGCTGTGAAAATATTCATCTACGGCCCTCTCAACTTCTGCATTGGATGCGAAGCGCTTCCCAGAAACAAATTTCTTCAAGTTTGGGAACAGATGGAAGTCTGAGCAAATCGTACCCCAAATCCCGCAGTTTTCCCATCGCCAACGCACTCTTGTCTACAGGTGCATTGTCCTGGTGTAAGATGATTTTTCTTCTTCTTCAAGCCAGGCCTCTTCTTGCGAATGGCATCCAGCTGGTCAAGAA
This sequence comes from Pocota personata, assembly GCA_963082735.1. NCBI lineage: Eukaryota > Metazoa > Arthropoda > Insecta > Diptera > Syrphidae > Pocota > Pocota personata. Next base: position 36,107,466 of record OY720429.1, on the reverse strand, counting down.
GGTTGGAGTAATATTCGCCTGTAATTGTTCTGCCTTTCTCAAGGTAATCAATTAACAGGATCCCTTTCGCATCCCAAGACACACTGGACAAGACCTTTCCGGCAGATGCGATCGACTTTGCTTTCTTTGGCGCTGAACCACCGGCTTCCACCCATTGCTTCGACTGCTGTTTCGTTTCTGGCATGTAGTGGTGGATCCATGTCTCATCCATGGTGACAAATCGCCGCACAAAATCGGTCGGATTCCTATTGAATCGGTCCAAAGATTGCCGCGAAAATCGTTTGCGCATTTGCTTTTGATCGGCATTCAGCAAATGCGGCACCCATCTTGCGCAGAGCTTTCGCATCCCTAAGTTTTTGTGCAAGATGTTTTGCACCCTCTCTTCCGATATACACACAGCCTCAGCTGTCTCACTCACCTTTACTCGCCTATCGTCCAACACGATATCATGCACTTTTTCGATGGTTTCAGGTGTGGTTGCAGTTTTGGCCGTCCTTCACTTGGGTCATCTTCGAGGGACGTGCGACCACGTTTAAATTCAGCTGCCCACCTTTTAACGCTGGACATGGAAGGAGCAGAGTCCCCGTAAACTTTTGTCAACTTTGGATGAATTTCCTTACGGGTTAACCCATCCAAAACGAAGAATTTTATCACCGCACGATATTCAAGTTTATCCATTTTAACGAAAAACACGCAAGACGTCTACTGCAAAAATTCGTGTAAAGAAACTACTTGAGAGAACAAGTTGAAATTTTTCATACGAACTAATGAGAGAAGTACACCCAGGCAGGAAACATAAATTTTTGCTGATTGGAACGCCATCTCTGCGTCAGGCTGATAACTTTTCACCTTGCCCTCGTATATGAATTGATTTTTATTAAAAAAAATAAACAAAAACTTAAAAACGAACTTCATTTTCTACATATGTACGTAAAACAAAAATTACAAAAGCCTACCTACATGTTAGGAATGTGTATGTTTTTCTCAAAATAAAGCTTAATTAGTAAGATGTTGCATTTCCTTTTGAATTTATAACAGCTCTCATTCTCCTTGGTATAGACTTTGTGACAGAAGGCTGAATTTGAGGCCATTCTTCTTCTAACACTGTTTTCAACTCACTTTTGTTTTTTATGTGTCTGTTTTTGAGCCTCCGTCCAAGTTCATCCCATACAGTAACGGACATAGAAATCCGGACATACGAGTAGGGAACAAACTAATTTTAGTAGAATAATAATAATTTTGGAGGTTTTAAAGATAATCAAGATCCATCTACGTTTATGTTGCTATTCGAGTGTATGATTTTTATTACAGGAAACAGGCTCCTCAAACTTCCGAGAACTGAAGATGTTAATACTTTGTAGTCGTCCCTCCTTTTTTTTATTACGGTTTTTGTCCGGTCGGGCATTGATGTAATCAGGCTGTGTAAAGTATCCAGTGCGATTTCCTCATACTACACTTTTTCAATGAATTCTTCGCTACCTGAGCCTTAATTATGGACCAAAGGTTTTCAATCCGGTTCAGGTCAGGGCTGTTTCCAGGCCACTCCAATGTTGCAATGCTATTACCGGTTAGACAATTTTTGACCTGGAATGGAAAAAAATGCATTTACAATAATAAAACTTTACGAACGTTTTCCTAATATTTTGGAGGAGGTAAAAAAAAAATGGCACTTACCAATTTCGCGCGGTGACAAGGCGCAGAATCGTCTTGGAAAATCAGCTTATCTGAGTATGATAAGTGTCCTTTTAAAGATGGTAGCAGATTGTCTTCCAATATTTTTTTATATTTTCCTGCGTTAACCGTTCCATTTATTAGAGCCAGCCGCCCAACACCGTGATAGGAAAAGCATCCCCAAATCATCCTCGATCCTCCTTGTTTCACGGTTGTTGTCACGCACTCATCATTGAATCTTGCTCCAGTTCTTCGCTTCAAGTACTGTATTCCATCAGAGCCGAATATGTTGAACTTTGACTCATCTGAGAAGATCACATTTTTCAAATCCGTTATGGTTCAGTTTTCATGATCTTTGGCCCACTGGAGACGTTTTAGGCGCATTCGTTTATTTAGAAATGGTTTTTTGGCAGGTCTTCTTGCATTCAAGCCAGCTTCTCGAAGCCTTCGTCTTACAGTCCGTGAGCTTATCTCTGATCCTCCAGCCTCTAAAAAGTATGTCCTTAAATCTTCAGCAGTTTTGAATTGATCACGCAGACTTATTCGTTTTAAAAGCCGATCTTCAGCCCTGGTGGCCTTTCTTCTGCTACCCGTCCCCTTTTTTCTTTACAATGAGCCCATTACTTCAAATTCTTTTGATGAATTCATCCACCGACGACTTGCTGCATCCCACTTTTCGCGCTATATCACCAACACTTAATTTTTAATTTTTTAAAGTCATTATATCGACTTTTGTGTTTTCACTCATTTTCTTTTTATTTTCCATGATAATAAAATTATTTCCACTTTCACTCAAACTACTTTTTTTTCAATGAACTATTACAAAGTGAACTAGAATCATGTCATCAAAGCCTTTTATGAAAAATCCTGAAAAACTACCTGCTAGTTCTCAAGATAATTGAAGTTAAAGAATTTTTTTACCCTGTCCGAATTTTTCTGGCCGTTACTGTATGTACATATTATTTTATCTGCAGGTGTTAAATCGAGAAAATTTAATTGCAAATAGACTGATCACAGATCAATCTACGTACATGCTGGCCGCTGAACACGATCGAGTAAACTCAAGCATGTGGCGAACACACTTGTCGTACTCGAACCAAGGACCATGAGATTATAATGTTAAAATTGGTTCTCTCGTCCCTGTAAATATCCGAATCTCCATACTCGTATGTATATGTGTTATGTTCATACTTACATGTCCTAATGCTTATTTGAATCCTTCTTTGCCAGAGTCAAGGACGGTCCTCACAGTCCAGTAACCAATCTTAATATGTTTTATTCTATACAAGGTTACTGTTTTGGTTTGAAGGTAAAAACTTTTCTGAAATGATGTTATTTGGAAAGCAATAGAAGAGATATGAAAGAAAGAGTTTTGTTGCACGGGTGGTAGTATGACCGCAACCAGGAGGTTTTCTTTTAAATCAAAGTCTCTACCAATTGCCTCGCTGCACATGGTTTTTACCGCAAGTCTTTATTCATTTCTACATCTTGAGGTACTATCCGATTTATGGAATACATATGCATACATTTTCTGAAAATATTGTTTTACCTTTTTAGTAAAACTTTAACTGTTTTCTCTCTTTACAGAAAATTTACTACCACGCGCGCAAAAGCGATAAAAGCAGTCTGAAAAAATGCGCTTAATCGTCAACAATCATAATATATTCGAAATGGGCGTTAATAACAAAAAGCCCTCAAACAGTGTAATTAAATTTGAAGGAATAAATTACATCTTTTTTCGAATCATACAGATGAAACGAAACAAAAACAGTTAAAGATAATGGAAGATATCTTATGACCTCGCGGAAGCCACAGTACGGTCGTACTAGGCTTACATTTTCGACGATAGTTCACGCAGCAATTTTAAAAGGTGGCTAGCTCTCCGTCGACGTGGGAGACGAAAGACTATGCTGAAATATGGAACATTGTCTACGTTAGTAACGGGCAAATTTCTATGGCGCAGATTGGACAAACCCATTCCAAGAGGATGCTGAATTCAAAATATCGGATCGCGAGTTGACTATTTAGGTGACCGAGACATCAAACCTTCATTTCATAAAGAAACTAAAGGGGTAACACATGAGTGTACACTCGTAATAGAATCGGTAATCAGCGTATGAAATTACGTCTCATCAAATCTTCAAAGTCATACGGGTTACGTAAGAGAATACGTCTCTAACTGAATCAGTAGTCGGCTTACACGATCTCTAGGATTGGCACTGTGAATTTCTATGAAAGAAAATTTTAATTGTACCAATTGGCCGCTTTATACACGATTGATTATTGCAGTTGCTTGGTGCGCGGACATGTTCCTGATGGGGTTTTCTTCATTACTTTTCTAAGCACCTACTACGCTATATGCCAAAACTGTGCGACATCAGAATGCTGAGCTCTGAAGCCATATTTGCATCGAAGTCGGATAAACTATAAATGGTATCTCAAAATATTGAACGAAAGACTTTTAGAGTTCAACAAGATCTACAAAAAAAAGTCCGCAAGAGCATATAAGTGTACCTAAGAACACTAGATAGCTAACACCAAGCACTTTTCATGTTTTCAATGTTTTAACGTTCAATTTGCTTGCGCTTCATATATCTTGAGATCGACTGAACCAATTTCAGAGTAGTTTTCTTCTGCCTATTGACTATTTATCTGGAAAGGATTGAAGGATCATTGCCCGACATGAGGAAGCTGAGCAATCAAGAAATGAATTTCGCAAACCCAGCACCATTAAATTTGATATGTCTGCTAAACTATTCGAGTATCGCCAAATTGTTGTATGAGCAAGTTTTAGACCTAGAAATCTCAGATTAAAAGAAAACCCACAATTTTAATGTTTTGAGAGAAACAAAGCGCATCGAACATTTTTTCATTTATAATAAAGGTACACATCCAACGGGTGCCACTGCATCTACGCGACAAATAATTTTATGCTTTTGTGTGTTTATCTTCTCAGTATTTGTTTGTTCGTCCATAGGTAACTACTCTGTTTATGTACACTTGAAGTTGAGTCATTAAAAAATGTTAAGTGATAATATGTAGATACCAGTGCATGGAAATGATATTCATAAGAAATGCAATAATATCGTGATCTATGATTTTCTAAATCAAGCTACAAATCTCTAAAAAGGAAGGCCATGTTAGAATACCTGATGGCTTTTTGGCACGGGCGAAGCCGGTCGATTTTTCTAGTATTGATATAAGCCAATTGCAACGATTGAGATCTAATACATCCTGCGAAATAGACTTGAAGTTTATATTGGAAGAAAAGAAACATTTACACGAACTCTTTTATATTCGTCAGCGAGTGATAGACGCTAGTGTTCACGAGCCATTAAAATATTTTAAACTACCTATATAGTGCGCGTCAACTGATTTCGGAAATAATTATGGATAATCCTCGTAAAAGTGAAGTATTTGGTGTCAAAAATATTCAAGGAAGCGGTCAACAAGCGATTTAATCATATTCAGATCATCATGCAACAATCAACATTAATTAACGTTAATTACGTATATAAGGCAAATGGTTTAACTAATGCAAAATAATGGGTAAGTGGACTTATTTTATAGTAATACTTGCCGAATTTAGTAATCGTATAGGAAACCAGTCAGTATTTTGTATAAATCAGTTACAATCAGCGTTATAAGTATGTATGTCAGATGTGTCTAAACTTTGATTATTTAATTTGTTAAACAGTTGTACTTGGAAAGTTGGTACTAAAAAATATTCCAGCTATCTTGTATGTTTGTGGCTATACACTTGATGATTTCGAAAACTACTGAATCGATTCGAATGCAATTTTCTTTGTTTTGTGAAGCATTTTTATTCTTCGTGAAGCATCACACTTATAGCTTCTTCAGAACCGGTAGATAAATCCATTTGAAAGTAATTTATTTATGTAGTCATTAAGGGTACTAATCCATGAAGATTTTAAGCTATAAATAATGATTATAAATTATCCATAAACTGGGCATCCTTCACCTTTAAAAACATATTCAAAGAGTGCCTGCGACTAGGTGTCAATGTGTTAGCTTTTATATAGGAGCGGGATGCAAATATATCTACATACGAGTATGTCAGGGCTGTCTAGTGAAATGAGATGACACTCTTCCTTCAGTTGACGACCAAGTTGAGTTCTTTACATCCACCGAGAATAATTTATTTAATACATGTGTGCCAGTAAAAACTATTATCGTACGAATTAATGAATGTGGGTGGTACAACAATAGGATGGGATAGGCCTCTTACAAACGATTGAAACGTTATAGGCTCCCGTTATTCCACAATGAATATAAGAAACTGCGCAACGCCGTTAACATTGAGATTAGAAAATCTAAGTGCAGATTCTTTTCCTCTAAATTTAGTAATACTTCGTCTCAAAAACTGTGGAAGAGTGTAAGAGAACTGGGCTTACTTAAAAAACCAAATGACCCAAATGAGGAATATGATGCAAATGAGCTCAATAGATTATTTGTAAGCGCCTCTTCAACTGATTTATCTGAAGAATACACAACATCTACAACACAAACCATTTCACTGAATAATTCTAGTGAATTTAGCTTTACAAGAGTTGATCAGCTGCAGGTACGTAGGGCAGTCTTCGAAATACAATCTCAAGCGATTGGGCTAGACAACATGCATCCGAAGTTTGTCAAAATTATTTTTCCAGTAATCTGCCCCTATCTAACACATATTTTTAACACGATACTCACTAGTTCTTCTTATCCAAAGATGTGGAAAACCTGTAAGGTTATTCCAGTTCTAAAAAACACGAACTCCAGATCCAAAGAGTATCGTCCAATCTCTATTCTACCATTTGTCTCTAAAGGTCTTGAAAAGCTATTGAGCCGGCAGATTTCTGAGTTTCTGCCCACGTCTCGACTACTCTCGCCTTTACAATCAGGTTTTAGATCACAGCACAGTTGTTCGACAGCCCTTCTAAAGATCGTCGATGATATACGACTACAGATAGATAAGGGAAATATAACTACGTTGGTACTGCTAGACTTCTCCAAAGCATTCGACCGTGTTCCACATAGCTTACTCCTAGCAAAGTTAAAACACAACTTCTTTTTTGAAACCTCAGCTCTGAAGTTGGTTAAAGAATATTTAACAGGAAGGACCCAGGCTGTGTCCATTAATAGTCAGCTATCAACCTTTCTTCCAACTAATTCTGGTGTTCCTCAAGGATCAATTCTAGGTCCTTTATTTTTCACTATGTTTAATAATGACCTCCCATCAGTATTGAAGCACTGAAGGACTCATATGTATGCTGATGATGTACAAATATATCTCAGCTATCCAATTGAAATGGTGGAAGATGCAACTCTTCGAATCAATGAGGATTTGAACAATATTGCACTCTGGTCTCAACGTAATAAACTAACATTAAACTCAAGGAAAAGCCAAGCTATTATTATCAGCAGGGAAGCGGTGGATTACTCGTGCTTACCAAACGTTGAATTAAGTGGTACCGACATACAGTACGTCAAATCGGTAAAAAATCTGGGAGTAATATTCAACCAAACACTGACGTGGGATAATCATTCATCGAGCGCACTGGACAGAATGTATGGATCATTGCGAGCTCTGTATCTAGCGGCTAGCTGTCTCCCAACAAAGACCAAGTTGACCCTGGCTAAAACGCTAATGCTACCGGCTCTTTTTCATGGCCATTTAATATTTTGCTGTCTCGACAGTGTGAGTCAAGGCAAGTTTAACGTTGCATTCAACAATGTTGTCAGATTTGTTTACGGCCTGCGCAGATACGACCATGTTTCGAGGTACAGAGAAAGTGTATTTGGGATGACCGAGCAAAATTATCTGTACTCTGCTGTTTTTATTTAATTTGAAACAAAGCAAAGCACCAGAATACCTTTCTAACAGACTTGATTTCTCAGTGTCTGAAAGAAGTAGAGTCCTAATTGTTCCAACTTTCAGATATAATGTTTCTAAAAGACAGTTCTTCGCCCATGCTGCTGGTCTGTGGAATTCCATACCGGCCGAATTAAGGCGACTGAACAATCCAAGTAGTTTTAAAATCGCACTTGAACATCATCTCAGGTGCTAAGCCCATTGTAAACATGTACTTTTGCTAAATAAAATAAAATTGAGAATTTTGAAAATTTAAATAGTTACTTAAAAACGTGTATATTATTTTTATCTTTTTTCTCTTCTTTTTTTTTATATATTGTTTGTTGTTATTATTATTATTTTTTTTTTTGTTCCAACCAAATCTACCAAGATTGTACTAAGTATAAACTTAAAAAACATCTTGTTTTACTATGCTTATGTTGCCAATAAATAAATAAATAAATAAAATAAATAAAATAAAAAAAACAAAGAAAGCATGTAAGGCATTGTATGGTCTCAAACAACTCGAGTCGCCTCCTTAGCTCTCTTTTTATGGATCATCTTCATCGAAACAAGGAAATTCTGCTCCGCTCTCATCTTAACAGCTTCATTCGGACTCTTGAAGAACTTCTGTACCCTCTGGTTTCCAGGTATATCGCTCACTATGTATCGATCGTTTGGAAGTTCCTTCGTTATTATAATACCTAGTACTATCATAAATACTGTTACAAATAAAGGGTGGTTAAATTTTAAGGGCCGATGTTGAATATGAACCACACCTAAACGTCAAGTTTTTTTCTGCATTTCATTTGACATTTCTCAATTTCAGACTAACTTAATTTGAACCATGGAAAGATACACAATCGAGCAACGCGTTAAAGTTATTCAGGCTTATTATGAAAATGGTCGTTCAAATCAAAATGCATATCGTGCATTTCGTGATTCTTTCGGTCAATTTAATCGTCCAAATGTGCGTACAATCGGAAAAATCGTGCAAAAATTTGTGCAAACCGGGTCTGTAGGAGATGTGAAAGCACCAGTGCATGCTCGTACAGCTCGTACTGCAGAAAATGTTGCTGCTGTTCGCGATAGTGTGGCTGAAGAGCCGTCCACCTCAACTCGTCGTCGTGCCCAACAATTGCACCTCTCACGCTCGTCGTTGATGAACATTATGCATAAAGACTTGCATTTACGCGCTTACAAGGTGCAATTGACTCAAGAACTAAAGCCTCTTGACCATTTCAAGCGTCGTCAATGGTCACAATGGTGGCAAGAAATGGCAACAGTGGATGATCAATTTTCGAAGAAAATCATCTTCAGTGATGAGGCACATTTTCACCTCAGTGGATTCGTCAATTAGCAGAATTGCCGCAGAATTGCCGCAGAATTGCCGCAACCAATGCACCCACAAAGAGTGACTGTTTGGTGCGGTTTATGGGCTGGCGGCATCATCGGGCCATATTTTTTCCAAAATGAGGCCGGTCAGGCAGTTACTGTGAATGGTGTTCGCTATCGTGAGATGATAACGAACTTTTTATGGCCCGAATTGGAAGATATGGATGTGGACGATATGTGGTTTCAACAGGATGGTGCCACTTGTCACACAGCTAACGAAACAATGGCTCTTTTGCGCGACAAATTCAATGGCCGTGTTATCTCACGTGGTGGCGATGTCAATTGGCCGCCAAGATCATGTGATTTGACACCGTTGGACTTCTTTCTTTGGGGTTTGAAAGAAAAGGTGTACGTCGATAATCCAGCAACAATTCAAGAGCTAAAGGATGAGATAATTCGGCACATTAACGGCATAGAACCTCAATTATGCCTCAGCGTCATCGAAAATTTGGACCATCGGATGGAGGTGTGCCGTTTGGCACCATTTGGCCGATATTTTGTTCCATACATAATTGAACCATACCAATATTATCATAATAAAAAGAAATGACAGTAATTTCCTAAATAATTTGTGTTTTATTCAAAATTAACATCGGCCCTTAAAACTTAACAACTCTTTATAAATTGGTCTCAAAAAATAAAGACAAAAGATATTAAATTCATTTTTTCCACAAATATTTATTAATTTATTTTGAACATAAAAAAATTCATTTTACTCAAAATGACCTCCATTTGCCCTTATACAGGCCTTGAGACGAGTTGGCCATTCGTCAATCGCAGCACGCACGATTTCCATTGGAAAACTGTCGACTGCTCTCCTTAGATTAATTTTTAGCGACTCCAGGTTTGGGTGCCTTTTAGTGCACACCATGTCTTCTAAAACGGACAATAGCTTGTAATCCAAAAAATTAAGGTCCGGACTTGCTGATGGCCAGTGGTCAATGCTTATGAAGCGAGGAACATTTTCCGTGCGCCAAGTTTGTGCGGTTTTTGCCTTATGGGCGGGAGCAGAGTCCTGTTGGAAGGTCCACGGCTTGTTTTGAAAGAGGGACTGATTGAGCGGTTTAACTACCCTTTCCAAAACAGTTTCCTGGTAGACTCCTGCTGAAGTTTTTACTCCCTTTTCACAAAAATGGACTTCCGTAACACCCCACCAAACCATGACAGACGCAGGGTGATGCTCTTTTTGTACCCTTGGCACAAGCTCAGCAGCTTCTTTAGTTGACCGGGCATAAACTCTGTCGTTTTGTTTATTAAATGTTTCCTCCACTGTAAAAATTTTTTCATCCGTAAACAGAATTCGGCGGTATTCTGCACCAGCGTAATCAGCTAACAGGCGTTTTGACTTTTCTTTCCTTTTCTTTCCTTTTCTTCATTAGCGCGATAGTCAGCAAATGGCCAGTATGCCTTTTGTATGCCCCCAAACCTAAGTCTTGCTTTATGATGCGAGATATTGAAATTTGTGAAATTCCTATTTCACGAGACAAGATTTTTTGTTTCCGCACTGGATTACGCCTTATTCGTGCATTCACAACTTTGATGGCTTCTGTCGTTCTAACGGTACGTGGCCTTCCCGTTCTTTGCCTGTCTTTCACATCACCAGTATCTTCAAATAACTTTATGGCACGATAGACGAACATACGGCTGATTCCTAGCGGCTGCAGCGTTTTGAAGATAAGCGCTTTTTCCATACCGCACTTATGAAGGGCAATAACGGCAATCCTGTTTTCTGTATCGGTCCACTCCATGGTAAAAACTTAATGAATCTTAATTTAAATTTGCGTGTGAATAAACCGAATATGCAACTATAAATGACGCAAGCCAACACAAGAGTGCGGGTAATACCAGAGGCTGTAGAGAACCGTTAAAAGTTGTAACAGTATTTATGATAGTACTAGGTATATTGGCCACGATACTTTAATTCCAGTTTTCTTGATTGCGCCGTAGCAGGAATCTCTCTCGGTATAGGTACAAAATTTATGTTTTTTTGTATAAATCTTTTAGTATTGTAACGTCTCTGCTGGTTTTCCTGATCTTTGAAAATGAGCTCTAGAGTAGTCTGTTTTTGTTCTGAAGGTCCGTTGATAT